>OZ020556.1:30506115-31131115 GCA_963971465.1 Lepidochitona cinerea
GGACAATGCGCGCAGTCGCTCGGGAAGGTAGAACATTCAGCACGCCATTATGATAGTCCTCCTCTACCACGCTTATCCCCGCCCCATGGTGACACTGATCCAAACAGTGATACTGACAGTTTTCCGTTAAGTGACTTTTCTGATTCTGCTCCATCTGATGCCTTCTTATACTTACCAGTTAAATTTTCCAATCTTGAGGTATCTGCATTGCTTGACACTGGTAGTAATATAAATTTGATTTCACATGAGCTATATGTTTCTATTCCTAATCATTTAAAAACTGATATTGCTCCATTGTCTTTTGCACATGTATGCTTGGCAGATAACAGTAAAGTTGATGTTTGTGGAACTGCCAAAATAAAAGTTGAGTTACCATTTGGGAAGGAATGTGTCAATGTTTACGTTTTACGACATACCTCACAGCCTTTAATTTTGGGTGTCACGTTTTCTAGTCATTACGGCTTGATTTTAGACTTTCAGGCTAAAAATTGTAAAGTTTCCAGAACTCCTGTTCGCTCTAAAAGTCGAATTATTTTACCCCCTTGCTCAGAGATTATTGTTTGGAGTAAAATGTCAAAATTTGTCCCATATGGCATCCAAGGCCTTTGTGAAGGTCATTCCCAAATGGTACGTTACAATGTTATGGTTTCTAAAGCTGTGACAATGGTATCAAAAGCTGGTATGGTACCTGTGAAATTGTTGAATGTAACAAGTGAACAGATTGTAATTCCTAGAAATGTGAAGTTAGCCACTTTTACTGTATTGAATCATGATATTCACAATATTTTACCTGTTTTTTCTGCACGCGAGCACACTGACCAGCCGGTAGTAAATCACGTGACTGTTACAAATGATACTCATCCTCCTACATGTAATTCGCCTGATCAAAACGTAAAGGACAAGTTCTTGTCCTATTTTGATTTTTCTACTTGTGAGTTACCTGCTGATCAGCTGGCTCAATTGCAGTCATGTTTATATGCTAATGAGGATATATTTGTTACTGAGGAGAATCCAGAGCTTGGGTCGACTCGTTTAGTCGAGCATAAAATTCATTTGAAACCAGACGCTGCTCCTAAACATCAGCGTCCGTATCGCCTCTCTCCTGATAAACGCGAGGTTTTACGTCATCAATTGGATCATTTGCTAGCTCAGGGAATCATAGCACCTGTTAGTGAAAAAGATGATATTCCAATATCCAGTCCCATTGTTTTGGTTACGAAACGCACTCCTCCAAAAAAGAATGGCCCCTTAACACCTGCAGAGAGTTTAATGTATTATCGTTTTTGCTGCGATTTTCGCTATCTAAATTCTCAGACACTGCCATTTCAGTACAATATACCGGATCTTCAAGAATTAACCGAATCTTTTTCTCAAACACCACCGGTATATATAAGCTCAATTGACCTTAGCTCTGGGTTTTTCCAAATGCCTATTGCTGCCGAATCTCAAAAGTACACGGCATTTAACACATGTTTTGGAACGTACATGTTTAAACGGCTTCCCATGGGCCTTTCCTCAAGCCCAAGTAATTTCCAACTTTTAATGGATAAGGTCCTGCATGGTTTACATTTTCACTCTGTTTTATGTTACATTGACGATGTCCTTTTATATCATTCTACTTTTGACAATCATATTGGTGATTTAAACGAAGTGTTTTCACGTTTACGTTCTGCTGGGCTTAAGTTAGGTCCTAAAAAGTGCAAATTTGCACAATCTAACTGTGTTTTTCTGGGACATGAGATTTCCCGGAATGGTGTATCACCTCCATCTGATAGGGTGAAATGTGTAAAGGAATTTCCCGTGCCAACATGTTTTAAAGAGTTAAGACGTGCCATGGGTTTGTTAAATTGGTTCAGGAAATTCATCCCAAATTATAGTGCGGTGGCTCAGCCTTTGAACAAACTTCTTCGTAAAGGTGCTAAATTTGTGTGGTCTACCGAACAACAAAATGCATTTGACTCATTGAAAACACTGTTGGTAAATTCCCCTGTTCTGGCGTTTCCACGCTATGAACTTCCATTCATCATCTCGGTTGATACGTCCAGCAAAGGTATTGGTTATATGCTGTACCAAGTTCATCCTCCAGATGAATTTCCCTGCGGCACGGATGACAAAGAACGTGTACGTGTAATACGTTTTGGCTCCCGAGGACTTAATAAATATCAACATTCTTATGGGCCTACCAAGTTGGAACTTTTGGGCATGGTGACCAGTGTATTGGATTGTGCATCATATGTTCGTGGACGCTCATTTATTTTAGAGTGCGATCACCAGGCTTTACGTCCACTATTTCAAAAGAAAATGTCTGGTGCTATTTATGAGCGCTGGCTTGCGATTTTACAGCAATTTAACTTTGAAATTAGATACAAACCTCAGGCTCATATGTGTGTTGCTGATGCGCTCAGTCGTTGTCACCCCAATACATCATTTGGCACCCCGACAATTAGCCCTGATGAAACTGATGCCTTTTTCCCCTATATTGCTGATAAACATGTTCCCATCACTTTACCGGAGGGACACAAACTACGGGATTTATTGGGTGATGGTTCATCTCAGGATACATGCACACCACTGCCTGCATGTGACAAGGGAGATCACTCACGAGTGTGTGCTAATGTGAACTATGCACCCCAATCCAGTCCAGTGTTACACACTCTTAGTGATGGATATGACGCGGATAGTGAAACCGAGCTTTCTGTCCCAACCCAACGAGACAAAACTATACGTGTATCTAAACCCGATGTAACTGTCCCCCTTGTTACTACTGTGTCCACTAAACCTGCTAATCTGAATGACCAATTATCAGAACTTGATTTGTTGAAGCGGTCAGATTTCAGTTTACACAGTATTTCTGACCTCCAATCGGCTGACCCTGATCTACAGCCTATGTTGGATTACTTGAACAACGACTGTTTACCAGACTCCCAAAAAGCCGCTCGTAGGTTAATACTTGAATCGGCAGACTATGTTGTGGTCAGTAATTTGTTATTTCATTCACGGGTTGCTAAAGGCCGACGTACACAGAACCTGTCTCATTATCAGCTTGTTTTACCTCGAACTTTGATTAAAACTGTTATTTCTTTGTATCATGATTCTACTATGGCTGGACATTGTGGAATGGAAGCTACCCTAGATAAGCTACGGGAACACTACTTCTTTAAGCGTATGGGTCAAATTGTGAGTAACTATGTACGATCTTGTGATGCGTGCCAAAAGCGTAAAACTACGCAAAAACTGACTAAGGCGGCTATCACTGCTTTACCTGTTCCTGAGCAGCCTTTTCAAGTATGGCAGGTTGACTTGTATGGCCCATTACCAATATCCCCAGCTGGTAATAGTTATGTTTTTACAGCAATTGACATGTTCTCTCGTTATGTATATGCAGTGCCTATTGCCAACAAGGATGCAATCACTGTTTCATTGGAACTGTACAAACTGTTCACTACATTTGGAGTTTGTGATACTGTGGTGAGTGATACTGGATCAGAATTCACTGCTGCGGTTACGCGGGAAGTTTGTCGCCTGTTACAGATTGATGAACAGTTTACACCCAGTTTTATGCATCACTGTTTAGGAGCGTGTGAACGTTCTCATCGTACACTTGCTGAACATCTCACTCCCTACGTTGAAAAAAATAGGCATTCTTGGGAGGACATGTTGCCAGGTGTTCTGTTTTCTATGAATTCTTCTGTGAGTGCATTCCATGGCTTTTCACCATTCGAAGTCATGTTTGGACAGCGTCCCAAGTTTCCCTTGACTGGCGTGACTCGAACTGTGTTTCAGAGCCAAACATCTGATGTGAACAAGTATTTGAGAGACACGGTTACCAAACTGTCTAATATCAGAGATCAAGTCCAGTCAAATGCAGCGAAAACTCAACAAACTATGATTGAACGGGCTAATGCTAACGTCAAACCACTGAACATTGTACCGGGTGACTATGTGTATCTGCTTACTGTGCCAACAGGAGTAGGGCAGAAACTACAAAACAAATGTACAGGTCCCTTTGTGATACACTCAATGCTTAGCTCACATATGGTGCGCCTCCGAGACCCTTCTTCTGGCAAATTGAAAAAAGGCCCTGTTCATGTAAATCGTCTAAAAATTGCTTACGTTAGGTGCCCTAATCCAGTGCCTTACTTTTGTGATCGTGTTGTCACTAAGGAATCTCCCTCTGTTAGTACAGAAGATTCTGACTCAACTGACTCTGATAATACATTTGCCTGTGTCAGTGTTATTTCTGATAATAAAGACCACCAAACCACTCGACCACAGAGACATCGCCGTAAACCTGAACGTTACAGGGATTCTAGTCATGTCAATCCTAGTGATCTGTCTGTCTCTGACATGAGTTCCAATTCTGGATATTATAAAATTAAACGTGTGTTAGGGCAACGTGTTATTGGCAGTTCACCGGAATATTTGGTACAACTAAGGGGTGAACCAGCACAGAAATCTTTTTGGGTAAAACAGCATGCTTTGAATGCTCGTGCTAAACGTGGTGTAGTTGAGCGCCCACCTAAATTGGTTGGTTAATATATTATCTCTCTTTGATGCTGTTTATGCTTTGCACACTTACTGTAGTACATATATTCATGCCTATCGTACGTTTTATTGATAATGTATTACATACTTGAATGAGAATGAGAGTTCCACGATGTTTTTTTTTGTGAAACTTAGTCATGCAGAATAATATTTGAGTATTGTGTTAATTTTCTATTTCGATATGTTGCATATTTTCACTTCATGGTTATTGTCATAAAGGATAATGTAATACAATTGTGGGGACCAAATGTTGTTTGCAATATTGGGATGTATAGTTTTTTGGGATCACTATGTCTTGCTGGAATTAACTCGGGATGTTTAGGGTATATTACTATCTACGCCTACAATTCTTATAGAAAGAAACCTATTCTGTTTAAGTTTGTTACTAGAGAAAAGGAGTTGTTGTATTTGTTTTTGTCCTAGGCCTTAACGTTATGTATGTATGTATGTTATAATAAGTGTATTAAGGTTACTCCCCTGCTCATGGTTTAGCTTCAGATTATTTTGGACATTTCTTGTTTTGAGTTGTTTTACATTCGTGGTGTATACTTTTCCCTTGACTCCTAGTCCACATCTCAATTGCACCCAAATTCCATAACCAACATTCCTACATTTGTTTTTACTTATTATTCCTATGGTATAGTTTTTATTTTGTTTTTTTTCTCCATTGTATAATGCTTCATCAATTACTTGTTAAACATTTGGGTCAAATGTTTTTTTTGTGGGGGGCATGTAATACTCCAGAGTATAGTTGAGTATTGATTGATGAACTTAATTGGTGGTTGTACATTATATATTGTTCAGTTTGCTACAGTTGTAGTGTTTTCCTATTAATGACATTGATCTATGAATGAATCCCCATCTCCCCTATGCTAATTTCTACGGTTGGACTCGTCCAGCCAGGTCACATGGGGGGGCAGACCAGTTTTTTGTCAGTAGATGCTGCCATGTTAAGATGATTAGATCGATGTTTTGTATTTTGTGGTGTTGAGTAAAACGTTTGAATTTAAACATTTGTCGCTTGATTGTCTCTACCTAAGCGGAACCTACCGACTAGCTCCCCGGTGCCGCTATAGCTAACCCCTTTGAATTAGACTAGATCGCAAAAACAGACGCTTATTGGCACCGATTCAAAAACTTCAGTTCATCAGTGCCAAAAGACAATCTGCGCAGCTGACTGTACCGTTACTGGAATGTATTGAAAGTTCACTTAGCACGTATACTGTGAGTCAGATACTGAGACAGGATGTGATGCATGGTGTGGCAAATAAAGGTGGAAAGGTATCAAAATATATATTATATATATAGTCTTTAAACATGACTAAAACCAAAGTCTGCGTAAACCAAGATAAATCTCATATCAGTCGTCATCACCGATCAATCTCTTCCTCGTCATTATGTGTATATTTTGGCTCATGACAAGACGAACCAATGGTGTCGTGGTGACCAGACACCCGATTCAAAGTGCTTATATAGGACACTTCGAGTTCCAGAACCCGTATACCGTCACGCAGATCCTCGTATCGCCGCATGACGTCATCTTGAGTATCCACGATGGTGTCGATTTGAGCTAGTTCAACAGACGGTGAACTCTCTGCGACAGGTATACCTTCAGCAGGTGATGTTTCAGCCACACTCTCTTCAATCGTCTCCTCAGCTTGTTCGACAGGAATTTTCAAATGCATGTCTGAAAATATCAATAAAATAATATATCGATTGATTGATGGCGACTATTGAAAGTTACCATCAACGCCTAGCTCTCAAAATGCTGTACCTTTAAAACTAAACGATTTCATATATATATATATAAACACGAAAAGTTATCAGGATTTTGGGGAAAAAAATTGTTATGAAACCTTTCAAATTACGCATATCGACAATATCAGGGGATAATGATATTCGTGACCTATATACCTCCCCAAGCCAAAATAACTTGGATAGAATACCCCAGAGACAATACGGCCATAAAAAAAGCTCCGAACCCAACCTATAGCCAACAAAGACATGCTATTGATTTTTAGTAAATTCAGTCAAATGTAGGCTTTTCACCAGCTTGAGAGCCCGATTAAATTTGGTACAAGAAAGCCAGAACAAAGGCTCGGACACGAAGGAACGGGATTTTGGACTTCCAGCAGGTTCCTGTCTGACAAGTGTTATTCGTAACATATCTCAAGCCTACACTATAATAGATAATGTCAGCTAAGTGGGCCATGGGCTTCTGGAAGCGATTGACATACAGGTGAAGTTATAAATAAAATCAGACTTTGAAAATTATTTTTATTTTGGCGACTAGCCAGAATACAGGTTAATAGCTGATGTCGATAAGGAAAGCATCAATCACAATGTATTAATTACACATGGTTATTTTATACAAGAAGATTTGAAGATGTTCATAAATGTATTAATGGCCAATGCATATTCAACGCTTTAATAAATCTAATATAAGAAACGTGAAAATGAAATGTGCAAAATATCTATTAAAAGTTAACAGAAAGAAAGAGATTATGATGGCTTACCTGATCTTTCCTTTATGTATAACTCCAAGACTTGAATGGTACTTTAAATATACGATTTCCACGAATAAACAGGTTATCGAATTGACCGTTATATTTGATGTACTGTTTAGAATCAAAGCGAATTGGTTATTGTTTTTCATTTCTCTGTGTGTTGTGTTTTATAGTCTCAGGAGCTTGACACGTGGTTAGGAAATGGGTACACATCGCCACGTGGTTAGAAAATTGGTACGGAGAAAAGTCAGTGGGGTAGGATATAGGAGGGGTAGAATGGATATGAAGTTATTGCATCCGAATGTTAACCCCTAGTCTGACAAATTGGGTACTTCGGTAGGGGGAGATGTAAACATAAGCTCATCTACGCAGTCAGCAAACTATATCGGTGCCAAGTCGCCATTTCCCCAAAACAGATCCAACCCATTATAGCTAACCATTAGATAACTGTATGAGAAATCTTTGTACAACTTTTTGTTTTATTGTTCAATGAAATATTTGATTCCACAGCCATTGGAGACAATTAAGAGCAAAAATAATTCAAACTTTCTTAACTTTTGAGTTTCTATGATGGATTTTCTTTGTCCCACTGTAAGCGCAGTTTGGCCTAATTCCATTGCCCTACTCTGGAATTAGGGTAAACATTTGTTATTTATAGGATCTTCCGTCACAACAAACCCATATTCTCTAGCAGAAAGTCTTCGTTCGGACAATTCTGGGTCAAACCGCCAAATGTTATTAACGTTATTCTTTATAAGCCCTTCATTTGGAACACTATTTGTTAAAGAATTTCACATGTTGGATCTACTTGATATCATACGCACACAAGCTTCATAAGACCATAGACGCGGATAATTGAGATTGACGCCAGAGGCGTTAACTTCAACAATTAGCTGCATAGATGACAGTCCCCCTGCTATGAAAATGTGTGAATAAAAAAGATGTCAAAGATGCTGGTCAAAACTTAACCTTATACGATCTCCATAGTATGAAGCTAATGTGCAAGTTTGAACATGACCGAATAAAAACTTTTCAATATATCCCGTTCATAATATGCGGAACAAGCCTTTCAAGCTTAAACGGCAATAATTAGCTAATAAAGCTCTTCATTAATTACGTAGATGGTCAAAAATGAACCCCATCCATCTTCTCATTGGCACGAAACTATTACGCAAGTTTGAATGTGGTTCGGTAAAAATTCTTCTAAATATTGTGTCCACGAAACGCAGAAAAAGCCTTTCCAGCTAACAACATTGATTAGCTAATTGAGGTTATTTCCATGCATGCGGGCATCCACTGATTGGTTTCCAATCACAATTTTGTTCAGTTTTTATTTGGTCTGGGTTTGATTTGATCCCGACCTCATCGATGCCATGACATCAATCTATTGCGCAAGTTTGAACTTTAGTGGATAAAAACTATTCAAGATATTGCTTCCACAAGATGCGAGAGACAGAATGATTGATTGATTGGAGTTTTACGCCGCGCTCAAGATTATTTCACTTATATGGCGGCGTTGCCAGTTTTATTGTGGGAGGAAACCGGGCTCTATGCCCGGAGGAAACCCACGACCTTCCGTTGGTAACTGGCAACCATCCCACATATAGAGACAGAATGAAGGGAGGTCGAAAGGAACGGCGCAGAGCTTTATCATATCTCCTCTCCACTTCGTGGCGGGGGAGAATTATTAATTATAAACGCTTGAAACTTCTTCCATTGAACTGTTTTGTTGCAACGAAAGATTTGTATAGACATTGTCAAATGTTCAATGCCACGCATCAGCTTTACCGACGGTACCACCATAGCACCATTATACACATGCCCAAGAAAGGGCTACAAACACGTTCATCTTTGGAATCTCAACCAGCACAAACTCGCTTATACCTTTGTCGGTTTACTTTAATGAATTAAAAATGAGTGTTATAAGAGGGATCTTGTCTGAAGTGACCGCTTCGTTAAGCCCTTTGAAGCGACATGTATGGCTGTACACCTAGAATTTTCACTGCAGATGAAATGCCATGTGCCACTTTATCCATGTCATTCCACATGTTGGTGGCTTCTGGCCTGTAACATGGGAAAACACTATAGGCTCCCTCAACTTATTCGTGTTAATGGCGTCAACTGGAAATCCGAACCCTATGTCTCTCACACTGCACGTATTCAGAATATATTTCACTTAAAAAAAACAATTTATTTATCAGCTTGTAAACGACTTATTAAATAAAACAGACAATAGCCGTAGTAAACGTGTTAACTTGATCTCCTTGGCAAGTCAGGAACCGATAGAGCTATTAATGGTTAATGCAGGTATATGCATATGGTAAAATGGATGCTCAAAATAAAGAAGCAAATTTCAACTCTGGTTAGTTAATTAAATATATATGACCGCGACGGCAAACAGGGTGATAAATAAAACAGACAGCTGAACGTTACACTAATTGCATTAAAGATGATAATTTCACACAGAGAAGACTCCCTGCTGTTTCTAGACTCACAAATAACATAGAAACAAAACTACTCTTGAGAGACGAAACAGACACATGTTTGGCTAATAGTTTTCATTGTCAATGCAAACAATAAGGTAGATTTTGATGTATAAAGCCAGAAGAATCTGAAGACTGTTAGCTTCTAACTTCCAGAGACCAAATTGCTCTTTGTCCAAAGGAAACCTCCCGACCTTCATTGAATACCTGGCAACTCTTCAACATACCGAAATGAGTGAAAAACAACCTCACACATTTTTCAGTTTTTGTCTTTGGACTGAGTGGGATTCGAGCCCGCGACCCATCGACGGGAGGCCTGTGTCCTACTGAGGGACTTTCCCTCTGCCAACCGAGCCACCTCAACTGTTCTGATTAAGACAGAGGGGGCTAAAGATCGAACTGCAGGTCACTACGACCAGTCTATGGGTGTCACCAGGACGAGACTATTGTCACCAGACCAGGCCATGGCATACTCAAATGTTCTTAAAGTGGCATGAGCTGCCAAAATTCACACCATTTTCACTATTTCTGATCGTCACGACAGTAAGAGGCTTTGAAGGCCATCAAAAAACTAAATGATTGGCGTTGGAATGGGGAAATCCATACCGTACGTAGCCAATACGAACCGTAATAGTGTTCGAAAAGTAAACAAAATTTAGATAACCGGGACGACCATTCCTTCGTTCTAAGACAAAGTTAGTTCAAAACGATAGCCTACTTTACTGTACATTCTCGAGACTAAAAGCACTAAAAGGCCTCTGAATTATACGTCTTGAGAAAAATAGCCAATAATTTCAACATTCTGTTTCAACGTAAAAATATCAACATTTTGGCAGTTCATGCCACTTTAAGGCAGGTGACCAGAGACCGAATTACAGGGCACCAGGACCAGGCTATGAGGTGCTCAAGTGTTGTGAATACAGGGGACTAGAGACTGAGTTACAGGTCACCAGGGTCACGCTATGGGATGCTCAAGTGTTTTGAATACAGGGGACAAGAGAGCGAATTACAGGTCACCAGGGCCGGGCTATGGGATGCTCAAGTGTTTTGATTGATTGATTGATTGATTTGTGTTTTACGCCGCGCTCAAGATTATTTCACTTATATGGCGGCTTTGCCAGTTTTATTGTGGGAGGAAACCGGGCTCTGTGCCCGGAGGAAACCCACGACCTTCCGCTGGTAACTGGCAACCATCCCACATAGGTCGTTCGAGTGAAACAAGTGTTTTGAATACAGGGGACTAGAGACTGAATTACAGGTCACCAGGCCCAGGCTATGGGGTACTCAAGTGTTTGAATACAGAGGACTAGATAGAGAATTGCAGGTCACCAGGACCAGACTATGGGGTGCTCAAGTGTTTTGAATACAGGGGACTAGATAGAGAATTGCAGGTCACCAGGACCAGACTATGGGGTGCTCAAGTGTTTTGAATACAGGGGACAAGAGAACGAATTACAGGTCACCAGGGCCAGGCTATGGGATGCTCAAGTGTTTTGAATACAGGGGACTAGAGAGTGAATTACAGGTCACCAGGGCCAGACTATGGGGTGCTCAAGTGTTTTGAATACAGGGGACTAGAGAGTGGATTACAGGTCACCAGGCCCAGGCTATGGGGTACTCAAGTGTTTTGAATACAGGGGACTAGAGAGATAATTACAGGTCACCAGGACCAGACTATGGGGTGCTCAAGTGTTTTGAATACAGGGGACTAGAGAGTGGATTACAGGTCACCAGGCCCAGGCTATGGGATGCTCAAGTGATTTGAATACAGGGGACAAGAGAGAGAATTACAGGTCACCAGGACCAGACTATGGGGTGCTAAAGTGTTTTAAATACAGGGGACTAGAGAGAGAATTACAGGTCACCAGGACCAGACTATGGGGTGCTAAAGTGTTTTAAATACAGGGGACTAGAGAGAGAATTACAGGTCACCAGGGTCAGGCTATGGGATGCTCAAGTGTTTTGAATACAGGGGACAAGAGAGCAAATTACAGGTCACCTGGGGGGTATTTCATAAACCACATATAGCCGACTATGGCCAGATAGTCGACTAAGCAGTAATGTTAAAGCAGTGCTATTCTAGTCGGCTAGGTCAGTTAAGCCTTCTAAACGTGTTTATGAAATAGCCCCCAGGGCCAGGCTATGGGGTACTCAAGTGTTTTGAATACAGGGGACTAGAGAGAGAATTACAGGTCACCAGGGACAGGCTATGGGGTGCTTAAGTGTTTTGAATACAGGAGACAAGAGAGCGAATTACAGGTCACCAGGACCAGACTATGGGGTGCTTAAGTGTTTTGAATACAGGGGACTAGAGAGAGAATTACAGGTCACCAGGACCAGACTATGGGGTGCTTAAGTGTTTTGAATACAGGAGACAAGAGAGCGAATTACAGGTCACCAGGACCAGACTATGGGGTGCTTAAGTGTTTTGAATACAGGGGACTAGAGAGAGAATTACAGGTCACCAGGGACAGGCTATGGGATGCTCAGGAGTTTTGAATACAGGGGACAAGGGAAAGAATTACAGGGCACCGTGTTTTGAAAACAGGGGACAAGAGAGAGAATTACAGGTCACCAGGACCAGACTATCAGTCTATGGGATGCTTAAGTGTTTTGAAAACAGGGGACTAGAGAGAGAATTACAGGTCACCAGGGCCAGGCTATGGGAGTGTTTTGAATACAGGGGACTAGAGACTGAATTACAGGTCACCAGGGGCAGGCTTTGGGATGCTCAAGTGTTTTAAATACAGGGGACTAGAGACTGAATTACAGGTCACCAGGGGCAGGCTATGAGGCCGATTTGCAGTGTGATGAATGCGTAGCTCAAGTGTGTGTTTGCAGAGGGTTGACAGAAGCAATTTATTTATAACCTATTTAGTTAAATAGATATCAAAGAATGGCTTGGAAGCCAAAATGGTATATCAACCAAGACAATCAGCAATGACATTACCGCACACACATTCAAACAGATTTAGGTAGAGAACAATGTCAAATAATTTATCCCCAAAACACTGTGACAAAGAACATGTTTATTATTTTAATATGAGTATAACAAGATACATAATGCACTTAACCTATTGTTAAGTTGACAATGGAGTTCTGTTACTAGGGAACTAATTCTGTTTAAATATAATATCACACAATGCTTGACCTGAGTTGAAATTTAAATAAAACAAAATCCAAGTGCAACTTAGAATAGACTTTTATAGACTACAATAAGGCTTTATTATTTCCATGTGAATTATTTATTTTCTCAATCAATCAATCAATCAAAGGCTCTTACAGTTGGGACAATGAAGAAACTTTATGAAGAAGCAAATTTTGCCATTATCACTTCATGTTCATATCAAATGTGAGAGTATAATTAACTCTAGTGTCATGAGTTGCCATAAATAAGAAACATTATGTACGTTTAGGTAGTTTTATATTCAATGAGTCCCCATGAAATCCGTGAAATTACTGAATAAGTAAAGAACATAGGCGGGCCTAGTTTTTCTCCACTTCCTTCGAAGTTCTTAAATATTTCATTAACAAAAACATAGAAATAAGTACAATGTATCTTGTTGTCAAATTTAAAATTACAAAAATATGATTAACTGCTTATCTAATGTTTATCCCTCATAAAACATATGTGTGAGCAACAAGGTTGAAAATAGAATAATTGTAGAGGAAAATTAAAACTAGAGTTCCTTTCACCGAATTGGTTTGAAAATAGGAAAATTGTAGAGGAAAACTAAAACTAGAGTTTATTTCACTAAATTTACTATTGACAACTTCAAAGCAGTAATGTTTACTTAAACGAATACATGAAGATGATATTTATACTTATGTCTTACCTATATAAGACGATTTTTTGATAAACTTAGTTTTCCCATACACTTTTTGTATGGAGCTGGAACCTCTATAAATTAAAATTGTGGTATAAAATAAGACCAACAAGAACAAAATTTCTTAAAACATACCTAGGAAAACAATTTAAGTTTGTAAATAGTAAACTTCCACAACTAACAGAGAAAACTTAAAAGTTTTAAAATAAAAAAAATAACAGCATTATCCAAAATTAAAAAAAAAAAAAAAATGCAGATGGCGACTAAGGTTTTTGATTCCATTGAAAATGTAAATAAATAATAAGAGGCAAAAGAGTGATTAAATAGCAGTAGTTCAAAAGTGTCACTATTGATTTTTTTTGTAACGCAACATCATTTAGACTTGACTGAACCCTGATATTGCTTGGACAAATCTAGTCCGGGTTTTTGACTCCCCAAATTTTTTTTTTTAAACTGACGGCCGTATTTAGTTATGGCTCATTCCAATCAATAAGGCAGAGTAGACCGCCCGTTTCTGGTCGGGCAGTTTGCGGTCAGATTTAGACAGTAAATAACAATATAACTAACTCAAATACTGTCATTACAACATACATGAATAATTTAGCTTGTTAGAAAGTGAATTTAACGTTTTAAAACTGAAAAAACGCTAAACAGTGTAACTTCATCAATGGCGGAGAGTTTGAGACTGGAGAAGGCAAAAGTAAATTCATGGGAAGAATAATGTTTAAAAATTCCGCTAATTCAAGGCCGAGCAATGTGAAGATAACAAATTATTAGACTGCTTTCTACCATGTTTGGTCTAAAACAACAACAATAGTGATTGCTCGATAGGATTATCGGTCGCTCCATGAAGGAGGTAAGACACCCATTGAAAAGTCTCAAACTTTAAGAGTGCTTTTCGTAATGTTTTGAGTACTTAAATAAGCGGAATTCTTACCATACTGGCCGATCCTACTCGTCTATATCAGACACTGGTGTCTGGTAACATTATCGTAATATATTAACCTTTTAATCCTTAAAAATAAAAAATATGAAAATCTGAGTATCAAGATTGATTGATTGATGTTTTACGCCGCACTCAAGATTATTTCACGTATATGACGGTGTTGCCAAGTTTAGTGGGGGATGAAACCGGGTGCGTGGAGGAAATCCTCGACCTTCGGTGTGTACCTGGCATCTCTTCCACATCCACTCAGAAATTTGTCCATTTTGATTTGGTCGGAGTGTGATCCCGAGTGTCAAGACTCGTGCTTGGTAATTCGGTTGCTTGTATATTTAGTAAGCTATACTCTAATACACAAAATAATATGAGAAATTATATACTAAAATGATTGTAAAATATGGTATACTTAACTTAGTTAATGTTTTGATTTTGAAACATGTAGTCGTGGAACAAAGGCAATATTTGCTTACGTTTCAGGGCTGTATGAACAATGGATTAAGGCCTAAATTCTAGTTCAGTGACTGTCAATTATTGCTTTGTGTTTTCTGGTATAAACAAAAAATAACATCAATGAAGAAAGTTCCTGTACAGTTTCTGTTGGAAGATGATTTCCATCAAATTTAAGCTCAATTTTAACAATCTTTACAGTATCTTCATTTTTATAGCTGTAATTTAAAATAAAATAAAATAAAAATAAAAAACTCAGTAGTTGTGTTCACTTTAAAGGTCAATGAATTTCAAAAACCTTTTTCAAAATTAAAATAAAATCATTTGGATAAAAAAAGCTCATTTGAGCCTTGAGATGGAATGTGTTCATTTCATTTGTTGGATTCAGCTCTGGAAACAAAATAACGATATTTCAAGACTTACGTTTTTACAATGACAAACATGGTCAAGAGGAAATTAAAAAAATCACTGAGCATTGGCACAGAATATCAATCATATTTTTGCAGACGGAAAAATCTCGATGGTAAAGTTAAAAAAAGAATATTTATAATAATTTATATACATCTAAAACATGTGACATCATATTGCATTTTTAAAATGACACGGAAACCGTGTCTTAAAATCTTTCCTTATCAAACAGCTATGTGATCAATCTGGTTCTTTCATTCGGCACATCTGGGTCTTTCCTGGAAAATCAAAAGAGAAATATTCTATAATTATTTTTCTAAACATCCAAATTTCAAACTAAAGGCATTTTTATTCGCTAGGAAATAAGTGGAAAAAATCTTGAAAATGGATATAGGAATGATTTTTTATGTAGGAAATATTACTTGGCTAGAGAAATGTTCAAACACATAAGAAATATTTTTCCATCTACTGGTTATTTTTCAATTGTAGAAAAAATAAATTTAAGAAGTTAAATGGAAACCCCTTACTGCATTAGAAGAAAGGGAAATGGGGATATTATAACATTAAAAACGGGGGTAATATTGATACTGATATAAATATTTCGTTCATATAGCCAGACGATTGATTAATTGTTTGTTGTTTTACGCCACGCTCAAGATTATTTCACCTATATGGCGGATAGCCAGACGAAGCAAGCATTGTAAAAGGATTGATTGATTGATTGTTTGGTGTTTTACGCCGCGCTCAATATTATTTCACTTATATGGCAGCGTTGCCAGTTTTATTGTGGGAGGAAACCGGGCTCTGTGCCCGGAGGAAACCCACGACCTTCCGCTGGTAACTGGCAACCATCCCACATAGGCCGTTCGAGTGAAAACCCAGTCAGAAAATTTTCCCATTTTTGGACTGAGTGGGATTCGAACCCACGACCCATTGGTGGAAGGCTGTTTGGATTGAGCGTCCGACGCTCTACCTACTGAGCCACGGAGGCCCCCCGTTGTAAAAGGAAGAAATTTGTTTAGCACCATATGCTATCCAGATTTACAAATGCACATAGCATGTCAGAACACTTAAAGCTTGAGCAACAAATGATTTATGTCGCACTCAAGATTATTTCCCTCATATGGCCGGAGGAGGGAGAAACCGCGCTCTTTGCACTAGTATCTAGCAACTCTCCCACATAGGTAAATCAATTGAAAAACCCACTCACAAATTGTTTAATTTTTCTTTGACTGAGTGGGTGGGAATCCACGAAGGGAGACTTAGAGAGTACCACTTAACCAATGATCCCATAAGGCTCCTACTCTACGAGATTAGAATTGAGAAATAACGACTTACCCTCTGCAGCATGAGAATAAGGACATAAAATCACAGCCTTTAGCCTCTCGTCTATATATGGGTGAGTGAGGGGGGTCTGTACATTCTTCCATGAACTGATGTAAAATTGACTTAGGGAAACCGTGCTCATAGTAATACTGCAAATATAAAAACGTGAAAACAATTATCATACAAAAATAAAACATCAACATGCTGTTGAGAATTGTGACAATATTTCGGGTCTATAGGTCAAGGATGGCCATCTTAGGAGACCCTTTTAGAAACTTGCTTAATTAACTGCTCTGGTGGGGAAAAATCTCTTCAAGCAGGACTTCATGTTCAAAAATAAAAGATCAATTCTAAGGTTGTTTTTTTACTGGTTTGAAGGGCAGTCAATCATATACCTCAATTTTGAGAGTTTTTTTTAAAACTAAGAACAAATAGTAATACATCAGTATTGAAAACATTTATTAACATTGCTTACAGTCAATGACAATAAAAACGATACAATATTTTGTCTGTTGATAGCCAGGAGAATGGATTGTATAGTAGGTAAAGCCTAGCGCAGACGAGAGGCGCCGGCTGAGCTACAAGGCACGCGTGGCCAAGGGAGCAGCTACAAATTTCAGCGCAGACGATGAGCTCTCGGCTGAGGCCAGTTCCTTGTCACCCAAGTTCACTGACCTGCACAAGTGTCACTACCCGTGTTACGTAATATTCGAAGTGGTCACATGATTGAATAAGTACGCGCCATTGGACTATCCCTCCTCTTAGCTCAGCCGGCAGCTTACGTTGTGCGCACACGGTGAGATTCTTGCCACGAGAGGCAGAAAATATCAAACATGCTATATACTTTCCTCACCGAAATTTACGCGCACACGGGGGAAACAGCTTAGCTCCCAGCCACGAGTGACCGGCAGCTCAGCCGTCGCCTCTCGTCTGCGCTAGGCTTAAGGTTTCTGAACTTACCTTAATTGTTTCATATGTATCCATAATAACAGCAATAAACAAACTGAGCACCACGTAGATAAACAGACTGATAAATACATACAGATAGATGCGACTGTAATACCAGATGTAGTCATTGGATGTGACAGTGGCGGAAAAAGTGACAAACATATCGTCTCCGTTCACCAAGGAAAAGAGACACTCTGACGTGGAGCTGGGATGACGGAACTGGAAGAAAACATGACAAGTGTACTGTAGTCAGTCAAGAAGATAAATTTCACAACATTAAAATAAAGGCAAATGCTGAAAGAATGCTTGGTCGATGTTTATGGGGTATCAAAGTCATTTCTCGTATTTGACGACGGTTTTGTAGGGGGAGGGGCCGCCATATAAGTGAAATACTCTTCAGCGCGGCGTAAAACACCAAATAATAATCAATGTAGGGGGAGGTAACCTAAGACAACTCTTTCACATTTGCTTCTAACATGAAGACCAAATTTTAAGAAGCAATCTTCGCTCGGGAAAGATTTTGATTTGTTCTGCAAATAATTTGAATTGATGAAAACTTACCTTTATATGATAGGGCCCAAGGACAACCCAGCCACACAATAGGAAGCCACAATATAACATGAGGGCACAGACAGAAAACCGTAGTACATTAGGGAAAGCTTTTTTCAAAGTTACAACCAATATCTACAGGAAAAAAAACATGTCATGAAAAAAAAGATCATAATTTGTATTCCTAACAATCATTCAAATGAGTATGTTAAAGCCCAACGTGATGCGACAAAACAAAAACACAAGTATAAACAACAATAACCCCCAAAAAACCCACACCAGATGTGATTATTATTTATTTAATTATGAGAGAGAATCATTTCTCTCTGTGTAGACAGGTTGGCCAGCATGCACGAGACTTCACTTTACTTGACGCTACTGGATTGATTGATGTTTTACGCTGTACTCAAGATTTTTTCACATAAATGGCAGCATTGCCAAGTTTAGTAGGGGAGGAAACAGGGCTAATTGCCTGGAGGAAATACTGACCTTCAGCGAGTACCTGGCAACTCTTCCACGAATGGTGACCGAGTGAAAAAAACCACTCAGATATGTTTTAATTGGTCTGAGTGTGATTGTAGTTACACATACAGTTTACCTAAACCTGGCAAAACCGCCATATAAGTTAAATAATCTTCAGTGCGGCATAAAACATTGATCAATAAATGAATGAGGCCCAAACCACATGCTGAAATTTGGCCTGGATATTGCCTGGAATTATGGAAAGTTGGTTTTCAACTCTACTTTTTATTATTTTCAAACTAGTTAAGACATTTAAAAAAAAAGATGAACTTACATTATATTTTTTGAAGAAGCCTAAATAACGAAGTACGCCAAACCAGGCCATAAGGTTTCCAGTTCCTAACATCATACTGCACAGGTCATAATTCTCTGAGGAACTTTGGGCTTTCTGCAACATTTTTACATAAACATTTTTTAATAATTGTGTCAACACCATACAGAGGTTTTAAATGCTCTTTTGTCAAAAGAAGCGAGTTTAGTGGCACATGAATGTGAAAAGATTAAAACAGAACTATCTCTATATGTAACAGTTAAACAAAAGGCAGAATCCTTGGAGATAGAGTACCCTCCCCTTACACCCCCGCAGTATATTTCTGGCATATACAATTCTTGTGAAAGGTGATAACATATTCAATTTCTATATAAGGAAATCTTAAGAGGATATTAAACAGTCAAATTAGGAAAAGGCAGGTACTCAAATCTGTAAAATAACACAAGTAATAAAAAACAAACATTTTGTTTCCATTGTGATATGTCAAATTCCCCTTAGATTTAGACAATTAGATTTGGATTAAAGTTACTCTGTGAATGACGATGATTATCCGACCTACCTTTGTCTCAAGCTGTATCTTAAAGGCTGAACCAATTACTGTCAGGATATCATTGAAGATAATCAAAACATACCAAAAGTTCCAAAACTCCATTCTCTCGGAAAAGTCCAATAATTTATTGTGTTTGCTCCTAAAATACTTCACAACCTCCTGAAGAAAGAAACAACATTTTATATTCTGTTTGTCCCTTGTAAAACAGACACCATAGGTTCTATTAGATGAGGCTAAAATTTTGATCCAATTTGACATCCTTTTCAGTAATGACACATTTTACAATCTTATTTGACCTTAAAGTGGCATGAGCTGCCAAAATGATGTTAAAACAGAATGTTGAAATTATTGGCTATTTTTCCCAAGACGTACAATTCAGAAGCTTTTTAGTTCTTCTAGTCTCGAAAATGTACGATAAAGTATTGTTTTGAACTAATTTTGGCTTTGAATGAATGAATAGTTGTCCCAGTTATTTAAATTTTGTTTACTTTTCGAACACGTTTTCGGTTCGTACAGGCCACACACTGAAAAGATTTTCCTTTTTCCAACGTGAATCATTTAGTTTTTCGATGGCCTTCAACGCCTCTTACTGTCGTGACGATCAGAATATATGAAAAAGTGTGAATTTTGGCAGCTCATGCCACTTTAAACATAATTCAATAACCAACACATACTTACCCGACTGAGTTTTTGTGCACGTCCTAATGATCGTATACATAAAATACATGACAATGCGCTGACTAATATTACCACTGAATCAAACGCTGTTAGTTTTTTTTTTCTTGACTCACTGTCCGCTAAAACGATAATCAAATAAAACAAAACATCAAAAGCTATAATTATATGAAGCGTTACATGACTTTATCCTTTTCCTTTTTATCAGTGAATTAGCTATTGCAAGAAAACTAACAAGAAAAAAAAATTTAGCTTAGGCGAGAGAGAGCAATTAAGTGAAAACCTACTCAGAAATTTGTCAATGATTTCGTTCGGATTGAGTCTAAAATCAAACCTGCTTGTGTTGGGCTGACAGACTGTCAATCTACCCTGACATATAATAATAAGATACAAGCACTTTATAAGGACCTTTTTTTTTCGGTTAAGCCTTTACATATGTAGAGGCGTTTATTAGATAATTTTAAAAGGACCTTGAGTTCGCCGATCATACCTTTGTAGATTATCTCCCCTTCACATTCAAGAGCAGAGACATACGTGTTCAGTTCAACCAACATCTGGCCATCATGGTCGTTGTTATCAAATGTGATCTGAGGAGAAAGAAATTAAAATGTCACAAACCCCAATCCATCTGCCTGATCATAGGATGTTAATATGATCTGTACTACATTTAGTGTATTGAGATAAATTGGATTTGCAGCAAATTTAATCGAAAGATATATATTTTTTTTAATTTTGGTAATTCAGAACCCACAAGAAGTACAGAATATTAGACGATTGTAACAGAGGAGATATCTATGAGTGTCAAGAATTAGTAGTGTGTGTTTAGTGATTAAAGGGGGTCCACTAAACAAATCAGGTGTAAAGTTACGTATCCATCTCAATCATTGAAGTGCAACCATAACTATTATCCTATAATTTAGCTTAGGCACAACTCACAGCAGAGAGCTGTTTTTCAAAACATGTCCTCAAACTTTTCAACTGGACATAACGTAATGTTGCAGGCATGACACTTCAGCTATACATCAGACTTACATCGGGTTGATTGATTGTTTGGTGTTTTATGCTGCGCTCAAGATAATTTCACTTATATGGCCGCGTTGCCAGTTTTATTGTGGGAGGGGGAAACCGACGACCTTCCGTTGGTAACTGGCAACCATCCCACATAGGTCATTCGAGTGAAAACCCAGTCAGAAAATTTTCTAATTGACTTACATTGGGTGTAGATGTTTAGAGAAACAGCCACCAGATTAATCCCTTAATAACAAGTACAAGCATAGTTCTTGTATTTATGTGGCATACAAAGATATCAAGACTGGAATCTGGAATCTAAAATTGTGCATTTAAACAAAGGGAGATAAATCTTACTGTGACATTGAACTTGTAACATTCAGGAGCAGCATGGGAATCGTAGGTCTCCAAATTCACAGATTTGAGGGGAAACTTTAACTGGATCTCCAACAACCTGGAAAATATGGAAACATAACGCATGTTAATCAGAAGCATTTTAAATGCAACATCTGTAACAGGAAAGTAGGTAAAAAGTTAGCAAACGTCCAAGTCAGCTGTGGGTCGCTGAATACAGGGTCTGTGGCGGAATATACTCTATTTGAGTGTACGGGCAAGCCCTGAGCCTTTAAATAGTAATGATATTTTTCGTGACAGGCCCTTTATTATACAGCACACAGCTCATAAGGACGTTATTCATTTCTATTCTAATGCATAACGTAAGCAAACCAAATAATTTCTGGAATAATTCATTCCCTTCATAGTCATTTTGTTAGACCCACCCTCAAATAGCCAGAGCCAATCAAATCGTTTCTGGAATAATTCATCCCCTTCATAGTCATATTGTTTGACCCACCCTCAAATAACGGGGGCCTCGGTGGTCCAGTGGGTTAGAGTGATCCTCCCTCAGTCCCACAGACCTTCCATCGATGTGGCGCAAATTCGAATCCCACTCAGACCAAATGAAAATTGAGAAATTTCTGAGTGGGGTTGTCACTTGGTCGGCATACGTGGAAGAGTTGCCAGGAACTCGCCGAAGGACGGGATTTTCCTCAGGGCAATGAGCCCGGTTTCCTCCCCCACTTAACCTGGCAACGCCGCCTTATAAGTGAAATAATCTTGAGTGCGGTGTGAAACATCAATCAGCCAGCCAACCAACCCTCAAATAGCCAGAGCCAAACAAATTGTCTGGAATAATTCATCTGAAGCAATCATAAAGCACTGCTGTCACAAGTCCCATTGCCCTGGTCATCCAGCTCAGTGATCAGTTGCTAAATGACATAATATTTTGTGATGCAATCCAACACACCTATTATTCAGAGTATTAACTCCAAGATCATTGAACATGTTCACACCCCTACATTTTTGCGCGATGTGGTAGAAACCTGTAGGGGGGTACTTTATTGTCTCAGATAATGGGTCTCAGTATTCCCTATATCTATAATGTTAAATGAGTTGTAGATATAATAGAACAGGGGTTAAAGAGTCATCCATTGTAGCGACACTAGCGATACTTGTCTAGACAAAGAGCCTAGGCATTAACTATTTCCACAGTGAGTCAATCTGCTCATTTGATAACCATTGGCAGCTAAATACGTATATCATTTATTCCTGAAATATACTTCATTCACAAATATCTCACCTATCAAAATTAATACTTTTATTATTTTCGTTCAAGAATTCTCTAATGTCATAGACCATCTCTGTTGTGTTGGTTGTGTGGTTGAATCGGGGAATCTGGTGCACTTCAAAACAATCTAAAACACAACACAGTAAATTGAATTGATTGGTGTTTTGTGCCAGTTGTCAAGACTGTTTAGCTTATACCGCGGTGTTGCCAGGTTAAGCGTGGAAGTAAACCTGTGAGCTTCTGTTGGCCATCATTTCGTAATAAGAGTAAAACCTGAGTTAGACTTCACCCAGCCAATTACGCTACACATGTTTTCCCCAATTTAGAAAATTTGCTGTTGTTCTGATAAGTGTGGTTTGGAAACATGGCTCTTTGTCCCAGGGAAAGTATCTATATTGCTAAAACGCATTTAGAATTTTTTCATTTCGTTTTACTTAGCTTTAACCCTTGGCGTGTGCTGTCGTTCGAGACTGTTACTTTACCAGCTGAGTGCACAATTACGATTGAGCCTAAATTGACCCTAAAAATTGAAGTAGAAGTTTGCTCTCAAATGTTAAATTGTTTTCTATTTGCAGAAACACTGTCAACATTACTTCAGACTCCATAGTATATAAAAACATCCTTACCTGTTATAACTTCTGAATCAAAGACATAAGTATCATTGTCAAATATCTCCCCTATGACATAGGCCACCTTACACATCTTCACTGGTACTACTGTCCCATTTTTATTCCTCAGAACACGGAAACCCCCTAGAGCTATCTCTGGGGTCTGGTTATACTGCAGGAAGAAAAACAGGCATTTGAACAAATTGAAAGTAAAAATTAGAACATCCTTTGGATTGAAAAATGCCACCAGTTGTTATTTTGCATCTTTTAACAAAATTACAAAATAAGAGCTTTCCGCTGATAACAATCTTGGGGATGAATGTTGGGCAGTTTTTATTAGCTACAAAAAACCTTCAACTGTGGTAATACATTTTGCCCATTACAAATGTATTTGCACAAATCTTTGTTTTCTAGGAGTTACTTGCTTTAACACGTTGACTGCCGACTACGAGATAACTCGAAAGTGCAAGGGCTCTCCCATTTGCCATTCAAGCTTGTTACGCGTATGGCCAATGTCTGTTAACTGTGCTATTTTTAGCAACACACAGAGTGGTTTCCCTTGATGCTTTGTGAGAAAACCCTGTACGAGACATGTCGTATCTGGCAGTGTGATTTAACCATTACATTCGGTACGCCAAGAAGTAAAGTTATTCAAAAAGATATCTATATTAAGCGACAAGATAATTCGTACCAGCAGAATCCGGTGTGTCTGCCATTGCGAGATATCTCGTAGTCGGCAGTCAACGTGTTAACAACATTTTCAATTTTAACGTTAATCGTTTAGTTTGAAACGCTCAATCAGAATTAAACTCCTCCTATTTGGTAATCAACTGTTTCAAAATTTGCAACGTATAGACCTACGGACTTAGCCTAAAGCAAAATGAGATTACAGGCACTAAACCTAAAAAATCTAGGCATTATTTTTCTCTCTACCGTCTAGATATGGAAATTAATTAGCTTTAGCGCTGTGGCGTCATTGTTGACATCTGATATCTACATTACTATTGGTGTGACGTCATACACAAACGACGTCTTCGCCGGACGTCTTCGCGGTTGGTTGAAATGACGCGGAAAACGTTCCAAAGGTCAATTATAATGTCAAATACAAAGATATTTTCGATGGGTGACGGAAGATATGCATATTTTCAATCACTGTTTCTGTGACACCCTTGGACCCTACCGGAAGTTCGTTTTGTTTCAGCATTAGGGTTTTAGATACATATTTACTCAATTTACAATAACAAATCACCGCTAGTTGTTCAGAAAGAACTTGGCATTTTATGGAAAAAGTCTGAATTTTAACAACACATGCCTTTTTAAGAACTCTTTTCCAAGGTAAATGAATTATAAATAAATAACTACTTACTCTGTTAAGGGCAAAATTCATATGATTGATAACTTCTGTCTTTTCATAGATTGCATAGACCCCGGTGGCTGGAGGGTAAGGCATGGTTTCAAAGCTAGGATCCCATCCCTTCAGAAATAGGTGTTTAAAAGATATTGTGTTTCTCTCTACAAATTCTACAAAATTGGACCTTTGATATCCAAATGTTGACAACTGAAAGAAAAAATACAGAAATAAATACAAATTTGATGTTATGTCAGATGACTACCAAGAATGGTTTTTTTTTTTTTACTCCAATAAACCATACGAAGAATTATGCAAATTACCCAAATGTTTCATTTTAACAAATGTTTTGCGACGTAAAACTTGAAAATATCATAAGCAGTAAAACCCAGGGTTTCGGGCACAAACCAAATATAACATACATGTATGTAACTCATATACACCTACCTGAATTGTTAACAGTAGAATTTTTAATACTTGAAGGCCTAGTTTCCATGGGAATCGTCGCTTGGCCTTCCATTTTTCACATGGATCCATAAAGAAGAACTTCAGTTTCCTGCGTAACCTGTCCTCCATGGCCGGAGTATAGAGCGAGGAAGACGGCTTTTCCTGATGATCCGATGGCTGGAAGTTAATGGAAGCCGTGGTGGATAGGAAATCGTGATCTGTACCACTACATGTATACTCAGAACTCGCCCTGTCTACTACAATGGCAGGAACTGGTCCCCTATGATCCTGGTTAACTCCCCTTGATTGGTTTTCACTGACCATACCTCCCTCCGGACCTAAGAAGATAAAACAAGAAATAATATTTAATAGTAATAGGCCACTGATACTTGGTTGTTGAAACAAAATAAGGAAATTTTCAGCCATTTTCCACCAAAATTACAATCTTTTTAATGCCACAGGGCTCAATCATGAAATATGGGAGAATTAAGAAATAAGTTTGTTCTAAAATAGATTGATTGATGTTGACTGGCGTTGCCAGTTTTATTGTGGGAGGGCTCTATGCCCGGAGGAAACCCACGACCTCCCGGTGGTATCTGGCAACCATCCCACATAGGATGTTCAAATGAAAACCCTGTCATAAAATTTTCCAATTTTTGGGGACTGAGTGGGATTCAAACCCGACTAGAATGGATCAATGCTCCTTAGTGAGAGAACCGTTGATACATATTGTACACATCAAATGAGGAGAGAGAAATTCAAACACAAGAAGCCTGTTATATTCAGGTCATGTCAAGAACAAAAACATACAATCATTGTAGCTGGGAAACCTTACTAGTTAGATTATCTTACACACAGAAGGTTCAAACCAAGCAGATTTAAATGTGTATTTTTAATTTTTCCTATGATGAATGGTTGTTAAGAAAGAAAATATCTATCACTGTCAATTATCAAAATGTTGACAACAGCACCCAGATAGGTATCTGAGAAAAAATACAGCTCATAGTGTAAAAAGGTTACACACACTCAAATCTAAACATATTGATCGTGGTCACCCGTTTGTATTTATCTGGCATGTGACCGTCACTCAAAAATAATGAATACTTCTTTTTTTGCAGTAAAAATCAATCAATATCTTAGCCATACTTACAATAAGCTTTTAAGCAATGCCCCATAATTGTATATTATCTAATATGTATGACAAAGCAAAACAATGGCTAGGGTTAAAGTTAGACTAATACTTGCTAGTTAATAAGTTTCACAGCCCTGTAGATAGTCAACGATAAGATAAACATAGGGAAGAATATCACTCAGTAGCTTACTGATAAAGTCAGTGTTAAAGTACAAAACTATTTTCCTGCAGTATTACATCAACACTTTAAGTGCAGAAATATAAGTAACTATATACTTTGTGGTACTTAAGAAAGTAGGATAATTTTGTGCTGATGATCAGTGTGAAATGTCCATATAGAGGTAAATAGACAAGTAAATAGGTCAACAACCAGAATTGACCATCTCAGTTAACTGGACTACTTAACCATCAGTTTAACACCATGTCAAAATGTCACTCAAACTAATACATCAGGTCTAAAATATAATAACAAAATAATAAAATATAATAACAAGGTCGTGAAATTTCTTTATTTTATTTTCTATATTTTACACGCCTTTCAAGTTTGAAAATCTGATTTCATCACAAGAGAATCTTAGGAAAAAAGACCACTGACTTAAAATTAAATGGTATAAAATGATGTAATGTCATAAATGGTGTAATTGCTATAAATAGAATAAATGCTACAAATAGTTTAATTGCTAAAAAGGTTGTAATTCCCATAAGTGATGTAATAGCTATAAAGGATGCAGATGCTATAAATAATGGAATTGCTATAAATAATGCAATTGCTGTAAATAATGGAATTGCTATAAATGGTGCATATGCTGTAAATGGTGGAATTGCTATAAATGATGCAATTGCTATAAATAGTGTAATTGCTATGAATAGTGTAATTGCTATAAATAGTGTAATTGCTATAAATAGTGTAATTGTTATAAACAGTGTAATTGCTATGAATAGTGTAATTGCTATATAGTGTAATTGCTATAAATAGTGTAATTGCTATAAATGGTGTAATTGCTATAAATAATGCAATTGCTATAAATGATGCAATTGCTATAAATAGTGTAATTGCTATGAATAGTGTAATTGCTATAAATAATGTAATTGTTATAAATAATGTAATTGCTATAAATAATGTAGTTGTTATAAATAGTGTAATTGCTATAAATAATGTAATTGCTATCAGGACTCGAAAATTCAAAAATTTGCTTAACCCGAAAAAAGGTAATACATTTTTCGTTCAATAAAAATGATTTGCTTAACCTATCAGTTATGTGAAAGGGTTACGTAGAAAACGGTTAACAAAAGAGGTTAGACAAAGGGTTGCGCAAAATTCGTTGCTATAAAAAGTGTAATTGCTATAAATTGTGTAATTGCTAAAAGGTGCAACTGCCATAAGTGCTGTAATTGCTATAAAAGATTGGATTTCCATAAATGGTGAAATTGCTATAAATAGTGTAATTGCTATAAATTATGTAATAGTTATAAATGATGTAAGTTTCTCCATATAATGCTCTTTAGACGGTATACATGTACCTGGTGGGTCTTTAACACTAACATTCCACAGGGGTTAGGTCTTCTAAATAAATTCCAAAGTTTGGGTGATAACAATTTGAACTTTTGACATGGTTGATGGACATGCCAAACATTGATATACCAAACTATATTATCAGACGACCATAAATTGTAAACATAACTGACCTAAAAGGGCCAACGGGGTCAGAAATTTACCAAATCTGCTGCATCTTTCATAAACTGAACACTTCAGAAATAATATACACAAAGTGAAAAGTTAAGCATATTGAAGAAATCATCATCAAGGAAAATACTGAATTAGTAAATGACCAACACTGATTTACCCGGAAAACATTCCAGGCCAGGGTGAGAATCGAACTCACGAGGGCTGGGTAGATCAGTTGGTAGAGTGGTGGGACGGTAAATCTAAGTCATGAGTTCGATTCTCATTCTGGCCTGGGTAAATCAATGTTAACATTCTATTAGCTACAGAGTTTATCAGCGACCCAGTCGATAGACCAAATGGCCACTACGCTAAAAGGGTACTTTCACCAGATCTTGGAAGAAGTAGGCGTGCTGTTCTTCCATTGAGGTTTTCTCAGACCCTCACTTTCTCAATTGGACCCCAAAATTGCAATGAGAAGGGTCCATTGGGATGCAAATAAATAGCAAAATAATATCATACAATAATGCATATTTAAACACTAATCGAACCCCACTTTATGTATATAGGACCCTACTTTTTATCTGATGGGGGTCCAATGAACCCCAACATTTTGGGAGCCACGGAAAACCCTGCTGACTGCAACACTCAACAGCTGGTTATACATAATGCTATAGTTAATATACTTCTGGTATCATACATCATCTTATCATTTTTATGTAAAGTCTTTAAAGTGGCATGAGCTGCCAAAATTGAGATATTTTGCCATTATAACAGAATGTTAAAATTATCGGCTATTTTTCTCAAGATTTACAATTCAGAAGCTTTTTAGTAGTCACGAGAATGAACGATAAAGTATTGTTTTCAACTAACTTATGCTTAGAATGAATGAATGGTCGTCCCGGTTATATAAATTTTGTTTACTTTTCGAAAACTATTCCGGTTCGTATAGGCCACATAGTGTGTGCATTTTCCTAATTCAAACGCCAATCATTAAGTTTTTCGATGACCTTCAAAGCCTCTTACTGTCGTGACAATCAGAATCTATGAAAATAGTCTGAATTTCGGCACCTTATGCACTTTAACTTGTGACACATTTTGAGGTCAAAGTTCAATGCCATCGAAAGCATATTGGTTGAACTTTTTCTCTTCTTTAGTAAATAATTAAAAGAGAGAGAAATCCTAAAAATCTATTTCTACAAAATATCCAAACAATACCATTTGTTCAGATAAGCAAATAAAATTTTGGTAGGCCTACCTCATAATATGCACAAGAGGCAACCATTAAAGGTGCATGAGAATGACTTCCGAAGAAAAACAATGGAAACACAGGAAATATTTTCCAAAGATAAACAGGTAAAATACTCTAAGGTATACTAAAGCCAATTTAAGATAAGATCCCCTAGTTGCAATGAGGCTATCATCTTTACAGTACAGGTAGGTGTATAGTTAAGTAGGGGACATCACATGTTCATAAGGTGTGTGAGTAGAGATTGTTATCTCCCCAGGGAACCAGGAAAACATTGGACCATCACTGCTACAAACCTGATCTTACAATCAAACACTTCCTCAGGTTTTAACACAACTGCTTGATTATGTCATGTAAACTCAATTACAAACAGAGAATCTTCTTCAAAGACAAGCTCATGTGACTAACGTCAGGCTGAAATATTTGTCACAGTTAATTTACTTGCACAATGTAGACTGGTGACCAGTGTTGGATATCACGCTCAGCTCAGGTTCGTTAGAAAGTTTTATAAAAGAAAACTACATATATAGGCAGAAATTTAAATACAATTTCTTCAAATACAATATCATATAGCAGTAGATTTCATAGGAATGTAGAAGACTTTAACTACTAACATTGATAGATTGGTGATTAGCGCCACAATCAACAAGGATGGGGTGGATTGGGTTTAATGGTGTAGGAAACCCCTAAACTTTCAGTGATACATGTACCCATAAAAAATATGCAATCAAACGTAAAATGTTAAATGTTGAAAGCAGATGTGTTTTCTATAAAAACAAAGTTGTTGCACCACACTATCTAATACTGACAATACAAAGTGTGAGTACATGTACTGTATTAGTTAAAGTCAAACCTACAGTATAGAAGCATCATAATGAAAGTACTGTAAATGTTTACACAAGAGAAATCCAAAAGGATGTACAATTTAGAAAACACAAAATAAAAAGCCAGGAAGTAAAAAACCAACTAAATAAAGAACAAAATTGGACAAGAATGAAAATATGTACAATATGCAAAAAGGACAGAAACAAGAAAAGAATGGTAGATATATGCACAATATGCAAAGAGGGCAGAAACAAGAAAACAATGGTAGAAAATATGCACAATATGCAAAGAGGGCAGAAACAAGAAAACAATGGTAGAAAATATGCACAATATGCAAAGAGGACAGAAACAAGAACACAATGGTATAGTGTCTTTTTATACCATTTATATTCTTGTTAGAATTCTGGGTTTCTCCTATGTATTGCTTGTGACATTTTTTTCTCATGATAATAAATTCCGATCATAACAAACACGATGTTAGAGGAGTCACAATTAAGGAACTCTGCCATTTGATATTTGTTGCCGGATGTTCTCTGAACAAAATTCAGCAAAATTTATCAGAGTTGTTAATTTTGGTACAAGTAATCTCTTCGTGAAACCACTGTCAGAAGAATATTAGAAATTTTAAAGATCAGAGTATTTAAATCATTTTGGGATTACAGAATTCAAACCCTTTTGAAATCAACAGCATTTTTTAAGGAAGTCACAAGTGTAATCCCAAAAAATTATGAAAAAAATGTTGTAATATTCATTAATAGGAAGACACATTCAGAATGAAAGACTGGGAATTAATGATTACATACCACTACACTCCATGTTGCCATGGCTACGATGCCAGTCTGTAGGGGATATCAATTCCTCTGAAAGAGTGCCCATTGTAGGGAAGAAAAGTAAAATCAGATTAAATGTCTTTGAAACATTTATCTTTTCTCATGATGTAAGGGCTCAAACACATAGAGTATGAAACCTGGGGCTGGTTGTTCAAAAGAAAATTAGCATAACAGCAGGTTAGATGACGCCGGGTCACAAAGGAATTTCTTTGTTACGCCACATCATGTAGCTTGCTAATTTTCTTTTGAACAACCGGCCCCTGGTGTACATTTGTAGTACCATCATAATCTATGCCTAAAAAAATATCAAAGGTGACCTGACTAATTCACCATGCCCCTTTAAATAGACCATATGAGGGTATTTTCAGACAATTGAAAGTACCTGAACGTTACTTGAATGTAAAGGGCATATATTATTTATAAAGAAACACAGACCTAATCTAGTTTTTTTTTGGCACAAAATATTTCAATATAATATTCCAGTGATGATCATAATTTAAAATAAATGGTTGACCTCATTTTTATTTCCATCAATATTTAGATAGAAACAGGTGTTAGACCTTAACACTGTATGGGTAAATCACAATGTGTAGCTGTACACAACTTTGGTAAAAATATAACATTCAAACATCAAGTTTATCCTATATACATATAACAGTGGCATGAGCTGTGATAATTTGCATCTTTTTCTCATAAATTATGATTGTATAGAAAACAAAAGGGTTTAAACTTGATCTAAAATGTGCAGTGTGTAGCCTGTACAAACTGAAATAGTGCTCCAATAGAGAATTACATTTAAATAACTGATAAAAACCTCAGAGGCTTGAAACATAATTTCAACTTTCTCAAAATGAGTAGGCCTATGGCTAAAAAACTTCAAATAATTTCACAATTTTGTTATAAGAGAAAGTATCGACATTGTGACAGCCAAAATTTGAACTTTTTTATAAATTCTAATTGTCACGACATTAGGAGGGTAAGTTCATCATAAAACTAAATGATTGATGTTGGAAAGAGGAAAATCCATACACTATGTGGCCTATACAAACCCCAAAAAGTGCCTAAAAAGTAAACAAAATGTGAATTACCAGGACGAACAATCATTCATACTAGACCTCGAGTAGTTTAAACTTTACTTTATCGTATATTCTCGAGTCGTGAAACACTAAAAAGCTTCTGAATTCTACTTCTTGAGAAAAACAAGGATGATTTCAACATTCTGTTTTAACAACAAAATATCAATATTTTGGCAGCTCACGTCACTTTAAAATGTAGGCTTATATTAATGTATGGTCATATTCAAAATGAAATGAAATTGACAAAAAATCTGCTTGAAATACATATAGGCCTACCTCTCATTTCCATGGACATATTCCTACATGTAGGCCGGTTCAAGTGAGCAATAAGTGAAGAATGGACTAGGCCTACTGGTTATATAGGGCCAGTTCATCAAAACTGTCATACAAATGATCTCTATTCAAACCCCTAATAGGCCTTCATGTGATAACTACAGTATTAAAGCCATTCACCAGTACACACAGTCCTTGTGTCAGCTCAACTATCAATTTACGCTAAACCAGTTTGTGTTTCCTGGTTTTAAAGATTATGTAAGGTTAACTTCCAATTCTAAGAAAAAAAACAGTATATCAGGAAAATTTCAGCAATTGGGGTGTCATTGACAAGGATGATCCTTGTTTGATGGGGTTTTTCTAATTGCCTATTTTTAGAGCAGGAAGAAAAGATAAATGGAATGAATACCCAGCAAAAAGTACACATTTGAAAAAAAGGGGGGTATTGGTGGCCTACTCAGCACAGCGGTAGTCTCTCAGACTCTCAGATAGGTTGAGGGTTTAAAACCCACTCAGTCCCACCAAAAAATAGCAAAATTTATTTGCGGATTTTTCACTTGATCACCCTTTGTGGTAGAGCTACGAAGTACTTGTCAAAGAGCCTTATTTCATCTCCCAATTAACCTGACAGCACCCCATTTATGTGAATAAATATTTAGTGCCTAGTAAAAGATCATCAATTAGAGTAATAGAGGAATTTCAGTTAAAGAAACAGTACTTTGTTGACAGTTATAACACAGGCAAGAGTTTTACTGATGTCATGTATAAAAACTATGGGGATTTTATAAAAACCCAGTAACAAAAACATGAGGTTTAAGGCCTAAAGATTTCATAATAGATGTAAAAACCAGATCACAGCGGCTTAAGATGATTTAAGGTTTAGTTTCGTCAGAACAGATTAATCTTTCAGTTTTAGTTAATTTTACGTAAGGTTTTGACAATAAACTCTTTCTTTTCCTAAAACACTATAAACGGACAAGCCCGGAACAAAGATAGTTAAAATGTGTGCTATTCAAGTAATGTTTTTATATATATGAGGTTTCCAGATGGCTATTGGTTAACTTTCTTAGTTCTCTCTGACTGGCGTGACTGAAGAATAACAAGTTTTAACTGGGGAATCCTTTGTCTGCTTTGTTTACTGAGTGAGAATGGACCTTAGTTAGGTGCGCAGTACAAGACCGTTGTGGGTGCATGTGTGGTTCAATTTCGGCTGAAGGTCAACAGAGAATGACAACAAACTTAAGCGGCGTCTCCTTTTAATTATATACATCACAACTTTAGTCCCAGAATATACAAAGTATAAATAAAGAAATATTGTAAGGTAATAATTGGACATGTGTGACATGAATACATTGTTTTCTTGTAAGTGCATTGAAAGGGCCTGCATCATTCTGTTTGTTTACAAAAGTTATTTCCCTTAACTACCTTTTCAAGTTTTAAACACTATTTATCATTCAGTGTTGTACAAAATGGATTTATAACATTAACATTTTATATCAAGCCTCTGAAACAAGATGTCCATCAAGAGTTGTTCACATTTTACAGCTGATCATCTGGCTGAACATATTTTCTTTTTTCATACTTACAAAATCTAAATAAATATGGACAAATTTACATCCAATGTTCAATAGAACTCAAGGTTTATTAAAAAACAAGTTATTTATCAAGGAATCGTTAAAATCTAAAATACTGAACATAAAAAAAGTGGGCCGTTCTCTGTATTTTTCCCAGACTTTCTATTTTAACAACAGTTTTGGAATATTTTTTTTTTAATTTGAATTTGAATTCAGGGGTGGCCTCATATATAGCCTATCCTAACCCCATCGGTAAAAGTCTCTTTATGACCCTAGACTGAAATATCTGTGGACAGACATTAAGGGAATATCGACTTCAGTCCAATGGTCCATACATATACATTAATTTATCTCCCATCCTCCCAATTTTTGTCTCCCAATTAACGCCCTAATAATGTCAGCACTCACACACTTCAAAAATTGCTTGATTACCAATTCATTTTGGTCTATCTACATGTATTTGCATGAAGATGCTTTCTCTCTTCCCCCCCACCCCCCCCCCCCCCAAACCCTTCCACCCAGCACACAAGAAAATAATAAAACTTTTCATGGGCTCCACCTTAAATACATGTACTATTACTGATGTGTTGAAAGCTGCTCCGTGGATTTTGAACTGTCAAAATAACAGTTTATGTTCTATCCCAAATAACAGTCCAAATAACACTTAGATCAATAGTGATCAATGTAGTTTTCCAACCCACTAGACCTGGTAATAATATTGAGTGAGGTGTAAAACATCTATCCATCAGACAATCAATCTATCCCTGCTTTCAGCATATAGTGTCTCAGCTAGAAGTGGTCTCAGTGGCTCAGTCGGCAAAGCGATTTTTTGTACACCAGTCATCCATCAAATCCCACAAAGTCAAAGAAAAATGAAAACATTTCCAATTGTTATTATATGTGGAATAGTAGCGAGGTACTTTCCGAAGGTCAGGGTTTCTTACACTCAAAAAGCCTGATTTTGTCTCCCTCTCAAACAGGCCACACGACCATATAAGTGAAATAATCTTGAGTGCGGCGTAAAACAAGAATCAATCTATGGTGCCTAGGATAATTTTGATTATTTGTCCTCTCCCATAAATTGTCTCAGGATTCAAATTAACTAAGAAAACAAAGCACATGGCTGAATCAGTGTAGGGGATGAGAGAAACCATCTTGGCAACCTTTTTTTTAATTTTTTTTATTCACTTGCCTCCAACTGCAATGCTGTCGGTAGAACTTTGCTTCATATGTATTCTTTACAGCTAAATAAATTGATTTGCTCTGAAATTTGCCCTTGCTATCTAAAAACTGGCGGGCCAATTCGGTTATATATGCTCAGACAACTTTAAACACTTAGTCTGCCTCGGCACCTCTAATTAGGGAAAGACTATGACCCTTCAAAAAGCCATACACCATACCAAATCACTTAAAAATTCAAAATATGATATGATAGGGAAATACTTTATTTTTTCAGTTTGATATTTTTTATTAAAGCTTTCTATTAAAATTTATTTATTATGGCCCTGTATATATATTACAACTTTTTTATGCATTTTTTAGTCCAATATTTCTGCCTCCAGTTAAAACGAAATTGGCTGAAGATGTGATTTTTTCCCCTCTTTGAAAGCCCAGAAGATCAAGATATTCTGTGACTGCATGTTAAACTTTAATCTTAATCCACCAAGCTTGTGACGGTGTGTTTCAAAAGGGTTTCCCTGCAGGGACAGGAGAATCAGAGCTTACACTTGTTAGTACTGGAGTAGGGCCTAATAGCCTATTGAGTCAATCTTCTCTCCTAAATATGGCTATATTTGCAAAATAATTTATAAACTTAATACAAACTCTAAAATATGTACAGTATTGAGATTCACCTCTGTTATACCACCATATATGTGGTTTGACGTAAAAGAAATTAAAATACTGATTTTAAATGAGATATTATACTATTACTAGTGAATCTCACCTCTTTTATCAGCTTCTATTTAACAATTGATCAAAATACAACTTAAAAAAACAGAGTCTACCATGATGATGAAATATACGTCTGCAACAAATTTGTCCCCTCTCAAGGCATCTACTTGATTACTGTTACGACATAGATCTACACAGTAGGCCATATGAATTTTTCTATCGGTTCATATTGTTTTGATGATTGATGTTTTACGCCGCACTCATTATTTCACCTATATGGCGGCGTTGCCAGGTTTGATGGGTGAGGAAACCAGGCTCATTGTCCGGAGGAAACCCCTGAACTTCGGCGAGTACCTGGCAGCCTGGTAAACATGAAGTAACAGTAAGGAGTAAGGACCGAATTTACAGCTTTGCAAGCTAAAATGTGTTGAACTTGGGCCAGTCATAGCGTAATGTATTGTTGAAGGTATATATGTTGCCAATGTCATGACAGTTACTTCATCCATTGGTATAAATCAGACAAAAATCTTTTGAGGAACAGTGTCCTGTGGGGGCTAAGTTTGATATAATTATTCTTTGAGTAAATTTAGCTTCCTTACTTTGGGTCCTTTACCATTGGGATATCATCTGATATGTATAACCAGAAGTCTTATGCTTATGCTACATTATTTGACGTTTGTGCGCGGTAGATTTTAAAATTGTCAACGGTTGCGCAATTTCAAATCAGAAAATAAATTCACTCTCCACTTACTGGACTATAAGTGTCATATCTATCGGCAATCTCGCCTTCTCGGTAACCGCAGTTAGGAGAATGCATTGGTTCTTATAAATTCTTTACCCTGCACCTGACTCCTGTATCTCCATTTCGACTCGAAACGTTCCAAACCAAGGCACATTTTCATCTCATTTTCAACCATTTGAAGATCTTCGGAAATTTTAACTTTTGTTCATCAAGTACTGTTGTCGCATCTAAAACCTTCGCCATCTTTTTTCTTATGCATCCCATAATACCGGGTAGTTCATACAAGGAAGAGAAGAAAAGCCACGGTTTCTGACTGAGACAGGGCACTGTTTAGGGTGACCTCTGGGCCGAAAGGTCCCAGTGCCCTGCATATGGTGTAATGCCTAATGGGACGTTTCACACTTTCCCATTCATATGATATATAACTGATTGATTGTGATCCCCATAACTGTTATTGTTAATACCTAGTTGATTAGCAAATTTTACCTTGATGTCGTCTAGGTCTAGGGAACAGGGTGTCGCTGACTGGATGGTGAGGGTGAATATGTGTATGTCCACGTCTTCTTTTACCTATACCAGATGAACTGTTCACTACGAAATCATTGTCGCTGTCACTTTCAAATTCTCGCTCCTTTTTCCTAACTTTTGGGACGTCACTGTTCGATCGTTCGCGAAAGACTTCGAAATTAGGACTTCTCCGTCCTGTGTAATGGGAGGCATTCATCTTTACAGATTTATCCTACAATTCAATGAATTATTCATGAATTCAAAATGAAAGAACTCTGTTAGTTACTAGCTTATTAAAAACTTTCACATTATCTCTTTTCGAAGATGTTTAGATTTTGACAAATGCCGTAAGTCAAAGCATGTGACTCTTTGTCGTAGAAAAACCAAGGGCTTGTGTCAAAATAATTTAGGAAGATTTTTTTGTGGATATTCAAAGATAAGTTTAACGGTAATCCCTGCAATAAATAATTTTGTTGATCTGTTGAAAATCACATGAAAAATCCCAGGAACTTAAAAAACCAAAGACAGTTCTAATGAATTTCAATTCAGGAAATAACTGGTTTGATAATAGTACACGGCCCCCGTTGGACATGTGTATAACAGCTTGACGTAAAGCTGATCATCAAATCAACATGGCAGGCGCTGGTGACTTAGGTGAGTCCGCAAAATATGGCTAAATGCAAATGACGAATGTAACTGATATATTTTTAATGGTTGTAAGTTAAATGGTTTCATGTGTCATTTTCGGTCCCTTACACGACGTTCTCCTTGGACTATTCTTGGATAGGCTGGTATATTCAACTCCATTGATTTAAAATTCAATTTGAAATTCAAATTTCGATTATAAATATAATTAATATAAATTTACAGCTGATTTAGACAGGTTGGGGAAAGCCGGTGATCTGCGGGTTGTATACTGATCGGTGGGGAAACAGCCGCTACATGGCCTAACGATGGAGAATAGGGACAGGATATAGAATACGTCCGTCACTTTGAAAACTTCTTCTGTCAATAAGAAATGGTCGGTGATCGTAAATATTTTATGATAGCCAGGGGGGCAAGCCCCCCTAGAACCCCCTAAGTTTTTCTTTTTCTTTTTTTTATATGAATTTTTAGAAACGAAGAAATTAAAAAGGACAGGATATAGAATATGTACGTTGAAGTTGAACACTGGCGGAGAGACTCGTATTTAGGCAAGCTCGTACATTGTCCTGTCTCATACATTAAACGAAGCAAAGATGGCGAGACGAGTGTTTGGAATTGCTTGTGTGTATAGTGAAATCGGCGAATTTAGTAAATGTAGGCGAATTTTGTGCAAGTAAAGACGGATTTTCCGATTAGGGAGTTCCTTCAGGTATTGTACAGAATATTTGAAAGGAAACTATGTGTTTTACTGTAAGTTCCAGGTGACGGACGTATTCTATATTCGCACCGAGAATAGACCCGCCGATCGGTGGGTAAAGTTTGGACAAAAATGACAAATTCCCCCCTAACCAGGTTGAGGAAATCCGCCGATCGGCAGGTTTCCATCTATCTGTCAGACTGTGGGTAAACTGCCAAAACGACATAGAATAGACCTCACCGATTGGTGGACAGTTTGGACAAAAATGACAATTACCTCTCTATCTGTCGTCTCTCGCGTTTTCGCCTAACTATCGAGCTCTTGTTGTCTCTTACGGTTGTACTGATCTTCAGCTATGGCAAAAATACTGGTAAACGGAGATTAAACCAAGTATTATATGGGAAAAGGAATTTTACAGCTGACTCCTAGATCTTTCAAACTCTTTTTCGTTTTATAAGGAATGACCTTTGACTCAGAGCCCAATTCTCTCCCCCACTAAACCTGACAACGCCGCCAAATAAGTGAAAGCATTTGGAGTGTGACCTAAATTTCTCACTATTTCCAGAAACATGGCTCCCGATTTCCACAGGATCATGAAGGTTTTTGAAGTTTGGAAAAGAATGTTTTTTGTTTAAAAATAACAACCATCAAGTTAATGAATCTTTATCTATTATAATGATTAATGTATGTGTGCAGGATTTGTTGCATCTTGTAGAATATAAATGATTGACAAAGTCTGTGGTGTTTTTTGTAATAATACAATACAATACAATAAGTTTATTGTGATCAGAGTAAATGTACAAAGATCAAGGGGAGATAATTCCCAAGGCACATGTGGAATTATGTGCACATGTGTAACTTGTTATGCCTCGATAGATTTTTAGATTTTGAAGACTTGTTCAATAATGGCAACAGTTGGTTAGTAATCAACAAAGGCTTTATTGGCAGGCCATCAAATTCTTTTTTACACAGTAATAACATAACACTCATAAATCAATACATGTACTTCCATAACAACGTTTTTTTTTAGCCCATACATGTACCTCTCAGATTTTTTTAATGGATTATAAATGATCATTTGTATATTTGAATATATTGTATCTGACATTATTTAATTTCCTGGCTGCCGTGAGAATACCCCTGCTTTTTGACATCCGTTACTTCTGTTTTCTTGTGAGTGATAAATGGGAAACATGAGGGGCTCACAAGTCATACATGTAAATGTGATACTCATCTTGTCAATTTCATTGCCTCAGCAGAATAATGAATATGGCAGAAAAGGCATCTTTTTCAGATGGCTTTAGTTTCACTCTAGTTTTTATTTATTTTTGCAAATGTTTTGTTTTCTCCCATCCACTGTGATGTTAATCTTCATCCATCATACGAGATATGGATGTCCGGAGTGTCAAATGTTTGACAACATTAATTTCAGGAATTCAATCTAACTGAGGCAGGGTGCTTTCATTTCAGATCCTAATTTGAGACAAGATCCGACAAATAAATAAATGACTTCAGTGAAATTGGGATGTCAAAATTTTGACAATTTTAGGCCAGTACTGTAAATCATGAGGTCTAAAATCAGCACAAAAGTACAGTTCTGGTCAGATGCCATTGGTCTAGGAGACTAGAAATGGTTATCTGAAATATTGTTACGTTTACTTATGTTATAATAATGAGGAATATTTTTGTGTTCTGTTGCAGCCCTTCTGGAAAAGGTATTTTTCAGCCTGGGGTCAGCAGATACAGATGACCAGCTTGAGACAAGACTAGCAAAGTTTTTACCTCCAGTTCTGCTCAAATTATGCAGCCCGGAAGAAAACGTGAGAAAGAAGGTAAATGTGATAGTCATATGAGGTGCTTTGAAATGTTTCAACATTCAGCAAACTTTCAAGATTTTCCCTGTGATCGTGTCTTTTAGTGTTCATAAAAAAATATATATTTTAAGGTGGACTAATAATTATTCTTTCTCATGTCTGTATTTTCCGCTTTTGAAACAAACAACTTTTTTTGTTGCTTAAAGTGGCATGAGCTGCCGAAATTCACACTATTTTCATAATTTCTGATCGCCACGACAGTAAGAGGCTTTGAACGCCATTGAAAAACTAAATGATTGGCGTTGGAATGAGGAAAATCCATACAGTATGTGGCCTGTATGAACCGAAAACGTGTTAGAACAGTAAACAAAATTTAAATAACCGGGACGACCATTCATTCATTCTAAGCCAAAGTTAGTTCAAAACAATACTTTATCGTACATTTTCGAGACTAGAAGCACTAAAAAGCTTGTGTTGAGAAAAATAGCCAATAATTTCAACATTCTGTATTAACGTCAAAATATCAACATTTTGGCAGCTCATGCCACTTTTATGCTTGAGATATTTTCTGACATTACCATAACTATATGAATATTCCAATTGATCTGTCTTGTTAGGTTATGGAGCTGTTGATCCACGTAAACAAGAGGTTGAAAAGCCGCCCTAAAGTCATGTTACCAGTGGATGCTTTATTACAGCAATATCAAGACCCAAGTTCTTCACCATTTGTTACTGTGAGTTCAGATCAATACTGACATTTTAATTACTTCACAATGTCACAGCTCTTGAGACGAGAATGTGCCATACTGGGGGCCTTTTCACGAAGCTGTCGCGAAGTCCGATCAATCGCAGTTGCCATGACTCCGCATCTCTTCACTATGGTATCCAGTGGCAATTACGCTTCGTTTGCAATGCGACTGCTTTGTGAAACGAGCCCATGAGCTCAGACTACATGCTCAACTCTCCTTGAATATACTCCCATGAGTTTGGATCAGAGATTAAGATTATAAAAGCCTTTTAGAAAGTGCTCAACTGAGTATAAAACAAAGGCAATCTCAGCCTAGTTCATCATTGGAAGGGATCTGATAACGGAGATTTGTTTTGGTGTTGTTGCATTTTAGTATCCCTCTCAGTCCAAATAAAAATTGAAAAATTCCTGAGTGGATTTCACTCTATCGCTGTATATGGGAGAGTTACCAGGTACTCGCCGAAGGTCGGGGGTTTCCTCTACCACTAAACTTGGCAACGTCGTCATATAAGTTAAATTATTTTGAGTGTGGTGTAAAACATCAATCGATCAATTTCATACGATCCATCTCGTGGCAAGTTTTACTTTTTTGTGCCCTACTATCACTGAATGCATTGGAAACAAGTTGAATCATGCTTTATGAAATATGATGTCCAAAATGTTTTCAATGAATTCGCCTCAATTTTATAATCATTATTAAGTGGGATATTATGTGAAAGTGTAGGTTATTTGGATAGTTCTATATATTCCTACATATATTTGTAGAATTTTAGTATACTGTACATTAAGATGGGCTACCCCAGACTGAGCGTAGAAGATCAAGCTGAAAGGATACCAACGTTAATCAGCTGTTTACAGAACAAACCAGCCCCTCAACAAGACAGGTAAACATTTAATAGTTTAAGAAAGCCTCTTTTTCATGCAGGTTTAGTATATTATCACAAATGTTATATGACCCCCCCCTAGTTTTTCCTACCCGTTTTCTTCCCCCACTTAACCTGGCAACATCGCGATATAAGTGAAATAATCTTAAGTGGCGTAAAACGTCAATCAATCAGTCAGTTTAGTTAGTGAGAACAACTAAACTTGGATGGTTGCCAGGTATACGAGAAAGGTCTGGGAGTTTCCTCGTGCCACATAACCTGTTTTTCTTCTGGACACATATCCTACTTTCCTCCTGAAAAATCCAGAAATCAATCAATCTAAAATATTGGGTTACCTTGTTTCATGTTCCAATAAAGCTTATGCCTTTGACTGCTCAGGTTTGAAAACGCTCGCCTTCTTTGATGTTAAACTATCAACCTATCCACACAGCCATATTTTGGTATTTAATTAGTTTGTCTTCAATTTTATTCTTTAACCCCATGCTATGCTATACAAATGTTTGTTTTCTTGGTGTCGTCCACTTATGACTACGATTTGAATTTCACTCAGTCCACTTATGACTACGATTGAAAACAGGGGTCCCTGTAGAGTGATAATCCTCCCCCGCGCTGTCCTGCAGTGATCCGCTAATCTCTAAACCTTTAATCCGTTAATCTAGAAATACAGTGACTACATTTCAAAGTATCTATCATGTCAATCCTTGACAGATAAATGTTCACCCACAACTATTCCTATAAAAAGTAAAATTTCCAGGTGACGTTATCATTCACCATGGCAGCTCCTATGACATATTCGAATTTATTAACACAATTAAGACCGAACAAGCTGCAAATGAGGTAAAAATGTTGCAACTGGAGGGTGGAGCAGAACCACCAAAAAAAAAGAAAGAAATATAGAAGAATAGAACACCACTTTCATGAACTTAAACATAGACTGTCGACATGGGAATACTCCCTTATGTATTGTGTTGATCTTTGCTCCAATATGTTATGCTTTTAAATTTCACCTCTTCGTCTTTGTTTTGTTGTAAATAAAAATATATCCAGCCGCTACGTTGTGGTTAGTCTTTCATCACCTGGTGTGGTAATCGGCTTAAACATGTGGAGTATCTGTAGAGTTAATCAAGCTGTTTTTCGCTTCCGAGTCCACTTATGACTACGAAATTTTTCTCTCGCAGAGACCCGAATTTTCAAATCGTAGTCACAAGTGGACTAAACCGTTTTCTTCTGTTTAGTTTGCTGCAGCTCTTGACTCCTGTATTAGGCCATGTGAAATTCCCTGACAACATTGATAAAAGAAAGGCCATGTTTGATTTTTCTGATAGACCTGAGGCGAAGAAACTTTTACTGGATTATTTATTGGATGTTATGATATTTCCTTACAGGTATTTTTAAGATACTCAAAAGCTAATTAGTTGTCTGTGGGCTGTTTTTATAAGCATTTTATATTTTGAAAGATGTCTGTGAATTATTATATTTAATATCTGCTTAAATATGAAATGATATGACTTACTGACTTAGAACTTTTCAAACAAAATAAATAGAAAAATATGTTGACTTTTTGAGGGGGGGGGGGGGGGGGGGGGGGGGGCTGTGTACTGTTTATTCCAGAAATAAAAGGGGTTTTTTTCTCAAAGTGACATGAAGTGCCAAAAGGTTGACATTTTTCATTTAAGACTGTCATGAACATCATAATTTATGAAAAAAGTTGGAATTTTGGCGGCTCATGCCACTTTTACTTATTAATATGAATGTTATAAAAAATTGTTTTTAGTGGTCAGTCAAATCAGCCATCAGTGGCTGCAGTCTCCTCTTCAACTGAACAGTTGCCAGGCAACCAAGAACAGCCTAATCCCACCCCAGCATTGCTACAAAATCAAGGGGAGACTACCTCATCAGGGGAGACAACCACCCCCATGGAAACTTCTACTAATGCACCCCCAGCTGGACTCAGTGAAACAGCTTTCAAACGTGTAGTTGGAGATAAGAGGATGTCCCCTGATGAACTGGAAAAAGCTAAAATGGGAATTCTCAGGTTTTTAGCTGGAGATATTTTCCCTGAACAAGATGTAATTTGTTTACTAGTAGTGGCAGCCTCAGATACTAGACATAGGTTAGTGATGACATTTCAAAATACATGATTGTGTTTTAGTTTAGTTACCCTTAAGTCAGTAATTCAAATAATTATCTACAATCTTTAAGGAAATACTAGTTGGAATATATCTAAACGTTTTCATTTATCAGTAAGTGATTCGTAAACACACTTAGAAATATGTTGATTAAAGTCTACATTTTTGTGTTTTTCTTTTTAGTGTTGCAACTTTTGCTGATATGGAATTGAAGAGAATAGCAGGGTGAGGTTAATTTTTTTGTCATGGATTTTTCAGATTTATTTCAATGTCAATTTATGTCAATTTTCTCCTTGGTTCTCCAATGATGTTAATTCTAACCAGATAAACTTTGAATTTCAGGAGTGCTGATTGGAATGACCCTGTGGTTGTAAATAGATTATTTGATTTGTTTCTGGGAACTATTGTTTTAAAGGGAAAGGTAAGTTTATCATTAACAATTCTAATTAATAGAACAACTTTTTATACATTTTTACTACCTGGATTTTTACGTGATCACCTAATGTGGGATGGATGCCTGAGGGCACAGAGTTTGGTTTCCTTCTGTCTGAAACCAAGTAACCATGCTATATGGGTTATTATCGTAATAGTTTATATAATTGTTCTTGACAGGAGTCAAGTGTCCGTCCCTCAAGTATCAGACCAGCTGTGAGTACACGTGTAAAACTTAAGATATTTCCCCAGATTTTGAAGTCCAGAGAGGCAGCTAATACATTTCCTCAAGCAGTACAGGTATTACTTCAATTCATCTATACATATAGACTGATTTTCAGAAATATTTGTCATTTCTTACTGCTGGCATATTGGTGAATATACTCTTCATAGTTTTTGATAAGAATATTTTAGACAGCTGGGCTCTGTCGTACGAAGCTGGCGTAAGTTACGTCGGACGTAAATCAGTGTTAAAACTGTGCTAACTTGCGCCCTGGGCGCAACCGGTCCATGTTTCATCATTAACGCCAGCCTAGTAAGACAGGCCCCTGAAGAGAAAGACGTTAATTGATATCTAAAAAACTCTATCTAATTTAAAAAGTAAATGAGAATCAAATGGCTAGATTGTTGTTACTTTCAGTATGTTCCTTGAATTCCTAGTCACTCAAATTCCATGCTCTATTTGAATATATTACATCATAAGCTTTTACAGATTAAAATTTTACTTTCACTTTGTTGTCCATTTAATAGAGTTGAATTAATTCTGTTCTAAGTTAGCAGAATTTGCATAATAAAACATAAAATGTTGATAATTTGTAGGCGACTTTTGAATGTATGTATGGAGCCAATACAAACAAGAAGTTGAAGAAGATGGCAGTGCAGTTTGTTCACCATCTCTGTCTATAGTGAGTCTATTATGTTCATACATTTATCATACAAGTGAATATGGTTCAGTTTTTAAAAAAGTTCCCACTCTATCATGATGTTGTTACAGCCGGAAAGGCATTAAACAGTTAGCCACTATAAATCACCCATAAAATTGGTTGTTACAGCTGTAAAGATGGTTAACTGTTGGCCATGTAAATCACCGATCAAATTGATTTCTACAGTTGTAAAAACATAAAAACATTAAACTGTTAGCCACTATAAATCACCCATAAACTTGCATATACAGCTGTAAAGATGATAAATTGTTGGTCCCATAAATCACCCATAAACTTGGTTGTTATAGCTGTAAAGATGATAAACTGTTGACCCTATAAATCACCCATAAACTTGCTTGTTACAGCTGTAAAGCTGATAAACTGTTGCCCTATAAATCAACCATAAACTTGCTTGTTACAGCTGTAAAGCTGATAAACTGTTGGCCCTATAAATCAACCATAAACTTGCTTATACAGCTATAGCAGTGATGAATTGTTGGCCCTATAAAACACTCATAAACTTGCTTGTTACAGCTGTAAAGACTGTTGGCCCTATAAATCACTCATAAACTTTCTTGTTACAGCTGTAAAGACTGTTGGCCCTATAAATCACCCATAAACTTGCTTGTTACAGCTGTAACAGTGATAAACTGTTGGTCCTATAAATCACTCATAAACTTGCTTGTTACAGCTGTAAAGACTGTTGGTCCTATAAATCACCCATAAACTTGCTTGTTACAGCTGTAACAGTGATAAACTGTTGGTCCTATAAATCACTCATAAACTTGGTTATACAGCTGTAAAGATGATAAACTGTTGGTCCTATAAATCACTCATAAACTTTCTTGTTACAGCTGTAAAGACGGTTGGCCCTATAAATCACCCATAAACTTGCTTGTTACAGCTGTAACAGTGATAAACTCTTTGCCCTATAAATCACTCATAAACTTTCTTGTTACAGCTGTAAAGATGATAAACTGTCAGCTATTGGACAAGTACTGATCAACGGTATGCTCAATCTCATACGAGACAACCAAGATGTAAGTGCTTCATGTTTTCTTGCATGATGACAGTATTTCATCCTCAATCATCGTCTATAACATACCTTTTAACAGTAAACTCTCTGTAAATTGGAGGTCACCAGAAATCCACAACTCTCGGTCCATATGTGGATATAATCACTCAACTAGCGCCAAACGTTGCAAAAGGCAAGATGAACAAGAGCTTTGGTGGCTTAGTTTGTGACCTTACATGTATCCGGAGCTATTTCACTGGGTGTGTAACTTTTTCAACATTTGACTGGACCTGGGGGCTGTCTCTCAACACACTTACGTCCGTCATAACTTTCCCCATGTTCATAACGTAATGTTGAAGGTATATGTTGCCATGACAGTTAGGTTTAGCATTGGACTTTCGTCGGGCGTAAATGTTTCAAGAAACAGCCCCCCTATGCCGTTAACCGACGATCAATTGTTGCCAGGTACCACCAAAAGTTCAGATGTTGCCTCCAGGCGCCTTAGTTCCTTTTTTACTAAAATGGCAAAAATCATCAATCAATAATGATTCGTCTTAAATTAAGTGCTCCTCCCCAGCTCATTAACATTATGTGTATGTCTGTTACGAAGTACAAGTACTAGTCCATTAATTTATTGTGTTGAAAATTTCTGTTATAATTTAAACTCTGTTTTAGTTCGAAATGATGTTGATATATTACAATACTTTACGTTTCAGGATGCAAAGTTACGTAATATAGCATACGTAGCTGTGGGTAAACTTGGTCAAAGACTACCTAAGCTTGTCTGTAATGATGTCAGCCTGGCACAGAATTTCTTTGATGCAATCTCAAAAGTAAGCCGCTTTTTCCCTTTGCCATACTATTTCTGTGGATATCAAAGAATATAAATAGAAGTATAAACCTGGTACTGGGCGTACATAAGTGTATAAAATCTATTGGCAATTAAAACTCCATTCAAAAATGTTGTCATTCCTTAGAAGACGGCATATCTAACATTTAGTATGAATTTATTTGTTCCTGATTTAATTTTTTGTATCATCCGTGTACACATGCATTTTAGTTTTATTTATGTAGATTTTCTCTCTTCATTAGTAGATTAAAACACCTATAAGTATCGCTAAGATAGATGATGTCTTTTATTGTGTGTTGTTGTTGTTAGGAGGACAGTGAGACCCGACTAGGAGTACAGGAAGCTTTGTCTATGTTAGCCTCTACTTACAGAAACATGGAGAACCATAATAAAGCCATCATGGAAGCTCTTATTATCCAAAACTTTGACAAGGTACATTTATGCCAAATATATCAATTTTCATAACCCTTTATGGTCTGCAGAGTCTTATATCAAAATTTAAACACTGTCTGGAAGTGTGAGGGCTGCAGTTGGTTAGGTAAGATCTTTTGATTGGTTGTTACTATAACTGAAGTTTTTGGATGTAACAATTTCATGAAAACAAATCTGATTTGCTGTACATTCCTGAAATGATAACTTTATAACATTTTGTATTTCTATCTGTTTAGGATGAACCTCAAGCCAGGATTATGGCAGTGAAATATTCTCAGATTGTATTCCCACCTGATCACGTCTCATCACGTTATCTTTTACTTCTGGCCTGTGGAGACCCGTAGGTTTTCCTGTTCTTTGTTGATTATTTGGGTGTCTGTTGCCTTGCCTCTTCAGTCTTTGTAACTCATCCAAATATCCATTGTATACATAAGGATTGACTTCAATGTTTCTTTGGTTCATCCGGTTATGAACAAACTTACCCCTGTGCAAGATAAATAAATCTTATCTATGAAAAGTCTGCACGGGGGCCAGTTTGTTCATAACTCGATGAACCGAAGAGACGTTGCAGTCAATTCTTATAATTTAATTACTATATTACACAAACAAAGACCAAAAAGAATCAAAACAAACCAAGCGTGCAAAGCTACAAGTAATGACAAAGCTATCTGCCAAGTGACGTCACAGGCATAGACAAATGTACAACAGGATGAGATCACCTCGCATCATTGTGTTAAATCTGTCAATGCACTTTGCTGACATGAGTGCTAACGTTTCTGTATGTCGACTTAATAAGACGTTCTTCTTTATTTCTTTCGAGAAATAATTATGAACAGGTATTAATAGCTCGTAGTAATGAAAGCAGATAAGCCAATGAAATTGTAATATTGGTTGTAAACACACTGGACATTAAATTATTAAAACAGACAAAGGATTGGATAAAACAAAATTAAACAATGGATTGGATAAAACAAAAACAGACAATGGAAAGTTTATATCCATAAAATAATAGCATGAGGATGCGACGGATTCTGTTGATAAGACTCAATTGTATTTGGTCTAACACCCAGACGCTAATACCCCTGTCTTGTTTTAACACTACATTGCAGTAAAGAGGAGATATATTCGGAGGCTGTTAAGGCTTTGAGATCGTTACCTAAAGATGATGACTATGACGACAATGATCAACCCCCGGACACCACAGCACATCTTCCTACTTTCCCTACCATGGTCAACTATATCACTAAAAAGGTTAGTGGATATTGTTACCAAGAGAACGGATATGAACATACATCTCTTTCTCCTCTCTGCTAGCATGGGTCAGGAGCATGAGATGCTGCATAGAGTTTCTTTACTGTCTGTACTTACCTATCATCATTTCTCTGGGTAAAAATATGACAGAGGGGCTGTGCTATTGAGAAAGAGATTCGTGGTAAGTAAGTGACATGCAAGGTAAACAAGTTATTTCTATAATGGTTATTTGAACATGAAATTTGAACCATGTGTTTTAAACTTGGTTTGTTATACTTCATAAATTAATGATAAAGGGATTTCACTTAAAAAATTTTTTTTTTATCAACCTCTATACTTGCACCATATTAATAATATATGGGTTTTTTTTATCACATTTCAGAGTATGGAGTATTTTGATTGATATATGTTTTTTGTTATTTCTAGGCAAGAGAAAGGATGGCCAGTAATCTAACCTATGCTATTGGTACCCATGTCCTACCATTCAACCCAGTCACTTATGGAGAGGTAAGATTGTCTAGAAATTTTTACTAAACTTTTTTTTTATTGGATTAATTGATTGTTATTTTGTTTTTTAAATATGCACAAAGGATTGTTTCTCAACACACTCGCCAGATGAAATTGTTAGAAAAGAATTTTCACATTTTTTTACGGGACATGTTTATGTCTTTGTAGATGCTGATGTACCTGAGGATGTGTCTGGCTAACGATACAGGTGTAAAACCTAACCTGGAGTCACTTAAAGCTATGCAGGATGAGTCACCTTTCTTAGCAAAACACATCCAGAATCTGTTACTATCAAATCCTGGTGTCACTGGGCCAATACAGCAATATATCACCCTTATCATACAGCTTGTCAGGGCTATTGGAGGTTCGTTGATTTCATTATGGCTCTTAATATACACTGGATTCTCAATGCAAATTACAATGTACTTATTCTGTCAAAATGAAGCTGCTCTGGTAGATTTGTGTATTGTAACTGTCTGAATCACATAAACTGTTCAATTTATTTCTATGTGATCAATGAGATATAAACAACAAAGATTACATGCTTATGGGTAAACAACTTCAAGTAATGTACATTTCAAGTTACCTTGGGTCATCTTTGGCTAAGTTGGCTAGGCTATAGTATCTCAAGTGAACGCAATCCTTCTATCAATTTGTCTGGGGACTCAAGGACTCAATGGACAAATTTTTAAATGGGTTTTCACCTTATCACACTGTGCCAAAAGGTTGCCAGCTACCTGTCAAAGGTTGTGAATTTCCTTCAGCTCGGAGCCCGGCTTAATTCACCTCTAAACCTGGAAATGCTGCCAAATAATTGAAATAACATCTGGTGTATACCAATCAAGTAACCATCATCTAATCATTTCCATTAAAACAATGTTTTAAATATTTTGGTTTAATGGGCAATGGAAACCCTCATCGAGTACCTGGACCCCCGAGGCCCCTGAATATGTTGCAATATGCTCTATTGTACTATCAATGTAGAACACTAGTACTAGACCTATATAAACGTGACTTTCATAATTCCATCAGAGCATAAATCATTGTGAAGAGGTATGATATTCAGGTTTGTATGTCCATATATTTTCAGGTCCTCCTGCTATGTTTTGTCTGTTAGAAGTTGTGGCTACTGCAAGCTCCACTTTAGCTCCTCAGTTTAGCGAACACCTTGAGTGGATAAAGGTGCATACAATCTTGTTTACCTTTACCTTTTTATTCTGAACATTTCAATGCCTACTCTATAAAAGCATGTAAAGAGAAAATCCTCTATCCACATTACATATATTTAATCCACATGGAAAAAATCACATTTGTATTTGTCACTTTTTCAAATCACTATTAATCTTGTAATCGTTGTCTTCACCTGCAAGTTCGAACTGTATAATGATGACGTTTAAAAATCAGGGGATTGAAAACTAACGTATTATATTTCTGAAGCAACAAATCATATTAGCATCTGAATGATGAGCTATTTACTAACTGTATTTATGAATGTATTTGTAGGCTTTTATCTTCAGTAGTAAAGAGGACATGAGAAGCTTTGCCAGTCAGTTGTATGCCATTATTATAACACGATCACATACTCACACACAGGTACAAAACATCATAGACAAATTTGTATCTGGATTAACTGATAAGGTGAGTTTTCTATCTATGTTTTTGCGTCCTTCTATGCGTGTGTTGATTGATGTTTTACGTCTCATTCAAGATCATTTCCCTTACATGGTGGTGCTACCAGGTTTTAGTGACTCAGGAAACCATGCTCTTGGCCCCTGACCGTCCGGATTACCTGGCATGACTTTTGAACCAACCAAATAACATTAGAATTTAAGGGAGTTTTAAACAATTTGAAGATGTTATAATAGCTATTCCTAGGCCTACGTTTTTTAGGCAACAGGCGGATTTCCCAATGATTTCATTGGAGGGATCGAATGGCACAGAATAACTATAGCTGAATTAAGGGGTCACTTCAAACAATATCCCTGCTCCATACCAAATTTTTCTCGTTTTTCGAGTGGTGTCATTAAGCTTTCGGCCCACTGGAGCTCTTAAATATTATAGGATATGACAATTTTCTTTAATTATGGTTTCCAGACATTTGAAGTTCAACATGGTTCGTTGGTAGCAGTAGGATATCTGATAGCAGAACAAGCTCGCCTTTCTTCACACTCAGTAACCATAGAGGACATGGAGACTGATACGGACAGCTATAAATTTACTGTTGTTAAAGCACTCTCTAAAATAGGTACAACTTTGCCGACTTTTTTCTCTTCTATGGAAAATTTTTTCTTTGAATTTTAGTGTCTTTTTAAGATGTTATAAGAAAAATAAACTAACCGTACTTTACTCTAAATGCCAGTTTCAGAATAATTTTTTTGCCCCCTTGCTACATAAGTATAATCTCTGCGCTTTAATGCTCAAACTATTTCTTATCAGCCAAAGAAAGCATATTGTTCATATTTTTCTTTCAGTGACATTTTTAAAAGATCGAGATGAACAGTTACTGTTAACGGCTTGCAGTACACTGGGAGAGATAGGAAGAGGTGGTCCATTACCACTGCCACCTGATGAGGAAAACCAGTCCAATGGGGAGATAACCAAACTGTCAATAGTGAATTCATTATTGAGTTTAAAGGTATGTATATACAACCTGTACATTATAAAAAGTTTGACATAAATTTTATGATTATAGTTAAATCCATAAATTATGAATTAGTTTTACAGATTTTCTTAAAGTTTTGAAGTTATTTAAATGAATTGAGAAACAATGTCCTGTCTACCATTGACAGAACAAAGAGAGAGCCGCCATGAGCCTTGGTTATCTGTGTGTTGGAGAGGCCGACTTCCCACATCATCGTTATATCATTAATCAACTCACAGAGGCTGTGCAGGTAAATTATATCAACCAATAATATAATATTAGTTATTGTTTGTTTGATTTGTTATCTATCATTTGAATGTGAACTCCCAAACAGGTAAAGTAGTTTGAGCTGCCAACATTTGGACTTTTTTTCATAAATTTAGCTTGTCATGAGAAGTTGAGCGCTTGAAGTACTTGTTGATATGTTGAAATAAAAAATATTTGTATTCTCGTTATTTTTGGGATTACACTTTTTTGAAAAATGGCAGAAATTCTTCTACCGAGTTTGGGTGAACCCAGGTCCCAGAGTATGGCACCTATCGCAAGCACTTAACGCCATCTGTCTTATCCAACTGACTTTGGCAGAAAAGAATTTCTACTATTTTTCAAGAAAGTGTCCCAAAAATAACGAGAATACTCACTTTCTAAATGACACTAATTAACCTCATAAAAAAAATCTCAATAAAGCCAGTAACTCTTTTGAGCTGTAGATATGGACCAGTTACAGACAGAATTCAATTAGCCGGGATGTATGAATACATGTACATTTTTTTATTGCTTATGAAAACTACCTTGAGATACATTTCCAAGATTACTCAATACTTCAATTATACCCCATTGAAAGTTGATAGTATTTCTGTGTTTCAGTCCAAACAAGTGGAGTTACATTTTGGTATTGGTGAAGCTCTAGTGTATTGTGCCCAGGGCTCGAGTTCACCGGCAGGCAGAAATGTATGGCTTCAAACAGAACAAGATTACCAGGTAAATATATCCTAACGAGAAATGATTAGGGCATCACCACAAAGTAAGTTGTTTGTGAACAACACAAGCTTTCAAAACATATACTGCTGTCTTTATCAAGTGTAGCTGAATTTGATATTTCAAAACATTGACATAAATACTAAAGAAAAGAATAAATGTGTAAAACAGGAAGCAATCATTCACTCCATTGACCAATGAAAATGCACTCTGATACAATTATGTAGATGAATTCCTCAGTCATTCCAACATGAGATCATATAAATCATTAAAGTTGAATTTGTGATGTGTTTTAATAAATAGCTTTCTTGCTTTTTTTTTGCTTGCCATTTCTCTTATATTTGAATTTTGGACTAATTGAAGTAACCCGTTATTGTATTCAGTTTTTTTAATCCTCACAATCTTGTTTAGAATACAGTTCAAAATGAAGGGGATCTCCAATGGTACCTCAATCTGGTCTTGACAAAATATGTGCAGAATAAAAACCCATTTCTTAGACAGGTATGTCATTTTCTTGTTCAAGTGAATTAGACAGGTTTGTCAATCCTTTGTTTCAGCGAAGTAGACAGGTATGTCATTTTCTTGTTTAAACGAATTAGACAGGTATCTTATTTTCTTGTTTAAGCGAATTATACAGGTATGTCATTTTCTTGTTAAATGAATTAGACAGGTATCTTATTTTCTTGTTTAAGCGAATTAGACAGGTATGTCATTTTCTTGTTAAGTGAATTAGACAGGTATCTTATTTTCTTGTTTAAGCGAATTAGACAGGTATGTCATTTTCTTGTTAAGTGAATTAGACAGGTATCTTATTTTCTTGTTTAAGCGAATTAGACAGGTATGTCATTTTCTTGTTAAGTGAATTAGACAGGTATCTTATTTTCTTGTTTAAGCGAATTAGACAGGTATGTCATTTTCTTGTTAAGTCAATTAGACAGGTATCTTATTTTCTTGTTTAAGCGAATTAGACAGGTATGTCATTTTCTTGTTAAGTGAATTAGACAGGTATGTCATTTTCTTGTTAAGTGAATTAGACAGGTATGTCATTTTCTTGTTAAGTGAATTAGACAGGTATATGATTTTCTTGTTTAAGTGATTAAACACCACATTAATATACTAAAATTGCCGCCTGTCTCCAGCTAAGTGAGTGACAAAAGAGTAGACCCTGATTATGAATTAGGTATCATCCCATCCATCAACTAATTAAACTGTTTCCATTCATAATTGATAAAGAAAAGGTAAACCTAGGATAAATTTGATTTGTGTTTATGTAACAATAAAGCCTCTCTAGTAAAAGAAAAAGATCCTTCTTGATTATAATGTCCCGGTGTTGAATGTTAAATGTTAAAACCTGTTTCAGGCATCCTGTATATGGCTATTACTGTTGGTAAAGAAGTGTGCATCCTGTCAAACCATACAGTCGGCTGTAGGCAGTATTCAAGGAGCCTTTATGAGATTATTATCTGAAAGTGATGGTAAGTTACCACTGCTAATATAGTCAATTTGTCTAATGATGTCATCCACTGTTAGCCCAGTGCATTATGGGATTTCTGAGGGGAATGTTTATAAGATGGGGAACAGTATTTCAGGGCTTCGGATGTGAAAACTACTATATTGCGTTGAAAAGCATAAAGACACATAGGGTAGGAGGAGGGTGATTCTGGGTGAATAAAAACAAGCTTACTGAGTAAATCTTCGTTGGAAGATTGTTTCCATGAATGTGCATTTGATATAATGTTGTTGAACAAACTCTCAACAGTTATAAAACTAAAAGCTAAATTTTTAAATTCCAAACATTTATGGCTATATATGTTTGGAAGGTGACCACATCCCTTTCAAACTAAAAATCTGTCTTTCATTATTTTTGCCAACAGATCTCACTCAAGATGTAGCCTCTAAAGGACTTGGTCTGGTTTATGAAAACTGTACAGAAGAGCAGAAGAAATCTCTGGTACAAGAACTAGTAGAGACTTTAACTACTGGCAAAAGGTTAGACAAACATGCACAAATCATAACATTAACTACGATAATTAAAATTGTCACTCATTGGTAACTTCTGCAGCCATAGTCTTTCAAACTGACACAAACTCCATAAGTTAAAGGAAAAAAATTCTGATTGGGCTTTCACTCGATTACTGTATGTGGAATGGTACATCTACGCCGTTTTTTTAAACAAGCTCCTGCAGTGTAGTGTTGAACATCAATCAATCTGTATAACATGTATGTGTTAAAAAGATGTCTAGATTGGGAACATATATATTGACTTGTAGAGATGCCAATCCCATGCACAAAAAGTCAGAACCATAAAAGTTATGAAACTCAGAGACAATTGTTTCTGTATAACTTACAATGTCTGATGTATTGATTGTATTTAATGCTGTTTATTTCAGACAGACACATAAAGTTGAAGGTGATACTCAGGTCTTTGACCAGGGTATGCTGGGTAAAACACCAGATGGGTAAGTCTACAAGAAATGTTATTTCACAAAAATCTTGTTTTGTCTGTCTTTTACGTGAGAAATGGTTGGGGCAAATATTATTTGTTTGAGTTTTTTTTTTTAATATTGAGATAAATCTTATCCCAACGACTTGACTTATTTTAAAACAAGGTCTTTTTATTTACAATCTAATTTTTGTCTTTGGGATATTATATGGGAAGAAAACTGATGAATCTCATTAATGTTTTATGGGAAATTGGTGAATAAAAGTAATACAATTTTCATGTGTTTCTGTTGACAGAGGTGGTTTATCTACATATAAAGAGTTGTGTTCTATAGCAAATGATCTCAATCAACCAGATCTTATCTATAAGTTCATGCACCTGGCCAATCACAATGCTATGTGGAACTCCAGAAAGGTAAGGTACCTTATACTTGTGTATGGGGAAAGAAACAGGGAAAAGTACTCGGCTATAGACAAGCCAATGGGAAAATGAGACATGTACAGATGTTTTTATTGTATGTTTTCTTCAATAAGGAAGTAGGGCGAAGGGATGGCGGGTACCTGATACAAATCGATGATTTCCTCCCCCAGCTTGGCAATGAGGCTATATAATTGAAATTATATTGAGTATGGCATAAAACAGTAATCAATCATAAAGAAGTGAAGTTTTCCCTTTCTACTTCTTTTCTCGAACGACCTTTGTGGGATGGTTGCCAGTTACCACCGGAAGATTTGGGGTTTCCTCCGGGCTGACTTTTAAACAACCTTAGCTGATCTGAAGATTTTGTAGTTATTATTTCATATGTTTTACATTGATTTGATTGAGCATCTTTGCATGTGTAGTGTGTATTTATTTTTCTCAGGGAGCAGCCTTTGGTTTCAGTACAATTGCAGCCCAGGCGGGAGAACAACTGGCCCCATTCCTGTCACAGATTGTCCCTAAACTATATCGCTACCAGTTTGATCCTAATCCTAAGATACAGGCAGCCATGAGCAGTATTTGGAGTGCTCTAGTCAAAGATAACAAGAAAACTGTAAGTTGAATCACAATACCATATCTCAGCTTCAACTTGCTCCTCGGTGGATTGTCACTCAGTGTGACACAGGCCTTCTATCGATGCGGTGCGGGTTAGAATTCCACTTAAACCAAATAAAACTGACAAATTTCAGATAGGATTTTTCACTCCATTGTCGTATATGGTCGAGTTGCCAGATACTCACCATTGGTCGGTTGTTGTTTTTTCGGGCAAAGAGCCCAGTTTCCTCTCCAAGTAAACCTGAGACGCTGCCATATAAGTGAAATAATCTTGAGTGCGGCTTAATCAATCAATCAACTTGCCTCACCACCATACCTGGAAATATGTTGTAAGCTTGCATTCAGGTTAACCTATCCTGGGTGGTTTGGATATCTTTTATCAGGAGATGTTGGGTTTTTTCTTAAGATAAATAAATTTCTACCTTGCCACTAAACCAGGCCTGATGAAAAGCCCCCCAACATTTCCAGTTCATTAACAGTCCTCAGTCTCAAAATCACCCCACCCTCAAAGAAACCCTTAGAACAGTGGAAGTCAAAAATCTTGTGCTCTTTATACTTTTCAACAAAAACGTTATTTTCCTCTACTAAAGGTAGATACATTTATGAAAGAGATAACAGATGACCTGATAAAGAACCTGACCAGTAACCAGTGGAGGGTGAGGGAATCCAGGTAAGTGAATTACCTGTCCAAAGTTAATTACATTTTTGTTTCTCTTAAAGGCTTGTTCCTTATGCTTTTTTTGTCTAGCCTGTCATTTTGCTTTCAAATATAGAAAAAAAATGTCTTAGTTTTAATACAAGGCAATATGTCCTCCAATGGACCTCTGTGCCCACGCCACTGGGCTATGTCAATTGTTCTTCAAGGTTAGGTACATTCACCTCTGTGCCCTCATAATATTAGGTGTGTCGCAACACCACCATGTTTTTTTTCTTCGAATGACTGGATTTCTAAAGTGTATACATCCATATTCAATTCCAAAAAACAAGGGGGCCTCCATGGCTCAGTAAGTAGAGCGTTGGACGCTCAATCCGAACAGCCTTCCACCAATGGGTCGCGGGTTCGATTCCCACTCAGTCCAAAAAATTGGAAAATTTTCTGACTGGGTTTTCACTCAAACGACCTATATGGGATGGTTGCCAGCTACCAACGGAAGGTCGTGGGTTTCCTCCGGGCATTGAGCCCGGTTTCCTCCCACAATAAAACTGACAACCCCGCCATATAAGCGAAATAATCTTCAGCGCGGCATAAAACACCAAACAATCAATCAATCAATCAATCCAAAAAACAATGTCAAAATATGGTGAAACTTAGAACGGGAGATCCTTGTTGTTTTGAATTTCTCAGCTTAGCTTGTCCACACATTCTACATGTACCTTCGACAAATCAAGGTAAATCTCCCGTGTAATATGGTTTTGTGTCGGTCTACACAGTTGATTAAACTAATTATGTATTTATTTTAATTTGTTATTCAAATAATTCTCAATAATATGATATGTTAAATGTTCCTCTATGGCAGTTGCTCAGCAGTAAATGACTTACTCAGGGGCAGACAATTGGATGATGTTGTGGACCAGTTACCTGCCCTTTGGGAAACCTGCCTTAGAGTTAGAGATGATATTAAAGTAAGTAATCATCTTTGCTTCTGTAACTTTTTGGGGAGAGACGTATTTGAATTTTAAGTGGCATGAGCTGCCAAAATACAGACTTCTTCATAAATTTTGATTGTCAAGGGGAGTTGAGTGTTTGAAGTTCAATAAAAAACAAGAAAAAATTACTTTGAAATTAAAAATATGAGTAAAGCCAGTACACACATTCTTATAACCTGGATGTATGAGTAAATTTTAGGGTTTTCGTTGTCCTTAATGCTTTTATTTTGAAGAATAAGTAGCTCATTGTGTTTCAACTAAATTTTCCCTATATTTGGCAGCTCATGCTAGTTTATGTAAACTCTAACAGTTGCTTTCCAAAATATTATTTTCGTGTCTTGTTGAAACTCTCAATCCGTTGTTATTTATTAATTAATTATATTTTATACAACGATTTTCTCTCAAACTCATTATTTTTTTCTCACTCAGGAGTCTGTTCGTGTGGCGGCTGAAGCTGCCTGTAAAACCCTGAGTAGGGTAAGTGTTTTTTCCGCCTGATAATCAACCAGTGCTCTTGTATTTACCTTCTGGCTGGTCTTTATAGACCAATAGTAAGTCTATGTTTGTTTATGGCTAGGGAAGGGGGAAGGGAAAGGGGGTGGGTGGTTAGCTTGAGGGAAGACTCGTACAAGAGTATGTAAATAACTTTTTCATTGAATTGGCACTGATGTCTAAAATGTCTCTTGAAATACACTTCAGATTCAGATTTTCCTCTTATATATATTATAAAATTGGGGATTTCACTCACAGATCTCTGTATTGACTGGATAGAACATCCAATCAGTAGCCTGTGAGTAATAATGACAGGAAATGGCAGCCATGTTGAGAGCGTCTGTCGCTCGACAATGGGAAATACCATTTCATCACTGCAGTGTCATGTAGCTTCTATTTTATATGCTTTGTGAAACATGCATAACGTTTTCAACAATCTCTTCACATCACAAATACACAGTCCAAATTTACACAACTAGACTAATTCTTTAGCACTTTTTATAATATGAAAAAAGCTTTGCAGTGCAGCCATCATGTGCAAGTCTTTTCCCCTTGCATTTAACTTCTAAAGGCCTTATGCAGTCTTCATGCAGTAACATGAAGGCATTATGAGATACCTTGAATGTGAAATGTTTCAGGCTTCTGTGAGGATCTGTGATGTATCCAATGGGAAGATCGGAGAAAAAGCTACCAGTCTTGTACTGCCATGTTTACTCACTAACAGTTTGAAGAGCCCAGTGGAGGAAGTTAGAGCTATTGGGTAAGAAGTCTTGGAAAACTCTTAGATAGGGTTACTTATCTATATTTTGCCATTTTTACTAGCTTTATTTTTCCGTACGAGGTCAATAGCTGGTTCAGAATTTTACACTCAGCTGAGCACAGAAACAAACTAAAAATTTATAATTTCAACTTATGAACTAGAAGTTTATTCATCACAAAGCCCTGTCAAGGTTCCGAGGAAATCTCAGCCTTTTTGTTGATGTGTGACAATTGAACACCAATCATTATGACCTTAGTGCTTCCTGGGCTAGAGCTATGGACACACATTGACACATGCCTTTTATCAATGGCTCACAAGTTCACAATGGTTCACAAACTTTCGCAAAACGGCACCATATTTTTTGCTTAACTTTCATAGCAACATATCTATACAGTATGGGTTGCCATGACAGTTACGTAAAAACTTACACTACACCGCTTTCTGAAACAGGCTCCTGGTCTGCAATTGTAACCAACCTGATATTAAAATTTCTTTAATTTTTTTAGGCTATCCACTATTTTAAAGATCAGTAAGAATGCCGGAGCCCTTCTGAAGCCTCATATACCAGTATTGGTGGTGGCGTTACTGGAAGCTGTCAGTGGTCTGGAACCTCAGATGATGAACTATCTCAGTTTACACTCTACCAGTAACCAGGCCACACAAGATCAGGTATATAGCAACCATAACTATTTGAACTATTTTCTTGTTGAATCTTGTATTGGAAACACAGTTTGTATGTGACATTTGATTTCGGTTATATTTTAATCTTTGTACGATCACTTTAGCTAATATATCAGTTAGTTTATTTTTAAGATTTATGGCTGTGGTGCCGCGTTGATGTGAGGGACTACATATCACTCTAACCAACTGAGCCACAGAGACCCCTATTTTTACATCGTTACTTACAATATCCCAATGTTTAATACTGAGTGATATGACATTGTGTTTAGATTGATACTGTACGGATAGCAGCCTCTAAGATGTCTCCCATGATGGAAACTGTTAATCTGGTATGTTTTATCTCTATCTCTCTGTCCACACCACCACCACTACTTACGCTTGCACCACCAAGTAATAGACCGTAAGCACATTTTGAAAAGGTTGGATTGCATTGTAGTGTATAGAAGGGGTCTTTCATTGAAGTGACAGCTTCATTACAAGCCCTTGTAGAAACATGGAGGATTTCAGACTCACACTTTTCTATGCAGGACACTTTTTGCAGACCATGCTGAATCCCTAATTCGTTTCTATATGTTAATGCATAACAACCTTACAGCCAAGAAAACATTGGCTTTGTGTGGGTAATAATTTGTATATAAACATCTTGTTCACTTGACCTTCAAGAATGATTAGTTCAATTTTATAAAACTTATCGTTATATTACATATACCGAGTTTGAAATGTAAGGTGAAAAAGGGCTGGCCTTCATGTGGAAATTAAAAAGCATAAAACTATTATTTGAACTGCTCAATATGGCCAATTCCTACCTCAGACTTCTTTAGGACTCATAAAAGAGTATTCTTGTCCTCTTTTATAACATGTAGTTATTCCAGAAGACGTTTTTCTGATCTTAAACAACAACTAACTATCAGTTCTTCCAGACTTACAATGTAGCTGCCATTTTGATAGATCTTCGAACTGGGTCAAACAGTACATATTGAAAAGCGAAATTAATGAGCAGCTTAAACAGACTTTCGAATTAAATGCTCACTCCATTTTATGACAACTGTAAAATTTGTTTTTAGTATCTTATCGATTTAATCTGAAAGCTTGATTCTCGTTTGATTTCTTTTTAAAGTAACAATTAAAATTATTTTGCCCATGTGGCACAGTTTATTCGAATGTTCAATTCGATAGAACTGAAACATTTTATAACTTACGTGCTGATTCTATGTTGATAGAGTTGAAAAAGAGAAACAATATTTATTTGTAAAGAAAAGTAAGTTCAATGAACAACTGGGTATCGAGTGAGCGAGTCAGTTTCGGCTGCTCGTTGAGTTTGATTTCAATGTGTAGTTCAAAGAGTTATTAAAATGGCGGCTTAGTCTGGAATAACAGTTAGTTTTTGTTCAAGACTAGAAAAACGCCTTGTAGAATAGCTACATATAATAAAAGAGGACAAGAAAAATCTTAATTGAAGTCTGAGATAGGAATTGTCCATATAGAGCAGCTTCATTAACATTTTTATGGCTTTTAATTTCTGCATAAGGACCAAAGTCCTTTTCCGCCTTGCATTTTAAACTAGGATATCAAATGTTGGTAAATGTAATATAACAATACAAGTGATGTTCAAGAATGACTAGATACTTTGATGTGGATTGTAACAGATTTCAGTTGAAGTCACTTATTTTGAAATTAACTAGGGAATGAGTGAGAGAAGATTTAATGTCTTTTCAACATTACTTTAGTCTTAACCCAACGATTTTAGTTTAACAGAGAGTAGATTTTAACCAGCATATTGTTATATTTGACAGTGTGTGCAGTATGTGGACGAGGAAGTATTGAAGGAGTTGATACCCAGGCTTACTGATCTCATACGAGGTGGCATTGGAGTGGGTACAAAAGTAGGTATTATTTTCAACTCATTATTTGTGTACAAAAGTAGGTATTATTTTCAACCCATTAATCTGGGTACAAAAATGTGTATTTTCAACTCGTTAATCTGGGTAAGCATCAATCAATCAATCTATTTTGAATAAAATGTACAATTATGTAACTTTAAAGATTTAATAACAAAGAGCTTTTTGTTTAAGGATGTTTCAATGCTGCTTTCAAAATATGGCCAGACCTATTTATTACTGACAGAATAAAATCTGGTTTTAAAGGAAAATCTTTTGAGAAATATATAAATCTGTATAAACACTAACAGTATATGTTTCCATTTGCCTGTTTAGGCTGGGTGTGCTAGTTTTATTACCTCCCTTGTTCATCATTCCCCTCAAGACTTGGCACCTTATGCTGGTATGATAATAATTATATCTAATTCAACATGCTATTCGTTTGCACTAAAATATATAATGATTCAGTCCATTTTCAGTACTTCTCAATTGAATGTAAATTTATATTAATTATTGTTCCTAGTTTTTGAAGGCCTTAGTCTAATGTTTTCAAATTATCCTTTTTTCCAATAGATGCAAAGAAATGAAGTAGTTTTATCTCTAAATTTACAGCAATTGTATTAAAGCGTTTAATTCCCTGTTGTTTGTAGGTAAAATAATGGGTGCGTTATTAACAGGTCTACATGACCGGAACAGCGCTATACGTAAATCATTCGCCTCATCTCTGGGACATATGGCCAAGGTTTGTGATTTATACTTAGAAAATAGTGTGCTTGATTTTAGTAGGAAGCATCTGAAACTAATTCCACTAGCTGTGATTAAAATGGATACTTTTAATTGGTTGATACAATTTGTGAACCAATCAAATTTATCCATTTTATTTGCATGCTACCAGTCGATACGACAAATCACACCTTGAGAACGAGCCTTGAGGCTCGAGATGGCTAGAGTTTCTTTGAGGGTTTCTTTGAATTGAAACTGATCATTTTATATTGGATCAAACTTTGTTGAAGAATATGACAAATCATTTTACCACACTGATCTTCTAGGTGCCATACCCTGTACCTAAATCAGCTATACAGTTTCGATCTTGTTCTGGATGATAGCCTGTAAACCTGACAAAATGGCTTACAGATCCCCAAATATCTTTGAGAGATTTTTTTTTATTCAACCGACGAATGTAGGCATTATGTCTATTAGACGAAGAAAATTATAATTAATCATCTAATATAAATCATTGAGCTGTACAAAGAATTTATGTTTAGAACTTGCACTTAAGCTATGATACTGGAATTCATGGTCCAATATTTTACTGATAATATATGTTATACAGGTTGCCAAGGACAGTAGTATAGAAAAGTTGATTGAACGATTGAAATCCTGGTACATGGAAAAAGAAGGTGATACAATTTACTATTAATTTTCACATTGTAAAACTAGTGTTTGGATTCACTGTGTACTGAATACTGTTTTTCGTGGGAAAAATATTTTTAGTTTAAATCCGGCATTAAAATTAATCATTATTTTTTAATAGCTTTTGATTTGGTTGTGATGTATTTATTCTTATTAGATAATTGTAAAATGTTGCGTTGCAGACGAGGCTGCCCACCAGGCGTGTGGATTAACGTTACAAGCTATCTGTCATCACAGTCCCGATGTACTACAGAAACACGGGGCGTTAGCCATGCCGTTAGCTTTCTTTGCCATGCATGAGAAACAGAAGAATGATGGTAGTAACAGAGTTCAGCCGGTCCAGGAAGAGATATCAGTTTGGCAGGAGGTCTGGCTAGATTCTACACCAGGTAACAGTTACATCTAAATATTTCTCAAAACTGTACATCAAGGTGGTTATTTACTAATTAAGTAATTTCCCTGATAATTGCAACTTGCTTTCAAACACTATAAAAAAAGTAGTATGAAAAAAATAAATATACATGTTCTAATGGGCTTGGTTTAAGCTCTGTGTGTATAAGAGAATATAATAAGTGGGCCGGGCCGGTTAGCTCAGTTGGTAGAGCGGTGGGACGGTAATCCTAAGTCGTGAGTTTAATTCTGACCCTGGCCCGAAATTTTTTCTGAGTCAATTAGTGTCGGTTAATTTACTAATTCAGTAATTTCCCTGATGATGAATGCAGCTTACATCAAGTTTACACCAAACTCATTTCTACTGTGGGTGTCTTTTCTCATCAAAGAATTTCAAACAAACAGTAATAGAGAAAAGGCAATATTAAACATGTGATTACTCATATTATCTACATCAAAGGCTACAGGTTTGAGAAGGTCTTTACCCTCACTGAAAACCTTTTTCAAAATTGATAAATTTGTTTTATTTTATAGGAACTGAAGGTGGATTGCGGTTGTACCTGGAAGAAATTGTTCAGATTTTACGCACTGCCTTAGATTCTCCCTCCTGGCCCACCAAGGCTCAGGCAGCTAGAGCTATGAGTACTGTCGCTTCTAAACTAGGCCAGTCTTTAACTCCACCCCACCTGGGCAACATTCTCAATGCCCTATTAGGAGCACTATCTGGCAGAACTTGGACTGGAAAAGTAAGATATTTTATCTTGAATTTAGCTTGAACATCAGGTGTTGATAAGTATAACGCTTATATTGACCCTTCCGGCTTAGAATGACGTTTTTATGACGTTGTTTGAATTGTATGGCATTGACGTCATTTCTCTGTTGCGGTCGCTGTGACACGCCTCTTTTGCATTACATCATAGACAAAATGAACACGATTCTGACGTCAGATTGATCCAAAAACTCATTTTGCCATACAACGAGGCTTTTGCGCAAGCGTCAATCCTGCTAATGCGTATGCTAGTGAGTAGAATGTATAAATAGAGAATTTAGTGGATTTATGTTTCCAGTTGGTATTCAACCTGAAATGAAATATTGTCATTATGTTCACTGGTTTTTGTAAAAGTTTTGAAAAAAAAATGTGTCATCAGACTTATGAGCACTTAATGTAAAAAAAAAGGATTTCTGTGTAACATGTATGTATGTGGTTTAAATAGTCACAAGATAATTATTAAACTGCTTTGTAGCATCATGCTAGCCACATGTTATTTAAAATAGCATACTTCTACAAGCAGTGTTATATTTAATCACATTATCGCAATCCTAGAATAAAACTGAATAACTAAAGTTTTTTTTTTAATTTCATGTTACCTTTCAGGAATCCCTACTACAGGCTCTGTCCACTGTCTGTACTTCATGCAGGTAAATCTTATGTGTTCTTAGTTTAAAAACAGAAAAGAGATGGTCTTAGTTCAGGTGTTAAATTAAATCAACTGTATTTTACCTGAAATTCAGCTAACATGTTTAATTTTGTTGACATTCCCAATTCCAAAAGCTGTTTTATTATTATTAACATTATAAATAATTTGGCCTGAATTTGTTCTGATTGTACAATGCTGTTTCCCATTTTTATGGTTGTTTCAACAACCTGGAAGGGTTTTATGATTTGATTGTTTGGTGTTTTACGATGATTTTCACTTATATGGCGGCGTTGCCAGTTTTATAGTGGGAGGAAACCGGGCTCTATGCACAGAGGAAACCCACGACCTTCCGGTGGTAACTGGCAACCATCCCACATAGGTCGTTCGAGTGAAAACCCAGTCAGAAATTTTTTTTTTTTTAACTGAGTGGTATTTGAACCATCAACCCATTGGTGGAAGGCTGTTTGGATTGAACACCCAACGCTTTACCTACTGAGCCACGGAAGTTCCTATTATGATTTGAATGCCAGTACTATTGGGAAAGAAATCTAATCTTTGAAAACAAACTTCGACCATATGTTTGTTCTTTCTGTCAATCAGCATTTACATTCACAAAGTAAATAGATAATTTTGTTATTATTTTTCTTTTTCAAAACTATTTTTATCCTAGTTGAATAATTTTCTGTTTAAATCAGTATCTTTTGGTTAATTTCCTCAGCTTAAATGGAGATACACGACCTGAAGGGCAGCCATCTTTAGACCAGGTTAGTTCACCCTCTTTTATCCAATGTAATATAAATTACCAATACTGTTATATGTACCTAGGCTTTTGTAATAAATCAGCCTTACAGTTAACTCAACACAAAAGTTTTTATTCATACATGACATTAGTCCTGTTTTTTTAAAGGAAATGATGATTTATTTGTATTTTTACATAGCATAATTGTTATAAGATGAAATTCTCAAAACAAATGTTTGTTTTCATTCAATATAAATTGTTTCTTAAAATCAAATTCATACTAAAATTAAGCAAATGTAATAACATGTTTATTCTGTTTGCAGATTATTGAAGCAGTTTTGAAGGAATGCAAGAAAGATAACTTCACATATAAACAAGAGGCTATTCGTTGTTTTGGCTCGATTCTAGATACTTATAAGGTTGACAGATTTAAAGAAACTTGGGAAATTCTGATGCCGTATCTGGACAAGGTTAGAGGTTATTCCTTGTAAGTTAAGGGGCCTCGGTGGTCCAGTGGGTTAGAACAATTTCTGAATGGAATTTTTTACTCGGTCGCCGTATGTCAAAGAGTTGCCAGGTACTCGCTGAAGGTTGGGGTTTCCTCCCACACTAAACCTGGCAACGCCGCCATATAAGTGAAATTATCTAGAGTGCGGCATAAAAGATTAATCAATCAATTCTTATTAGTTAGATAATGTTTCAATCATGACAAATTATAATTCCACCAGTTCAATCAAAGATTCATCCAGAACCCAAGGGCTGGAATTGAACCCACAATAACTTGACAATTTAACATGGTTTGACTACCATAATGGTTATTTTGCTCACCCACTATTGTCGAATGGGTCGCGGGTTTGAACCCCACTCAGTCCCAAAAAAATTGGAAAATTTTCTGACTGGGTTTTCACTCGAACGACCTATGTGGGATGGTTGCCAGTTACCACTGGAAGGTCGTGGGTTTCCTCCTACAATAAAACTGGCAACGTCGCCATAGAAGTGAAATAATTTTGAGCGCGGCGTAAATCACCAAACAATCAATTAATCACTATTGTGGGGGAAAAAAAGAGATCCTAGATGAATGTGGGTAGAACAGTAAACTCTCTGGGGTTAAATTGAACTAATATACAGGTGTGTTTGATTATGTAGAAGTCTGACCCAGATAAAGACAAGGAGCAAGAAGAAGAAGAAGAAACTCATAGTTTGGAAGAACTTATTAATTTTGAGGAGATGGGATATGAAGTGTTAGGGCAGGCCTGGCCCTCTGTATATAACACACAAGGTATGCTCAAGTCAAAGACCCATTCGATGTGGGGCATTATGGCTTTGTTTTGCTTACAATGTAACAGGGACCAAATACTGGGGTTTCCCGAACCTATGTCAAAATATAGATGGTGTGGGGGAGAGTGATCTTATGGTTGGTTTTAATTTTTATCGCCATGTGACCTATTTAGCTGTTGAGTGAGACAAACCCCAAGCAATGGTTACAAGCAGTGTTGTAGTCAAGACCAGGCCACCCGAGACCAAGACCAAGACCAAGACCTGATAGGTCGTGACCAAGACCAAGACCAAGACCTGGGGTCCGAGACCAAGACCAGGCGTCCGAGATCAAGACTACTATTGTCCGAGACCAAGACCAAGACCAGGATTTGTTAAAGACCCACTTGTCGCCTTGGCCGGCTTGACATTTGTTAAGAAAACCATTTTACCCTAGCTTACTACAGCTAAAACCACTAAAATTAAACATAGCACACATAAAGCATGTCCAATTAGGTTTAGAATATAAATGAGGGTGAAAAACAAGCGAAGAATCGAAGTTCGATTACAACAACAACAACGATCAGTGTTAGTTAGTGTTGGACTACCCTCATTCAGGTTTTTTTGTCTGTGGTTTGCACTGGGCAGGCTTTTATAGTGTCTCTTACTCGATCGTTAGTCTGTATTTCTTAGTTAAAGTTCGTAAAATTACACTGTGTCGTTAAATCGCCCACACGACTCAAAACATAAGGGCGCTTGCTCAGGTTTGATGTTTGTTTACATTGTGGGTACTTGAAAAATCTGTTGTTCAATTTCAAATTAAAAATACTAAATGATGCCAAAACTTTCCATTTCTATTAAAAATAGAAAGTTCCTAACTTCTTCTGTCTGGGGAAAGTACAGAAAACCGTTCACTGTTTTGTAATGTAAACACTATTCTGGATTTTCGCGGCAAGTGTGCCTTAATAACTTGACATTAATAAAGTAATAAACGCTATATTTCATTGAATAACTTGTTTGAGATGAATAGTATGACACAAGAATGACATAGGCCTATAACAAAAGTCAATTAAGTAGATGTAATGTTTTCATTTCTACTATTTCTAATTCATTTGGTGATTTTATAAATTCTCTTTTTACTGGGGTATTGACAATGTTGCCTATAATATCTACATTTTTTAATTATTTTCAAATTCTTCTACTGATAAAAATGGATTTTAAAATTTCAATTTGCCTATATTTTGACAGATCAAGTTTTGTATGACAAAAAAAATTTCATAGTTATAAAACAAAGAAAAAATGCAGAAAACAACCTCAATCTCATGTGGGTGTAATCAATTCACAGGTCCAGTATTCACAAAGCTGCAAAAATAAGTTAGCAGGCAAAGTTTTTTTCTCATTTTATCGTAGTTCTGAACGTTGTTGTTGTTTTCACCGATGAGTTTTCGCTCCTGTTTTCTGTCTCAGTAGAAAATATGGACCCAAATAAATCTGGTGGAATGTTGTAATCGTTTGATCCGTATCAGAAATGGTAAACTCGAAGTTTTAATCACCATTTCGGACAGAAATGCTATCCTGCAGTGAATTCTCTTGAAATGACTTCACTTGATTACGGGACGCCATTTTGCATCCGAAAACAGCTTTGTTTTTTCTCTCCACTTTCAAAAGGAGATTTTTGATTGTTTTTATCCACAAATAAAATATGTAAAGAAAGGAAAAGCACTAATTAATCCCATTTTTACACTTTAATAATTTTTGCTTTGAGATTATGGATTGATATTACGACAGCCAGTAGATGTTTTCTGTAGTATCAAATGTATCAAGTCATGACTCGCCAAAGTAAATTATTTTTACACGTTTTTCAAAGTCTTCCACAAGAAAGTTTTACCGTTTTTATTTAAAAAATTGTATGAAAAGGTCAAGAAAGGCACTAATATGTCTGATTTTTATAATTTCTAAATTTTGTCTTCAATATAAACGTGTAAATGCAGGAAGTATGTCGGACGGTCACTCGCTGAAGTGAATTTTTCCATCCGGTTTTCAAAGTCTTCTAAAAAGCCGTTTTTTTAAATTTTCGGGACAAACGGAATGAACAGTTAGGAAAAGCATTTTGAAACCAAGTTTTCACACTTTTATGACTTTGCCATCAAGAAAATCGATGGAAATTTATACGGCTGGAAGCATGTGTATTCTGCGTCACTCGGCAAGAGACAGCCTAAAACATGCCGCTCAAGTTCTCGGCAAGAGGATGCCAAAAAATCGGCGCTGAATCACGCTGAGAATGTCATGTTATCCACATTCCAGAAAAGTTTTTAAAAATTGTTAATTTTCTATTAAAGAAAAATAACAACGCATTTTGACTCTAGGGAGCTAAGGGCTAGGCTTGCCTTTTAAATTAGAAAGCTGCCAGACAGGTTTTTCGTTATACGCAGAGCAAACGGCCAATCGCGACGGGAGTCCGGGCGTTGCGCATATTACTCATATTGCCGGTCTCGTGCTGGTCTCGGCCTAAAAAACCGAGACCTGAAGGCTCGAGACCAAGATCAAGACCAAGACCAGAGGGTTCGAGACCAAGACCAAGACCTAGCCAAACTGGTCTCGAGACCAAGACCAGTCTCGAGACCTACATCACTGGTTACAAGTCACAGACAACAATATTGGATAAATATTCTTCTCACACTACACGCCCCATAATTTCACTCTCATGCAGTGTGTTATTTTTGTCATAATCAACTAGTGAAATTATGGCCCAACTTACTGCTGATTGGTTAATAAACATGATTTTCCAAGTTCAACTAATCAAAACGTAAGCTTGCATTCTCAGCGTAGGGATAATACGTTTGTTTTCCTTTTATGTAATAACTTGAAGACATCCTTGTTAGATTACAAGTGATTGGCAGTATAACTCACAACTATGCGAGTCGGTAGCCAATCATGTTATGGTTTACATACAGCGGACTACATTTATGCAAAATAGTATGCTTTTCCCACGATCACGTCATAGCTACTTCCATATAAGGAAAGCATTTGAATGTACCGTACATGACATACTTCTTGACATAAACAAACTACTTCGTCTGCTTACTTCCGTTTTTCTAACAAATTAGGATTGAATACGAATATATCATAGCCGTATTTACTCCTAACTGTATTTACACTCTCTGTATCAGTAATTAAACACGAGATAATTAAAACTTTCAATCAATCAATCTACCCAAACGGGCGTCTCGCAGATTTCTCAAAACAGATGCATTGGCCTAGTTATCGTAATTGTGACGGTGTAGAGGTCACAGCAAAACTTGACTTCGTCATTGGATTGCTGACATTGAACTATTGATATGTTTATTTTTGTTTTATTCTAAGAAGTGCCATTCATTTGTAGGATAAATATTTTATCTCTTTATTCTTAAGAATTCGTGAGCAACAAAACTGTTTGATTTTAGAGACCTTTCTTGTGTAGCGTAATGAATACAGTCTCCATGTCAACGCGGTGAAGCGGTCTGACTTCATTAGAATGGCTGGATTGAACGATTTGATGTAGAGCTGCATTTCAGAATAAAATGCAGTATTTTTGTGTATTGTGAGAAAAAGATTTACCAACTCGAGTCCGTTTGTTACGATGAATATCACTCTCATCTATTAATTTCCAAAGTTAATAGACTCGAGTGATATTCATCGTAACAAACGGGCTCTCGTCAGTTAACCTCTATATATGTGCTCAATGTTCCCAAGGTTTTTTTTTGCCATGCCCGACCTACACATAGCAGATATAGGAACCAGGTCTTACAGAAACCGTTGGCTTACTCAGGTCCCAATTGTCAAGAAACATATTTAAACCAAATAGGTGTCTTAAAATGCCTCAAGAACATTACCTCCAGTGTATTAAACAACTGAATTATTTAAGAACTGGACTTTTAGAAGTTTTTCTCTGTTTACACAAATAATGAAGGTGCATGTGATGTCAAATATACGTATTTCAAAAACTGTTTTAACCATTTTGCATTCATTTTTCCATCGATGTGCTGCAGGTTCGAATCCCACTCAATCCAAATAAAAATTTATCACATGATTGCCATATGTGCAAGAGTTACCGGGTCGCACATAAGTGAAATAATTTTGAATGCGGTGTAAAACATCAATCAATCCAACTTGCCAGTGAAACAATTATGAAATAGACAAACAATCAATTGAAAGATAACTGTCTTTAAAATGGACAGAAATACTCTGTAAGTGCTGGAATAAGACAGAAAGAAAGACAATTTTAGAATTGGTTACTTCATGTATCAATGTTTTCTGTTTTTAGTGGAATATCAAGAGGAATTCTCCAAGTTAATATCTACAAAGTTACCCAAATCTATGTGGAAAGTACAACTGGTCATGCTGAAAACTACCAAAATATTCTGTAAAAGGTTAGTCACTAGTTTAATGATAAAATCCTAAACATAACAATGTGAATATGTACACAAACAACTTACTTTGTGGTGATACCTTAATTATTTTTCATTAGTATGGAATCCATGTTTAAAGAGAGTTTCAAACTTTTCTGACAATGAGAATGTTTAAGTAACTTGAGCTGCCAAAATTTATACTTTTTTTCATTAAGTGAAGTTGAGCTGAAGGCCTGACATTAAAATAAATACAACCAATCATGTGCGCTAACAACAGGAACAATAAAAACAGCCAGGATTTAAGAGTACGCGTTTAGGTTTTTGTAACGTATATCTCCAAGATTGGTATCATGTGGAATGCTTGCCAGTTACCAGCAAAAGGTCGTGGGTTTCCTCCGGGCATAGAGCCCGATTTCCTTCCACAATAAAAAAACTGGCAACGCCGCCATATAAGTGAAATAATCTTGAGCGTGGCGTAAAACACCAAACAATCAATCAATCAACCAAGATGGGTATCAGCGGAAATTAGCATGAGGTGAATCATCATACTTCCAAAACTGAACGTACCCAACATAAACAATTCTCAAATGTTTTGTTTCAGGTTATTATTATTGGAAGATGAGAGGCGTGTATGTGAAAACATTGAGTTATCAAGTGACATTGTAAATTCATTGATAGCACAAGCCATCAGATGTCTAGGTAAGAATCATACAATTTTTGCCCCTTTGGGATCAGGATTTGCTGAAGGCCATCGTCGGAACCCACGATTAAAACTTACGCTCACTTTACCCGCGGGGACAAGTGGAACTAAATTTGTCATTTCTAATTTAATATGCATGTAGACTTTGGTTCCGCCACAAAATTTCACCAATCAGAATTGGCGTTACGTAAGCATTCAGTCAATGCTCAAAACAAACATGGACGACTATTCTCACTACCTAAAAAAAAATTTACTGCTTGTTTTTGGGTCTGAATCCCTTGCTGTCTGTTACAAGAGGGTCAGTTATACTAGTGAAAAAATCTTAGTGAAATACGCAAACTATGAATCCAATCTCTTTAGAGGTGGAGTGCACGCTGAAATCTTCACTATAGAGGCAAGTACAAAAACTGACCACAACTGATACTTTTTTTTGTTCAGGAAACTTGAAGTACTCTGTGATTCGACAAGAGGCATTGTCTGTGATAGAGGTACTGGTCCAGAGACTATCAGGTGGGTGCCAATTTATACACCCTATTGGCTTATGAATTTATGTTTGCGCAGTTGCCTTGGCGTGTGACAAAATGATGCTGCATGGAGTGTTTGGATAAGCTGTATGTTGAAATCATGCTCATTTTGTCTTACTCTATGACACAAGACGATAGATGTATGTCACAATGCCTGCAACAGAGAAATGGCATCGATGCATCTATTACATCTTCTGCATAGGCACATTTTTAAAAAAAATTCTGATTTTCTGCCAGGTTTTGCAACAATAAGAAGTCCTTATTTACGGAAAGTTTTTTGTGTCTTTGCAAAGTTTGCATAAATTGTTTGTTTATTGTTTTAAGTATCTGTTTTTATATCTTTTTGTAGAGTGCAATAAACTGGATATACTGTCAGTGAGTTGGAAAGAATTGGTAAATGCATTGTCTGTGATCAGTCGGAACAGTCGATCAGAGTTGCAGGACAGAGCCAAAAATGTGGAGAAATTACTTGCACAGTGTAATATAGAATTAGAGTGAACTCCTACAAATTGTAATATGGAATTAGAGTGATCTCCTACAGATTGTAATATGGATTTAGAGTGAATTCCTACAGATTGTAATATGGAATTAGAGTGAACTCCTACAGATTGTAATATGGAATTAGAGTGAACTCCTACAGATTGTAATATGGAATAAGAGCGAACTCTGACAGATTGTAATATGGAATTTGAGCAAACTCCTACAGATTGTAATATGGAATTAGAGTGAACTCCTACAGATTGTAATATAGAATTAGAGTGAACTCCTACAGATTGTAATATGGACTTAGAGTGAACTCCTACAGATTGTAATATAGAATTAGAGTGAACTCCTACAGATTGTAATATGGAATTAGAGTGAACTCCTACAGATTGTAATATGGAATTAGAGTGAACTCCTACAGATTGTAATATGGAATTAGAGTGAACTCCTACAGATTGTAATATGGAATTAGAGTGAACTCCTACAGATTGTAATATGGAATAAGAGTGAGCTCCTACAGATTGTAGTATGGAATTATAGCAAACTCCTACAGATTGTAGTATGGAATTATAGCAAACTCCTACAGATTGTAATATGGAATTAGAGTGAACTCCAACAGATCGTAATATGGAATAAGAGTGAGCTCCTACAGATTGTAGTATGGAATTATAGCAAACTCCTACAGATTGTAGTATGGAATTATAGCAAACTCCTACAGATTGTAGTATGGAATTAGAGTGAACTCCTACAGATTGTAATATGGAATAAGAGTGAGCTCCTACAGATGTAGTATGGAATTATAGCAAACTCCTACAGATTGTAGTATGGAATTAGAGTGAACTCCTACAGATTGTAATATGGAATTAGAGTGAACTCCAACAGATTGTAATATGGAATTAGAGTGAACTCCTACAGATTGTAATATGGAATTAGAGTGAACTCCTACAGATTGTAATATAGAATTAGAGTGAACTCCTACAGATTGTAATATGGAATTAGAGTGAACTCCAACAGATCGTAATATGGAATAAGAGTGAGCTCCTACAGATTGTAGTATGGAATTATAGCAAACTCCTACAGATTGTAGTATGGAATTATAGCAAACTCCTACAGATTGTAGTATGGAATTAGAGTGAACTCCTACAGATTGTAATATGGAATAAGAGTGAGCTCCTACAGATGTAGTATGGAATTATAGCAAACTCCTACAGATTGTAGTATGGAATTAGAGTGAACTCCTACAGATTGTAATATGGAATTAGAGTGAACTCCAACAGATTGTAATATGGAATTAGAGTGAACTCCTACAGATTGTAATATGGAATTAGAGTGAATTCCTACAGATTGTAATATGGACTTAGAGTGAACTCCTACAGATTGTAATATGGAATTAGAGTGAACTCCTACAGATTGTAATATGGACTTAGAGTGAACTCCTACAGATTGTAATATGGAATTAGAGTGAACTCCTACAGATTGTAATATGGAATTAGAGTGAACTCTGACAGATTGTAATATGGAATTAGAGTGAACTCCTACAGATTGTAATATGGAATTAGAGTGAACTCCTACAGATTGTAATATGGAATTAGAGTGAACTCCTGCGGATTGTAATATGGAATTAGAGTGAACTCCTGCGGATTGTAATATGGAATTAGAGTGAACTCTGACAGATTGTAATATGGAATAAGAGTGAGCTCCTACAGATGTAGTATGGAATTATAGCAAACTCCTACAGATTGTAGTATGGAATTAGAGTGAACTCCTACAGATTGTAATATGGAATTAGAGTGAACTCCAACAGATTGTAATATGGAATTAGAGTGAACTCCTACAGATTGTAATATGGAATTAGAGTGAATTCCTACAGATTGTAATATGGACTTAGAGTGAACTCCTACAGATTGTAATATGGAATTAGAGTGAACTCCTACAGATTGTAATATGGACTTAGAGTGAACTCCTACAGATTGTAATATGGAATTAGAGTGAACTCCTACAGATTGTAATATGGAATTAGAGTGAACTCTGACAGATTGTAATATGGAATTAGAGTGAACTCCTACAGATTGTAATATGGAATTAGAGTGAACTCCTACAGATTGTAATATGGAATTAGAGTGAACTCCTGCGGATTGTAATATGGAATTAGAGTGAACTCCTGCGGATTGTAATATGGAATTAGAGTGAACTCTGACAGATTGTAATATGGAATTAGAGTGAACTCCTACAGATTGTAATATGGAATTAGAGCGAACTCTGACAGATTGTAATATGGAATTAGAGTGAACTCCTACAGATTGTAATATGGAATTAGAGCGAACTCTGACAGATTGTAATATGGAATTAGAGTGAACTCCTACAGATTGTAATATGGAATTAGAGTGAACTCATGCGGATTGTAATATGGAATTAGAGTGAACCCCTGCGGATTGTAATATGGACTTAGAGTGAACTCCTACAGATTGTAATATGGACTTAGAGTGAACTCCTACATATTGTAATATGGAATTAGAGTGAACTCCTACAGATTGTAATATGGAATTAGAGTGAACTCCTACAGATTGTAATATGGAATTAGAGTGAACTCTTCTTTGTGTAGACAGGGCTGGGAGATCCAGGTTCAGGCTTGGGTCGAGTGGGAGCTGCTGCTGCTTCGCTTGGCACTCAGCAATAGGAGTTAGAGCATCGACTAGTTGGCCCAGCATCAGTATAATGTGACTGGGTGAGGGGGCTTGCTGGGTGTCTTCGGCAAGTCGTCTCGGTTTAGCAGCACCAAATGAAAGAGCAGTGGAAATCTGCCCTGCCACAAGGAGACAATGTCTTCATAGGACTGAAATACTGTTAACCAGGACGTAAAACCCAAATCAATCACTCACTCTTTGTGTAGACTATGTCACCTTTACTTTGACAGACATCTGTTAATATCTTGTCTAACTGTCAAAGCACTGGAGTCACACTATGCTCAGCGGGAACAGGGTCGGGTGTTCCCTCTTTAGTTAATGAATGGAAGGTCTATGTTCTGATAGCAATGATCAATTGTGAAAACAAGTTGATTTTGATCGTTTTACCTTTTTGTGTCATTGTTCATATTTGCAGTAACAATAAAGTAACCATAACCAACTTGTAGTATGACGTGACTCAGTTGATTGATCAATTTATTCTCTGTAGTTATTACGGTGTGTTATTTTATCTTTACTTTATCGGTAGTGTTTCACTCAGATATTTGCTGAACTGTCCATATTAAACAGAGAAATTTTACAATATTGTGTGAGCGACCCTACCGTACTTGACTTACACATCGGATATGTTGAATAAACGTAAGGCCTACTTCAAATTAGCTTGGAAAGCATATGGCGGCTGTTTTCAAAAGTAAAAAATTTTTACAAAGTAAATTCAATCTTCCGTCAGTGACATCCTTTTATTTTGGCACTGAAGCTGTTTTTCATTTGTATTTAGAGTGACGGTTAATTTTCAAACTCTTTGAGGAAAGAATGCCTATAGTATATGTGTCATCACTTACATAACAAGGAACTGACATCAGGAACAGCCTATATTTTCATATTAGGTAGTTTGTTTTAAACAATCCTACTTTTTTGCATATTTATCATATGCTAACATTTTTGTTTTTTTGGCTGCCATTTCTCCTCTGTTGGATAGAAAAGTATATTTTGTTTTACTGATATAAGAAAGAATAAGGAAAATTTCATACACATATATGGATAGGATTCCTCATAACTGTAATGTAGATCTATCATTTGGAATTTTACTACAATTATATGTTTCTGTATAGAAACTTAAAATCTGCGATAAGTTATTGCTCTCCTCTGTATTCTCAATGTACGTATTTACACAGTATGGTTCTAGTGTGGGAAAAATAAGTTGAAATAACAATTGTTTTTTTTAAAATGGAAACGGTGTTATTGAATCTCTACAAACTAAGGAATGACAATTTCTGTTTTTGTATATATGATATGTAATAGATATGAAGGGGGAATAACTGTAGTACTACGAATATCTATGGTAACGGAATTTTATTTCGGACATTAATACTGAGCCGTGGGACACAAATTGAATGGATTTATTTGTTATGGAATGTTACTTGTTACATGAAAATAAAGATAAAAAATGTTTGCATTGGTGTGGTGTTAAAGTTAATATTCTTAATGGATTTTGAATTTCGGTTAAGTTTGAAAGGACAATATTTTCCACTTAAACAAATAGAATTATGTTATACAATTTACTAATTATTGTTCAAATGTGTTGGTTAGATCTCATCTGACGTTTTAGATCCAAACACGCCAATCAAAGTGACATCATTATAAAACGTCCTCATTCATCGAATAACTAGTTTGTTTACATCCAGTTTGATCAAAACAGAACTTTCTACTGAAGCTCCAGAGCAGACCGTTTAACGCTTACTGGACCTATGGTCAGAATCGAATCATTCTTATTTTTCAATTTAGTAGAAATATGAAATCAATACGCGATGAGGAACAACGATGATATGAAAAAATCATTTTAGTCAGATACCATCAAAGTTCACTTTTGTGGGATGGTTGCCAGTTACCACCGGAAGGTTGTGAGTGAAATAATCTCGAGTGCTGCGTAAAACACCAAAAAATCAATCAATCAAAGTTCAGTACACTATAGAAAGGTAGCTTATAGAAAGATTTTCAAGAGACATTTATTAAATTAAAATTTAGTATAGTGCAATGTTAAACACCAATCAAATGAACTGGATTTTCTGCATAATGCGGCGCTATTATAAAAATACAACAAAAGCAAATATCTATTTATTCACACTATATTTCTTTAAAACAGCAAAATTGCTTAAATTTGGCACTGATGTGGATATTGAATGCGCTTGAGAGAAATTCGAAATATATATAAGAAAAATATCTTTACGTCATACAGTTGTTAAATATCACAGATAATGGATAAACCTTACATATCACAAACCTTGAATAGACAAAAGAGTTCATCAAATCATATTCACCAATGAGTTCAATAAATTTTAAAAAGACAAATTGCAAATTAACCTTAAATTATGACCAAAGTGATTGAAATGACATAAATATAGCCTTTTCGTGTCAACACAAAGTATTGCAAAACCTATTTTTGATTGGTTTACTATTACAATATCAAAAACAATTTACGATATTGGAAAAAAGTTAATGAACAAATGTAAATATATATGATATAAAAAGGTAAAAAATTTTATAAAATTCAATTTTATAATTTTAAATCTGAAAGTAAAGAGCATGTCAACTACGGTCAATTAAATTAAGATATCACAAATAGGGAAAATGTATTGTTTCTAACTGATCTTAACTCTTTTTCCACATGGTTCATCACTTTCAATAATGGGTAAATTTTCCTGATTAGAAATGTCAAAATTGCGATTGGATCGGTGTTTGCTTTTAGATTTTTTCGAATATTTTGGGCTAAAAACCAATTTGCAGTCCCCCGTTTTTTTCACTTTCCAATAGCTTTTTAGGTCTTTACTCGAACGAGTGGTGTTAGTTCTGTCTGACACCCTACATAGTTTAAGTCTCATGTCACTCGTTTTTGTGGCATAATAGACGCTTTGTGATGTGTCTCGTGATCGGCGCCGTTTTTTGCCAGGTACATCCTGATCGTCAACGTCTTTGGACAGGGCCGACGCTTGTACAAATCTCATCAACAGTTCAGATGGACTTTGAATGGAATCATTTTGGCCAAACATGAACGGTCTTGGGAGACCTGAAGGCCCTAGAGTGGATTCCATCGGAGAGTTCTGAGTGGAACTGGTTTCTTCATGAATTCCAAAGTTTAATCTCTTTCTCGGAGATTTCTTTCTTTCAACTTTTCCAATCACAGAGTTGTTTGTCTTCGGTTGCAAATTAACACAAGGTTCCAACACAGGTGCTGAACAGGGTACAGATGTTCGACAAAAGTTTGTATCAATACGTTCCAAACAGGGAGGTTCAAGTTTGCCAAAGTTATCATCTTCTTCAAAATTGGATATATTAGCATTGACAGACTTGGCCATGTTTAATATGTCACCATCTACGTCGTCTCCGTCATTCTCTTCCATTCGGGATAGATCAGTTTTAGAGTCTACAGACATCTGGGCTTCGCTGGTTTCGGCCAAGGAACATTTGGCAAGCAGCTTGCGAAGTACTTTGGGTTGCCCTGGGAGAGTTACTGGGGTATCGTCTGTTTCAATTACTTCCGACCCTTTATGGAGGTCTTTTTTAGGAACAATAGCTATTGGCTCAAGGTTTTGACTGGCAGCCTCAGGGATGTCTTTCTCAGTTGAACAATCCAGGGAAAATTTTTTAGTATCTGAAATGTTCCCTTCCTTCATTTCGACATCAAAATTGTCATTAATTTTGCTTGTTTTTGATCGGACATTTTCACCATCGTTTACACTCGACAGAAAAACGTCCAGGCCAGGGAGTTTAGATATAACAGCATCTAGAGTTTGGTAATTTTCAATATTCTTGGCAAATTGTTGATGCCTTGATCCAGCAATATGCTCACGTACCCTCCCTGAAAACCAATAATCACAACTTTCACAGTAGCCACCTTTCTGGTTGTGTTTTTGGCCCTTGACAGTAGAAGGTCGGGGAACAGATCGTGTGCCCACACGACTGTCTTTAGGGGTGGCAGAAACAGTTCTCGGGGTAGTTTTCTGGCGTTTTTTGCTATTAGAAGTTCGACTATTAAGACCAAGCTCATATGATATTTCAGGCAGACGATCAAATGTCTTATACAATGGTTTATATTTTCGGGAGAAATCTTCTACTTTAACACAGGGCTGGTTTTCCTTTGCGTCTATTTGAAGCTTGCTTGTGGCCCTAGTTGACCGCCCAGGGGCAGATAACTCTGGGTCGTCCTTGTATTGATAATTTTTATCTACTTTGCATCTTTTTGTCTCTTCTTGATAAGAAGTGAGGAAAGATTGGGCAGATATAACCTTAATACCCATGGTAATAGCATTCTGTATAGTAGTTGAAGTGGAGGAAAACTCAGAACTGCCCGTAATAGAAGTCTTGTTGCGAGCATTTTGCTGGGCTTTTAATAATAATGTTTGTGTCCTTGTCAATGGTTTGGTGTCGCCTGAAGCAAACAGCGACGAAGAACCGACAGGTTTCTGTGACAAAGGTACATCTGGTGAATTGAGGGGGAGACAGTGTGGGCTAGTGGGGTTTTCTGAGCCTGGAGTAGACTCCCTTTGACTGCTGACAGAAACTGGCCGATCAGTAATAAGTAAATTCACTTCCTTTGATAGAAAGTCTTCTATTTTCCCTCCAAGATGTCTCACACACTTAATAACTTTCTCCTTTAACATAGGCTTTCGTAGGTCTAGATAGAATGTCTTGCCATAGACTGACGAACTTACTTGAGCGAAATCCAGTCGGCGCCTCGAGAAGCTCTCTCTTTGTCTTGTTCCCTCTCCATGAACCATTTTACGGCTGATATAAAGTTCTTTGATCACTGAATTTATCCCTTCGTCGGTAAAGTTTTCATCAGAAGGTCACATTATTCGTGCATATTGTTACAACTGAAATATCCAGCTAAACCTACTGAGCAAGGACAACTCGTCACGGTTTTCACACTAGTAAAATGTCAACATTGCCGGGCTTCTTCTGCCATACACGCCTACTCAGTTTGATTTTAGCGGTCTCTCATTGGACGAGTCGAAATACAGACTGTAAAGGTATGTCAGGGTGTAAATGGACGTCTCTTGCGAGCTTGAAGCTCAAAACGTTTGCTTTCAATACTAAGCAAATGCCTAAATGACACTTATAAGTTGTACTCGACTCGATCTACTGCTTAAACTAGAGATTTGGAACTGGTTATGATCTTTAAAACAACCACAGTCTCCCTACAGTCCTATCACTCCTCCAAGTGAAGTCTGTCCGATGTGGTGAAAGTGAGAAGTATTTCTTCCCTTGGACTCAGTGTAGATTCGGCTTTGATGACCTGCAGGGGTCCGAACCACACACATACAATCTTATGAATAGCCCTGTAGTGTTTGATTGCAGCTGAAAGCCCACTAATTCTCCGCTTTGTCTCGAGACAAAAAAGCAGACTGACTTTATCAGAATGTGAGTAAAGTGTTGACAAGTTTGAATATACGTGAAAGACACAAACCTGCACGTTCCAGCTGCATGCCTAAGCCTGCTTTAAGGGGAAGGGGAGGTGGACTTTCTCCGCGATGACACTCTCCTTATTATCTCATTATCAAGATATTAATTTTAAACATTTATACCCGGATCATTTCATTAAACCTTATTTCCAAGTAGGCTTACTTTTTGGGTTTCCTGGATATTTTTTCCCCGTTAAACCTCTCTCAAGAAATGCATTTTTGGAGCTTTTTTTCGGAAGCAAATCTCGATTTCTCTTGAGAGCTGGAAATCAATAAAATAATATGGTGCTGGTGCTTTTTGCGCCTATAGTCAATGGTATTTTTCTTTTATGATAGCAGTTTTCACTGTTGTCAGGTGAGAGAGTTGTTCAATATCATCACAAGTTCGGTAAAATTGAACTAGTGAGAGAGAAAACCAGGCCCTTTATGCCTTACCCGAAGGAAATCACGGACGTTTTTTGCGTATACCTGGCAACTCTATATTAAAAAACCCACTCACAATTTTTCCTACATATTTTCTTTGGGCTGAATGGGGAGTTTTTGTCGGACTGAGAGACCATAGAATTTGAATCAAAACGCAAAAAAAAAAAAAAAAATCAATAATATAGCAAATCGCATATTGGCCAATACATAAATCCAGTTCGCTATGGTAAAAAATAAACTGTGTAAATCAGTAAATATGTAGACATAACGTAAAAGAATATCACAGCTAATTGATTACTATCTACAACCTATAAAAAAAAAATCGGCGTGTTAGCTTTACCAAAAATACTGATGATTTGTTGCCAAATTATCTTTTCCAGAAAATTCTACTGACTAAGGCCAAACTCGTGCCTGTCGCCCACCCAATGAAATATCCTGGGTTGTGGTTTATTATTACAACTTATGATTGGGTATAAATTTCTAAATGATATGCCCCTTTCTAACACAATATTAAGAAACTTGTCTCCGTGGTTATTTTATACAACAAGATTTTCCCTGTGTCCGTGTGTTATAGTGTTCATAAATAAATATTAAATATATTATCTGAACAAATTAAAGTTAAAGTAAGCTTTATTTCTAGACGATTGGTTATAAAAATAAACATTAGCTCTAAAGAGCTATTGATCGTCTTCTGTCTTTTTTCTGAATACACTCGAGTTCTGTTTTCAAGCAATGAATCCAATAATATATATTCCGTATGTGGATGAGTTGCCAGGTACTGGCCCAATCTGACTGAAGTCGAGATGCTTATTGAAAATAAGCATCTCGACTTTAGTCAGATTGGTACTGGCCGAACGTCGGGGGTTTCCTCCAGGCAATGGACCCGGTTTCCTCCCCCGCAATATAAGTGAAATAATGTTGAGTGTGGCGTAAATATCAACCAATCAATCAATCAATAATATCTTTAAATGACAAGCTTTATATAGATAAAACGAGAATAGTTCTAAATTCTCTCAGGTTAAGCCAATTCGATTCAAACACAGTTTTTGTTGGTACTGGCCTTTGACGCAATGTATATTTTTTCGTGTCAACGTGAATAATTTTTGTTTATCGATGATCTTCAAACCATAATATCTTGAAAAGCAGAAGTTATGACTTTTTTTTATTAGAGTTGATTTGTCAGTGACGCATGGTGCTATTTATATTGTGGTATAATTGTGTAGTCTACCTCAATAATAATATATTATACATGCATGTACATTTATACGATATTTAATCTATGTATATATACAGTGTGCCCCTACAGTGCCAATCTGACTAAAGTCGACATGCTTATTGAAAATAGCTATTTTCAATAAGCATCTCGACTTAAGTCAGATTGCTCCAGTACAGGATTAATATTCTTCTCGTCTGTACTTGTATATACAGTAGGAACTGTATACAGGAAGAGGTATTACATAAGGAAGGCTTTTCCCTCATAAACATGTACCCCGTGGATGAATTAGCCAGTCCATTAAGACCTTACACGCCCCTATCCTTCCCATGGTCACTGAAAAGTCTCCCCAGGGGCAACTCCTGTAGCCCCTTCCTTTACACCCGTATATTCCCCTCCATGTCTCTCCATTCTCACCAAGAACTCCCTTTGTCCCCCTACAGGCAGGCCTATATATTGCTGATTTAGTTTGAATAGTATATATTTAACTACTTAGACAATTACTAAGCAGAGCATATCATTTAAAATGGCACGAGCTGCCAAAAATGCGAACATTTCTCATAAATTCTAATTATGAAGAGAAGTTAGGCGTTTGAAATACCTTTGAAAAACTAAAGGACTGGCGTTGCAATAAAAATATCTAAAAAGCCAGCCATTCTCGAAAACGTGTGTGCAATAACGGAGAACATTTCGGTTGTGTTATTAAGAGTTGCCGAAGGTTGGATGTTTCCTCCAGGCACCGCCTAATAAACCTGGCAACGCCAGCATATATAGGTGAAATACTCTTGAATGCGGAGTAAAATATATCAATCAATCAAACAGCCGGTATATATGAGTTCATTTTAGCTCATGCCATGCACCTTGAGTTGAAGTGCCACAACTTTTTCAAGGTACTTCAAACGCTCAATTTCTTTCGACGATTTTGAAAAAAATCCGAATTTTGGCAACTCTTAACCACTTTAAGTTGGTTTTTATAAGCTCCACAATTTCAGCATATCAGCTAAGCGCTCTTATTTTGGAATTCTTGATAAAAATGACAAATATCTAGTATATTCTGTAAATATCTCCTGTATTTGGCAGCTCATGCGAGTTATTGAGAAATATCAACCTTTGTACGTTATTTTCAAAAGATATACACAGGACTCAACACTCTAAATGTAAGGGAATGGATTAGTTATTAACGCAATTCTGGATTTTATTAATTTATTTTCTTTTGATTCTGGATTTTACTAACATCAAAATGTGCTTTGTGTTTTAATTTCAACATGAAGATTCCGAAACTTTCCCTTACACATTTCCATGTAAACAAAACAGGTCTATCGTATAGCAAAAATATATATAGAAGTCGAATATGACTCAAAATATAAAGCACAGAGACACAATGTAGTTCTAATATTTTTCTCTCTTTGAACTAACATGTTGGCCAGTGCCTAGTTTCACAAAGCGATCTTAGCTAACTGTGATCTTAACTACCATGACAACCAATGCTAAAGGTATACGTTGCCATTGGTAATTAAGATCAACGTAAGCTAAGATCGCTTTGTAAAACTTTTTTTCAGTGGTCTTTTTGTCGAACAACCTTGGCAGCAGTGTTTAGTGAGCTTGGCGGGGTAGAGAAAGTCGCAAATGCAGTGCTTTGGCGAGTCTGGCGGCCGGGATCGCCAAGCACACGAACTAAAATGTCTGTTTTCGGCTTCCATATAGACTTTACCTTGGCCGGAGAAGATGCCATATATATAAGTGAAATAAACTTAAGTGCTCCCCAAGTCATGTGACAACGCTGGAAAACACAGCTATATATTTCTCTGAATTTATTGGCCCCATCATCGCCCAGCTTTATTAAACCTCTTCTAAAAAGGATATTAAATGAATGTCAAGTTGGAACAATAAATACATTAGGCTTCTTGATTGTCGAGTGTCATTGGACCGGAGCAATGGGGTTGTGTATGGGAAAAGTGTGCGCTGGTCGTGCGGGGGAAGGGGGGGGGGGGGGGGGGGGCATACTTAGCGGGTTGACGCCTTAACTGTTCAATGCGTAATCGAGATGAACTAATCTTCAACGACCCATCGCTGTATAGCCTACATATATACATATTTATAAAGAAATTTATTCAAGCTTAATATATAAGTCAATGGCATTTTGTATTCGTCATGTAAACTAACATGTCTAAAAAGGGCATAAAAATACCACTATTCGAACCACCAGAAACCGCCTAATTTCTATTCAAAATTACACCCCCTCCTGTTTACAATCTAAAATTTGTGCCTCAAATCATGTCCGCATTTCTTAAAAGAAGCCTCCACAACGGTATACCGCTCGCCATATCCAGACCAAACATCACAGTATACCTATAACAAAATACATAATTATGTTTTTCGTCGTTTTTCATTAATTTTTTAAAACTGAATGAGAAAGGTTCCCAGTGGGATTACCAACCATAAACCACAAAAATAATCCAGCATGGCAACGCTGCCTTATAAATATGTTGCCGTTCAGACTCGGACGTAAAATACCAATCACCAACCGTATATAATATATCTATATAGCTTAACAACAATCAAAATATTCGCACACGCTCCGTGACGTGACAACGGGAATCAATTAGCAAACAGTTAAATGTTCACACACCCTTCAAGCAGCGTTTTATCCTGACAACCGGAATCAATTAGCAAGCAATCAGAATGTTAGCACACTGTCCATATGTGTTTTGTTCTGGCAAACGGAATCAATTAAAAACAATCAAAATATTTGCACACTCTCCGTGACATTCTTACAACCGCAATCAATTAACAAACAGTCGAAATGTTCGCACATTCCCCGTAGTTTTTGTTCTGACAACCGGAATGTTCGCACGCTCTTTGTAGCGTTTTGTCCTGACAGCCGGAATCAATAACCAAACAGTCGAAATGTTCGCACGCTCTCTGTAGCGTTTTGTCCTGACAACCGGAATCAATAAACAAACAGTCGAAATGTTCGCTTGCTCTCTGTAGCGTTTTGTCCTGACAACCGGAATCAATAAACAAACAGTCGAAATGTTCGCACGCTCTCTGAAGCATTTTGTCCTGACAACCGGAATCAATAAACAAACAGTCGAAATGTTCGCACGCTCTCTGTAGCGTTTTGCCCCGACAACCGGAATCAATAAACAAACAGTCGAAATGTTCGCACGCTCTCTGTAGCGTTTTGTCCTGACAGCCGGAATCAATAAACAAACAGTCGAAATGTTCGCACGCTCTCTGTAGCGTTTTGTCCCGACAACCGGAATCAATAAACAAACAGTCGAAATGTTCGCACGCACTCTGTAGCGTTTTGTCCTGACAGCCGGAATCAATAAACAAACAGTCGAAATGTTCGCACGCTCTCTGTAGCGTTTTGTCCTGACAACCGGAATCAATAAACAAACAGTCGAAATGTTCGCACGCTCTCTGTAGCCTTTTGTCCCGACAACCGGAATCAATAAACAAACAGTCGAAATGTTCGCACGCCCTCTGTAGCGTTTTGTCCCGACAATCGGAATCAATAAGCAAACAGTCGAAATGTTCGCACGCTCTCTGAAGTGTTTTGTCCTGACAGCCGGAATCAATAAACAAACAGTCGAAATGTTCGCACGCTCTCTGTAGCGTTTTGTCCCGACAACCGGAATCAATAAACAAACAGTCGAAATGTTCGCACGCTCTCTGTAGCGTTTTGTCCTGACAGCCGGAATCAATAAACAAACAGTCGAAATGTTCGCACGCTCTCTGTAGCGTTTTGTTCTGACAACCGGAATGAATAAAACAAACAATCAAAAGGTTTTAAAAACTCTCCGTAGCGCTTTGATTTGACCTTGGATAATTATTTCATTTTGATCCCAGCTTTGGCAATTGACATTAATGAAAAAGCAATCCACATTTTCACACACTCGTACGGCTATAACAACTATAAACACAAAGATTTTTCATTTCATTGATATAAAGAATCGAAATTGCAATTAGTTTACAAGCGACGAGATTATCAATGCCCCCCCCCCCCCCCCCCCCCCCCTCCATTCACGGCGAATTACGGGCAAATCTGCATGGAAACTTCAACAGGGACCCGTTTCATATCATAGGATCGCTTTGCGTGGCGGGGTAGCCAAAGATGAGGGTGGGTGGTTACATCCGGACAGAGAGCCCGATTGAACGCCCCCCCCCCCCCACCCTTCACCAAACCTACTATTGCAACGCCGCAATATAGGTGAATTAATCTGGAGTGCCGTAGCCCATTGATCAATCAACCCTAATTGTTTCTCCAAATTATGGCGTATGTAACTGGTAGCCAAAACAATTACATTTCGCTACATTTTTATATAACGGTATACCGGTTTTGAACGGTTGAGACATTTACTGTAATAATCGGGTTCAATGATCAACTGTATCACCAAAACTAAATTAATAAAAAATAGAAAATAATAAATTAATAGAAACTTTATTTGGATATATTCATTGAGGATTGATATTACCATCGAGGTTGTTAGTTTAGAACATTGTATATTTTGCGTGCTTTTGAGACTGGAGATTTCAGTTCCACCCTGTCTCAATACATATAGAGTCAGATCTCTATCCCTAGAACTAATCAAGTATTATTACTCATGAAAGGAATTTAAAAAGTTGTTTCGGTGTTAAGAATAGAAATAAAAAAACTCATTTGCAAGGATAAGCTTTATCAAATATTCCATCGAAATTGTATGATGATTGATAGGGCATTCGGAATTGCAATGGATTCTCTATGTAACCGGGTGGTCAGTAGAAACAACTCAAACTAGGATTTGAAGGCTTAGGTTTTATTGTTCCCTCGGTTCGTATATATTTGACAGGGTAGTTCGTGACTGCAACAACGAAAACAAAGATGGAAGTTAAAGTCAGCCAATCACTGCATTTGACAAACAGCGAAATCACGGTCAGCTTTCTTCTAGGACCCGCGCCATGCCTGCAAGACAGACCAAGTTGCGCATGACAGTCACCATGGCAAACATACTCTCTATGCACATATACTTTAGATGGAATTTACTAAGCCAAAGTTAAACAACAAATATGAAAAATGAAAACAGTTATATAAAAAGACTAGATTAAAAGTGTGGGTGATTGCTGGCTCGCTCGCCAGACTACAAGGATGGCACAGGCAGGTAGAACTGCCACATCTATATTTGAAGTTGTCTGTTTGCTCGTCGATTTTTAATACAAAGTGCACTTTAGTTTCATTCCATGTCTTGATTTTTAAAAAATCAAAAAGTTATTTCTCGGTAACCTTCTACGTTAGATTGATTGATGTTTTACGTCACACTCAAGATTATTTCACCCATATGGCGGCGTCGTCAGCTTCAGCGGGGAAAGAAACCGGGCTCTTTGCCCTGAGAGAACCCTCCGACCTTCCTCGAGTAGGCCTATACCTGGCAACTCTCCCTCATACGGCGACCGAGTGTAAACATTTTATTTGGTCCGAGTGGGATTCGACCCCGCGCCGAGTCGATGGGAGGCCTGTGTCGGATTCGAGGTACTGTCACTCTTACCGAGGCCCCCTTTATATTAGAACAGCAAACTGAAATGGTTAAATTTACGAATATATAAAAGTTCCTCAAACGTAACATGCAAAAGCTTCACTAGCGGTACAGAATTGAAATTCTTTTTGCTCAAAACACAAAACAGAAAAAAACATACATCAGCTGTATCGTTGTATAGTCTAAAGAGATATACCCATCCAGTACGACCAAAAAGATGATCCTGAAGATTTCCAAGTGAGCGTTTGAAACTTTCCTAGCTCCCATGAGCTTTCTTTGGGAATTCTCTTTTCTTCTTTGTTTTCCTGTGTATTATTCATCTTAAACGGCTCTGGTGCTGTCGCCATATAGGCCTAAGGAAAAATTTTCTTGACTGGACAAAAACTTTAAATACAAAATTTCTGAAAATGTGCTTCACCATTTATGTCATTCTGACATTACCTATATACATTTGTTTGACTTTAAACTTATAAAGTGTAAGTGTACTAAATTAGATTTCTCAAAAATCTCCCGTATTTGACCAATAGATTATCAATGTTATGACAGTGACGATTGAACAAGGTGGTATAGATATTCTAGCTAAATTAAAATAGATAGGGTACAATACGATGTGGAACACGTCTGCAATACTCCAACCAAAAATGTCCGTATTTCCTAAAACATTTGTTATCATCTCGGTAACTTCTATGTATGAGCAGAATGAGTAGGAAGATCAGATAGGAGTATGGCATTATATGATTGAATAAAGCTGGCACGCTCCAGGTAAAGGCTAAGAGAAGTTCAGGTACATAGTGAAAGTGTCGAGCCATACCCCACCATCCTGACGCCAACAAGATGCTCTCCCTTTCCTCGCCGCTCTCCAGTTGGTATTTAGCTCTAATGATATGTGGTTTCTTCCCCCAGACCAAACAATGACCGTTAGCATAACGTACTTCTTGTTTTTGCATATCAGCCTTGTAATTGACAAACACAGCCAACAATCCGGTACTTAGGATCACCGTCGACCAGAAAGGACCTAGAAGCACGGGGTGGTTAACCAAATAAAGGCTGACAGAGGCATACAGCCCAGGTATATAGACCAGACAACCCCAACAGATGTAAAATCCAGCACGATCTAGCATGATATCGATGGTACGCAGATAACCGGCTTCCCACCAGAAAAACTTACTAATATAGACGAGTTGTAGAGCTGTAGATACCATCATTCCGTCAACAAATCCATTCATTTCATAGCTCTTTATAGCAAAGCATGAGACGAGCACAGCCCAAGCAGTCATCCCGAAACGACAGTTGGTGAAAACTTTCACGTCAAAACCGCAGATCCTTGGATATAGTTCAGTTCCCCAATAGTAATCAAATATGAAGTTTCCAGTCGAACCCGAATCAGACGTCGAGGGCGAGTAAAGGCCCTTTAAATACAAGATAAAACAAAAGACTAGGCTTATCACATTCAGAGTAGCCAAAATCTCATCGAAAATATCATAGACAATTGATGGAGAATATCCCATTGGTCGAAGAATCATCGTCAGGCCGAGAAAGGCAAACATGGTCAATACATAGTGTAAGAACCCATTATCTTTGTACACTGGTGTATTGCCCTTTGGTGTGAGTGGTCCCTCTACGGCGTTTCCAGGAAGAAGTTTCATCATAACGAGTCCCCATAACCCGAATCCTAACACCAACAGAAGAGATAAGGGACTACAAATCTTGACAGAAAACCAGATCTCCATCAGTCCATTTGTAAGACCGCGATTCGTCAGCCAGTGAATTATTTTTAAAAAATCGCCATCGAATTTCGCCGCCGTAAGCCAAAGAGTCATTACAAAGTTAGGCATCAACAAAATCAATGTCAATGGTAATACTGTTTTGCTGAACACAATTTTCAAATCTCGCGAGAATTTATTTTGAGTCAGTTTTTCATATCCCTCCTTGTATTCATTGAAGCTAAAAGAGAGAACATCTGTACCGGAGTAGCCGTTCATATGTTGGTCTCCTTTTCCAGTCACCTCACTGTCTCCACGGAACCTCAAGTCGCCTCTCTGAAAAGAAAGAAACAGAACATATAGTCTAAATATAACTTTTTCACGCATTTAAATGTGGATTTTTTGTTGTTGCCTAGAAAGTTATATTTATATCATAGTTCCAGCGGTTCTGCAAATATAATTGTGCCTACGAACATATTGCATGTACTCGAATGATCCAAGATATATGTTGAATAAACATTCCTTCAGCTTTATCTCTTCCAGTTTCAGAAATATGTTCGCAACTTTCTGCACAACTGCACCAGACGTCGATTTTTTTCTCTCAAGTCTTTTCATAAATGGAAGACCAGATGAGGAACGGTCGTTATGAAAGGCAACCTTATTACATCGTGTAAGGTTAATGGCACAGATGCAGCAGAATGTGAATGAAAGCCGGCAGTGTATGTTAATTTGTGTCGGAGTCAACTCTACCTGATGACCGGGCTAAATTCGTATAATAAAGTCCAAAATAACATTTCTTCCGGATTGGGGTTCGATTTCATTGACGGCAGAACACTTGACGTTCTTCTCATTCGATAAGGGTGACGTCAGATACATGTCGGATTCATGTCACATATAACCCCAAACATTTAAACTTGATCTCTCAATGTAATACATACCTCATCCATAACTTCAGCAGATGTAGAATCCTTCGGAACTTCATATGCCCCCATTGGTATCTTTATCCGAAATCTGAAATAACCAAAAACTTATGTCACTCGGGTTATCATTCTGTTATATATCACTGCTGGGGAAGTCCCTGCTTAGTTGTTTTTATGTATCAGTATTTCAGAAGTTTTATGGCTTCATAATGTTAGGCAGTAAACTTGAATAGACAGTTATATTTCATTGTTGACTTTCCTGTCGATCTGCCTTGGACTAATGGACAATATGATATATCTTTACCCATTAACTAATCTTTCAATGTTGACTTTTCTGTCGATCTTTCTAGGGCAAATAATATAACAATTGTATTACTTTAACCAAAATTATCGCTGAAATGTGAATATTCAGTTATTCTATTCAGCTCTTAAAGTAAAGTCAATACATAGAACAAGACTGGTTGTTTTGCTCTTACGCCATAGCCACAATAAATACTTGTAATTGAACAGGTTTGTTGGAACCTGCGGTTTCATACCTATAGCTTATCCTCAACAGACTTTGGTGGTCTTGTCAAGAGGCAAGTCTACGCAATGCCTATATATCGTATCAAGCTGGTGATAAATAAATAAAAAACGACTTAACAGCTACTATTAAACAAGTCTATAGGCCTACCATTAGATAACAAAGTCAACTACAACGTGTAACGTGTCAAGTCAACTACATAATTTATCCCCTTGAAATCTGTATAATAATGACATAACATGCGGATTAATTATCTTTGCTAGTTATAAATAAGAAGAATTAAGACGGAAAGTTGGTGAATATGTATAGAGCCTGTATAGTCATCACCTGTTGCGTCTGAATCCACAGCGACCTGTCTGTCTGGTTCGAGTCAGTTACATACTCTACTCTCATTTATCATCTATTTTCTCTCACTCTCTCTCTTTGCCTTAGGTTAACCATATACACATAAGGAGAAGGTGACATTTATTCAGAAGCACACATGTTAAATTCTGCCGGTCTAACTGCCCTGGATTGGTGGTAAACTAGTATACAGACATCCCACACACTCAGCATATCTCACCTGGCTTAATGACTAACATATGGTAATCAAAGGTAATAATAAAAGCATGTATACCTAATGTATATGTGACAGGTAAGCTGTCTGTCTAACAATGACTCCTGCTCATAGCACACATGAGTTGCATGTCTTCGGCCTATAGCTCTGAATGCTATACATTTTACATCGACTTAAACTGTTTAACGACGACACAGACCCTCAATAATGGAAGTTCTCGCCTATTGTGCGTTATGATGTTTCTATATTAACCATTGTTTATTGTTATAATACTAGTCCATCTGATACCAGTAAACAAGACACAAACCCTTGTATCTGAGATGAAAGCTGTTGCTGTTTCTATAGGAAACATCCATTTGATCTTGTAATTGTTTAACCTATCTTATTTCCAGATATCTCGTCCTTTAAACTTTTATATTTTAAAGCCGGGCTCGATTCTCACCCTGGCCCGGACTTTTTTGTCCGGGTCAACCATGCAGTGTCGGTTAATTTACTTATTCAGTAATTTCCTTGATGATGATTGCAACTTACTTTTGAAACACTGACTTCATCGAATTGGTTCTAGAATTGGACCAAAGAGGGGGGCGGAGGATGGGGTGGGGGTGGTGGTGGTCTACGGATTAAGAACCTGGCAACACCGCCGAATTATGTGAAATAATCTTGAGTGCCCGTAAGACATCAATGAATCAATGGACAATTTGAGCGGCCGTATACAGCGGGAAACATATGTTGACTATACGAGGTTGTCATTTAACGCCTGTTTCCTGCATTTTTAGCACTGAGTCATTTTTTACAAATGTCATGGTGTTTCTGAATGTATTGTTTATATACATACTACAGACAAGGGGTATAGTGGCATTTAACAGAGCCTTGCTAGATCAGTACCATGTGGTATAACAGGAGAATCCGAAATACTATTTACGCAGTGGCGGATTTAGGGGGGGGGGGGGGCGCAGGGGGCGCGCGCCCCCCTATCAGCCGACCAAAAAAAAACGAAAAAAAAAAAGAAGAGAAAAAGAGAGAAGGAAAAGAGAAAAAGAGAGAAGGAAAAGAGAAAAAGAGAGAAGGAAAAGAGAGTAGGAAAACGAAAATATCTTACTTTACAATGCTACGAAGAAGAAAGCTTTATATGGAGCTACGATCACATTTAAATTGTTCGTATAATTGCCTCATTGGTACGGGCCGTGCCTATGTGTGTTGACTATTTAAAACACTGGGTTCTTGGAGAAGTGGTAAGGAGAGTGGTTGGAGGGGGGGGGGGGGGGGGGGCGCAAAGCCACACGAAGCTAAGCGATGTGGACTGGTAGCGTTTTTACTCACAATTAGACCAGATAGGCTAAAAATATAATTTCTGGGGTTTCATCAAGAGAGAAATCGCTAAATTTTCGCCGCTTCGCCGCAAATCGTAACTATGTACTCTTATAAAAGTCTATTGTAACTTGGGCAGACGAGAGTCAAAACAATATATAAGCGTTGCAAATGGCGGGGACATTGGGCCCAAGGATAATCGGCCACACACCAAAAAATGCGTGATGAGGATTTAACTGAAATGTTTGGTTTCGTGCGTGCACTCGTATATGCATGGACTGTTGCACCCGATTGAAAGCACATGCACTTCCACTGTTCGCTTAATGTTATATCATAATTATCAATGCGTCATCACTTAAAAATCAGATGGGATCATTAACTTGTAGATAGCATAAAATAACATTTGAAAACTGTGGACCATGGGAGAGGAGAGAATGAATGGACTTGCTCATCTGTATGTACATGTAAATAAAGATTTGCCGCTGAATTATTCCAGAGTTATGGATGAATTTTCGCGCAAAAATCGCAAGCTGTCGTTTTAAAGCTATACAGAACTCTAAAACTGCCATTAGGCCCTAATCTTGACATTGTTTTGAAATTGTTACTGAGAGTATTACGTAAACAGCCAAAACATACACAGTTCCATTTTGATTAATTTTTTCCGCAAATAAAGTTAGCAACCGACAATTCATTATCAGGGACTTGAACAAAAACAATTTTGTAACGTTTTATTTAGGTTGAATTTCAAATACTTGATCAAAATAAGTGATACTGGAGAGGGAATAGAGGTATCAAGCTTATGATGTAGGCCCATTGGACCTTCTCGTTTATTCAGACGTGGCTCTAAGCTAAAACATCTTTCTGATAGACATATTATTCCGCCATCTCCATTAGAAATTTTTTCACCGGCTATATTTATGAAGATGCACTCTGAAAAATAATGTCTAGTTTTTCACGCCGAAATGGCTTAGAACGCCTCTCCGGCGATCTAGGATCCCAGAGCTTCCGGGGCCTAGGCGGCCCCTGGACCCACGCCTTATGGTGCTGTGATAGTTGCCCCCCGCTACCTAGGCCTACTGCATATAGGACTTGCGCCCCCCCTTTCACAAAAATCTGTATCCGCCCCTGTTACGTACCAACAAAGAAGGAGTGATCCAGGCTCAGTCGATAACGGCTAATACCCCTATAGTAACCCACCAACTTACTGGCGTGGCAGGGGTAAATATCACTGAAGCAAATCACCCACTGTCCACCCAGTGTGGCAACTGTGCCACTGTCCGATGTTATCAATTTTAGGAGGGGCTAATGTCCCTGTAGCAACGAACACAGCTGCCCGATATGGTCATTGTCGACATGGGCGAATGGCACTGTGGCAATCCATGGCACTGTCAGATATAAGAAGTATATATGGTATCAAAGGGGAGCGCTTTTTCTCGAGTTCAATAATCCTTTTAAAAAGTTACATGGTTTCACTTGTTGCCAATGTAGGAGATACTTCAATGTTGACATTTTCGCGAATAGGCTACTTCATGCATACTGAGATATATTACAAACCCTTTCTTCAGTTTTGATAACATTGCAAGCATTACCATGTACAGCAGGCGTAGAGCGACTTAGTATATAGTCGCTCTACGCCTGCGGTACATGGCAATGCTTGCAATGCTACATTTGGGACTCCAAATATCGTGACGTAACAAGGAGACAATTTTTATTTAACCTTGCATACGTGAACCATTTTATGTATCACAACAATCAAACCATGTAATCATACAGCAAGTACCCGATTAATTTCATTTCATGCGTATAAACACTTACCTGTACTTAGCCGAAGTTTGGACCGTTGTCAATGAATTTCCCTATGTGACAGAGGTGTTAAGAGGTTCTCGGGAGATGATGTGTAAAAACGGTCAGTGTATACAGAGTGTTTAACTGGTAAATCTGTTAGTCAGGTTAATACACTTTTTATAACTGTTCATGATAAAGTAATTAGATTTACCAAGTCATGCGTCATGCTATGCAATCAGACGATCCGGTAATTACGATACTGCAATCTCAGAAGTGTGCCTTATCTCATATACATAACAAACATATACAGTACATATTGGGCCCAGGAATCCACTTAAAACAAGAAACAAAGAGATCAGAGTACTAATCTGTTGTTTTTCATTTTTACTTTGTACTTTACTTTGTATTTTGACTTACCAATAAGCTGTACGCTTACGGTTAATATACTACTAACCTAAGCTTTCGTCGTAAAAAAAATTATTTGTAAAAAATCGCAGTTAATGTTATTCTGTAGGTCAAAGGAAGATGCACTGTAGGGCCTATATGATATAATCTAGCATGCATGCAAGTAAAATGTTCAGGGTATGCTCAGTACGTATAGTTTTCGTGTGAGTTGTGTAATCACCAGAAACGTTTACACGATGGACAACATATCTGACAATTTTAAAAAACTTTTACGGACGATGTGCCACGGACCAAGGACAAAGGTGATTTTATAAGACCATGCACTATCTGACGATGGTGATGTTCAAATGCTTATTCTTTTCCTACCTTAGCTAAATGTCTCCTCTAATATTATACAGTGACTGGCACTCATCAATTCGTGAAATGCCACGGGAGGAAAGATACACCAGCAGTTCATTAAGTGTCACGTTTGGAAGGGTGTTCTCATCGACGCCAGCAGTTCATTAAGTGTCACGATTGGAAGGGTGTTCTCATCGATGCCAGCAGTTCATTAAGTGTCACGAGTCGAAGGGTGTTCTCATCGACGCCAGCAGTTCATTTAGTGTCACGGGTCGAAAGGTGTTCTCATCGACGCCAGCAATTCATTAATTGTCACGGGTCGAAGGGTGTTCTCATCGACGCCAGCAGTTAATTAAGTGTCACGTTTGGATGGGTGTTCTCATCGACACCAACAGTTCATTTAGTGTCACGTTTGGAAGGGTGTTCTCATCGACGCCAGCTATACATTAAGTGTCACGTTTGGAAGGGTGTTCTCATCGACGCCAGTAGTTAATTAAGTGTCACGTTTGGAAGGGTGTTCTCATCGACACCAACAGTTCATTTAATGTCACGTTTGGAAGGATGTTCTCATCGACACCAACAGTTCATTTAGTGTCACGTTTGGAAGGGTGTTCTCATCGACGCCAACAGTTCATTTAGTGTCACGAGTCGAAGGGTGTTCTCATCGATGCCAGTAGTTCATTTAGTGTCACGAGTCGAAGGGTGTTCTCATCGATGCCAGTAGTTCATTTAGTGTCACGAGTCGAAGGGTGTTCTCATCGATGCCAGTGGTTCATTTAGTGTCACGAGTCGAAGGGTGTTCTCACCGACGCCAGTAGTTCATTTAGTGTCACGAGTCGAAGGGTGTTCTCATCGATGCCAGTAGTTCATTTAGTGTCACGAGTCGAAGGGTGTTCTCATCGACGCCAGTAGTTCATTTAGTGTCACGAGTCGAAGGGTGTTCTCATCGACGCCAGCAGTTTATTAAGTGCCACGGGTCGAAGGGTTTTCTCATCTACGCCTACAATTCATTAAATTTCACAGGTCGAATGTGTTCTCATGGACGCCAGCAGTTCATCAAGTGTCACGGGTGGAAGGGTGTTCTCTAGTACTCCTGGTATTCATTAAGTGTCACGGTTCAAAGGGTGTTCTCATCGACACCAACTCTTCATTAAGTGTCACGGGTCTAATGGTGTTCTCATCGACGCCAGCTATTCATTAAGTGTCACGGGTCGAAAACTGTTCTCATCGACGCCAGCTATACATTAAGTGTCACGGGTGGAAGGGTGTTCTCATCTACGCCAGCAATTCAGGGTGTTCTCATCGACGCCAGCAGTTGAAGTGACACTGGTCGAAGGTTGTTCTGTAGAATAAATCCAGTTGTGAGAAAAACGTTTATGTAATGGCAAGGAGACGTGTATTTGTAAACGGCTCAGTGTAGGTTTATATACATCGCCTCTGACAGCTAATATAGGTCTTAAAGAAGACGAGGATTGGCAAGGAAGTCCACCTCAAGACGAGATGTTTGTTGACGGAGTGGCCGTGAAATTATGTCTTCCGATACGGCAGTCGAGCTAAAAACATTCCACTGCGTTCCCCTGTCTTAAAACACCTGGGTTAATGCCTAATATGAGCGCCTGGGTATGGGGGTTATTTAGTTTGACGGGATTCTAGAGATCTGTAAATGCTGGTGTGCTGCCCTCTGCCCGGACAGAGGCAACCTGCCAACGAACTCTACCAGACGGTCACATCTTTCGGAGACAGACCAAAAACCGCTTTGTTCCTTCTTAACTCAAGCATTTATCCGAGGCAGAAGCTGATCGATGGGTTTATCTCGAAATCAACAGTAAAATCACCTCCTTAATAGACAACTCCATTCGAGATATATTTGGCTAAGATGAAGTACAGGTATTTGAGTTTCCCCTCCTTAGCAGTTTGATAAGAGCTGTTAGAATTTGAAATACAAATTGTCAAACAGAGAAACCACACCCACCCAAAATCTCATACCACTGAGCCTATTAATATGTCAGTTGCTCTTTTTTATAAATTGTCTTGAAGATTTTGTACAAGTGATATAATGGACACAGTGCTGCACTATACGCTTCGATCGTCTTTCTGCGTACATTAATGAGAAAAATTTACGTTGCCATAACAACTTTGGATGTGCGTGCCAATCGTGTTTTGGTTAAGGTGCTCCACGTGACAATGTTCATTTTGACAATTCTCATAAACAACTAGCACTTAAATGAAATAATTTACACTTTCAATACTTCCGTGATCCACCATGCTAACAAAGTCGGAAGTAGCATTTGCCCTACAACAACATTGTCGTATTGATACATGTACTTATTTCTTATGACACTGAAGTGAAAAGCTTTTTATCATAATTGGCATAATGTTGTATCTCTATATTAACTCATGCGAATTTGCATCTGCACCTTAGCGCAACGATTACTTTTTAAAACATATTTTAATATGTCTGGACTATGAATCTAATTTTTACGCTCTAATTTTTCTGTATAATTTTTTACCTATAGTAATGCAGATCTGAGACAATTTTATCGACATAATTTGTACATTTTTCGTTCTGGTATGCTGACCAGCGAGCCTGGCAAAGGTTAGTCCGTCATAGCCGATGTCACACAGTCAAACTGTCACTTCAATACAGCGAACAACAAAATGACACGTTTTTTTGTCTTCTTCAATGATGCATCCATTTAACTTATGCACTATAACGTGACCCACAACGGTTGGAATGTAGGCATTCTAAATTTCAAACTATTACAAACTACAGACATCATTCTATGTTTTTTGGGGAGATTTTTAGACTGGTTCGCCATGCTCTGCTTGTGTCGGCTGCCGTTAAGAACATCTTGCATCTACACTTCATTTTATTGGATGTAAAGCATTAATATTGAGCTGTTTTTTCTTTAAAGTGGCACGAGCTGCCAAAATTCACACTTTTTCATAATTTCTGATCGTCACGACAATAAGAGGCTTTGAATGCCATCGAGAAACTAAATGATTGACATTGGAATGAGGAAAATCCATACAGTATGTGGCTTGTACGAACCGAAAACGTGTTCGAAAAGTAAACAAAATTTAAACAACCGGGACGACCATTCATTCAGGCACAATCGGTTTGGCGAAAGAATCATAACCATGATGTGTTTTCGAGTTTCCAGGGCAAACACATCTCGATCTTCGGATACCCAGTGTTAAAATCTCAACAAGTTCGCTTTTAAAAAGCCCTGGGCAAACTAGCCGAAAAAAATCGTTTTCCTCGGCATATTTATATACTCCATATAGAACCGGCCAATGAAAATGTTTATTATATAGGGATCTTTTTTTTTAATGAATTCCGATGTTGAAGACACGTTTATCAAATTGATTGCGTATACCAAAAGCATTAAATGTAGTTACAAGTTAGCGATGTTTTTTCACCCCGGCCGGAATCTTTCAACGTCTGCGATATTATTTCCTCTTCAATTAGTTTTACCATATCTATTCTTACACATTTAGTGTCTGTCATCTAATACCTTTGCTGGGCCACTTCAAACATCGCTTGTAACATTTACTATGATTACTCTTAAATGTTCCATGCATGGCTAATTCAAAACGACATTTTTGTAGTCACTTGGCCCAGGGGTATAATATTTAAGCGATGTTGCTGAGATTGTAACCCTGGCAATCCGAGGGTGACGCGGCCCTTGGGCCCTGTTTGGCATTTGGAACATCCAACCCTTCCAAACACACACCTTTCATAACTCTGTATATGCATGGTTCAAATTTGTGCTAAAGCCTAATATATTGCCACCGTTTTGTTGGCTTTCTGTATCTGTTTTATAGGCTCATCGCGGCTGCTGAGGAAACTTTCTTTCCAAACCAATTTTGTTTTTTTTATCGGATTTTCTCCACCGGTCGTGATAAATTATTCACATATCTTTATTACTCCCAGAGCATCTTTGCGGAAATTCTCGACCTTTTCAGACAATGCCTCTTTCCACAATGAAAACACACACAAGTCCATGCTCTTTAAATTACCCTTTTTACCAGCTGTTATATAATACACTAGTGTCCAACAGAAACGATACCAACTTTTATATTTTTGTTGCGAATTGATTTTGTAATATGAAGACATGCCAATTCGTATTGAAGATCCCACACACAGCGCATCAACCAAAAATGCGGGGAACACTTGATCGCTTCCTGGAGAATATGTAAATTCCATGCAAGTGTCATTGCCCACTTTAGCATGTTCTGCACGTGCAGAAAAGCTGTTTTAAATGGTTGAGCATACACGTTGATATCACAGCAACAAAAATATCACAAGACGTGCCACGTTTGACAGCCATCGAGAGAGAGCCGTTTGTGGAATGGTCCAACAAGGAACGACACGCATCACCATCACCAGGTTGATGCAGCGGTTACGTCAGATAGGTCAGACTTCAGACAGGAGTGGAAGACCCGTGAAGATCGCTACATCCTGGTATTACACCTAAGAAATCACACCGTAACAGCTACGTTCACAGCGGCTACAGCACTGGGACACAGATTCAGTAGACAGACCGTCTACAGGAGACCGCGGAAGTATGGTATCCGCCCAGTACCGTACGTCATTCCTTCCGCGGACCGCTCATAACGCCGCGGCACCGGAACGACAGATTGATATGGGCTAAGCGAGTTCGACGTCCAAGTGAGCGATCGTGAGCGATCGGCAAATCAGACAGCACCGTGAGCCTCCGGTCAACGTCCTGGACTTTGAACAACGTATCCTGGAGGAATCGGAACGCATCAACTCAACTCATCAACCCAACGTCATCAGACGTCTGACGTCAGCAGTCCGAAGGCGTGTTCTGGCATGTGTTGATGCTCACGGAAGTCACGGTGGACATAGGCCTACCCACTACTGACTTGACTTTGAGGCGTGTGGCACCAAACATAAAACTTCCGCATTGTTTAGTTTCTATTTTATGTCGTTGGAAACATGTGGTATCGTTTCTTTATTCTTTCTTTCTTTCTTAAATTGACTATAAGTCTTGTTTGTTTTTTTGCATAAAAAATAGCGAGTAAATATTCTACCACTTGCGATATAGCGACTATGGTGCATTCCATTTTACAGAAATATTGCACATTGAACAAAATAAAATAAGAGGCAAGATAAACGATGACTTCATATAGTTTCTAAAAGAGAGATGGGCAACTAAAAGTACAAGTATTTTGGACATTTTTTCGTATCCGGTTTCTTTATACGAGTAATTGCGATAAAATAGGAGAAAATTCCATTTAGTCAACTGATACGTATACTACATTTTCCAAATAAGTCCTATATGTCAAGGTTATTATTGAATCACATCCGAGAGGAAAGCTTTCACAGCTCTATTAAGAAGGCAAATGATGCCCCCCCCCCCCCCCCCCCCCTCCCCACTCCTATAATTTATTCCATAAACTTAAATCTAAATAAAAAATATAGATTATGTATGCGAAATTTCGTAGGCTTAAATGTATGGCGTGGCACCTTATTACAACAAGAAAGCTTTATGTCAATCAAATAGACAATGACGACTGAACGATCACTAACAGTTCCTGCAAGGCTTGTGATAATGACATCAGAGTAATGTGAACCCTCATTACTGAGAGATTTTCAAATGCAGAAAAAAATATCGATTAAAGAACAGGTATTTGTAAAAGTGAATGCAGGTAAAAACTTACAGGAGAGACGGAGAGGCTGAGCGATTGTCCTGCTGTACATATGCGATTACAATTGGCGGTTATCCTCGAGTTACCTTCTTTACCAATGGTGCTGATGTCGTGGAGTTAACGTTGCAAGCACTACCATATTTACAACAGGCAAAGAGCGACTTTGGGGCAGTCATCCGCAATTTGCATACTGTCAGAACTGCCTCGGGCTCGCTATACAAATTCGTAATGAGAAATCATACGATTTTGTCTTGGATGAGTGCAGAGGTCACGACGCTTGCTCGCAGGACTGTAGCTGTTAATATGACAGAGGGACATGTGGATTTAACTTATTTGTTTAACGTTCAGGTATTCCGAAATACCAAATTTTTAGCAGCTGTTAAAACCAGGGGATAACCTGCCTGTTAAGTTCTCACCACAGTCGTCGTATATAGCAGATAAAATAGATACGCTCATCATACATTATTTTTGAAAAAAATAGTCACTCCGGCACACGGAAATAAAAAAAAATAAGATTTTGTTTCACTAGAAAAGCTATATATCTGAGAAAAATACAAAATAGAAATCCTGCCATTATCTAACGAGTAACTGACATTTTCATATTTATTTAGTCTTAAATTTAGTCTGAAATGGCTTGGGTAAACTATGTATTGCCCTATTACACTATTGTCATTATTATTGGTAGTGCACTTTCTTGAAAAATGGTAGATATACGCGGGTTCATTGGGATGCATTAACCGACTGGACAACGCACATTTGTCATTTCAATATTTTGACACAAAATAAACGGAACAAATAAACCTATATATGGAACTTTCCCTCACTTGTTTAAAGGTTCTTTTTGGAATTGCTTGCTTGGTTTCCCAAGAGTAGCCTTAGAAACACTTTCAACTGGGTGTTGAGTGTTCGTCTTGAAAGACGACTTTATCCATAAGCTAAAATGATTGAACTTGTACCTCGTCTGAATGTATGAGTAAACATTATACTCGGGGACATTGCCCGGATGCCCGATTTTATTGACTGGCCTCATAATGCGATGATTTGCAGCAGTCAAAATATCATCGAAAACTCAAACAGATATAATAATATATCACATGATGGCAACAATGATTAAGAGTAAATATTGTAAAGGAGCAATATTCCAACGATATATATAGTTGAACTTTTTTTTTTGGTACCATTTTGGACGCCATCTTGAAAATTACTCTTGTATTGCTGTCTAAACTATGACAGAAAACTGTTGAGAAGATTTTTGTTGTTGAGCGAAAAAACAAGTTATTATATTATATCATGGTTCCACATTTCACGTTATTATCAATAATTGAAATCCGGTTGAAATAGTTGCATGTGCGTAAAACATCAATCAATCAAGATGACCCTAATGTTTTTAAGAGGAGCAAAACAGGGGTTCAGCTCGCCATTAGAAAAAAAAAATAGCAGCTGCAAAAAAGGTTGAAAAAAACAGCGAAGTTTCGAAATGAGCAACCATTAACTCTGTTTTTAATTAGTACTTCGCGTAACGCCTTCTGATATCGTATTTTTGGTTAATTTAATCACAGAGAACCAAAAATCTATGGCACCACAGCGAATGGCTTATCTAAGTGAGATAAACCAAAATGTCAATTCAGAATTTCCAAGACTACAATGTAGATTCCCGCATATAGTTGATATCTGATATCATCGAATTCTAGCTTATCTGATAGATACATAGATAGCCACCCACCGTTGAACACTTGAGAAAACATATATAAGGGAAGTCACTCGATCCGGATCAAAGTGATATGAAGAAAAAAGTTGTATCCCTCGAAACAATCAAACTTTGGAGGATTTCAGACTTCCATCCCTTTACATGTACTATACCCGATGTATAATCTTTGCCGAGATCTTTGATGTATTTATAAACCCGGAATTATGTCCACGTAGATTGGTCCGCATGCGTTTCACCTAACTTTGTTAAGGAATAGGTCTACTGTTTTCAAGATATTTTGCGTTTCACCTTTTATCTACCATCATTACAAAGGGGAAAAAGACTAGTTTGTACTTTTCTTTTTTGGGGATAAGCATATATTGGTTACAATACCAGTCCTCTCGAAACATGAGAAGAAACAGCTAGAGAACCTAAGCTAATATACATGATTGTATAATAGAGCAATGGTACCAGAGCTTTGGTGGACTGTCTATAAGTAACGATTTTTGAACTGTCTCTTGTGATATTTCAAATTACGCCTATACATCGTCGGAACCTAGGATTTAAACTTACACTCACGCTCAGTTTTGCCCGTGGGCCAGATAGAGGGAAAAGCCTCGTTTCTAATTTGATATTCATTTAAAGTTTGATTGGTTCCGCCACAGTTTCATGGCGGAAATTTGCCAATAACCATTCACGTTACTTAAACATATCGGTAAAAACATTAGAACAAAACAAAGATGGACGACTTGTCGATAGTATGCGGAAAGTCCTGCTAGAGAAAACAATTTCTAAACGTTTGAAAGGCCGAGACGCCTCTGGGGTCTTGTTTTTTACCTCACCCCAATGAGGACTGTCGGACATTTCAGACTGTCGTTTGACGAGTCTCTGTATACTGGCAAGGTTACCTGATTGTTAAAGTGGCATGAGCTGCCAAAATGTTGATATTTTTACGTTAAAACAGAATGTTGAAATTATTTTCTATTTTTCTCAAGACGTATAATTCAGAAGCTTTTTAGTGCTTCTAGTCTCGAAAATGTACGATAAAGTATATTGTTTTGAACTAGCTGTGGCTGAGACTGAATGAATGGTCGTCCCGGTTATTTAAATTTTGTTTACTTTTCGAACACGTTTTCGATTCGTACAGGCCACATACTGTATGGATTTTCCTCATTCCAACGCCAATCGTTTATTTTTTCGATGGCCTTCAAAGCCTCCTACTGTTGTAACGATCAGAAATTATGAAAAAGTGTAAATTTTGGCAGCTCATGCCACTTTAAACTATAATAAAGCGCAAAATTGGTCTGCCAGAAATTCCGTTGAGTTTTCCCAGGGGTAAATGTGAGTAAATTGCGATTTCAACCCTGGGGTCCAAGGACGATACGCCTAAAGACGTGTGCTAATAACGGACAAAATTCAAATGCAGGAGTATGCATGCTCATAAAAATTCCATTAACATACAACTCCCAAAACCGATATCAGTGGAAAGCTTTTAATTTGTTTCTGTTGACGAAAATGACAAACAATTAACAATTGTGGCCTTACGAGGAGCTTGAAGGAATGTTGAATTGTGGCCTTACGGGAATCTTGAAGGAATGTTGAACTGAGGCTTTACGGGAAGCTTAAAGGAATGTTGAATTGTGGCTTTACGGGAAGCTTGAAGGAATGTTGAATTGTGGCCTTACGGGAATCTTGAAGGAATGTTGAACTGAGGCTTTACGGGAAGCTTAAAGGAATGTTGAATTGTGGCTTTACGGGAAGCTTGAAGGAATGTTGAATTGTGGACTTACGGGAAGCTTGAAGGAATGTTGAACTGAGGCTTTACGGGAAGCTTGAAGGAATGTTGAATTGTGGCTTTACGAGAAGCTTGAAGGAATGTTGAATTGAGGCTTTATTGGAGGCTTGATTAAGGGATGTTGAATTGGGGCTTACGGGAAGCTTGAAGGAATGTTGAATTGGGGCTTTACGAGGAGCTTGAAGGAATGTTGAATTGTGGCTTTACGAGGGGCTTGAAGGAATGTTGAATTGTGGCTTTACGAGAAGCTTGAAGGAATGTTGAATCCGGGCCTTACTAGGAGCTTGAAGGTATGTTGAATAGTGGCTTTACGGGAAGCTTGAAGGAATGTTGAATTGTGGCCTTACGGGAAGCTTGAAGGAATGTTGAATTGTGGCTTTACGGGAAGCTTGAAGGAATGTTGAATTCGGGCCTTACGGGAAGCTTGAAGGAATGTTGAATTCGGCCCTTACGAGGAGCTTGAAGGAATGTTGAATTGTGGCTTTACGGGAAGCTTGAAGGAATGTTGAATTGTGGCCTTACGGGAAGCTTGAAGGAATGTTGAATTGGGGTGTATGGGAAGCTTGAAGGAATGTTGAATTGTGACCTTACGGGAAGCTTGAAGGAATGTTGAATTGGGGCTTTACGAGGAGCTTGAAGGAATGTTGAATTGTGGCTTTACGGGAAGCTTAAAGGAATGTTGAATTGAGGCTTATTGGAGGCTTGATTAAGGGATGTTAAATTGGGGCTTACGGGAAGCTTGAAGGAATGCTGAATTGGGGCTTTACAGGAAGCTTGAATGAATATTGAATTGGGGCCTTATGGGAAGCTTGAAGGAATGTTGAATCGAGGCTTTATTGGAGGCTTGATTAAGGGATATTGAATTGGGGCCTTACGGGAAACTTGAAGGAATGTTGAATTGTGGCTTTACGGGAAGCTTGAAGGAATGTTGAATTGGGGCCTTACGAGGAGCTTGAAGGAATGTTGAATTGTGGCTTTACGGGAAGCTTGAAGGAATGTTGAATTGTGGCTTTATTGGAGGCTTGATTAAGGGATGTTGAATTGGGGCTTACGGGAAGCTTGAAGGATTGCTGAATTGGGGCTTTACTGGAAGCTTGAATGAATATTGAATTGGGACATGACGAGGAGCTTGAAGGAATGTTGAATTGTGGCTTTACGGGAAGCTTAAAGGAATGTTGAATTGAGGCTTTATTGGAGGCTTGATTAAGGGATGTTGAATTGGGGCTTACGGGAAGCTTGAAGGAATGTGGAATTGGGGCCTGGCGGGAAGCTGGAAGGATTGCTGAGTTGTGGCTTTACGGCAAGCTTGAAGGAATGTTGAATTGAGGCTTTATTGGAGGCTTGATTAAGGGATGTTGAATTGGGGCTTACGGGAAGCTTGAAGGAATGTTGAATTGGAGCCTTACGAGAAGCTTGAAGGAATGTTGATTTGGGGCCTGGCGGGAAGCTTGAAGGAATGTTAAATTGGGGCCTTACGAGGAGCTTGAAGGAATGTTGAATTGTGGCTTTATGGGAAGCTTGAAAGAATGTTGAATTGTGGCTTTACGGGAAGCTTGAAGGAGTGTTGAATTGGAGCCTTACGAGAAGCTTGAAGGAATGTTGAATTGTGGCTTTACAGGAAGCTTGAAGGAATGTTGAATTGGGGCCTTACGAGGAGCTTGAAGGAATGTTGAATTGTGGCTTTACGGAAAGCTTGAAGGAATGTTGAATTGTGGCCTTACGGGAAGCTTGAAGGATGTTGAATTGGGGTGTATGGGAAGCTTGAAGGAATGTTGAATTGTGGCCTTACGGGAAGCTTGAAGGATCGTGAATTGGGGCCTGGCGGGAAGCTTGAAGGAAAGTTGAATTGTGGCTTTACGGGAAGCTTGAAGGAATGTTGAATCGAGGCTTTATTGGAGGCTTGATTAAGGAATGTTGAATTGGGGCTTACGGGAAGCTTGAAGGAATGTTGAATTGGGGCTTTACGGGAAGCTTGAAGAAATGTTGAATTGGGGCCTTACGAGGAGCTTGAAGGAATGTGGAATTGGGGCTTTACGGGAAGCTTGAAGGAATGTTGAATTGGGGCCTTACGGGAAGCTTTAAGGAATGTTGAATTGAGGCTTTATTGGAGGCTTGATTAAGGGATGTTGAATTCGGGCTTACGGGAAGCTTGAAGGAATGTTGAATTGTGGCTTTACGGGAAGCTTGAAGGAATGTGGAATTGGGGCTTTACGGGAAGCTTGAAGGAATGCTGAATTGGGGCTTTACAGGAAGCTTGAATGAATATTGAATTGGGGCCCTACGAGGAACTTGAAGGAATGTTGAATTGGTGCCCTACGGGAAGCTTGAAGGAATGTTGAATTGGGGCCTGGCGGGAAGCTGGAAGGATTGCTGAATTGTGGCTTTACGGCAAGCTTGAAGGAATGTTGAATTGAGGCTTTATTGGAGGCTTGATTAAGGGATGTTGAATTTGGGCTTACGGGAAGCTTGAATGAATGTTGAATTGGGGCTTTACGGGAAGCTTAAATGAATGTTGAATTGGGGCCTTAAGAGGAGCTTGAAGGAATGTTGAACTGTGGCTTCACGGGAAGCTTTGAAGGAATGTTGAATTGGGACCTGGCGGGAAGCTTGGAGGAATGTTGAATTGGGGCCTTACGGGAAGCTTGAAGGAATGTTGAATTGAGACCTTACGGGAAGCTTGAAGGAACGTTGAATTGGGGCCTGGCGGGAAGCTTACAGGAATGTTGAATTGGGACTTAACGGGAAGCTTGAAGAAATATTGAATTGTGGTCTTACGGGAAGCTTGAAGGAATGTTGAATTGAGGCTTTACAGGAAGCTAGAAAGAAGGTTGAATTGTGGTCTTACGGGAAGCTTGAAGGAATGTTGAATTGGGGCCAGGCGGGAAGCTGGAAGGAATGCTGAATTGTGGCTTTACGGGAAGCTTGAAGGAATGTTGAATTGAGGCTTTATTGGAGGCTTGATTAAGGGATGTTGAATTGGGGCTCACGGGAAGCTTGAAAGAATGTTGAATTGGGGCTTTACGGGAAGCTTAAATGAATGTTGAATTGGGGCCTTACGAGAAGCTTGAAGGAATGTTGAATTGTGGCTTTACGTGAAGCTTTGAAGGAATGTTGAATTTGGGCCTTAAGGGAAGCTTAAAGGAATGTTGAATTGGGACCTGGGGTAAGCTTGAAGAAATGTTGAATTGGGCCTTAAGGGAAGCTTGAAGGAATGTTGAATTGAGACCTACGGGAAGCTTGAAGGAACGCTGAATTGGGGCCTGGCTGGAAGCTTGAAGAAATGTTGAATTGGTGTCCTACGGGAAGCTTGAAGGAATGTTGAATTGAGGCTTTACGGGAAGCTCGAAAGAAGGTTGAATTGGGGCTTTACCGGAAGCTTGAAGGAATGTTGAATTGGAGCCTTATGGGAAGCTTGACGAAATGTTGAATTGGGGCCTTACGGTAAGCTTGAAGGAATGTTGAATTGTTGTCTTACTGGAAGCTTGAAAGAATGTTGAATTGGGGCCTTACGGGAAGCTTGAAGGAATGTTGAATTGAGGCTTTATTGGAGGCTTGAAGGAAAGTTGAATTGGGGCCTGGCGGGAAGCTTGAAAGAATGTTGAATTGTGGCTTTACGGGAAGCTTGAAGGAATGCTGAATTGGGGCTTTATAGGAAGCTTGAATGAATGTTGAATTGTGGCCTTACGTGAAGCTTGAAGGAATGTTGAATTGTGGCTTTACGGGAAGCTTGAAGGAATGTTGAATTGTGGCTTTACGGGAAGCTTGAAGGAATGTTGAATTGTGGCATTACGGGGAGCTTGAAGGACTGTTGAATTGTGGCTTTACGGGAAGCTTGAAGGAATGTTGAATTGTAGCCTTACGAGGAGCTTGAGAGAATGTTGAATTGTGGTTTTACGGGAAGCTTGAAGGAATGTTGAATTGTGGCCTTACGGGAAGCTTGAAGGAATGTTGAATTGGGGCCTGGCGGGAAGCTTGAAGGAATATTGAATTGGGGCTTTACGGGAAGCTTGAAGGAATGTTGAATCGAGGCTTTATTGGAGGCTTGATTAATGGATGTTGAATTGGGGCTTACGGGAAGCTTGAAGGAATGTTGAATTGGAGCCTAACGAGAAGCTTGAAGGAATGTTGATTTGGGGCCTGGCGGGAAGCTTGAAGAAATGTTGAATATTGGCTTTACGGGAAGCTTGAAGGAATGTTGAATTGTGGCCTTACGGAGAGCTTGAAGGAATGTTGAATTATGGCCTTACGGGAAGCTTGTCGTGTTGGGTAGTTGATAAGTACTAAGAAACTAACACTGACGAGAAGGTGACATTGGGATGGCTTGTAGTCCAAGTCACGTGTCTTATTACGTAAAGTTAGCATACATTGAATAGCCGCGTAAAGTGGTAGCTAATAAAACATTAGTTTTAAGATTACACCACATCTCCCTTTTTGAGTTAGAAAACAAAGGCATATGGATTTAACAAAGTAAGATTCTAAACATTGGATTTCAGGAAGTATCTTTTGTTTCAGGCTTTAAAGATGCATTAAACTTATTAGACTTATGGCATGTATGCAATGACTACGTAAATGAGTTATCTTATGATTTAAACACACAACAAATTAACGAGTGAAACGTTTAAAGTAAATTGAAGTAATACAGGTTAATCTTAAACAACATTGAACTGCGAAACATAGAGATATAGCGTCTTGCTTTTAAAGAAATTAAAGTCTCTGTTTCACACATGAATAAAAAGGTATTTGTTCAACCGAAATGAATAACAGATTACAAGTCCATTCGTTTTGGCGGAGTAGAAATTCTGCCTGAGCGCGTTCGTATTCCATCTCCCCCTTGAATTGTTGGAACATCAGTGGAGGGTTGATTTTCTGGTGGAGTTTGTAGAGGTTGTTTTGGAACAGGTACAAGATCACGGCGATTACGTCGGACTATACCACTGTCAATTTCAACATGATACGAACGATTGGTCCTTGAATTTGCAACGACGGTCCCATGAGTGTTCTTTGAGAATGGATCGGAGAGCCACACTTCATCACCTGGTCGAAGCGTAGGCAGAGGTTGAGCTCTGTGGCGTCGGTTAAAATTAGACGATTGGTTTTTCCGTAGTTCCTCTTCTTTTTGTCTGACTGCTGAATAGTTTGGAAGTTTAGGAATTAGTTGACTTGAAGTAGTTGGTACCATAGTACGAAGTTTACGTCCCATTAACAGTTCAGCTGGGCTGTATCCATTAGCTAGTGGCGATGATCTGTACGAAAGTAAGGCCAGATACGGATCTTCCGCTTTCTTAAGTAACTGTTTGATGGTTTGTACTGAGCGCTCGGCTTCCCCATTACTTTGAGGATACCTCGGGCTACTTGGCACATGTTGGAATCCATACTGCTGTGCAAATCGATGAAATTCGACTGAGGAATAAGGATTATTGTCGGATCTGACAATTTCAGGAATACCATGCCTTGCGAAGATGGATTTTAAATGTTCAATAACGCTGGAAGCTGACAGGTGTTTTAATGGGGCTATCTCCACGTAGCGGGAGTAGTAATCAACTACGAGAAGGTAAGGTTTAGACTCAAGTTCAAAAATGTCAGTCCCAATAACTTTCCAAGGCCTGTCAGGTAACTCGGTTGTAATTAATGGTTCTGGATGATTCACAGTTTCTCTTTGACAATTTGTGCAACTTGTCACCACAGTTTCAATCTGTTTACTGATGCCCGGCCACCAAACTGATTGTTTGGCCCGGTCCCTAGTTTTGTTGATGCCTAAGTGTCCATCATGTAATTTCCCCAGAATGTTTGCTTGCATGCTGGCTGGAATAACAATACGACATCCCATTAGAAGTAAGTTCTGTTGAATAGTTAGTCCTCCTGCCATTTGAAAATAAGGTTTAATTTCACTTGGCACTCGATGTTTGTCTGGCCACCCATCACGACAATATGTCATGACTTTCTGTAAGATTGGACATGCTTGCTGTTGTTGTTCTATTTCGCTGAGACGAGTGTTGGTAGCTGGCATGTTACTTATGATGGTGTTAACAAACATTTCAACCTCAGACTCTTGTTCAAGAGAGTTAATTGTGCTGTTTGCTTGTTGAGGTGCCCTTGACAAGGCATCGGCGGTTACCAGTTGTTTGCCTGGGATATGTCGAACAGTAAAGGAATAAAACAGTAAACGCATTCTGAATCTTTGTATGCGTGGTGGAAGAGAATCCAGACTCTTAGTAGTTAATAAAGGTACTAGTGGCTTATGGTCAGTCTCTATTTCAAACTGTTTGCCAATTAAATATCTGCTAAAGTGCTCGCAAGCCCACGTGATTCCGAGAGCCTCTTTTTCAATTTGAGCATAGCGATTTTCTGTGCTTGTCATAGAGCGCGAAGCATAGGCAATTGGTTGATATTCTCCATTTGGTTGTTTCTGTGTTATCACCGCACCAAGGCCGTACGACGAAGCGTCGGCAGACACCCGCGTAGTGTTATTGTGGTCATAGTGAGCCAATACTGGCGCTGTGCACAGTTCAGATTTTATGCTTGTGAAGGCTTGCTGTTGTGGAATATCCCATAACCATACAGAGTCTTTAGTAAGAAGGTCCCTTAACGGTTTGGTTTTGTCAGCTAGATTTGGAGAAAACTTGCCAAGCTGATTAACCATTCCGAGAAATCTACGCAGTTCTGTGATGTTTGTTGGTTCAGGTAAGTTGATTACAGCTTGAATTTTCTGTGGATCTGGTTGTACACCTTGTGAGTTAATCACGTGACCCAAGAATGTAAGGCTGTCCTTTGAGAATTCACACTTATTATTATTCAGCGTTATACCTGTTTTTGACAAGCGATTCAGTACAGCTTTCAAACGTTGATCATGCTCTTCTTGAGTACTACCGAAAATCAATGTGTCGTCCATTAGACACACCACCCCTTCGAGACCCTCAAGAGTTTGGGACATTTTTTTTTGATAATGTTCTGGGGCGCTACTAATGCCGAAGGGAAGTCTATTAAAGCAATATCGCCCGAAAGGTGTAACAAATGTAGTGAGAAGGGCTGATGATTTACACAGTGGAATTTGCCAAAATCCTGAATTTGCGTCCAATTTGGAAAATATTTTGGCCCCCGATAACTGTGCTAACACGTCATCTACTGATGGCAATGGGTGGATTTCCCTACGTACACTTTCATTAAGTTTAGTAAGGTCGACACATATTCTCACTTTGTTGTTAGCTTTAGACACAACCACAATTCCTGCGCACCAATCTGTGGGTTGGTCCACTGGAGAAATTACCCCTAGTTCTTCCATCCTGGCTAATTCACTTTTAACAGCTGCTCTCAATGGTAAAGGTACTCTCCTAGGTGTGTATAATGCATAGGGTTGGGCTCCATCTTTCAGCTTAATTTCATATTCACCCTCTATTTGGCCTAATCCTTTGAATAACTGTGGATAATTTTGATTGTATTTCTCTTTTTCAGATAATTCATGCACCCTGGCTACTAGATCAAGAGCATCAATGGCGGGTCGCCCTATTAAAGCTGATTCAAGATTCTCAATAACATAAATGTCCTGTTTTACAGAGTTATTATCCTTGGATATGGTGGATTGGAATTTCCCTGTGACTTTGAGTTTTATGCCGCCTGGACCAAGCAGTATTTTAGACGGATGGATTAAGGTTTGTTTTGTTTCAGGTAATGACAGGTAAGTGTCCTTAGATATAGCCGATACATCAGCTCCTGTGTCTATTCTGAAGGAAACCGGTGTATTTTCTACTAATAAAGTTACTTTCCACTTATCAATAGAGTTTTTGTTTGCTTTTATTTGTCCCAGGAACCCATAATCACTTTCGCTATCACTACTTTGTAGGTCTACTTGATTCATGTTACGCTCCTTGGAATAGCATTCCCGTATGGCAAGCCGTTTCGGCCTATTTAACATATCTTGAATTCATTTCCACATATGTGCAATTCAATTCCCAATATGTACATATCAGGAATTGAATTCCACATATGTGCAATTCATTTGCACATATGTGCAATTCAATTCCACATATCTGAAATAGCACTGACTTCTTGATATGTGGGTCGTGTATTTAACATATGTTGAATTCATTTCCACATATCTGAAATTCTATTTAACATATCTTGAAAGGCCCTTACATTCAACATATGTGCAATTCAATTCCACATATGTGAAATTGCGCAGCGTTGTAGAAATCACAATCACCGCTCCCTGGGCGGAAGTAGAGAAGGTCATTATACACATGCGCGGTGTCCCACAACGACGGGCAGCGCGATGTTGAAAGAGGACAAATAAAGTTGGCGCGAAGTGACACGTGTGGTGACACACTCGGGGAGCATGCATTTTCTTTACTAAAACAACCCGGCGAATGTAGGGCACATATCACAAAAAGAATTGCAGATATCTTAAATAGACGTGTATTCAAGATATGTTGAAATCATTTCCACATATCTGGAAATGAATTCTACATATCTGAAATGTCAATTATTGATTTGTGCAGCACATGATTATTTCCAGATATCTTAAAATGATTTTCACATATGTGCAATTGATTTGCACATATGTGCAAATGAATTCCACATATGTTGAATTCAATTCCCGATATGTACATATCAGGATATGAATTCAAGATATGTGGAATTGAATTGCACATATGTGCAAATCAATTGCACATATGTAGAATTCAATTCCTGATATGTACATATCGGGAATTGAATTGCACATATGTGGAATTCAATTCAAGATATGTTAAATAGGCCGAAACGGCTTGCCATATTCCCGTGTGAAATGTCCACGCTTAGCACACTTTTTACAATTATAGTCTTTTGCTGGGCATTTATCTTTTGTGTGATACGGAGTCTGTCCGCAACCATAGCAACGGTCTTTTTTCTTTGGGAAGTGTTTTTGTTTACCATAACGTTTTCCCTTTGATTTGTGTTGTTCATTGTTTTTCTGCCATTCTGGTTTATTATTGCCACGAGAGTTTATTTTCAGTCTACTGACTTCCGCTGTAACACTTGTTTCATTACTGAAATTACTGTTTAGAAGTGGTTGTTGTTTCTTTACAGCTTCTGATTGTCTGACTTGAGTTATCGCCCTTTCTAATGTAAGTTCGGCGTCAAGCTGTAGCCTTTCGCCTAGCTTTCTGTCTCTTATGCCAACAACAATCATATCCCTAATAAATTCTTCACGTAACTGTCCGTAACCACAGTGTTCTGATAGACAATACAGGGAGGTAATAAAGCTGTCTACAGACTCACCAGCTTCTTGACGTCGATTTATAAACCTGGCTCGTTCATAGATTGTGTTTCTTTTTACAACGAAATGTTCTTCAAAACGTTTTTTTACAATTTCATAGTTATGTGATTCTTCAGTTGTTAAATGAAATGAAAGTAGTATATCATCCGCTTCGTCTCCCATTGCATATATCAATGTATTTACTTGCTTTTCGCCGGATTCTTCTGATAGTCCTGACGATAGACGAAAGCGATCGAAACGTCTGATCCATTTTACCCACTCTTCAGGCTGGGCGAAGTTCAGCTTGTCCGGTGGCCGTAGTTGAAATGCTGCCATTCTGCCTCCTATAACTACTGTTTGCTCACGGAAAACCTATCACCTACAGTCTTTTGGGGTTTTTTAAGATCCCTAATCTGACACCATGTCGTGTTGGGTAGTTGATAAGTACTAAGAAACTAACACTGAAGAGAAGGTGACAATGGGTGACTTTAAAGTTTGAGTTTGGGTTGGTCTTGGGTGTTGGTGTTAGTGTTGGTGTTAACACCCAACTTTAAAGTCACCCATTGTGATGGCTAATTGTAGTCCAAGTCACGTGTCTTATTACGTAAAGTTAGCATACATTGAATAGCCGCGTAAAGTGGTAGCTAATAAAACATTAGTTTTAAGATTACACTTGAAGGAATGTTGAATCGAGGCTTTATTGGAGGCTTGATTAATGGATGTTGAATTGGGGCTTACGGGAAGCTTGAAGGAATGTTGAATTGGAGCCTAACGAGAAGCTTGAAGGAATGTTGATTTGGGGCCTGGCGGGAAGCTTGAAGGAATGTTGAATTGTGGCTTTACGGGAAGCTTGAAGGAATGTTGAATTGTGGCCTTACGGGAAGCTTGAAGGAATGTTGAATTGTAGCCTTACGAGTAGCTTGAGAGAATGTTGAATTGTGGTTTTACGGGAAGCTTGAAGGAATGTTGAATTGTAGCCTTACGAGTAGCTTGAGAGAATGTTGAATTGTGGCTTTACGGGACGCTTGAAGGAATGTTGAATTGTAGCCTTACGAGTAGCTTGAGAGAATGTTGAATTGTGGTTTTACGAGAAGCTTGAAGGAATGTTGAATTGTGGCCTTACGGGAAGCTTGAAGGAAAGTTGAATTGGGGTGTATGGGAAGCTTGAAGGAATGTTGAATTGTAGGCTAACGGGAAGCTTGAAGGAATGTTGAATTGGGGCCTGGCGGGAAGCTTGAAGGAATGTTGAATTGGGGCCTTACGAGGAGCTTGAAGGAAGGTTGAATTGGGGCTTTACGGGAAGCTTGAAAGAATGTTGAATTGTGGCTTTACGGGAAGCTTGAAGGAATGTTGAATTGGGGCTTACGGGAAGCTTGAAGGAATGTTGAATTGTGGCCTTACGGGAAGCTTGAAGGAATGTTGAATTGGGGCCTTACGGGGAGTTTGAAGGAATGTTGAATTGTGGCTTTACGGAAAGCTTGAAGGAATGTTGAATTGGGGCCTAACGAGGAGCTTGAAGGAATGTTGAACTGGTGCCCTACGGGAAGCTTGAAGGAATGTTGAATTGGGACCTGGCGGGAAGCTGGAAGGAATGCTGAATTGTGGCTTTACGAGAAGCTTGAAGGAATGTTGAATTGTGGCTTCACAGGAAGCTTGAAGGAATGTTGAATTGTGGCCTGGCGGGAAGCTTGAAGGAATGTTGAATTGGGGCTTACGGGAAGCTTGAAGGAATGTTGAATTGTGGCCTTATGGGAAGCTTGAAGGAATGTTGAATTGGGGCCTTACGGGGAGTTTGAAGGAATGTTGAATTGTGGCTTTACGGAAAGCTTGAAGGAATGTTGAATTGGGGCCTTACGAGGAGCTTGAAGGAATGTTGAACTGGTGCCCTACGGGAAGCTTGAAGGAATGTTGAATTGGGACCTGGCGGGAAGCTGGAAGGAATGCTGAATTGTGGCTTTACGAGAAGCTTGAAGGAATGTTGAATTGTGGCTTCACAGGAAGCTTGAAGGAATGTTGAATTGTGGCCTGGCGGGAAGCTTGAAGGAATGTTGAATTGAGGCTTTACGGGAAGCTTGAAAGAATGTTGAATTTTGTTTCACGGGAAGCTTGAAGGAATGTTGAATTGAGGCTTGATTAAAGTGGCATGAGCTGCCAAAATGTTGATATTTTGACGTTAACAGAGAATGTTGAAATTATTGGCTATTTTTCTCAAGACATATAATTCAGAAGCTTTTTAGTGCTTCTAGTCTCGAAAATGTACGATAAAGTATTGTTTTGAACTAAGGTTGGCTCAGAATGAATGAATGGTCGTTCCGGTTATTTAAATTTTGTTTACTTTTCGAACACGTTTTCGGTTAGTACAGGCCACATACTGTATGGATTTTCCTCATTCCAACACCAATCGTTTAGTTTTTCGATGGCCTTCAAAGCGTCTTACTGTCGTGAAGATCATACATTATGAAAAAAAGTGTGAATTCTGGCAGCTCATGCCACTTTAAGGAATGTTGAATTGGGGCTTACGGGAAGCTTCAAGGAATGTTGAATTGGGGCCTTACGAGGAGCTTGAAGGAACGTTGAATTGGGGCTTTACGGGGAGCTTGAAGGAATGTTGAATTGAGGCTTTATTGGAGACTTGATTAAGGGATGTTGAATTTGGGGCTTACGGGAAGCTTGAAGGAATGTTGAATTGAGGCTTTATTGGAGGCTTGATTAAAGTGGCATGAGCTGCCAAAATGTTGATATTTTGACGTTAACAGAGAATGTTGAAATTATTGGCTATTTTTCTCAAGACATATAATTCAGAAGCTTTTTAGTGCTTCTAGTCTCGAAAATGTACGATAAAGTATTGTTTTGAACTAAGGTTGGCTCAGAATGAATGAATGGTCGTTCCGGTTATTTAAATTTTGTTTACTTTTCGAACACGTTTTCGGTTAGTACAGGCCACATATTGTATGGATTTTCCTCATTCCAACACCAATCGTTTAGTTTTTCGATGGCCTTCAAAGCGTCTTACTGTCGTGAAGATCATACATTATGAAAAAAGTGTGAATTCTGGCAGCTCATGCCACTTTAAGGAATGTTGAATTGGGGCTTACGGGAAGCTTCAAGGAATGTTGAATTGGGGCCTTACGAGGAGCTTGAAGGAACGTTGAATTGGGGCTTTACGGGGAGCTTGAAGGAATGTTGAATTGAGGCTTTATTGGAGACTTGATTAAGGGATGTTGAATTCGGGCCTTACTAGGAGCTTGAAGGTATGTTGAATAGTGGCTTTACGGGAAGCTTGAAGGAATGTTGAATTGTGGCCTTACGGGAAGCTTGAAGGAATGTTGAATTGTGGCCTTACGGGAAGCTTGAAGAAAAGGTTGAATTGTGGCCTTACGGGAAGCTTGAAGGAATGTTGAATTGTGGCCTTACGGGAAGCTTGAAGGAATGTTGAATTATGGCCTTACGAGGAGCTTGAGAGAATGTTGAATTGTGGCCTTACGGGAAGCTTGAAGGACTGTTGAACTGAGGCTTTACGGGAAGCTTGAAGGAATGTTGACTTGGTGTCCTACGGGTTGGTCGAAGGAACATTACATTGATGTCCAGCGGCTTGGTTGAAGGAATTTTGAAATGAATTGATTGATTGATATTTTATGCCGCACTCAAGATGATTTGCCAGATTTAGTGGGAGATGAAACCGGGCTCTTTGTCCAGGGGGAATCTCCAAGCTTCGGGCAGTATACCTGGAAACTTTTCCACATGTATTCGAGGGAAAAATCGGCTCAGAATTTTTTCAATTTTAATTTGGTCAGAGTAGGATTCGATCCCCCGCCGCCTCGATGGAAGGTCTGTGTGGGACTGAGTGACTTGAAATAAAGCTTTGGGACCTAAGGCTTAGTGATTTTTAAATGGTACAGACCCCTACTGCATTTTGCAAAATTTATTTCGCACGCTTCGATGTTCCATGTAGCTTGTGCAGCTTTGTGCTATCGTGTTCCTCGTGAAAATATAATGGATTCAAACCAAGATCCAGACAGAATATTAAAACTGCCGGTACCTTCAAAACATTTAAGGTGCAGAAAGGACTTTTCTGTAAACGGGCATATCAGCCAAGCAAGACATGCACCTTTAATGTATGACAGTTGTTTTTTTGTTTGGTTATAACAAGAAAAGTTCATAGATATGTTAACAGTGATTAAAATGCTGATTCGGTCATAGGCCTATAGAAAAGAAAGAAAAATGTCATACGTGTACATGCAGGTTTACAGAAAACCCATTCCTGCACCTAAACCCTCCATTGGTTTTCACTTGGGGGTTAAACATTAAAAGGAGCATTAAAAGAAGAAGAGTCTATAATTGCACGATATGCACAATAAACTTGGACAGGCAGTTCATTTTAATGAGTATATATACTCATTATATGCATTCCGATAATAATCTCGGACTGGTAAACCTGTTAGGCCTATTACTAGCAACAACATTAGTTGATTGATTGATTAGGCCTTTTTCATTTATTTGTCAGCGATGCCAGGTTTAGTGGAGAGGAAATCGGGCTCATTGCCCGGAGGAAAACCCCAACCTTCGAATATGTAAATCAATTTACTAATTCAGTAATTTCCAATGATGATTGCAGCTTGCTTTCGAAACACTGACATCATCACGTATATTTTTTTTTATATCTATGAACACTAAAACACACGGGCACAGGGAAAATCTTCTTGTCTAAAATAACCACGGAGACAAGTTTCTAATTGTGTTAAAAAGAGGTATATCATTTAGACCTTTATACCCCATCATAAATTGTTGTAATAAAGTAAACCTATGATATTTCATTAGGTTGACGACTGACAAGAGCTTGGCCTTAGTCAGTAGAATTTTCTGGAACACTTTGTATTACATTGACAATGCTTACGCATCTTAAGCTATAGTAAGAATATCGTCAGACTATATATTATGGGGTCATGGAAAAAACAGTGAAAATTTGACCCCCAACGTAAGCATTGTCAATGTTATACAAAGTGTTCCAGAAAATTCTACTGACTAAGGCCAAGCTCCTGTCAGTCGTCAACCTAATGAAATATCATAGGTTTACTTTATTACAACAATTTATGATGGGGTATAAAGGTCTTTTCTATAGGCAAGAAGATTTTCCCTGTGCCCGTGTGTTTTAGTGTTCATAGATATAAAAATTAGAATACACATAATATTCTGATGGGCTTGATTTTAGCTCTGTGTATATAAGATAATCTAATTCCGTTCCCAGCAGGGCCGGGTAGCTCAGTTGGTAGAGCGGTCGGACGGTAACCTTAAGTCATGAATTTTTTCCAGGTCAATCAGTGTCGGTTAATTTACTATATCAGTAATTTTCCTGATCAATGATGATTGCAGCTTGGTTTCTAATTGAACATATATGGCTCAATTCTATAACTTATTAGACAACTAATTCCTCCTACACATAGTTATATCAATATTCGTAATGTATATAAATAAGTATGATATTATATAGGCTAAGTCTGGTTAAATGCATTATCTAGGCTAGTTGATTGATTGATATTTTACGCCGTACGCAAGAGTATTTCCCTTCTATGGCGGCGTTGTCAGGTTTAGTCGGGGAGGAAACCGGGCTTTTTGCCACATACGGCAACAAACTACAAAAAATTTAAGAAATGTTTGAAACTCTCTTTAACGGTGGGTTCAATACTATAAAAAATTAAAGACATCACCACGTCCTCAGTTGTTTTTAACAACTGAGGACGTGGTGATGTCTTTAATTTTTTATCATTACAAAAAATTTGCAGTTTTATTTGGTCTAAGCTAGTGGACCCGGGCTGCCTCGATGGAAGGCCTCTGTTGGACTGACGACAGTCACAGATAGGCTGACCAACTGAGCAACCGAGGCCGCCTTTATCTCAAACTAAATGCCTATCATAATGTGACCCATCCTCGTGATCCTCTTCGATTCACCTCCCAGCATCAGCCCATACAGCACGTGTTGTATATTTACATAATTTTACAACCCAAATCCGCGCGACTTCAGATATGTCCGACATTGAAACGGGTCCATCGATATTAATGCCTGCCAGTAGAATCGCTTTACACGAGAAAGAACATCTCCTTCGGGTTAGGACGATGAAATGGCATTCATGCTTAGCAACGGCCATGTAACGTGGATATGAAGCGGCAAGTACCGCATGTTGACATGCTCTGGTTGACAGTCTCGGAATCTAACGGTTTTTGAGAAGCTGGCGACATTTTGGGGCGAGAGATGGAGGGTGTATCGGCATATTTAGTGTATCTAATGATTCCAGCGATTGTGTCGATATCATGGGCGAAATACCGAGGACTGGAATACATTCTAATGAATTATCGTTGGATATTTGTTTGCCTCTTCTTATTGCCGATTTCACTTGTCTATGACATCTGGTATTATGTACGAAATATTATTATCTTTAAATTAAATTCAGCGCCCAAAAAACACGATGAGAAAGTCCTTAACGTTCAAAGACAGGTAAGGGGTAACTTCTAGTTAATTAACACTATATTAATATTATACGGTACTTTAGTTTAAATTTTCACTACCGGTACTTTTTTCTTTCTTTGAAATACCGGGTAGGTATAACTATATTAATATTATAGTCCGCAAATCGCAATAGGCCTATAAGGCTATATGCCGCCTATGTCGAGTGGATTGAAGATTCTGATACGCCTGCCCTGGCTTCATCAATGTATTGGACCGTAGCCCGGGCACGTGCTGATGAAGTGATGAGTGATGTAGCGTTAACTTGAAGTTGAGGCTCGAAGGTCATTTTATTCTTTGACTGATTGATCGATGTCTTACGCCGCACTTAAGATTATTTCCATCACATTCAAAATCAAATGGCGACGTTGCCAGGTTTAGTGGGTGAGGAAATCGAGCTCTTTGTCCGGAGGAAACCCCCGACCTTCGGCGAGAACCTGCCATGGCAAAATCTTCTCCTTCTGTCAAAATCATTGATCATATTAGTTTAAAAAAAAAAAAAATGTTTTCAGATTATGGAAAAAAAAAATGAAAATGTTACCAAGAGTGATCCTTTTTAATTTTTTTTTTAAGTATATTACGAATATCACATATTTTTGAACACTAAAACACACGGGCACAGGGAAAATCTTCTTGTTTAAAGAGGCATGAGCTGTCAGAATTCACACTTTTTTCATAATTTCTGATCGTCGCGACAGTAAGAGGCTTTGAAGGCCTTCGAAAAACTAAATGATTGGCGTTGAAATGAGGAAAATCCATACACCATGTGGCCTATACGGACCGAAAACGTGTTGAAAAGTAAACAGAATTTAATAACCGGGACGACCATTCATTCATTCTAGGCCAAAGTTAGTTCAAAACAATACTTTATCGTACATTTTCGAGACTAGAAGCATTGAAAAGCTTCTGAATTATACGTCTTGAGAAAAATAGTCAATAATTTCGACATTCTGTTTTAACGTCAAAATATCAACATTTTGGCAGCTCATGCCCCTTTAAAGGGGCATGAGCTGCTAAAATTCACATTTTTTTCATAATTTCTGATCGTCACGTCAGTAAGAGGCTTTGAAGGCCATAGAAAACCTAAATGATTGGCGTTGGAATGAGGATAATCCATGCTGTATGTGGCCTGTACGAACGGAAAACATGTTTGAAAAGTAAACAAAATTTAAATAACCGGGAGGACCATTCATTCATTCTAAGCCAAAGTTAGTTCAAAACAATACTTTATCGTACATTTTCGAGACTAGAAACACTAAAAAGAAAAAAATTGTTACCTAGTAGCCCAGTACCCTGTCAGAGAAAGTATTCAGTTCCCCATGACCTACTCCTTCTGTCAAAATCATTGATCATATTAGTTTAAAAAAAAAAAAAAAATTCAGATTATGAAAAAAAAAAAAAAATGAAAATGTTACCATGTGTAATCGATTCTTATTGATTTTATTTTTTAAGTATATTATCTTAATATATATATTTTTGAACACTAAAACACACGGGCACAGGGAAAATCTTGTTTAAAATAACCACGGAGACCAGTTTCTTATCGTGTTAAAATGGGGCATATAGACTATCAGGTTTTGTTCTCTGTCACCAAGTACAACTTTATTATATTTATGATCACTAAAACACACGGGCACAGGGAAAATCTTCTTGTCTAAAATAACCATGGATACAACTTTATTATAGGCATACATAAAGGAAGCATCCGTTAATTCTGATAATAATCCTATTAAAGTAAGCCTGATAGTTGTACAGGTGTCACATGCCAACCTCCTATGGTTTGAAATATAATAAATCTCCTACTTCATGTCTAGTACTAATTTTATATACAGCATGCCATCATCCAACTGAGGGTCCACAAAATGTATTGATGTTATGCTGGCATTCACAGATTGATTGTACGTGTTACATTGAAAAAAAAAAAAAGAGGGCCTGAAAGTTCCCATAGAGATTTCACGATATCAGGTGAAAGATGCATTTTTTTGATGACGTCACTTCGATTGACGTGTTTTGTTGTAGAACGTTAGAACTGAGCGTCACATTCGCATGATAAAGACTGCCGTTGGAAATCTCAGTTGAACTTTTAGTTTGCCACCCCCCAAAAAATCCCATGAAAATAGCCGATAAAGGTTTTTGACTAAACCATGCAGCTACATCGTTTATTCTGCCCCATAGCTGAAACTGAAAGTATCATGGAACTAGACACATGTTTGCAATTACTATTTATTATTCTATAATTAATGTACACTCCCCGCAGTCTGCCCACTTTTAACTTTAGACATTTTGAAGAAAACTTGACATTCACATAAGCTTCTGAAATTATGATAATTAAAGTCACTTGAATTAAAGATGGGACAGATTAAATATGTGCAGTTATGTTTAAAGTGTCTAAATGGAGCTGTAAAAGCATACGTAAAACTGAAATCTGGACAAGTAACGGATGCAGACCGCTGTTCTGAAGGTCAGTTAGTCTGAAGGTCTGTTAGTCTGAAGGTCTGTTAGTCTGAACGTCTGTTAGTCTGAAGGTCAGTTAGTCTGAAGGTCTGTTAGTCCGAAGGTCTGTAAGTCTGAAGGTCCGTTAGTCCGAAGGTCTGTTAGTCTGAAGGTCCGTTAGTTCGAAGGCCCGTTTGTCCGAAGGTCCATAAGTCCGAATGTCCGTTAGTCCGAAGATCTGTTAGTCCGAAGGTCCATTAGTTCGAAGGTCCGTTAGTCCAAAGGTCTATTAGTCCGAAGGTCCATTAGTCCGAAGGTCCGTTAGTCCGAAGATCTGTTAGTCCGAAGGTCCATTAGTTCGAAGGTCCGTTAGTCCAAAGGTCTATTAGTCCGAAGGTCCATTAGTCCGAAGGTCCGTTAGTCCGAAGATCTGTTAGTCCGAAGGTCCATTAGTTCGAAGGTCCGTTAGTCCAAAGGTCTATTAGTCCGAAGGTCCATTAGTCCGAACACCTGCTGTTCCAAAGGCCCGTTAAGGTTAGGGATCTTCGGAATAACAAGCCTTCGGACTAACGGACACTGATGGGCCTTCGTACTACAGGACATTCAGAATAACAGACCTTCGGACTAACTCTATGCACCGGTACCAAACTATCAGATAAATTTCTCATATCAGGTGTCGTTGTTATAGTTTACTATCTCATTGGTTTTTGTGTCCCTCCAAACAAAACCTGAGCTGATCCATCACATGTACCCTCCAATATTATTCAGTGGAAAGGTCATATACAACAACCCCCCCTCCCCCCCCCCCCCCCCCCCCCTGAATGGTCTCTCATGTTGTTTAATGCTATTAGTCAGAATATTGACTTTTTGTTGGGGATTTACTAGCCGAGAAATCTTGGCTCTGCCGACAAACTCCTTCTTCGTGGTCTATACTATCGGAATGCAGTGGTAAATATTTTATTCTTTGCTTATTTGTTGTGAAATATGCGCCGCCGATTTTTTCGGCGGGTCTCCTTAACAAATTTCGCTTTTTTACTAAGGAAGTGATCTTGGCTATGACGAACACGGGGAAAAAAAAATTCGGCAGAGCCAAGATTTCTCGGCTAGGGATTTACATGTACATGTAGCCTTCAATATATCTTTACAGTCCCAGAAAATTGAAAAAAATGAAAAATTTTCTGACTGGGTTTTCAATTTCACTCGAACCACCTATGTGGGATGCTTGCCAGTTACCAATGGAAGGTTGTGGGTTTCCTCCGAGCATAAAGCCTAGTTTCCTCCCTCAATAAAACTGGCAACGCCACCATACAAGTGAAATAATCTTGAGCGCGGCGTAAAACACCAAACAATCAATCCATCAATATATCTTTAATGTGATTTATTTTTTTCTTATCTGTAATCCAACACAGAACATAAATTTAAAAGACCTCCTCTTAGACTTGGCTCAGAATCACCATATGGTGTATACGTTGTATTTCCATAATTATAACTCTTCAAAATGGAGGTGCTTTGGTGGTATGAGTAGGACAGCCTTGGTCTCATTGTAATGCAAATGAATGCAATGAAAGAGATCTATTTACATAAATTGATTATAAACCTTTATATTTACTATCTGAGGTAAAATCGAAAGAAATATTTCGACCGTATCGACGCTCTACTGCTTTCTGTAGAATTCCCTATTCATTAAACACAAGGCCTGTCCCAAAAATCTCACAAAAGTGGGGAAATGCTTCCTGGGTTCAATAGAGAGCACAACAGGGGGGGGGGGGGGTAACTTTTCTTTTATGAAAATGTAACATATTGTGATAAATCACACTTTGCCACGACTTCGACGTTCGTGAAACTACCCCCAGACAAATCCGTAGAGATTTCCTAGAAAATTGTATATTGAAAGAAAGGTGACTAATATTTGCTACAAAGCAGCTATGCTGAGAAAAAGCGCTTGAATTGGTAGCAGCTGAGGCAGCCCTGACATACGAGATACTTTTGATCACACCCAATTTTATGTCATGTGACATTAATTAAATTAAGAATGATAGCCAAGCAAGAAAACATGGCCAAATGCATTCTGGTCATTCTGATGTCATGAAGTGCGACCTTAGTTTGTTGTGGATTCATTTTTAGCCTCCCAGAAAAAAATTTGGGGACACAGCGTCTGTTCATCCATCTGTCTGTCCGCTCAATAACTTGAGAACGCTTTTTAGTCTCAATTTGAAACTTGGGTAACTCATGTACTGGTATGTTGAGCTCATCGCAAGGATGGATCATGCGACTGGTTTTCAGTTTATGACGCCTTCCATAGCTCATTTACCTTGTTCCAAATGTATACTGTGTTGTCCACTCCACAACTTGAAAGTTACACTTTGAAACTTAAAATCATGGGCAGGTGTGTTTGTTTTTTGGATTTTTCAAATTTTACGCTGCGTGCCACAGCCAATTTACCTTATACCCAATCTATGAATTTTTTGTCTGCTCCATCACATGAGAACGCTTTGTTGTATCACTTTAAAACTTGAATAGTGTGTTGCGCTCATAGAAAAGACAAATGGGGATTCTGCGAATTTTAAGCCACAGTCAATTTACTCCCAATCTATGAATTTGGTTTGCGCTCCATAACTTGAATGTTTTATCTTATATTTTTGAAACTTCAAACGTTTGTTGTTCTTATGGCAAAAACAAAGACGATTGCTTTTCCGTTACATAAGCCACTATTTCTAATGGTGGTTCTTGTTATTTTTCCCGTACTTATAAGTACTTGCAGATCAAATAAGCTACCAATTTTATCCGCTGCTATTATTGTGAATCCTGAATTAGCCCTCTTTGGACCAACGCTTGTGTACACATGACAATGGATCACGATAAAATGAATGTATTTTAAGTGCCTTATAGAGCAACGTAAGCACTCCGAGGAATGACAAAGACTTCACGTTAACTCAATATTTCGGGTTATTAGATCAAACCACCATTATATTGAAATATTGAGTTAAACATAAAGTCTTTGTCATTCCTGGGAGAGCTAACGTTGCTTTATTACGCTAGACTTATCAGTAGGAATTTGAATATTAAATGCCTTAACTGCATTAATCATATAAACTAATAATAATACGACCCCATTTGACACTACACATTTATACCGGTATGTGTACAATATAGTATACATGTATATATCATATATAAATATCATGGGTTTAGCTTATTACAACTTACGATTGGGTATAAAGGACTAAATGATATACCCTGTCCCCTTTATAACACAATCAGAAACTTGTCTCCATTGTTATTTTAGACAAGAAGATTTTCACTGTGCCTGTATGTTTTAGTATTAAAAAAAATATACATATATATATTATACATGTATGTGCTCAGTTTCCAAGCGTTTAGGTTAACCCCTGTACTTTACTGTAAGTTAAAAAATCACTATCATGTAACATTCTCCCGTTCTTATGTTACCTTGTTGATATGTCTGATTAAAGCCTGTCACAAAAATCACCTTTGAACTTTGGTTGCCATGGTTTCTGATAACAAAGGGTAAGATATAGAGCTTGTCAAATTTCAAATCCACATTCTGGGGCTGTGAAAGTTGACATAATTTGTATTATAATGATAAACCATACTGGCAATAAACATGCAGTTTCAAGACAAATAAAATTGGATTCTTTGTTTAACAACATCTTTCTAATGTCACAACATTAATTTATACTGTAGATTTGTATTATTAAAATTAAAAAAAAAAATACCACGCAAATTGATTTTTAATTTGAATTGTGAAGTAGATACAAAATACTATCTGATCATTTTTGTTGATATGATTAGCCTGATAACACAATCATTAGCCGACATTGATCTCACACTGAATGTCCCCGTAAATAGGTTAAACACCAATCTTAGCATTATGTCATTTTAAAGGAATTTTTGTATTTTACTATTTATCTCATGAGCGGCCAATATTCGCCCTTTTTTTCATAGATTCTGATCGTCACAACAGTAAAAGACTTTGACTAAACTAAGATTGAAGTTGGAATGAGAAACCATGCAATCTATAGCCTGTACGAACCTAAGCAATGTCTGAACCCAAATTCGATCATTTTTTAGAAGCCTAAGTTAGTTTTTAACATACATTCTTGAAATAAGAAGCACTAAAAAGCTTCAGAATTGTATGTCTTGATAATATCAATATTCTGTTTTAACTGAAAAATATCAACATTTTGGTAGCTCATGTCACTTTAAAGAAAAGCAAAAACTGGTGCCACCAACATGAATGCACTTCTGATACACTACATGATCATCTCACACTTATTTTTACTTTAGTGTTAACAGCTTGCATTAAAAAAATATTTTTTATTTGTTCTTGAATATAGTAGCATGTAGTAATTATTTTTTTTAATTAGGTCAAGTTATGAGCGTCATGTTCGATAGACCAATGGACAAAGTCTTTTAAAATGTCCAATTTGAATCATAGGTAAAACAGTTGACCAGAGTTTGTCCCCAGCTTATTTCAACCAATAGTAGGCAGAAAGCAGCAAAAAACACATTTGAATCAAAACGCATTATTTATGACTTTAAATCTAAGTGTTATTGTTTGTTTACCTAGGTGAAGCAATGGCGAAAAGACGGAGCAAGGTCGAAAATGTGTACTGCTCGTCCTGGCTGGATGAATGTTTGTCTTCGAAATGCGATATACAAGAAAACTCTGAGGAAAATTGAAGTGAATTTGGTTGATATTTTGAATGTTGATACAGAGAGACAGGTGGTGCGAGTTGAACCCCTGACCACCATGGGGCAGATCACAGCCACACTTAATCCCCTCGGATGGACCTTACCTGTTCTACCTGAGTTAGATGACCTTACTGTTGGTCAGTATTTACACAATCGTTTCATATAGAATTTATTGTCCTGATTAGTCGTCTTAATTAAGATAATTGCTCACGCATTGAGTTAATTGTAGTAAAAAACCCAACAAGCTACCTTAGCCCTCCGACCTTTACATCAAAATTGACAAATATACAGCAGCTAACATTGAGGTTGCTAAAAGGAATCCCATTGGATAAGGTGAGCTTTTTTTTCGCACGATTTTAGAAGATCAAGGTATTGGAATATATAAGAAAGTTGTTGACCAGGTAGGTCACCTTAAGTACAGCCCTACTAAACCTGGCAGGGAAATAAGATGAATTGAGGCTTAAAACAGATCAATGAATCAAGCAGTTTCACCGAAGACTGGGGACTTTCCAGTTTGCTCTCCCAATAAACTCTTATCAATCTTATTTCTTGTCAATTTTAATAAAGTTGTCTATATCAAATTGCATTTAATAATGTAAAACGGTTGTGATATTGTAGGAGGTTTGATAATGGGTGTAGGTATTGAGACATCCTCTCACAAACATGGTCTCTTTCAACACTGCTGTGTGAGCTATGAACTCGTCCTGGCTGATGGATCTGTTGTGAAATGTTCAGAGGTTTGTTACAAACATAATCTTATATTCTTCAGGACCATTTAAAGGGGATTCACACAAGTGCTACGGGTTTTTTTTGGAAAAGTTAAATTTCCAAAATATTGTCAGAATTCACTTAAGAAAGTCTTGTTTTTCCATGCCAACATTGATTTACTAACTTTTCTTGGTCCACAAAAGAAACTAGCCCTGAGCTTATTTGTGATACCCAATTCAAATGAAGATTTTATTATTATTATATTTTTATACACATTGATTATTTTGATTCATTTACTTTACTACTAATGTGTGGTCATAACAAGATAAGAGAAATATACAAATGTGTATTCATGCTTTTTATTAAATGGCTTTTTATAAAGTACATGTTAATGTGTTTTTCCTCTTTCAGACAGAAAATTCTGACTTGTTCTATGCTGTTCCATGGTCTTATGGAACTCTCGGCTTCTTAGTGTCAGCAGAAATCAAGATCGTTCCTGCCAAGAACTTTGTCAAGTTGGAATATATGCCAGTTCACTCCAAGACAGACATGTTAAAAGTGTTTGAAGAGGAAACCGTAAAGAAAACGGGAAACCAGTTTGTGGAATGTTTGGTTTACAGTAATGATACTGCAGTGGTGATGACAGCCAATATGGTGGATCAAGCTGACCCGGAAAAGGTCAGTAAATACAGTCAATTTTGTTTTGACAGTGAATTTTGGTTTTGCAATATTATGTTAGTTCATTGATTGAGAAAAATATTCTATTAATAGTTTTTATCATATTCTATCAGATTTTATATTGTGGGGGGGGGGGGGGGGGTTCGAAAAGAAAAAAGAAATTTGCAATATTATATAATGGACTAAGGCCAAGCTCCTTTCAGTCGTCAACCTAATTAAATATATTATGGGTTTAGTTTATTACAACAATTTATGATTGGGTATAAAGGCCTAAATGATATACCCCTTTTTAACACAATTAAAAACTTGTCTCCATGGTTATTTTAGTCAAGAAGATTTTCCATGTGCCCGTGTGTTTTAGTGTTCATAAACAGACATGACAAAATTAGGGAATTCCAAAAGTACTAAGTGCCAGTTAAGAATATAGAATAGAATAGAATTTTATTTTCAGCTTAGGCAATGTTGCCTTTCGCCTAAACAAATCAACAAGTATGTATACAGACATTCATAAGGTGTAGACGATATACAGATCAGTGAGAACAAAATTAAAAAAGACTATTGAATAGACTTTAGCTGAGACAGTCTTAATTCAAATGCTTCTTTGACAAATCTAGCTAACATTCTCAGGCGTTTACTTGGACACGACTGAAACAATTCCTGACACTTAAACATACTCGGTCGCTTTAAATAATAGATTTTTAAATACTGACATCTGATATTGTTATAAAGAGGGCAAACAAATATAAAATGAAATTCATCCTCAACTTGATTTAATGTACATAATTGACAAATGCGTTCTTTACGTTCCATTCGATTTGGGCCATGCCGACCAGTTTCCACTCGTAAACAATGAGAAGAAGTTATTAGGCGTGTTAGTACACTTCTTTGATTAACATTTGTTAAGACAGGTGTCAGTTTATCAAGGTTATTTAACATCTATTTTAATACAGTAGTTAATCTGACAGTCGGCTTAGACAGTTTTTACTGTAAATAAATTAACTATCCTTTCAGATAAATGCCATTGGGAATTTTTGGAAACCATGGTTTTTTAAGCATGTGGAATCATTCTTAGAAACTGGCAGATCTGTGGAGTATATCCCTCTACGTCAGTATTATCATCGTCATACCAAAAGTATCTTCTGGGAGTTACAGGTAAGGATTTAGCAATATGCTCTGTCAAAATATCTATACTATACCTGTGTATCTTTTTATTGAGCAACAAGTTACAGGATTTAGCAATATGCTCCATGAAAATATCTATTTACTAACTATACCTGTATTACTTTTTTTAAATGTGCAGCAAACTAAAAGGATAGTGTCGCGTGTTACATATCATGTCTCTCTCACAAAACTTTTTCTCTTAAAAATCTAAATATATCATAATCCTATTATTTGAGTATTAACATGACAACCCAAGGCATAATGTTTTGAACATATCAAAAGGGTATGGTGCCAATGGCTTAGGGATCCCAAATAGCATTTTAATAACATTTTTCAAATGATTCTATATATATATATATATTTACATTATTTAGACAAGAAGATTTTCCCTCTGCCCGAGGGTTTTAGTGTTCAAAAATATATATTTACATTGATGCATGACTTCTATTCAAACTTTTGCATTAGAAAAGGGCATCTGGTTAAAGCTAAATTTTGGAAATTCATGATATAGAGTCTAGCTTTTGTTTCAATTGTTGACTTGTCAATTTCTCATTATAAGTCATGTAATTAGAAGAACCTTAACCTGAGTGACCGAGCCCAGTGTTGGGAAGACAAAGAGATCTGTCTATTGAGAAGGGAAATAACTCTGTTAGAAGGTAATGATAAATTAGGCTGGTGTGATAGTACTTCGATGTAGCAATGCAGTGTGTTTGGTTGCGTTGACAGAATATCTATTATTTAATTATTGTTTTTATTTGCTAGGATATCATCCCATTTGGCAACCATCCAGTGTTCCGATATTTATTTGGTTGGTTGGTACCTCCCAAGATCTCCCTGTTAAAGCTCACCCAAGGGGAGACAATCAAAAGAATGTATGAGAAACACCAAGTGATTCAGGATATGTTGGTACCTATGGAGAAACTAAGTGACAGTTTGCAGTGTTTTCATTCAGAACTTAATGTAAGTTGAATACCACTAGGATTATAATTTATTTTATACATTCATTATTTTTTTGAAAATTACAACGAAAAGTTTAGAAATGTTAAATTTTTACAACAATAAGTGCAGAAAATATTTCATTTTAAATTTGGTTCAGGAGTAATAATAGAAAAGTAAAAACTTAATCATCACCAGGAAATACCTCCACTCAGGAACATTTCTTTATTTAAATACATCTGATACAGATTTTTATCTCTGTGACAATATATTTTAATTTTTAGTTGTATCCCCTTTGGCTGTGTCCATTTTATCTGCCTAATGTTCCTGGAATGGTACATCCAAAAGTGGGTGAGGGAGCTATGTATGTTGATATCGGAGCCTATGGAACCCCGAAATCACCCCGATTCAACACTATCCCTTCCACCAGATGTATCGAAGCTTTTGTACGACGTGTGGATGGGTAAGTCAAATTAAGTGCTAATATGATGGTTCAAATATAAAGGCGGGGGCCGCCGTCGTTCAGTAGGTACAGTGTTCGGCGCTCAATCCAAACAGCCTTCCACCAATGGGTCGCGGGTTCGAATCCCACTCAGTCCCCCCCAAAAATGGAAAATTTTCTGACTGGGTTTTCACTCGAAGGACCTATGTGGGATGGCATAGAGCCCACAATAAAACTGGCAACGCCGTCATATTAGTAAAATAATCATGAGCATGGCCTAAAACACCAAACAATCAATCAAATATAAAGGAATACAACTTATGTTACCATGAAAAGGATCATTAAAACATGAAAATGCTTCAAATTAATAAAGAAGTGTAAAATGTATATATAACACACTTACTGGAAATTTAGTACTTACACCTCCAAAATGATTGTCTTATCTCTATATGTTTGTTTGGTGTTCTTAGTTCCACTCATAATGAATTTTTGTTTTGAAGAGCTACAAGAGACCAGTGTTTTTATTTGAGCCAAAGTTCTGTTTGTTATTATCATTTCTTGTTGGTTTCAGTTTTCAGATGCTGTATGCTGACTCCTACATGACAAGGGAAGAGTTTAGGGAAATGTTTGATCACTCACTTTATGATAAAATGAGGGAGAGACTGCACTGTTCAGATGCATTCCCAGAGGTGTATGATAAAGTTAACAGGAATGCCCGAGAATAACACCATATCAACTGACAGAAAAGCTTGCACTCGGTGAATCACAGACACTTCAATGTCAGGTTATTGTTGGCCAAAACAAAATAATTGTTACTTGAAATTTCTTTTGATTTCAAAGCCCTATCAATATTGCTAAACTAACAAATGACATAGGTGTCCTTCATCAGATGAAGTGCTAAATAAACGACCAGGTGAAAATCTCGACCCAGGTGAGAAGATTTTGAGTGCTCGGCCAAGCGATACTCTAGGTTTTGAAAGTAAGATCGTTATATGAGGAGTTTTAGTAATGTTCAAATTAAGGTGAAGATATTGACGTTTAAGTCTTCAATAAATGCCCTTAAACAGAATGAATCCTTTCTTCTCGTTAAACACCTAAATATGTTGACTTTTGATTACGTAGCTAATGATATCTCAGCTTTTAATTAAAATTAAATATTCCAAATAAGATGGAGATCTCTATGGTGTTAATGTTCGCCTTAATGGAGGTAAATGAAGTCTTATTTGGAAAAATAATATTATATTATTCAGAGTTTTTCTCAAAATTCAAATCATGCATACAATATTTCATGTATCCCCGTACAATATTTTATGTATCGCAGTTTTATGTTATGTGTTGTATATTAACAAATGTTGTATTTTACACAATATTATACCCGTGAGAAATTTTGGTGTTTTTGATCAATTGCTCAAAATTGTCAGTGACTGAGTACAGAAAATAACTATTTCATCTTAGAAATATAGCTGGTTTTAGTACATGTACTATGGTTTAAATGTTTGAAGTCATTCTAACTGGCCATATTGTTTTTTAGTCTATGACTGATATCTTCATATTATTTTTGCTGTATTTTCCTTGCATTATCTTTGTCTGTACTGAAGATTGTCTTGTTTATTCTTAATGATATTAGGTGGGAGCAAAGAAGTTTCTTTGTATATTTTTTGGTTTATTGAGCTGGTTTGATTATATACAGTTGTTGTGGATAAGCACGACATAAGAAATCATTTTGTCATTAATTCATAGAAAGTAGAGTTAGAAATAGCCATATGCCTGTCAATGCCATGATGATAATTAGATTTTAGGTGGACATGATTGGACTCTGTACCCCCACCCACCACATAATTGTGACATTATGCTCCTCCGAGCATAGAACATCAGGAAGGCTCTTGCTGGCCACCTGCCAGATTTCAAATTGACTATTTCTTATCCTGGAAATCGTTATCACCAATCATTGAGAGATGAAAATCTACATTTTATCATTTGATTCCTTCTTCTTTTAAGGGGCCTTGCTTGCTCATTTGCTCTCAATCCTACACAAGTCTTCCACCGATTGGTTGTGGGTTTGAATCCTACTCAGATCAGAGAAAAACTGAAAATAAATTTAAAGTGGGTTTTTAAGCAAAGTTGCCAGGTGCTTGCCAGTTGTTTCCTTTTGATTGGTTTCCTATCCCAATAAACAAGGCAAAGCAGCCATGTCTGCTAATTTTGTATACAGCTAATAACATTGCAACAAAAATTGTATGTCTGACATAATGTTATTCATATATGTATGGTAAAGTTTAGGAAAAATTATGATTTTCTCTTCTGGTAAATTGTGCAATTTGCGCTTTGTAAAACTAGAATCCTAATTTGTTATTTTCTTCAAAATATTATGTTTTGTGATCTTTGAATGAGATAATACATTGCAAAATGTCACCATTATTGTTTTTTGTTGATTTTTAGTACTATTATTTATTTATGCGTCGTTAATTTAGCAGATAGTTAACCAAGCAGCAGTAATCTAATTTTGCTGAATTATACATTTTAGTTTTGATTGTCACTTTTTTTATTTAAATTTAACACCATTTTGTGAGTATATTATTTACTAGGTTGATTTTTAGCTTTTTATATTTATTCTGATTTGATTCATTCACTATAATACACAATCTGTTTTCATCTTTGTACTTTTTTATATTGTTTACCAATTCTGTATGTTTTATAGATAATAGACCCCTGTAGCTTGCAGACAGCATTTCGTATGAAACATATGCCGAAAACAAACTCACCTTGTCTCCATGGTTATTTTAGACAAGACGATTTTCCCCGTGCCTGTGTATTTTAGTGTTCATAAATATATATCAAGACCTTGGTAAGATTTTCCTGGTGCCTGTGTATTTTAGTGTTCATAAATATATATCTAGACCTTAGTAAGATTTTCCCTGTGCCTGTGTATTTTAGTGTTCATAAATATATATCAAGACCTTGGTAAGATTTTCCTGGTGCCTGTGTATTTTAGTGTTCATAAATATATATCAAGACCTTGGTAAGATTTTCCTGGTGCCTGTGTATTTTAGTGTTCATAAATATATATATCGACCTATCTAATAGTTCAAAGAATTCCAGTTTTAAAAATAAGTTAACAGAGTTCAATTATTGTAATGGGTTAAACTTCCAATTTTTGAAGCCCTTAAACACCTTTTATTTTATTATGTTAGAGCCAACTTATCTATTCAGCCACATTCAGTAAGTGGACATTGAAAGCAAGGTAACAAAATAATAAATTGTGATCCTCCCCAAAAAACGAGTTAATTGAGGGATATACAATTTAAAAATAATTTCAGAAACAATGCTTTTACCAACTGGTGTTGAGCATATTATTCAATGATATCCTTTTTTTAACAATAAACACTTTCAGATCTCATTAAATCTTAAAATTAAATTTGTAATTTTATAGCTCGTTTTCCTTTATTGATATTTAGTCAGTCAACGATCTCCATTAAGGTTAAAACTGTACCATTTTTTTGTGTGCCCTTTCTGTAAAAAATTCAGAATTCTCTCTAATGGCAAGTTACGTATATGCTTCAATCTCTTGAGAATAATCCTATAATACTTTTGAAAACAAATTGTTGTTGTTTATACTAATGTTGATCACTGCCTAAATGAATGTCAAATTCTATATATTCCACCGTGAGAACAAAGACACATGATGTCCTCTTGTCGTGTGATTGATCTGGTATCTACAGATTTCCTTTCCAATTAATCTAATTGTATCTAACCAGCGAGAAAAAATAAACATTTTCCAATCAACTGAATTTTGGCTTGTTATGACTTACCACTTTTTAGGTCTCCGGGCCTTGCCTGTATGGAAGATATCTCCAGAACAGCTTGGTAAAATTTTATTTGGTGTTTATTTGGTGTTGTCTTATGTACATGTAGTTAACGAACTTGTGAAGTTTGTATCTCCAACTGTTTCAGTTGGTTTACTCTTGAACCTTGCTTAAGGTCCGTTCACACGGTGCAATTTGTTGTACAGACTTTTAGCATGCAATCAAAATGGATGCTTTTAATTGGTGGATAAGTTTTGTCAACCAATGAAATACATCCATTTTTATCGCATGCTACAAGGCGGTACCACAAATCACACCGTGTGAGCGGGCCTTAAAATTGGTTTGACCAGTTTGCAGAATTTGTGTCTCCAACTGTTTGTCACTGATACCGGTGTTTCCATTGGTTGACTTTGAAGCTTGCTTAAATTGGTTATTGACTCACTCCAACACTGGTTTCTCCCCCATTTACATAAGATAATCTGAGTGCAACAAAAATCACCCAGAACATTTGGTGTTTTAATAAGTTACAGCATTATGTGATCTAATGGTAAATCTTTCTTTTCCAATTAAAATTATATTTATTTTATGATAATTTAAAACAATAGAGGTCAGAAAATCCAAGTTGGCATTTTTATTTCATTTCACCTATTCAGAAAAGTGATGAATTGATAAAATCCCAAGGTGGAGTAAAAACATCTCCTGTATAGTGATTTAAACAATACTCTCCTTTAACTTTATTTTAAAAAAATAAACATTTTGACAATAACATTTTACGTCCAAACAATGAATAAAATTGTAACTTGTAAGTATAAGGGGGTACCTATTTCATAGAATCTGGCAGTGATATAGTTAATCTATAAGTAAATAATATGGCATATATACAGGTTTTCCAGGTCATTACTTTACAATTATTAACTCAACTAGGAAGTTTGATAATTTGGTGAAGTCTATCCTGGATTAAGTAGGTTAACCACATGATCAGACATACATTTCAGACCCTGTGCTTAATGAGGCCATTATTAGAAATTAAAATGTTTGTCCAGATATAGGTCTGTGTATTGACCAATCAAATAGAGGTAAAACTGAATAAAAATCAATGGGATATAATCAAACAGCACATTAACTGGGAGGAGAGTCAATGTACATGTTGACTTAGTATTGCAGCATGTATAAATACACCATTATGATATAAATTACACACAATGTTGCGTAGTTGTGACTTTTTGGAAGATCCTACAGAAGTAAAACAAAAATGTTGTACTTTGGCATCATTCTTTTTCAAACAAATCTTGAGATATTTTGCGTGTTGAGTAGTTATAAATTACATGTTACAATAGTTAGACCAAAAATATTCCAATTCAAATATTTCAATAACAAAGTAACAAACATTTAAAATATTTGGCATTTGATTGCATTGCTATATACATTGTCAATTCCAACTAAATATAGTTTTCTTCTATTTTCCAAGCAAATGTTCTCACTTTTGCGTGTTTGTTATTTCCGTGACAGAGTTTATGTTTCAGCGAAATAAATTCTGCCATATTTGCCAAGATCCATACTTGCTGTAGTTAAATCCACTGCGAAGCCATAGTTAGGAAAGTTGTACAAATATAGTTGAACAAGGTGAATTCGTGTTTAACATCCTATATCTCACTGCCTTGATTGAGTTGTTAGTGGTTCCCTGGTCATGTATACCTGTAATTACCTACACAATTCCCAGCCATTCATATACTAGAATCATCAGGTAAATCATCAATAAGATCCTTATTAAAATCCTCATCACTAAGGTCAAGGTCATTCAGATCTAAGTCTAAATCACTGTCATAATCTGAAAGATAAAACAGATCATTCCATTATTCAAACAGTTTTAGATTTACAATTTATGACATGGTTATTGAAAAGGAACCAAAATACATTCAGCATGAAAAAAAACAAAACAGTCAAACATTCATGTCACAAAGCATGTTTTTGTAGCAGATCATTACAGAAAATAAAGGGACGGTTTGTTAATGGGAAAAAAAAAGATGTTAGTGGAAATACATATTATTTGGTTTTACCTAAAGGCTGAGATTTCTGATGTTTCCTTTGAGGTGGTGGAGTCAATTCAGTAGTATCATAATCTGCTAGATCTGCTATACTCTCATTATCAGACAGATCATCTAGAGGTAAACTGCTGTAGTTTGGGGGGTCAGAGCCTACAAAAGATAATATACTTTGATTAATTCTCAGAGGTTGATTGAGTTTTTTATGCTGCCCTGAAGATTATTTCACTTATACAGGGGCTGTTCCAGATTAAGTGGGAGAGGAAACCCTGAACTTCGACGACAACCCTTTCACATAGGGCAACCAAGTGGTTGAATGATTGATGTTTAATGCCACACTCAAAATTATTACACTTATATGGCGGTGTTGCCAAGTTAAGTGAGGGAGGAAACCGGGCTAATTGTCCGGAGGAAGGGGGGGGGGGGGGGACAACAACATACAATCGCATTGAATGCGCTCTCGTAGAGCATCATATTCAAGTGTGTGAATTTTACACGTGGTTTACCTTGGTTGTTTACAGTTTACACCACACTCAATATCATTTCACTTAAATGACAGCATTGCCAGGTTTAGCAGGGGAGGAAACCAGACTCTTTGCCTGGATTGAACTTGGCAACCCTTCCACTTTTGCCAATCAAATGAAAAGCACACTCTTATAAAGCTAACTGTTGAGTACAAGGGGCTTGCAATAGCTAACCGTTGAGTACAAGGGGCTTGTAATAGCTAACCAATGAGTACAAGGGGATTGTAATAGCTAACTGTTGAGTACAAGGGGATTGTAATAGCTAACTGTTGAGTACAAGAAGATTGTAATAGCTAACTGTTGAGTACAAGGGGATTGTAATAGCTAATTGTTGAGTACAAGAAGATTGTAATAGCTAACTGTTGAATACAAGGGTATTGTAATAGCTAACTGTTGAATACAAGGGGATTGTAATAGCTAACTGTTGAATACAAGGGTATTGTAATAGCTAACTGTTGAATACAAGGGGATTGTAATAGCTAACCATTGGGTACAAGGAGATTGTAATAGCTAATTGTTGAGTATAAAGGGATTGTAATAGCTAACTGTTGAGTACAAGGGGATTGTAATAGCTAACCAATGAGTACAAGGGGCTTGCAATAGCTAACCGTTGAGTACAAGGGGATTGTAATAGCTAACTGTTGAGTACAAGGGGATTGTAATAGCTAACCAATGAGTACAAGGGGCTTGCAATAGCTAACCGTTGAGTACAAGGGGATTGTAATAGCTAACCAATGAGTACAAGGGGATTGTAATAGCTAACCAATGAGTACAAGGGGATTGTAATAGCTAACTGTTGAGTACAAGAAGATTGTAATAGCTAACTGTTGAGTACAAGGGGATTGTAATAGCTAATTGTTGAGTACAAGAAGATTGTAATAGCTAACTGTTGAGTACAAGAAGATTGTAATAGCTAACTGTTGAGTACAAGGGGATTGTAATAGCTAATTGTTGAGTACAAGAAGATTGTAATAGCTAACTGTTGAGTACAAGGGGATTGTAATAGCTAACTGTTGAGTACAAGAAGATTGTAATAGCTAACCAATGAGTACAAGGGGCTTGCAATAGCTAACCGTTGAGTACAAGGGGATTGTAATAGCTAACTGTTGAGTACAAGGGGATTGTAATAGCTAACCAATGAGTACAAGGGGCTTGCAATAGCTAACCGTTGAGTACAAGGGGATTGTAATAGCTAACCAATGAGTACAAGGGGATTGTAATAGCTAACCAATGAGTACAAGGGGATTGTAATAGCTAACCAATGAGTACAAGGGGATTGTAATAGCTAACTGTTGAGTACAAGAAGATTGTAATAGCTAACTGTTGAGTACAAGGGGATTGTAATAGCTAATTGTTGAGTACAAGAAGATTGTAATAGCTAACTGTTGAATACAAGGGTATTGTAATAGCTAACTGTTGAATACAAGGGGATTGTAATAGCTAACCATTGGGTACAAGGAGATTGTAATAGCTAATTGTTGAGTATAAAGGGATTGTAATAGCTAACTGTTGAGTACATGGAATTGTAATAGTTAACTGTTGAGTACAAGGGGATTGTAATAGCTAACTGTTGAGTACAAGGAGATTGTAATAAACACGATAGTAAGGCCATAATCAATTTGAATTATTAAGACTCATTACCATTTAATTTACTGGTGGATTTCTTTGGCTCAGCGGAGCGTTGAATATAATTCTCCATTGTATCTAGTTTGTGCCTAATTAAATGTACACTGTTTCTGAAAAATAAGTTCAATCTAAATGAAATGAGTTAAACAAATGTTAAAACATCAAAGACAGTTGATAAAGTGAAAGTGATGGTAGGTCCTGAAGGATTACACAAGGTTTGATTCATTCACTGATTTGGCACGGAAATCCTGTAACTGATGGTTGATGTGCCACTGGCCAACATAAACAGGTTCCTCTGTACAGGTCGTCACTTTTTTAACTGACTGGTGGATTGATTAATGTTTTACGCCGCACCCAAAATTATTTCACTTATATGGCGGCGTTGCCAGGTTTCAGTATGGTAGGGAACCAGACTCTTTGCCTGGAGAGTATAGCATGTTGTAGAGCCAGACAGTGAACATTAGACTGTGCATAGTGTTTGTCATGCTCAATCAGAACGTAATCATCCAGCACAAGAAAAACTGGGAGACGTGTACAGACAATGGAATCGTGCAGCAATGGGTCACTGGTTATTTATTTTCACTCGTTAGCAAAAACTGGTTGACAGTATTTTATATTTCATATGTATTTGGCAGAGTTGACAATTTTAGTGAAATGAAGAGGGGGAAGGTCTGAGCGGGAGTTGGATAAGCGGAAATGAATACTTACTTAAGTTCTGCAACCTCCAAGCTTCCCACAGATTTACTTCCCCTGACTGATTTGGAGGACGAAGGGAAAGATCTATTCAGACTGGAACTTGATGGCTGAAATACAAACATATAACCTTTACTAAAGATGGTTCAAAGCTTGCTAATTTGTTTTAGATTAAATAGAACCTGGGAGTTTCCCTGAGAGATTTTGCAATATCCCGTGACAGATGACATTTTTTGATGACATCTATTCGTTTTAGTTCTTCAACGTCAGAACTGAGCATCACATTTGAACGAACAATAATGGCTCCCCACATGAGAAATGACAGCGCCAGTGGCAGGAGATTTGTGGGATTCTCACGATACTCCCTATATATGAGTGAGAAATAAATCAAATAACAAAACAATCAAACAACTATAGTCAAGTACTCAAGTAAATTGAAATGTTACACATGTACATTGTCTTACTTTATAGCTGTACTGAGCCTATGAGTGCAACAATTATGTCATATGGTAGTTCATAAGAGAGCAAATTTCTATGTTGTCAGTCTGTTTTTATTTCAAAGAGCCCGGTTTTCTCCCCCACTAAACCTGGCAACGCTGCCATAAATGTGAAATAATCTTAAGTGCGGCATAAAACATCAATCAATCAATCCATTTAAAACCTCTACATGGATATAGATGAATACATACCTTTTCATAATCAGTTTTCTGACATTGCTTAGTCATTCCAGATTCCATTTTGACTGGTAAAACAAATAAGAGCTACACATCGTAATTTAAATACAGTAAGATTTACTCTGAAAAATATTAATTGCAAATAAAAAACACAACATGTTTAAATGCATTATGAAATTAAGCTGATCATGATTTAAGTGTATTCTTTCTAAGAAAAAACATTTATTCTTTGATTGGAATTTAAGTCACACTTTTGCCATAGATGAAAAACTTCTTGGATTATTGGGTGACGATGTTTTGATGTAGTTCTTACATCAATCATAAACTTTGATAAAAATGTTAGAATAAAATCGAAACGTCGTCACCCAATAAAACAGGAAGTTATTATCCATTCAGGGCCGTTTCTAGAAAAAAATCAAGCTTCCGATCCCAAACTCATATAAAGGAAAATTTCGCCGGGAATAGCATGTCATTCATTGTCACGTGATATAACTTGGTTGAGATGGCTGGTCCGGAGATTTCATTTTGACAGACGTTCTATCCTGCCATTTTCTTTAAAAACTGTGACACAGACACTGTTGGTAGTCTTGATTTTTTAGGTCACTTGAGTGATAAATGCGTCTGCCTATGCATATTTTAAACAATATACACCATACAAGAGGGGAATTCAAATGACACGGATCGAAACGCAGAATGAAAATGTTCAAGAATCGGATGGAGTCGTGGTCAAGTCAGACAGTGTATCCACGCTGACGACGTATGTAGACCAATCGGAAACTTCACTCAAGTCAGGTGACCACTTGGCAAACTAACAACATCGGAACAATTTCTTTTCGTTCGTCCCACTGACTACAGTTCATTACGTGCCGGCCGTAGCTGTGTGTGTATCGTTCAACTGCGCGATGCAACTCTAACGGACTGAATACGGAGTCTCTAGTCACCTTGTGTTACAAGGCCATGCGCAAAACGTTCTTTAGTGCCTATTTTTTTGTTGTCATAAATTAAAGCCCCCATTTACTTTTTCTTAATTTAGTTTGGGCGCCCGACCGTTTGGGCGCCCTATCGTTTTCCGGAAGCAATACGGCCCTAGATACGGCCCTGTCCATTAGTAATTCTTCAACTTATCGTACCCGTTCAACTTTAAATGCCATTGAAGGATATAATGCCATACCTATTCTGTTACGAAGGGAATCTAAATCCTGCCGTAGTGAGTCTGTGTCTTGTTGAATATCTCGACGTCTGGATCAGAATAAAACAGGGCATATATATTTATGAACACTAAAACACACGGGCACAGGGAAAATATTCTAGTTTAAAATAAAAACGGAGACACGTTTCTAATTGTGTTAAAAAGAGGTTTACGTGGTCATAACAGTGATAGCTACTGATTTATTGATTGATTAATTAATGTTTTTCCCACACTCAAGATTATATGACGCTGTTGCCAAGTTTAGCAAGTACCTGGTAACTTCTACAAGCGATCAAGTGAAAGATCCACTCAGAAATTTTGTAATTTTATTCGGTCTGAGTGGGATTTGTACCAGTGACACATCGATGGCAGGCTTGTGTCGGAGTGAGAAACTATCACTCTGCAGACTGGGCGATTGAGGCCCCCTGATTTATTGTATGGTGTTTTTGGCTGCATTTCGGTCACAATTTCTATGATATTTACTTGTTATAGATTTTCAATGAAATCTTTTACAACAATAGATTTTATATCAGACTTAATTAATCTCCTTCAATAGTCAGAAGTGCGACATTAAACATCTGTCAATCAATTAATAGACAAGGTCTGCGGAGACTTAATAGTTTCTTACAGTTGAAGGATTTCTCGAGTATATCGAAGATTCCGTGTCTCGGTGAGATCCAAGTCCTCATTTTCTCGAGTCTGTAGAGCATGAAGTTGTGAACGAAGTTGATCTAATTCTGCCTGTACTCCATCATGTCTCCTATCAAAAACAAAGTCTCTACCAACATGGGATAATGATGAGGTCAACTGGCTAACCTCAACTGAAACAAACAGAGCACAAAATACTTTGAATTTGAAACATAAATATACACAACAATACTGTAAAGGTTTTATTTTTCGAAAGAATGATCTTTTGCGAATAACGTGCTAAAGAGAATTCGAAGGAAATAATTTTCGTGAGAAAGCAAAGTTTAAAAAGCAAAGTTTATATTGCTATTACATACTTGTACGTCTTAAACTAGAAAACAAAGAACAAATTGATTATTGCCTGAAGAAATTTAAATAAAACTCTCATAATTAATTAATTATTCATGTTATAGTCATTAAAATCTTTGGCATAAGTTGTCAAAATATTTTTATCATTTATTTATTTTTTGGGGTGCATTATTATAAACATGAGTTTTGGGAAACCCAAAATACGCCCGGAAAGGCTTAGTCACTGCAGCCATACCAAAACAAATCCTTCCATATATATATTTTTAAATATATGCAATGGGTCCTTCAAATATGAAATCTCATCTGGTGTTAAATGTTCAGGTCTTCAGCTTGGAGTCCAGCTAATTCTGACTGGTCAGTGGGTTAAATCACTTGCTGAAGACATCACTGACCAGGATGTTTGCCACATTTTATATAGGTATATTTGAACAGAGCCTAATCTCTGAGATGGTCAGTGGTGTGTAAATATACAAGTCTTATCTGTTTACACTTACAACCAGGTTTATGAATATTGTCAAACATATCTTTAAGCAGCTATATTTGCTTTACCATATGGGTAATATAACTGAATTGAAGAGCCTTTAAAACAGAGATTTAATTATAATTCTAAACTTTTTATGTTTTGGCCACCATAGCTATCACTAAATTATCCAAGGAAGCTGACACACCTTCTACCCTATAAGCTATATCCTCAGAAAAAATTGTCCAGATGGAATCAAAACTTTGAAAGTTATGGAGCGGAAGGGAATATTACATAATCCAATATAACTCCCATATTACGTAACCAGTGATGTTAAAAATAGTTTGCGACACACCTTCTACCCATAAGGTATATACTCAGAAAAAATTGTGCAGATGGAATCAAAACTTTAGAAGTTATGGAGTGGAAGGAAATATTACATAATCCAATATAACTCCCATATTATGTAACCAGTGATGTTAAAACTAGTTCGCGACACACCTTCTACTCATAAGGTATATACTCAGAAAAAATTGTGCAGATGGAATCAAAACTTTGAAAGTTATGGAGCGCAAGAGAATATTACATAATACAATATAACTCCCATATTATGTAACCAGTGATGTTAAAAATAGTTCGCGACACACCTTCTACCCATAAGCTATATCCTCAGAAAAAATTGTCCAGATGGAATCAAAACTTTGAAAGTTATGGAGCGGAAGGGAATATTACATAATCCAATATAACTCCCATATTATGTAACCAGTGATGTTAAAAATAGTTCGCGACACACCTTCTACCCATAAGGTCTACACTCAGAAAAAATTGTGCAGATGGAATCAAAACTTTAGAAGTTATGGAGCGGAAGGGAATATTACATAATCCAATATAACTCCCATATTATGTAACCAGTGATGTTAAAAATAGTTTGCGACACACCTTCTACCCATAAGGTATATACTCAGAAAAAATTGTGCAGATGGAATCAAAATTTTAGAAGTTATGGAGCGGAAGGGAAAGCGGACGCCGGACAGCCGGACTGCCGGACAGCCGGACAGCCGGACTGCCGGACAGCCGGACTGCCGGCCGGACGGAGATGATACCATAATACAGCCCGCTTTTCAAGCCGGGCGTATAAAAATCAGAGCAGTAATAACAACTTTGAAAGTTTGGCTTACATTGGATGTCCTTCATGTGCTGTTTATACAGTTCTCTTTCACTTTCAAGTCTTCTAACAATCTGTGTCAACTGATCAATGGCCTGATTAAAAAACCCAAAACAAGCTAGTAAGCTCACAAAACACATATTATAGTTACTACGGTAAATGCCCGACCCTTTCAGCGATTTTATGGGGAGGTGGGGGGGAGTGACTCTGACAGCTCAAGCCTTCTATTTACTCCCCATCGACGAAAACTTCAATGACGCCGACTAGAGAGGGGTGGGTAATTGGTTTCACGCCTGTGTCGGGTAGATGAACAAACATCGCGCCAGGTGGGGTATGTGCGGCACCAGTTTGAGAGCCACGTGTTGGTCTATAACTGCCTATATCCCACTGACGTCTTTTGGCGACAGCCTTCAGTTGACTCTTTCAGTTTGCAAAATCTCGTATTTACCCGTTAATAAACCAAATAAATATTTACTATTGTGTTTTGTTTATATATTGGGAACATTCTTTTTCGTTTAAATGGAAAAGTTTCACCCGTAAAAAGGATGAGAAATCACGTAAAACGTAAGGGTTGTAATTTTGTTTACTGCCGATATGACTAAAGTTGCACGGTAAAACGGTCGTGTTCATAGAGATATTATCGATATTTGCAAATGCCAACATCGCCCAAATTTAAACTGGATAAACACTTATGAATCTGATGTAGACTTTTGTTTGGTTTTTACAATCTGGCTGTACCGAAAACAATATATCCGATATATTTTCTGACTGGTGTTTAGTCGATCTCTTGATGGCTTTACACACGCTCCATTGTCGTATTTTCTCAGTTCACGCCACAAACCGGTACATTGACGAACGAATGGACTGGCTTGCCGGTTAGTCCGTTGTCACTGTGTGAGCTCAGGCGCTCTGAATATCACATGTGGGTTGTGTATTGTTTGTTTAGGTACACAACACCAATTTACCACCTGTGGTATGGCCATTATACTTTTTCTAGTCTGCGAAACGGATTATCCCAACATTCCCCATTTTAGTTTCTATCATATGCTCTCTAGCTTTTCGGCGATAATCCCCCCTTGGCATCGCCGAAAGGGTCGAGCATTTACGGTAAGTATGACCAAAGATGTCAAATGTTTATTGCTAAAAACTATCAATTTTCATTTAAGGAAAAATGCCAAGTTCTTTCACCTGGTGAAATGGTGATTTGTAACTGTAACTGTAAATTGACTAAATATGTATTTAAAAACCTAATAATGAATCAAAACAAACTTCCTGTAAGGTCCCAGAGTGTGAAAGAAAAAGCGCTTGAAAATATGCATATTTTTCGTCACCAATCTGCCCTTATTTTCTTCATTTGAACATAAAAAAATGCAATAACAGAAATTAGACAGTAAATGTATATAAATATACTAATTAGACCCCAACTAATGTATATGTGACCCTGCTTTTTATCTGATGGGGTCTGAAGATTTTGTTAGTGAGAGGAAACACTGCTGAGAATTTCATAATTATTTAAGTCACAGATAATAAAATATATTTAAATATAGGAAATAGATGCCAAATGAACATACACGCAAAGTTTTAAGTATTAAAATTGAAGTAAGATGAAACCTTGTTCTGTTGTTGTAGTCTAGTCTCCAGGGTGTTTAGTTTTGACACACTAATATCTGAAGCTGGGGTACTGTATGGGTTAGAGCTGGATGAGTTCAAACTCCACTGAGATCTGTCCCAGAATGACTGCTGGGCAGGGGTTATTGTATTCATGCCATCAAACTTCTCTGTTGCTCTATTGTTAAACGAGGAGTCTGAAGAAGAAAAAACCCATACAAAAACATATGAAAAATTGACCGTTAATCTGCATACATGTAGACTATTCCTGCTAAAATGAATATAAAAATAACATGTATATAAGAATAATTTTCTTCATTATATGAAATAATTAAGGCATCAACATGGAAAGTTTTTTTTTTTTAAAGTTTCAAATAGTTTGTAAGTAGGGTTGTTTTTTTTTACCAAACTGACTTCGGCACCATATCAATCTTTGTGATCTCTACAGATTTGTTATATTGTATATTTTAGGATGAATTTCTTCAGGATAGTAAAAGGGCAATGCTCACGTGTGTAGGTATTTCTCAAGGACGATGATAAGGGTCTAGCATTTTTCCTTAAGGTTTTCTGAAATCATAGAGGTGAATTGAATTTAAATGGGGTCATTTAGACTTACAATAAAAATGAAAATGTATACGCAAAGTGTATTTGAAATTGAAGTGTGAGTACTTAATTATAAAGCATTATAGTTACATTTAACAAGGATTTTATTATATAACAAGGCATCGCAAACGATACAAATCCCCTCGCGTGCAAACACAAGAACTCTGATGCAAAATGGGGGCTGGGGTTATTGCAGGACATTGAAATAACATCAGTTGTCATTTGCACTAAACTGCAATAGACATGTTATCAGGCATGGGCTAATTGCCTGATAAATATGGTATATATTATTATTCATTCAACAATATCTGGTTACGCATCACACCAACAGCTTGATTTCCTGAAAGTGATTATAATTATGCATGTATCTAAGTGCATTCTCATTTGTGCAGAAGGTGTAATTGGCATTCTACATGATTATTTTCTTGGATGGAGACCCATTAAAGAAAAATATAGAATGCAATATAGTCACATACAATGTATATGAAGTTTGGTCACAAACCGTTTCGGGAAACTCAAAATACGCCCGGAAAGGCAGTCACTGTAGCCATACCAAAACAAATCCTTCCATATAAATATTTTTGAATATATGCAATGGGTCCTTCAAATATGAAATCTCATCTGGTGTTAAATGTCCAGGTCTTCAGCTTGGAGTCCAGCTAATTCTGACTGGTCAGTGGGTCCAATCACTGACCAGGATGTTTGCCACATTTAATATAGCTATATTTGAACAGAGCCTAATCTCTGAGATGGTCAATGGTGTGTAAATATACAAGTCTTATCTGTTTACACTTACAACCTTGTCAGACATATCTTTAAGCAGCTATATTTGCTTTACCATATGGGTAATAAAACTGAATTGAAGAGCCTTTAAAACAGAGAAATAATTCTAATTCTAAACTTTTTAGGTTTTGGCCACCATAGCTATCACTAAATTATCCAAGGAAGCTGACACACTTTCTACCCATAAGCTATATCCTCAGAAAAAATTGTCCAGATGGAATCAAAACTTTGAAAGTTATAGAGCGGAAGGGAATATTACATAATCCAATATAACTCCCATATTATGTAACCAGTGATGTTTAAAATAGTTTGTGACACACCTTCTACCCATAAGGTATATACTCAGAAAAAATTGTATAACTCCCATATTATGTAACCAGTGATGTTTAAAATAGTTTGTGACACACCTTCTACCCATAAGGTATATACTCAGAAAAAATTGTGCAGATGGAATCAAAACTTTAGAAGTTATGGAGCAGAAGGGAATATTACATAATCCAATATAATTCCCATATTATGTAACCAGTGATGTTAAAAATAGTCTGCCGGACAGCTGGACGGATGGAGATAATACCATAATACAGCCCGCTTTTCAAGCCGGGCGTATAAAAAATGAAGTAGCTAGAGCGCTGACAAAGATTTTCTATAAACAGTAACGGTGACCTTGACCTTGACCTTGGCACCCTGAAATACGAACTTGTTCGAGGTATTCCCATGCTGGACCCATATAGGAAGTTTGGTCAGAATCCGTTCAAAAATGAAGTCGCCAGAGCGCTGACAAAGATTTTCTATAAATAGTAACGGTGACCTTGACCTTGACCTTGGCACCCTGAAATACGAACTTGTTCGAGGTATTCCCATGCTGGACCCATATAGGAAGTTTGGTCAGAATCCGTTCAAAAACGAAGTCGCTAGAGCGCTGACAAAGGGTGAACATACGTACGTACGTACTTACGTACGTACTTACGTACGTACAAACGGAACGCTATATCCCCTCCCCGACTTCGTCGCGAGTGGATAATAAAGCTAGTAAGAACTGGTACTATCTGTTTTTTTCTGCTGAAATCTGAAATGCATTTATACTTATAGTACCGTACCGTTAAAACTGTGAGTTCTTATGGCACATTATCTACTGTAGTGTAAAGGTAGTTGGAGTATATTGATGTATACATCAAAGTATATTGATGATGGGTGACCCATCATCAGACATCAATGACAATATACTTTGGCCACAGACCCATCATCAGTATACTTTGGCCACAGAGTTTGGAGATCTCCAATTACTGTAAAGGTTGAAAGCTAATCACATAAATACGCAATCTGTATGCCATGGTGCAGGTTTGAACGTTTTATGAAAGTTTAATATTATTAATATTAAAATTGTATCTATCTAGTATCTTTACTATGTGTTGTTGTTGTTAATTTCATTCTGCCTCTTAATTCTAATCTAGACAAATGCAAATAACAACAAAACTAAAGAGACACACTTATATTTAGGGGAAAAAATTCACTCAAACCTTCACTTTTTCGAGATTTGCGTCTGTTTCATCCACGATTGAACGAAAGGTTTTTTCCCAATTCATGTTTGAACTGTCAAAACGAGTGTGGACTGGCGCCTGCTTGTTCAAAGAGAGGTAAGCATGCGGTTACGATTGAAAGCCATACATGCTTACCTCCCTTTTACAGCTGCTGTCCATAGAATATAGCGATATTATAACAAGATATCTATGCTTCTGTCAGATAAGGACAAGATTTCCAGACATTACTTTTACTTTCTATTCTTCTTTTTTGTCTGGAGATTGGGGGGAGGGGGGGGGGGGGGGGGTAGCGTTCCGATTGGATATGGACCATGCATTTTAAGGTGCAGAAACTGCCTTTCTGTATCTCCGCCATCCAAGACAGTTCCGTCAATAGACCTATGGCAGTTTCTTTTAGACATGTTACACCAAGAATATCTCATCGAATCATTTGACCGGCAAGTAAGTTTTACAGAATGAGACACATTGGTGCAGCAACGAATCAATATACTATCGGGATTCACTGATGACATTTGGGGGGTTGGCCTATAACCAAACTGTCATATAGATCTACGTATAGAGCCTACTAGTTGGAGATCTCCAAACTCTGTGGCCAAAGTATATTGATGATGGGTGGCTACAGAGTTTGAAGATCTCCAACTAAGGGCCCAGGGGCCTACATGAAAAGACGTCTTTCATGCATGACGTATATGCTGGGAATCTTTATTTTCACGACTGTAAAAGTTTTTGAAAGTCATCGAAGAACTAAAAGATTTAGCCTACACTGAAATGAGGAAAATCCATACAATGTGCGCTGCAAAAACCGAAATAGTGTCTGAAGAGTAAACAAATATGGGTTGCTTTGGCAGTTACGTAAAAACTTACGCTGCGCCGCTTTGTGAATCAGGTTACTGAACAAACGTTAATGCATTCTAAGTGTAAGTTAGTTTAAACATGTCGGTTGACAATAGCTGGATGGAGTGTCAGATTGGTACAAATTGGCACAAATTCCTGACAGATCAATATAAGTCATGTCCGGTATAGACCATTTATGACATAGTCAAATAATATTTGTAACAGTAACTGTCATGGCACAGGCGATGCGGTCGTTTAATTTTATGTAATGATGATACTTTCTAGACTAAATATCTATACCACTCAGTCCAAAGAAAAAAGAAACCTGAGAAGGTTTTCCGCTCTATTGCCCTACACATGGAATGTACCATGGTCTGTCGAGGATCGGGGGTTTGGACGTTTTCTCGGGTAACCTGGCAACTAAGTATGGGAACACCGCCGTATCAGTGAAAGAACGGGGGTAAACATATATCAATCAAACTTCTTAAATACTGAAAAAGCCCGCGTGGGCGTAAGAGAATAACTTCAATCCACATTGTGCTTACTAATGGCAACGGCCCCAAAAAAGTGAAATAATCTTGAGTGCGGCTTAAAACATCAATTAATCAAACAACCTGAAATAATTAAAAAAAACTTGGGTCGTGAAATTACGGAGAGATATCGTGAAATATCTGGGAATCATGAGATATACCCAATTATAAGTTCTAATATTGTTACCAAGATTGTTGTTATTGCCAAGAGGAAGTTTATAATTGCATTTTGTTTTACAGAGATGCTAATTGGGTGTATGTACAGGATTTACACATGTTAATAACAGTTGCTAGTGGTGACTTGGTATGTATTTATGAGCACTAAAACACACGGGCACAGGGGAAATCTTTTTGTCTAAAATAACCATGGAGACAAGTTTCTAATTGTGTTAAAAAGGGGTATATCATTTGTTATATTTATGAACACTAAAACACACGGGCACAGGGTGTTTTGGACAAAGTCGTGTATCTTCCCGTGCATATGTTTGAGTATTGTTAGTACATATGTGGGTGACCCCACGCATTGTAAGGTAACTATAATAATCCATAGTATACCGAAAACCAGTTTTACTCTATTTTACTTTACTGCTTGCGTGCAAACTATAACATAGCTTAGGTAAAGTGGAGTAGGCCTACCAATTCACCACACGTGTTTTTCTGTTCTCAGATCAACTATTTTCCATTGAGATGACGGTGATGATACCGGGCTCATGCAATCATACTCTCGCTGGATCTCCTTAAAGGCCCGGAACCTGTTTCACAAAACGGCGTAGATATATTTTTTGCGTAACTTTTATATGAACGTATCGCTACAGTATGTGTTGCTATTGAAGTCACGCTACGCCGCTTAGTGAAACAGGCTCCTGTTCCTCGCTGTGCGATTTGTCTTATACCGACTTGTAGGATGCGATTAAAATGGATGCATTTGATTCGTAGATAAATGACATTGACCAATTAAAAGCATCCATTTTAGTCGCATCCTACGAGTCCGTACGACAAATTGCACAGTGAGAACGGGCGTAGCTAAGATAGACCTGCCTGGTACGCCTTCACACGACATAGCGTCCACTCGATTCACCTTGAACTAACCAGTGTTGAACTAAACAATATTCCGCTGCACGCGGTGACTTCAGTAAAGTTGCTAATGCCTGAAATGTAATTTCGATGTAACTTACAATATCCTAAGAATATGAAAAAAATAGTGGGTAAATGCGAGCAAACGCCAACATATTGCCGAATGATTTAAGGTCACATGTATGATCAGTGACCTCCGGGGTGAACTCTCCAACCCCATTCCATTAGATTAAAATGGCCACGCTTGGCGTCAGAGTATACATCAGGGGCCTGTTTCACAAAGCGGTGTAGAAGTATTTTTTGCGTAACTTTCATACTACCGTATCTCTATAGTATGGGTTGCTATGGCAGTTACGTAAAAACTTACGCTGCGCCGCTTTGTGAAACAGGACCCGGGACTTAGGAGTACATGGGTGACTCATGCAATGCCCGTAGGAATCTCTTCGACTTTTCTATTGTATACCAGGTACCATCCCGTATAAGGCGATCAAGTAAAAAACCAATCAGAAATTGTCAATTTTTTACTAAATGGGCGAAAAGTTTAAATCTGATCATTTAAATAATATAAAAAAGAATGGTTTCATTTGCCATTTGTTGTGAGTGTTTTTTAACTCAATCACCTGATGTGTCAGAGATGCCACGTACCGTCCCTCCCGAAGGTCGGGGGTTCCCTTAGCAGAAAGTGACCTGTTTTCTTCCCACTTAACGTGATAACGCCACGATATAAGTAAAACATCAATCAATGAATCAATCATATTAGCTTGCAGTTCAAACACCCTGAACTATAATAAAGCTGTAGGGGTACTTTTGTTGCATCGTCCAAACGGCCCAAACTATAGTTTCGACATATTTATACTGTAGGCCTATACAAGTACCAGGGGCCTGTTTCACAAAGCGGCGTAACTGCCATACCAACCCATATTGTAGAGATACGTTAGTATGAAAGTTAGACAAAAATACATTTACGCCGTTTAGTGAAACGGACTCCTGGTATTTTCTGTATTTTACCTGAGGTGATAAATATCATGCTGTTCATTTATAAGATTTTTGTATTATTGGACTTCTGAGATAGATTTGAGCTTCTGTATCATTATTGGTCTACTGGTGGTCCTATGTATAAGACTAATGGACTACCGAAATGGATTTGAACATTGAACCCGCGACCATCGATGGAAAGCCTGTGTCCTGTATGAGCGACCCGTATATGCCCCTCAGTTTGGCTGGACGTCAGACTTTCTGTACTCCGTCTTTCTAAATAACTCTTTTAATTACACGAGAACACGAACATTTTAAAACAAATATTTTTAAAATATGAACATTTATTAATAATAATATATAATTTTCAAAGTTTGAAGATTGCGTTCGCAATGACGCAGCAAAATCAATAATACAATAACATATAAAGACAAAGGAAACATATATTTGTATAAAACATTGATTAAAGACACAGGGGTTTTCCCTGGCTCCCAAAATATCGGGGTTCAGTAGACCCCCATCAGATAAAAGTAGGGTCCCATATACATTAGGTGGGGTCCAATTAGTGCTTAAATATGCATTATTGTATTTTGGGGTCCAAGTGAGAAAATGAGGATCAGAGATACAGGTTTTAAGGGTGCGGTAAATCCCTGCAGACATTAGTTACTTTAAAGGGAATTAATCACAACGAATGATACTGGCAATTAGTAGTTAAATTGGATAAACAGTTTTATACACGATAAATTATTTCCAAGTTAAAATGAAGGGGAAAAACAATAATTCCATTAAATATAATCAGCTCGTAACCCATGAACACAAATTCACCACCATATTTTACGTATATGTACGTCTTAGGCATACTATTCACCCAATTTGCATGCACGTGCGCGAGTAAGTAATTTATTTTGCTGAGAGTTGGGAATAACTTGGAAATGGAACCTGGAGAAAAGGCATGAATAGGGAATTGAAACCGTAAAATCGATGTAACTTTTCAACCATATATTTTCTCACAGTGAGGAAGACACAAAACTAACGTCAAGTTTATGTGGTCAATTTTAATAGACTGGAGCCGACGTTTAAAGAGAATTTAAAACGATTCTTTGATATTAAAGTGGCATGAGCTGCCAAAATGTTGATTTTTTTTACCTTAAAACAGAATGTTAAAATTATTGGCTATTTTTCTCAAGACGCATAGTTCAGAAACTTTTTAGTGATTCTAGTCTCGAAAACGTACGATAAAGTATTGTTTTGAACTAACTTTGGCTTAGAATAAATGAATGGTCGTCCCGGTTATTTAAATTTTGTTTACTTTTAGGTTCGTACAGGCCACTTACTGTATGGATTTTCCTCATTCCAACGCCAATCGTTTAGTTTTTCGATGGCCTTCTACGCCTCTTATTGTCGTGATGATCAGAAATTATGAAAAAAGTGTGAATTTTGGCAGCTCATGCCACTTTAAGTTATTAGTAGAACCTAGAGTTAAATTATAGCACAAACGATTTACAATTTAAGTTTCACGAAACATTACAATTCTATTGCATTTTATTAGAAAATACTGTGTTTTAAATTAAAGCCGCCTGGTATGTTTATTGATATATTAAACCTTAAAGCACAATTCTTAGTATACAGCATCTATCTCACCTCGACTTTTTCGTCGAAAACGTAAAGTTAGTTTTTCCCAAATTCCGTTTTTCTTGTGATATTTATTTGGACTTGAATATGAAACACCGTTTGCTGTTGCGTAGTGATTTTTGGACAATCCGTTAACATTTCCGTTGGATTCATGTCCAGTAATATAAGTAGTTCCAACAGTTTCACCATTTGAATGCCGTGAAGATAAAAATAATTCATAGTCACTCTGCCGAGGTGTATGGCCGTTGTGAACGCCATTGCCTGCTGAATTATGGCGATTCTTTTGGCTTATGGGCTCAACGTTGCCGTTTACATATCCCATTTTAGAACTGCCATAAGAGAAATCGTGTATTGTTCTACGTTTAAGAGTTTCATCGCCAGCTTTCTTGGCAGAGTGACCAAATAAAGCACGTGAAATCGTCCCTGATATACTTTTCTTGTTGCCTTTATTATTGCCTGCACTGTTGTTGCTCTTGATTTTTTTCGCTGAAGCTTTAGCTCCTCTTCTTTGTGTTCTGGCAGAGGGAGTTTGGAAAACACTGTTCTCTTCTTGAATGTACTGTCCGAAATCATCTCCCGTATAATCCCTGTATACGGGTCGAGATGAAATACCTTTCTGTTCTGACGGTGTCACAGCATACATGTCGTCTTCGTCCTCTATATCTATCGTGACTACTTCCTCGTCGTAATCAGGGGGAGGTATATATGGCATACCATTACTGTCCTCCGTACTTTGAGAGAAACTACGTGGTTTTTCCTCCTCCTCAGACGTAATCCGCTGGTAGGACATAGGCCTATCACTTGTGTCTATATCCTGGACATTGTGCACATTATCGTTGTAAGACATGTTTCCTTCATAAGTGTCTTCAGTCCAAGACGTACTGGGTTTAGCGTCATACATGATCGTGTTGGATTTGACGGGAGATGTCGTCCCTTCCTTAGATTGGTCGCTTACCATGTCCAATGTTGGAGATACAGACCCCGTTTGTTGAGGAGATGTGTCATATTCCATAGAAGAAATGTTGTCCCTTGTTGGATGTTTGTTCTCGTCTGTTGTAGACTGTATCATTTTGCTGTCATCTTCCCCAGGAAGTTCGTCCGGTAATTCACTCCCTGCAAGACTTGCCGAATCGTTCTCCATTGACAAAGGGTTCTGTATATCTCCCATCATTATAAACGCTTTTTTGTCTGGTTTCGGTTGAGCGGCTTCCGATAGGGTTGATTTATCTGGTCTTGATTGCATGGGGTTTTGACTTTGCCGAGTTTCCTCGGCTGAAGTTTGGCTCAATATCTTTGGTTTATAGTTTCCGAAACTTTTGGTAAAACGCTCTTCTTTTTTGTCTGGGACATTTTCCACGTCATTGTAAGTGCCCATTCCAGTGAGTTGAACTCCCGACGAACTCTTGCCTTTTAATTTGAAGAGGCCACCTAAAGAGGGTCTGGACTTGGCCATTGTGGGAATTGATCTCAATTCAACCAGCTCTTAATGATCTGTAATAAAGAAAACAATCATTGTTACTATTATAATGCAAACATGTTTGATCGATCATTTAAAATAAAACCAAAAAAAAAAGCAAGGCCATCTTTTTAACATACTGCAAAATAGACTCATTACTGATGCTTTAGCCTACCAATAAACTCGTTCGAGTTCAGTTTATTTTGCATTGTATTAATTCAACCTCGTAAAGAATTCACTCTATACAAGTAAAAATGCTTTAGATTCGAATTTAAGTGCTAAAACAATGTATTTCGAACACTCCTGGGGACAGTTTCTCAGAACTTTTATTCCCGACGTGATACCAGTTCAAGGCTTAAATTCCATGGCATCATATACTTTCAACATTACGTTAATACGACCAGGCGCAAAGTTACGTCAGGCGGAAACAGCCCTTGATAATCTTGAAATAAACAAAGGAAAGAGATCCACTTGATCTTCCGTCTCCAGATATTTCAGTTGGACACATATATGCATGGCGGAGCTTACTGATATTACCATAAACCTTCGATTAAATATTAGGATGAGAAAAACTGTTAAGTTTCCAAAGGCGTTTGCAAAAACAAATATCCTTGATAGTTACAATCTTCCTGATATATCAAGTCCAATCCGAAATAACATTCCATAACAATGGACGCATTAAACCAAAGACTAGCATATTGCCATCGGCCCATCTGATAAAGTAACACAATCAATGAGCCCCCTCTGCTCTAAAACGCGAGGCAGTTTGAAAAAATAAAATAAGCAAAACGTACGTTTGTTTTTGTCATGCCAACCAAACGACTCGGTTCTATTTACTGTATCGGAGTTTAACAATATGCTATAAGTAACTGCATACTTCCTTTTAAAGAATTCGATACTATGGCCAATTAGACACGGTATGATTTGTCCATTAAGCCTTACAGGTAATGGATTTCCAAAGGTCAAATGTAAACACAGACAGATGAAAACAAACCTGCATGGCTTTATGTAAAGTGTGTGGCCCTCGGGATATGGCACTATAAACGAGCAGGAGACAAGGTTGTGGAGACGATACAAGTTTACTTATAATCGCTACCTTGTATATCACACACCATTCCTGAACTTCCCCGATATTCTGGGCAAAGTTAATTAAAACTGGGAAAGTCAATCAATTAATCATGGTCTACATCACACTATAATATTGGACGAGTCTTAACATGCTGACAAACATGCCTATAACATTACTGACTACCCCGACGACAGTTATAAATAACTCAGTATACGGGATTAAGTATAACGGTAATTCCTTACGTTGATCCAAGGTATAGAATTTCAATTATTCCAGACAGAAATGCATAACGTACTCGTAATTTGGTCTGGATTAAATAGTCTTAGATGGCCGTCTTCATTCCACGCAACGCGTTTATGGGAATGAAAACATGTTCTTGTCGTGTTTAATACTTATTTACAGAATGTACGCCTATGTAAAAACTAAGGTGCATGGTGGATTCAAAAAGATTTCAATATAGCTGAACATATAGCCCCCCCCCCCCCCCCCAGCTCCCTGGCATAGGTGGATAAAAGTATATATAGACTTGTGACAGACACCCATTTGATATCGTTGAAAGAAATCGCCAAAACCCATTGTGGCGATGAAACTCCCATTGTGAATAAAATAGCATGGCTTGTTGAAATGGAATCAGAGGAAATTATAATAAATACTTTAAGACTTATGTGTAACGGACAAACGTGTTTTGAATTGACGTCAACTGTTTGATCTTAAACCCAGGGAACTTGGCTCGGCCATTGTGACTATATATAGAGGAAACTTCCAAGTTTCCATATGTACGCTATTCGATCCTCACACGAGATTCCTGCTTTTTCTGGACCACTCTGATAACTTCGGTGAAATCTCAATAACAATGTACATGTGTAATGGCGGCTGCATAGTTCTGTCACGTATGTAGTTTACGTCAGCCATGGTTTGGTATTTATCAAAGGTATTTTGGTTTATATTTTGGTTTATACATGGATTTGAATTTGCACTGTATATGTTATGGTTAATCTAAGAGGTCTGGTATAATAACACAGGGAATTCGGTTAAACCGGTCTGGTATAATAACACAGGGAATTCGGTTAAACCGGTCTGGTATAACAACACAGGGAACTCGGTTAAACCGGTCTGGTATAATAACACAGGGAATTCGGTTAAACCAGTCTGGTATAATAACACAGGGAATTCGGTTAAACCAGTCTGGTATAATAACACAGGGAACTCGGTTAAACCGGTCTGGTATAATAACACAGGGAACTCGGTTAAACCGGTCTGGTACAATAACACAGGGAATTCGGTTAAACCGGTCTGGTATAATAACGCAGGGAATTCGGTTAAACCGGTCTGGTATAATAACACAGGGAACTCGGTTAAACCGGTCTGGTATAATAACACAGGAAATTTCGGTTAAACCGGTCTGGTATAATAACACAGGGAATTCGGTTAAACCAGTCTGGTATAATAACACAGGGAATTTGGTTAAACCGGTCTGGTATAATAACACAGGAAATTCGGTTAAATGGGTCTGGTATAATAACACAGGGAATTCGGTTAAACCGGTCTGGTATAATAACACAGCGAATTCGGTTAAACCGGTCTGGTATAATAACACCGGAAATTCGGTTAAACTGGTCTGGTATAATAACACAGGGAACTCGGTTAAACCGGTGTGGTATAATAACACAGGGAATTCGGTTAAACTGGTCTGGTATAATAACACAGGGAATTCGGTTAAACTGGTCTGGTATAATAACACAGGGAATTCGGTTAAACCGGTCTGGTATAATAACACAGGGAACTCGGTTAAACCGGTCTGGTATAATAACACAGGGAATTCGGTTAAACTGGTCTGGTATAATAACACAGGGAATTCGGTTAAACCGGTCTGGTATAATAACACAGGGAACTCGGTTAAACCGGACATACGTCTTTCTTGTGTATCATTGCGTGGACACAGTAGGTATGAAGTTTTGGTAACTCGATCTTAACTATATATCTAAACCCCACACCCTAAATACCTGTGCGTCCACTGATGACAAAAGGAGGGAAACAAAAATAGAAGAATCTAAATGGCGTTTAAAGGTATTCCTTTAAAAGAAATTTAGTTAAAAAATCTATGATAAAACATGATAGGCCTACCGTGGACAGGTATACAAAAAAGTGGAGGTGTAATGGCCAAAACATATATATAATACGATATATGTTTGACGTGACATTGGGGTTTCTATATGTAATGTAATACCGCACTTGATCTGTTATCGTTATATATCTATAATTTATGTAACAGGATTCTACAAGAAGGAAGTACAAAGATCAAAGTCGTGATTTTCGAGAAAACTCAACTGACATTGATAACACAAAAAATCCACCCGAATTAATTAGGCTAAACAAAAGGAAATAATCGTAAGTCAATGAATATTCATAGGTTAATTGAGGACTTAATAAGCCAGTGATTACTCTGAGATGTAGGCCTATATATAGTTTGATTCATTGCTTGGGTTAATTTCTGTGTCGATCGAGGTCGCTGTATAGATGCTATACCAGGAAGAAATCTCCGTATTCAGTGAAACCATATTCATCTCTGGACTTTAATGCTATATAGAGCTTTTGTGATACGTTGAACTAAAAAAGATATTTCATGGAGGGTAAAAAATGATAAACCCTAATCTAGCCGAGAAATCTGGGCTCTGCCGAATTTTTTTTCTCTCCGTGTTCGTCATAAGGCGACAAGACACATTAGCAGCCATATATACCAGTCGCCGTAAGACCGATAATCCGGGCTAACCCTAATCTGGCTTTTGTTAATACTCTTTCTAATTGGAGTTTGAATTCTATGGTTTACTAATACGATATGTTTTCGCTATAAATAAACAAACCCGTCCAAATATAGAACCATTGGGTCAAGAAAACAAGGATACTCCAAAATAAGGCATATTCAAATATCAAGGACAATTAAATTGTAGTGAAAAAACTCCAGGGATAAATTTTTTAAAATACAAAATCTTGTTATTGTAAAGCTACACGATTAATATAACTCTATTATAGACTGAGAGGAGATTTAAGGCAACTACACAGTTTCTTTTGTGAATAACTCGTCCATGTCCATCCATTGTAAGCAAATACGTTATGTTGGTTGAATGGTAAACCAGTAAACACGTATGCCTTTTACCTTATCATATGTCTAAGTTTAATAGACATACACTGTAGATAAAACCACACCCAATACAATTAAAGTATGACTGAATTTCAGATCGACACAGACCCTTCCAGTGCTATAGTTATTATGGCCACTTACAACATCCCAGACATATGATATTTCATAAGGTTGACGACTATATGTGCCCGTGTGTTTTAGTGTTCATAAATATATATATATATATCAGTGTTCAAAGGATCTAAATAACATGCCTCTTTTTAACAAAATTAGAAACTTGTCTCCATGGTTATTTTAGACAAGAAGATTTTCCCTGTGTCCGTGTGTTTTAGTGTTCAAAAAGATATATATATATTTTCACAGAAAATTCAGTACTTTTATAATATGTCTTTTGTATGTTTTATCTTTTTCCTTTCTGTTTTATTGCACTGGGTATGTAGTTTTCTCCACACCGGTAGAAACATAATATTCTGAATTCTAAAATTGCATATAGTCGTCAACCTAATGAAATATCATAGGTTTGGTTTGTTACAACAATTTATGGGGTATAAAGGTCTAAATGATATACCTCTTTGTAACACAGTTAGAAACTTGTCTCCATGGTTATACTAGACAAGAAGATTTTCCCTGTGTCCGTGTATTTTAGTGTTCAAATATATATATATGAATACATGGGATTCCTTGCTTTAAAGAAACCCGCACTCAAATAACCCCAGTAGTACAACTGGTATATGTCTCTAGATGACACCATTAAGATAAAATTATATAAGGAAACATTTGGTACAAAGACTACCTATACCCATAGATACTCCAAAAATTAATAGTCTAAAATAGGTCATCTTAAAGCGGCATGAGCTGCCAAAATGTTGATTTTTGACGTAAAAAACAGAATGTTGAAATTATCGGCTATTTTGCTCAAGATGTATAATTCAGAAGCTTTTTAGTGCTTCTGGTCTCGAGAATGCACGGTAGAGTATTGTTTCGAACTAACTTTGCCTTAGAATGAATGAATGGTCGTCCCCGTTATTTAAATTTTGTTTAGTTTTCGAACATTTTTTTGGTTCGTATAAGACACATACTGTATAGATTTTCCTCATTCCAATGCCAATCATTTAGTTTTTCGATAGCCTTCAAAGCCTTTTGGCAGCTCACGCCACTTTAAATAGCCCAAATTTCAGCAAAACTCAAACCCAAAGTTACCCAAGGGTTTCTTTGAAAAGAGAATAAGAAAAGGTGCATTTGTAGGTCTATAAGTTATTTTACTCAATCGAAACAAGAACAAATTATTAATGAATCTGTTATCGTTTAGCTTACCGTCAAGGCCTAAAACTAGTACCCTATACTACATGTAATTGTCCACAGTCGATCATATTTCATATAATAACCGATCATCATTTTGTTGGCCAGCATAACATTATTATATCTTGGCAACCAATGCTCATCACTACACTAAAATGGCAAGTTACTAGGATACTTTACTCGAATACAAGATTTTTACCTGTTTCTACTTTCCAGTTGTTAGTCCATTCCGTATTTGAAATTCCGGTTTAACACAGCTATCATCCCTTGGAAAGTACCAATTAAATTAAACATCTACGTAGAGATTTATAATAAGGAAAAGGGTCACAGAAATGAACCGAGTCTTGATTCTATCCACTCCAAATTCCGTTTGACAAACTTAGCGTCCGGTTGGCTTCCAGTAATTAGACCTATATCTTGGCCCGGGTTAGAATTCCGTAAGAACTTAAGTCTTGGGGGTATAAGCCGTGAATAAAGGCCCGCAGTGTTCACGGAACGTTCCGCCTGAATGTGACAGGCACTGTGAGAAATCAGGTGTAAGCTTACAGGTATATCATTACCGTACGTACCGGAAAAACTTGTATCGTTTAAAACGTAAACAACTACAAATGATAATCAGTTAATGAATAAAGCCATTTTGAGCTATATATATATCTCTTTTAAATTCGCTTGTTTCTGGAACTTATTTCTACATAAAGTGAAAAAATATCTTGATGAGTTTTCTGTTTGAGACATTACAAAAAGGTGCTTATAATACTTAAACATAATAAGTTGTCAGACTCCTGTAAAGATTTACCGAGAGAATTCAAGTATTAGCTTGTAAAAAACATATGTTTACACAATTCTTGTTTATCCGGTTTAGATAATTTCCTTTTTATTGAATCCAGACAATGGGAGTTGTTTTTATATTGTTTTCATATTTTCAAATTATAGGACCTGTTATTTTTGTGAAGTAACACTTCCGGTGAAGTTTTTCATTTCTTTTTGATACATCTTGTCCGATGTGCAATAGGACTATCTATGAAATAACTCCCTTATTTACCATAGATCCTGATTAAACTAGCCTATATAGCCAAAGCAAATACTTTATATATTAATTTAAATACGAATTATATGCCTATGGTATCGGCTGACCAATAATCTTATACATCAGAGGCAAGTTTTATTTCAGATTTTAAATTGTTAAAACTTACTCCAAGGCAAAAATAAAATGACAACTTTGTTAAAGAGCTGCCTGACGCGTTAAAAAAAAAACAGAACATATAATTAATAGAGTTTAACCATAATCTCATCCTCGGATGCCCAGGGTTAAATTCTCAACAAGCTCGCCTTGAGTAAAGTGGGCGTGAGCGTAAGTTTTAATCGTGGGTTCCGACGATGTCGTAATCTGTAAAACAGAAAATAAAGGTAAGGTATAGGTGACCTGCAGATAGTAATTCAATAACATTAAATGTCTACAGGTACCTCGTTATTTATGTTTGGATATTTATTGGTCGGTACCAGGTCGACCAATAAATGTCAGAAATTATAAATAACGGAGTAAGACCTTTACTAAAGTGAAGTACTGCAGATAGGTGAATATAGAATATATGGACCCCCGAACTATATGGGATATGGAGGGTAAGCCACGTATGAGTAACAAGATATTTTATAGGTAAATGTGGGTTAAACATTGTCAGGTCTACTATAGCAAATGTCTTTTCTATAAGAAAGACGTCAAAGCCGGAGACACGCCCTTTAAAACACAAAAAGGATTGTCAATGGAGAAACAGTGAGACGGGAGAGGTCAAACGTTCCAAAGGCTGTCTGTGGTATACGATTGTAATGATAAAGGCATGAACAAGAAGTGTAGTCAAAACACGACGTAATTTTTAGTCACGATTGCTATAATGGACTCCTCTGTAGCGATTTCTGGATTTACAATATTCTAGTCTGTTTAATTAGTTCGGCACAAAAATTGGGCAAGTCCAAATATATTTCAAAACTTGCATAAACTTAAGAATAAAAGATGTGTGTGTCTTGGGGGGGGGGGGGGGGGGTTGGATACAGCTCCATAACAATTAAGAGGGTTACGAAGAACCTAGCCGCACACATGTGTCTCATCCTGTTTTACTTACTGTGTCGGTCAGGAAGATACGAAGAACACATACCTAAAATCCTTTCAACGGAAATTATATAACAGCTGTCTTCGGGGTCTTAGTTAAACCATACAGAGTTTGAATTGTTTTTAGTTTGTGTATTAACCCATGAGCAATTCTGCGTTTTATGGACGGAGAAATTTTACAATAATGACATAAATGCAGAATACAAATATTTTGTCAATTGTGGAAGGTTTGATTCTTGTTCGAGGAAGATAACAGGTTTTTACCTAGTCCGAAATATCTGCGATGATGATGTAAGACATTTTCTGACAGATAGGCCATCATCCTATCTGTAAGAAAATGTCTTACATCATCATCGCAGATATTTCGGACAAGTTTTTACCCTTTGCATCGTTGGCCATGAATGACAAAATTTAGGTCTTATTTCCACAAGCTGGTTATAGCCTAAACAAAATGGTACTCATCTTCGACAGGTTTTTACATATTTTTTAGAGACGTTCGTCCTAGGTACACCTTTTTGCTTCCTGTTTCAATTTCTAAACTATGCGACGTACATGTATCCACACCTGAGAAAAATCAAAGCTTTTTTGTACATGATACACAAATTTTAGACTAGATACAGTTTAAAATAGACGGACTGCATATATAAACAGAATAACCTATAGGCCTACGTTTACTCACAAGAAACTTTGTTGAGATGTCTAGAGAACTATATATTTAATACCGGGGTAAGGGTATTTCATACATTCAAAGGTTTTTTTTTTACCCTTTCCATTATTTATAAACTCTAGCTGGTGGAAACATACCTTATAGATAATAGATCTGTTGACGACTATTTTCTGCCGAGTTCTGATAGTAGGCCTATACAGTAGTGTTTAGGGCCTGTTTTCGTACTCCTAAAATATATTTGCATTATTTGTTACGTGCTTTTTCTCAGATCAGATACATCACGTATACCCCATAGCTCTGATCCATATATACAAAAGGATAAGGGCAACAAACTTGTCAAACACAAATACTTTTATGGAATGTTTCATTGGCACAGTTTTTAAACATCTTCGCAAGCCAAGTTAAAATCTGCATGTCCCCATTCCGTGTATTCACGGAATGGGGACATGCAGGTTTTATCTTGGCTAGAGAAGATGAGTTGTAAAGAGAGAAAACCAATTGAATAGTGCTGTTAGCGTGTTCAGACATTCTCTGAGGGCCATTTTTCTGTGAGCCGTTCGTTCTTTGGGAGCTTAACACCCAGATAACAGAAAAAGTTTACAATTTTGCAAATTTAGCAAGTTTATGACGAAATGTTACTGGGAAAGGCCATTGAGCAATCACTTTGTCCGGGTTTCCAAAATGACTTTTTTATACACTGGCGACCGTATTTTGGAATACGGCCGCCAGTATGTAAAAAGTCATTTTGGAGTCAGAACCCCGGACTAGCAATGACTGTAACTGTAAGCCTTCGGCTGTACTTGACCACAACAGCATAACATCGCTAAAGTGACCTTTTAAGCTAAAATATGTTATATTTCCTTTAGAGACAAAAGCCTATAGATTTAAAGTTTTGAATTATTTTTTTTTATTATTAAACGTGTATTTATGGACAGGTATATCTGTGACATTATCATGTATTGGAATAAATATATTTTTTAATGGTAAACAAAATATTTTCTGCCTAAATATTAAATTTCTTCTGGACATTTACAGTTTAGTCTTTGCTTAAGCTCACTATCGCCACAACAAATTACCAAATGAGTTCTGCAAAAATAGCAATAGGTCCCTAATGGCCTAGTGTCAAATCCATATGTTTCACTTTCAGTGAGATATCGATGAAAAACTCCACGTCACACTTTCGCCTAGACATTAAAGGGGCATGAGCTGCCAAAATGTTGATATTTTGACGTTAAAACAGAATGTTGAAATTATTGGCTATTTTTCTCAAGACGTATAATTCAGAAGCTTTTTAGTGCTTCCAGTCTCGAAAATATACTTTTTGTATACTTTTCGAAAACGTTTTCGGTTCGTATACAGGGCACATACTGTATTGATTTTCCTCATTTCAACGCCAATCCTTTATTTTTTCGATGGCCTTCAAAGCCTCTTACTGTCGTGACTTCAAGGATCATGATGGAAAACTGGTAAAAATTATCGAAAACGTGTTTGTTAAAAAAGGTGAATATTGTTTTGAAATGAAGTTAATATATTTTAGGTGAAGTATCGCCTTTTACTAAACATAATGAATAGAAGAAGCGAGAGTGGTTCCCCTTGTTTTACACCCTTTACCACACTGATTGTTTGGTGTTTTACGCCGCGCTCAAGATTATTTCACTTATATGGCGGCGTTGCCAGTTTCATTGTGGGAGGAAACCGGGCTCTTTGCCCGGAGGAAACCCACGACCTTCCGCTGGTAACTGGCAACCATCCCACATAGGTCGTTCGAGTGACAACCCAGCCAGAAAATTTTCCAATTTTTGGACTGAGTGGGATTCGAACCCGCGACCTTACCACACTGAAGAAGTCGGATAGATTCTCGTGTAAATGAATAGCAAACCTGCACTTTGCACGTTGATTTTAAAGCATTGGTTATTTTACGACTGAATCTACTTAACATGAACTTTAAACCACAGTGACCAAAATCAAAAGCTTTTTGGAAGTCAATACATGTACCGTATAAAGCTTTCTTCTGATCAATAAATTTATCAATTAGACATTGTCAAAAATAGGCACAGTCTGTCTGGACGAAAGCCATATTGTTTGTCAACAATTGTTTAATTCACAAAAATTACCCACCCTATTTCTTAAAACCAAGGAAAATATTTTTGAGAAAGAACCAACCAGAGTTATTCCCCTGTAATTACTGGCTATATACGGTTGATGGGTAAGTATATGTTTCAGACAAATATGGTATACAGAATATCAGAACTGTATAAAAAATACCTCAGCCAATACTGTTTAACTGATCTATTCATTGTTTTAATACACTTCCAAGGATTTGGTGTTTGGTACAATAAAAACATTTAATTGAATTAAATTATTGCCATTTGAATTCCTTTTGTTCACATGCCCAGCTCAGCGTTTGTTGGCGGGTATCGAACAAATCAAACTTTTAATTTCAAATATAAAAATGTTGCCATTGGCAAAATAGAAAGTTCCTAATTCTTGTGTCTGGAAAAAATACAGAAAAGCGTCTGCTCTTTTTTATAGTCAATAGTAAGCCCTATTGCAATAGAATTCTGGCGAGTGTTCCTATTGCATGCCCGTATGGCGTTTTTTTAAAATGAATTTATAATACCCAAAAATCTTCAATCAGGCGCTTGTGTGGACTATACATTTAAATCACAGGTCTTGAGTATTCTGAATGGTATCATATTTATATGTGACATTTATATCTCAGTTTAAGCTGTAAATTCTGAATATTTACATCAACTATTGTCTGTTTCTTTTAATTATTTGCAAGTTAAATAATTCGGAAGCTTAGTAAAAAAAATGTCAAAGTGAAATCTCTTTTTGTTTTATTCATGCAGTTTAACACTTCAAGTATAACAGGGGTTAAATTTAGAGATGATACCATCGACCTAAATAACTGGGCATGTTAATTGTCACAGAACAATTTTCCACAAACATGACCAATATATTGAGTTATGTCAAAACTTATCCAAATGCTTGAGGTGTGGGAAATTAATAATCGGCAATGACAGGCGTCCTTCGGTGAATGATTGTACATTTACGATGTGATCGTGGTGGCAAAAGGGGGATACATAGAGATCCAGGCACCTCCCAATAACATTTAGACATTTAAGGAGAAAAGTCAATTAAGTTGGACATTTTATTTCAGGGGTTCAAAAATGACCCAAACACAACAACCACAGCCTGGATATGTTGTGCTGATAAAAATACTACACAATAAAATAAAAATCTAAATATGTACAGATAATGATCAACAAAGCAATAAAACCACACAGCATTCACATATGTAAGGTGGAACTATACAAATATAATATACAATAAATATGATGAAAACATCCTGTTAGTCTGTTTTAGCAAACACTATATGTATGGAATCAATATACTTATTAACTAAGCACTGCCAATAAATCTTTTCAGTTTCACCACCGGAATATAGAGTGACCTCCCTTAACTAATTATCTGGAAGTGAAGATGTATATATTTTTGTTTGAAAGAGGAGCTGTTCTCCAGGTTGCAGAAACGCAATGGTACATTTACTTCCCATTTGATATGTTCCAGCATTAGAAGGACAATCTCACAAAAGGTTTTCCTGCACCATTTTAAAATAGAGTACAAAAGTAAATAAATTGTTCTCTGTAGAGATTGACTTATACAAATCTCAATCCCAAAGGTGGGAGAATCTTGTATAGTCTCACACCTTTGGCATGCAGAGAATCAAAATACAATGCACTTCACAAACACACACAAAATACAAATAAATATGTCATCATCAGAAAAACATTTCTGTAACAATCAAGGTACTGGTTTAAAAAAGCTCCAAGAAAACTAGGGTATGTATCAGTTTGTGTTGCCACTTTCCAGAGGGCTGAGTTAAATTCAACCATGGCAGATTACTGCATGATGATATTTGCACCATATAAAGTCGTATGTGTATTTAAAAACAACTTATGATATAAACGTCTAAATGATATGCCTCTTTTTTAACACAAGAAACTTATGGTTATTTCAGACAAGAAGATTTTTAAAAAAATAGCCTCCACTGTGAGGCTCTACAGACAAAATGAAAGATTTATCTATGTAAAAAAAAATAGTAAAGAAAAAAAGTGGTATTGTCGAAAAATCTAAATGCCTGAATGTTTTGTTAATATCAGTAGATTTATATGATACAGCTTAGCGTATTTTGTTTAGTAGAACCAGAAGTCAATGGGATTCCGGCATAAACATAAATGGCTAAAACACGTATTATTGGAAAACATATTGTACATCTAAACAGATAACAGCAGTTCTATCAAAGAAGCTTAAATGATAACAGAAAACAAATATGAACTACAAATGTTAGAAAGATAATGAGGAGCACAAATTAATTAGATACATGTAGAAATCAATATATTTGTAGAATCATTTTAAAGTGACTAACTAAAAAGATTGCTAATATCGGACAAAAGCATTGTTGGCTTGTTGTTACTTTATGTTCTTATATCAGACTTTGTTTGTTTGTGAATTTCCTGAAAGGATGGATAGATTGGAGGTTAACGTCACACTCAACGTTATATGGCGACAAAAGTACCAAATGAACAAAACATCAGCCTTCCCAACCAAAACTAAATTTCGACATTAGGCTCCAGAGACTGTAGAACATCAGGAAGGCTAATGTATTTTGCTGGGTCAGCATACTTCCTGAAAGGAGGTATTAAGGATTTTGAATTTGATCGAAATGATTGATTATTCACAGAAATGGTTGATTATTCACAGAAATGGTTGTGTATTCACAGAAATGGTTGTGTATTCACAGAAATGGTTGTGTATTCACAGAAATGGTTGTGTATTCACAGAAATGGTTGTGTATTCACAGAAATGGTTGTGTATTCACAGAAATGGTTGTGTATTCACAGAAATGGTTGTGTATTCACAGAAAAGGGTGCACATCTTTCAGTAAGAATTATGACTGGCTAGTTTGACCAACATGATTTTTAATATGTACAGTTGTACCATGGTCTCCCACACTCAAATACTGAGATCAGATTTCTTCTAAATACATGTATTTGATTTACTCTGGGGAGCAAGGGAGAGTTAGTGCTCAGTTTGCTGGAATGTTTGTCTGCTACTTTATCACACAAGCCAGCAGACCTGCTGATAACAATCAGTTAATAATACGTCTTGTACAAAAATTCAGATAAAAATAATAACTTATACGTAATACGATAATAACTTTGTAAATTAAAATATATTTTCTGAAAAGATTTGATCAAGTAAATAAAAAGTAAACTCTAAAATAATATTAAAATACTCAGTAACTTTATAAGTTTGTGAGGAGATAAATCTTAGGCATCATTTAGATGAATCTTATTAATTGCCTAAAATACATATTGGCAAATTATGTTATGTGTAGAGATTGATATAGTATCTTGGTCAGAGGGTCTGCTTACAAACTCCAGTCAGGGTGGACTGGAATTTGATGCAGTGTGAATATACCTTTCACAGGGAATAGACCCTTTCGGCTTAAGGATTGACGCTTGCAAAGAAGCCTCGTTGAATGGTAAAATGACGCTAAATGGAGATTTTGGATCAATTCGACGTTGGAATCGTGTTCATTTCGTCTATGACGCACTGCAAAAGAGGCGTGTCCCAGCGCCCGCAACAGAGAAATGACGCCAATGCCATACAACTCGAACGTCATAAAAACGTCATTCTAAGCCGAAAGGGTCTATACAGATATAACTTTGGTTCATTCAGGTATTTATAGTTTAAATTCAGATATATCCATTTTGTGCCACAGCTTTATATAATGAAACATACAAAATATACACATAAAACGTACTGTATTCAATTTCAGTCCCAATGGGTCTATTATTGGAATCATTCAAGAGCAGTTGCTTTAGAGTTCTCTTAAATAAAATCTCTTTGGTTTACATTTACAGATATGACCCTTCAAATAATTAGCTTGTACAGAAGTTTCCTTTGAGGAAAAAAGATCTTTGGACTTCAGTATCATGTTTTAAACAAGATTGAGCGGTATGTTTATAAAGTAAAATATATAATAACATTTGTAGTAGAGGCAGTTTGACTTTAGACGAACTCGGTTTAGCCAACTTAACCAGCTAAATGATATCACCATTCAGTCGGCCAAAAGGGTAAAATTCACCAATTACCCAAGTAAAGAGCAGTTTTCAATACGGGATCAGTTCAGTGAAACTCAAATGGAGAGTCCCCAGATGCAGAATGTGATCACGTTTTATTTTCATTGCTGTAAAATACTGGTATAAAGTTGAATGTAAAGGATGCTGCCTTTTATCAGATCTATTTGTATTGAGGTTTATATAGCACTCAAGGATCCATCCAGTATACACCTAGATCTTTGGCCAGGGAGAAAGGTTTACGGACTATACCTCCAGCTATACTCAAATCACTGTCACTCTGAAAATACACAAGAAAACAAATATACAGATTTGATTCTGTTAATGCTTCCTTACTATACATGGGGAAATTAACTAAAAGGATCAGGGCCTAGTTTCATGGCAACCAATGCTAAAGGTATATGTTGCCATTGGTAATTAAGATCACCTTAAACTAAGATCGCTTTGTGAAACTAGGCCCAGATCTCCATTTATTCTAAGGAAAGTAGTCAACAATATCTGTTTAAGAGGAGAAAATAACTACGCTCATTTTGGCAGGTAAATGATTGCTGAATGGCTGTTGGAGAGTTGATTACCTTATATTTAGGTTGGCTATCAGCAAATTCCTCTCGCCTTCGTTTATTTGGGAATGGAAGACAGAGGTCTGTAAAACTGACGGGAAGTCTACAAGAAGAAGATGGATTCATTAGTTGATTGGCACATCAAATTCAAGATTATTTCACCTATTATTTTACCTATTTCAGCCTTAAAGAGTCCGAGAAAACCACCCATGTGCCAGGAGGAAATTCCTGACATTCCACATGTACCTGGCAACCATTCCACTTGGGCCAATCAAGTAAAACCAGAGTCAGATTTGTCCATTTTCTAGTGTGGGGGAGTAGGATTCAAACCTGGGACACATAGATGGCAGGCCTGTGTCCACATCAGCTGCAAGTGTCTTTAACAAAATAGAGCTTCCCATTTGACCTCTTCTGGGTTATGTGGCCAGGCGAAACATTTGATTGATTGTTTGGTGTTTTATTCGCCGCATTCAAGATTCCATCACTTACATGGCGACATTTATGGGTTTAGTGGTGGAGAAGGCCCCTGACCTTCATCAAGTACCCGGCAACTCTTCCAAATACAGCATGAAACGTTTCAAAAATTGAGTTCAAATTGATTGAAATGGCTCTGTGACATGATATTTGTCATTTCACAAAGAGGCTGGATTTGTCAAACTGTTACAAATGTTGGGTCTTTCCTTGTGGTGCTGACAGAGAGGTCAATTACTCGAAGCTTAACCAATTGGACCTTGATGGCCAACCTCTTGACTCGTCTGATTGACTTGTCTGATATTTTATAGATGTAGCCATAAGTTAATTTAACTACCTTGCTGAAAATATGGTTGCTTTAATTTTTGGAAAATGGAGTCTTTAGATAGAATTCTCTTTTTGCAGGTTTGCTTTCAGTGGCCCTACCCATTAAATGTTCCAGCTTTTATGATAATAAAAAGTGATGACTATTATGATAAACAGGCCTTTAAAATGGAATGATTTTGATTGACTTGTTGATATCAAACGATATTAAAGTAAAATTAGGACACAGTAGCCAAGAGAGTGGGTAGTGGAGACCACTGGCCTCCATTCAACAAGAGGCCTGAATGTACAAAATGCCACATTGAAACAGAAAATGAACAGCAAACTGTGAACAAAATAAATAAACAAACAAACAAAAAGTATAAAGCTATGGCAGTTGGCTTAAAATTCAGATATAACCAATATAGTAATATAAGAGACAGTTGCCTTTCAAGAGATCACATAAGGATTAATTGCTTTACGTTTTATGCCACACTCAGATTATTTCATTTATATAGTTGAGTTGCAAGGTTTAGTGGGGGAGAAAACAGGTACATGGCAACCCTTAGTGGGGGAGAAAACAGGTACATGGCAACCCTTCAACATATACCTATCAACGGATGTCTAGTGGCAGAGTGAGAGACTGACTGGGCATCATAGTGGAAACATTATCAGATTAAAAAAGATACCCATGTTTAGATACTATTGACACACTCTGAACCTCAAACATTTCCCATCAAAGCCCAAGTAGACAATGATATTTACAAAATCTGAAGAATTGGAAGAATAATTCTCATATTCCTCCAAGATATACCTACCTGTACAAACACTTGCCTTTTGACCCTAGAAGAAAGAACAATCTGCATTTTACACAATAAAATCAAAAAATCTTGCCCTAACATCCTGTATAGTAATCTAGGCTAATGCCCTGTACTGGCTATCCGTTTGCACATACCGCGCATGCGCGAACCTTCCCTTTCGGTCTACCTCTTTCAACGCTTGCAGGCGTAATAGTGAGGGGAGGATGGGCTGGGTTTAACTGTTTGTACAGGTAGGTATATCTTGGAGGAATATGAGAATTATTCTTCCAATTCTTCAGATTCCCATAGATAGTACCTACAACTGTACAAACACTTGCCTCGCATGCCACAGTCCGGAGGAGGGACTAATACGCCGTACAGAGCATTAACCAAGTTTTTTTGATTCCCGCGTAAAGAATGGTAACCTCGGTATTACTCACCTCAAACTCTCCTGGATCCGTCCTCAGGTGTCCAGTGGGCCAGGATGAATTAGATCTTTCTCTGAACACTGTTTGGGCCGCTACCAACGGACCGAGTGAATACAACCCACCACGTACTAAAGTCATGTCACGGAGACAATAGTCCGCGAAAGTCGTCGGTGACTTCCAAGACAGATAGATTGATAGGTTGTTTGGTGTTTTACGCTGCGATCAAGATTATTTCACTTATATTGCGGCGTCGCCAGTTTTATTGTGGGAGGAAAACGGGCTGTGTGCCTGGAGGAAAACCACGACCCTCCGCTGGAAACTGGCAACCATCCCACAAAGGTCGTTCGAGTGAAAACCCAGTCAAAAAAAAATTTTCCATTTTTTTTTTTTTTTTTTTTTTTTTTTTTTTGGACTGAGTGGGATTCGAACCCGCGACCCATTGGCGGAAGGCTGTTTGGATTGAGCGTCTAACGCTATGCCTACTGAGTCACGGACCCCAGCCTTCCAAGAAATAAGCCCTCATAATCCGAGGACATCGTGTAGGGACATCATCGTTTATCAAGCGGCTTGGTAAACGAAGATTGCACAGGAAATATATTCTCTATTAGAGAAATGTGTTTTATTTTACTGATTTATTTATTTCTTGGAAATAAACTTCACTCGGAAAGGAATAAGCAACATTCCTGTGTCGGCTACGAAGACCGGTGGTCTTCGAAGACCGACGGAAGACATATGGTCTTCGCAAAGGTCCGCGCTCAAATCTGCAGACTTTCTGCGTCTTGACAAGCAAAGTCAGCACCCAGGCTCAAGTGGCCGTACATACTAGGAATAACGGCTGTTTCTTACTACGGTAATATACACAAGTACTGTCGGCTTGCGTTCACATCCCGTCGACCCGTAATGGCGAAAGGGTGTAACAGTCGACTATCCAACAGGCCTATCAGCCGAGTCGTTGCTGATTAGCCAATCACAGCTCCTTTCTTTCCCCGGCATGGGAAATCATGAAGATGGCGGAAAGAGGACAATTCCAGCAATTGACGGGAGAAAAACATCTCTAGTATGGTTTATGTTCGAACCTAAGATCTGTAGTCAGAACAGGTACGATACCTTTTCCTTTTGCTCATTTTGGAAAAAAAAGGAATTTACTTGAAAACCAGTTGGCAAGAAGTCCGTCTAAGATTAGAATATAACGACATTCTAATGAACTAGGAGCTCGGTCTTGTACTTAGATTGATGATTGGTCTTCGCGCCGCACTGAAGTTATTTAACCTATAAGGTGGCGTAGCCAGATTGTGGGGGAAGGACCTGGGCCCGGAGGAAACCCCCGACCTTCGGCATGGCAACTCCTCCGCATACGGCAACCGCCATAATGTAAAAGTTGTCATTTTGCAACGGTAACTGCGAGAGGAAACTGTCAGGGTAATAATTTAAAGTGGCCTGTACGAACCGAAAACGTGTTCGAAAGTAAGCAAAATTTAAATAACCGGGACGACCATTCATTCATTCTAAGCCGAAGTTGGTTCAAACAATACTTTATCGTACATTTTCGAGCCCAGAAGCATTAAAAAGCTTCTGAATTATACGCCTTGAGAGAAATAGCATAATTTCAACATTCTGGTGTGACGTCAAAATATCAACATTTTGGCAGCTCATACCCCTTTAATAGTAAGCTGTCATGACGCAATGCCACAAGAAAATAACAAACAGCGCACCATTTTAAACTACGAACGGGCTGTTATTAATTTACAACCGCACAGTAGTGATATCATTTATTGGTCAGCCTTGAAATCTGCGAGCAGGCCGGGTGAGCAGTCCAACCTGACGATTGATTGATCGAAGAATTACGCTGCACGCAAAAGCTATTCCGTTTATACGGTGGCGTAGCCAGGTTTAGTGGGGGAGGAAGACCGGGCTTACCGTCCGGAGTAAACCCCGAACTCCGGCAAGTACCTTGGGAGTCTTCCACATACCCATCTTGACGAAGGCTGTGCCAACACACGTGTGCCCGACGAGTGCAACCTCGCCCTGCACTAGTGTCAAGTCTCATATGTAGTATACTGTGAAGGTCGTAGGGGACCCCCCAAGACCAAACCTCCTAAAGCCTGATCCCATAAATTATGGATGAGGGCTCACAATACTGCCAAGAGCCTGAATCCAAGAAGATTAGTCCTCGCCAAGGTTGCTCGTTGACGAGGGAAAATTTTTGCATGAAAACAGGCTCAGGGGTTCCTAGATATTACCAGTCGTCATGATCGGCTAATAGTCTTCTGTTTACGTACCTCCCCCCCCCCCCCCTCATGTCCTATGACACAACTTGCAGGTCGTCCTGCAGGTCCAAGGGGGGGAAATCTGATTAATGTATTAATCGCTGATTTTTTGCCGCAATCCATGTTATTTCACTAACCGGGCAACTTGTCAGGTTTAGTGGGGGAGGGAATCCCCGATCCTCAGGGGAAAGGGTTGCATGGTTAATGCTTTACGCTACATTTCGGCTTATTCCACTTATACTGCAGTTTTGCAAGGATAAGTTGGGGAGGAAAACCGGGCTCATCGTCTGGAGGAAGCCCCCAACCTTCAGTGAGAACCTGGTAACCCCTTTCCATACGGCGACTGAGTGACGAGTCCTCTCAGAAATGTATTTGTTCTGAGTAAGATTCGAACCCGCGCCGCATGATTTGTGTAAGTAGGCCCCGGGCTGACATTAAAAAAAAATCAAAGGCAACCAGGCGGGGTCCAGGGCCTAGCTTATCGGATGGGGAGACTCCCACGCTTGGGCGATTTCCCGCTGTCGACCGGTCACCCCAGTGGCCCGCTCTAAATTGAGCAGCAGCTGGTAGATATAGTCCAGGAGTTCAGAGAAAGTCAAATATTGATCGTCCGTCTCCTGTTGGTTTGACAGTTGGGAAGATAACCGCCGGCGGTTCGACTCGCACCTGGGCGTACATCCATGGCCGAAACATGGTAGGTTTAGGCCTCTTGGAACACCTCTTGGCGTTTTGACAAACCCAGAACCTGGGTTAGGGCTGTTAGCCTTTCCCCCCCACTCTAGTTGTCAGGCCGATCGACTCATGAACCCGTGGGTAGTGTCGTAATCGAAGGCGCCGTAATTTGAGGCTCCCCTGTGGACTGACAAATCCAGAGCTTGGGATGACGCCAGTATTACAATCAGCCCACTTTATTTGTCAGGTGGCCGACTCGTGTACCTGGACGTACAGTCAGGGTCGAGGCCGCCGTATGCTAAGCCCCCAGGTGGATCGACAATACCAGAGCTGGGGTGACGCCCGTAGGCCCACAAAGCCACTCCGGTTGTCAGGCGGATCGACTCGTGTGCATGGGCGTACAGTCGTGGTCGAGGCCGTCGTATGTTGAGGCTTCCCGTCGGCTCGACAGATCCAGAGTTGGGGTGAGGCCCGTAGGGTAACCAACCCACTCCGGATGTCAGGCGGGTCGAGTCGTGGGCCTGGGCGTACAACCCTAGTCGAGGCTGTCGAATGTTTAAGCATCCTGGTGGCTCAACAGATCCAGACTTGGGGTAACGCCCGCAGGACTCGCCCACTCTGGTTGCTAGGCGGATCGACTTGTGTACATGGGCGTACATTTGTGGTCGAGGCCGCTGTATGTTTAAGCCTCCTGGCGGTTCGACAGATCGAGAAGTTGGGATGACGCCCGAAGGCTCAAACCACTTCAGATGTCCGGCCGCTCGACTCGTGTACCTGGGCGTACAGACGTGGTCGAACCGCCTGGTTCAGTAGTTGAGAAACCCTGATCATCCGTATCTTCCGCCGAATCCATCGGAGACTCCTCTCCAGTGGGCTCCGGTTCGGGATACTGGACGTTCGGCTGGAGGTAGTTCCCTGACCAAGTTTTAGTCTGGTAGTCGCCCTCTAAGAACTGGTCCGACCATCTCCTGGTCTCAGGGAGCGCCTCCTGGCGGTTCGACTGATCCAGGGACAAGGTTGCCGGTCGTTGCCTGATCAACCCGCCCTGGACGTCAGGCAACTCGACTCGTGTGCTTGGGTGCACAGTCGTGGTCGCAGAAGCCTGTTTAGATCGTGAAGATCTGGGCCCCTCGATTGCCGCGCCTGAGTTGTTTATTTACTCGAGCTTGGCAATTGAGAATTTAACGCCCTCTAACGTTTGTTCCATGGCACACAAACGTTCTGCGTCTGACCTCTGCATGGGTTCCGGCTGACGGGTGTTCCGACACGCAGACTTCGTATGGGAAGGTGTAACTGACGTTCGGTCGCTGGTTTGAGACAAACTGTCGAAGATAAGCAAAATGAACAGAACATATGTTGAGAGCTAATCCCAACAAAGCATCAACGACAGCCAAATCAGAAGAGATAATCAACAAGAGAACACAGAAAAAAAAATTTTTTTTTTTTTTTTTTTTTACTAACTCCTTATTAATTACTCATTCCTGTTATATTATATATCGTTTTTTCCTTTTTATTACAATAAATAATAGTTATTGATTTAGGACTTGCCTGGACCGTTTAACCTCGTCCGCTGAGTCTGGGGAGATCGCGTGATCTCCAAAAACAAAAAAATACAGGACATTTTTTGGTCAGAAACCCTCTAGTAATCTAGGGGAGGGTATCTAACCGCTAGGGACAGTAAAATTTCCTACCAAAAACGATTCAGAGAGAAGGATTAGTAAGAAAAGTATACTTAGTATAATTTGCAGTGTTGATCTCTTCTCTGCAGAGTTGAAAGAGGTAGACCGGAAGGGAAGGTTCGCGCATGCGCGGTATGTGCAAACGGATAGCCAGTACAGGGCATTAGCCTAGATTACTATACAGGATGTTAGGGCAAGATTTTTTGATTTTATTGTGTAAAATGCAGATTGTTCTTTCTCCTAGGGTCAAAAGGCAAGTGTTTGTACAGTTGTAGGTACTATCTATGGGAATAGGACTAATTAAATACATATGAACTGGTGCCTAATTTCAATATAACTGTGGCTAAATACAAAACTTCGCAACATAACTTTTAACACTTCAAGAAGAAGACAAACCTACCATAAATAGAGGAGGATGAGACCTATGTTCAGACAGTCAACATAAAATGTAGATTTTTTACAATACAGAAACTTGTGTAAGATATAAAAGATCCACTAGTCACATGTGTCTAGTGGGACGTAATTATAATCATAAAAATCATGCTAGCTGATAACAGGTTTAATATATTATTTTTTAATCGAAACAATGGTGTAGGGGGTATTATCAATGAGGTTAGGGGGTATTATCAATGATGTAGAATCTATAGAATTTATCACCCCCCCCCCCCCCACCATCAGCGTTGATAATATCCATAATCCCTCTCCCTAATATCTCCCCATGTAACACCATTGCTTTGAGTGACTGTGGTTTTCCACCAACATGGTGATGTCACAATTTATTTCCACCTGAGAGGTCAAATGTCATTGGGAGGTGCCTGGCCGACCTATCTTTGTATCGCTCTTTGTCACCACTAAAGGTACCCACTGACATTGACCAACAAGATTTGAATAAAATAGATATTGAGACAAAGAAAAATAGTTTTGCATGAAGGGCTATAATATACAACTGTAATTTTGGCAGCAAATAGACTATTGCTGGTTGATACTATGTGTACTAACCTTGGTGAAAATGGCAGACTGCATCCTTGAAGGGCACTTTCTTGTAGTGGACCTGTATAAAAGTTATAAAACTGAATCAAACTTGTTAAAGTGATTGTTCGGTGCTTCAAGATACTATACAGTCTATATATGCAAAGTTCTCCTACTGCATTGACCGTTTGTCAATATAAAATGTAAAAATGTTGTGAATTGAACGTTGATCCCAGTGATGGTAGGCTGTTTAGATTGAATGTCCAGACTACTGGAGTAACTTGATGAAAACATCAATAGATGTACAAACGTTATTATTGTATAAAGCTGGAACAAAATACAACTGTTTCTTTTCGGGAAAAAAATGAATTGTCCCATTTGTCATGCATGATATTCTAAACTGAGAAAGGTATTGATAATGCCAATCCACTCAATACAGTTGAATTGAAATATTACAATATGTCTGTGTGACAGAAAAAGACTAAACAAAATAAAATCGAGCAGAAATTGTGACAGGTTACTTGGAAATGTTCTGTAACGCAATGAAACATTAGATTTTCAGCTGATACTCGTAAAGGGAACTTGGGGCGAAAAACAAGTCCTAAAAGTAAATGGGTGATTGATTGAGATCAAGGTTTCATATGTCCCACTCTAAGGTTACATCACAATGTAGTTCACCAGCTAATACTACAAGCCTTCTCATCCCAACATTTATATGAACTTCAGTGAGTGAGTGAGTGATTTGGGTTTTACGTCCTGCTTAACAGTATTTCAGTCATATGAAGACGTTGTCTCCTTGTGGCAGGGCAGATTTCCACTGCTCTTTTATTTGGTGCTGCCTCACCGATACGACTTGCCGAAGACACCCAGCAAGTCCCCTCCCCCAGTCACATTATACTGACACGACCCAGGCTTGAACCTGGATCTCCCAGCCCTGAAGCAGACGCTCTACCAACTGAACTATCGGAGGTGCTATATGAACTTCAGAGGTCACATAATGTCTTTGGCTTACTCAATGAGCTACCAAAATCCACACTTTTTTTGATAAAATCTGATTTTCAAGAGAAACTGAGCATTTGAAAAAAGACATAAATGGAGGTTTTAAACAATACCCCGGTATTATGTTACTTGGATTAGTGAGGGGAGAGAGAGCCCAATACCTTGACCAGTATCTTCAGAAGAAGGCGGAGTATTTAAAGACTTCTGGCGAGATTTTTTCCGTCTACGTCGGGGCTTCTTTTCCGTCTCACTATCGTTGCTGCTGCCTGATTTAGAATAGCCTCCCTTGCCATAATTCATCTTTGGACTATGGGAAACACTGCGTCTCTTCATCAGATTATTTAACTTTCTACTTTTTCTTCTTGGTGGATCTGTCCTGAAATCAATGAACACACAGGATTTAAATCATATTTTAAATAAACACGGTTAATAATAAATATAGAATATCAGTTTTAGATTGAGGTCATCACATTCAAGAGCTTTAATTTGGGTAAATAAAGGCGGAACAGAACAAAATATACAATGTAATCTTGGTCCATAACTCATCATGGTTAACAAACATACATTTTTTTAGCACAATATCTGAAAGTCTTAAGTATTAAGTCTGTAAATTTCTGTGAAAATTGAATAGACCTTTAAAAAAAGCTGAGCGGAATGATATGTAAACCTGATCTGTAACTTATTATCATATACTTAAATCTAATGTTTTAGTAAAATATCTCCTAATTTTTAAAAGAAAAAAAACTGGAAGTTCAAATGCCACATTTGAGTAAAAACAAGTGGAATAACTTGATATATTCAACCCTCGCAATTCAGATTTTTACCACGGCAAAAAAAAAAAAAAAGTTGCCGAGGAAAAGTCAATTTTCCACGGCAAAAGTGATTTCACCACGGCATTTTTATCCAAACAATTCTCCCTGCTCTGTTTCCTCTGTTTACTGTATTTAAAGTGGCAAATAGCAAAAACTGACATCTAAAAGGTGCATTGACAAAAGAAAAAATGTTCAACAAAGATTTTTTAAATTTCTTCTTTGATTATCATAGAAACCAGCATAGAGAAAATGCTAACTTTGTCTTACGTCTGACTCTGAAAGGCCGTAATTCTTTCCTCATAAAATCCACATGAAATCCTTTATTTGCATGGAAACAATTCCTTGTTAAATGTATAATCCTGGTGATTTATTGTCACTTCACTCAGCAAAGCATTTCTTTTTCAATCTCTATCAATCTCAATCTCTAAAACCTAACCTAAAGGTTATAATAGCCATTTGTGTAATACTGCATAGTTAAATCTATACAGACACGTGCACAGCTGATCAACAAAGCTTGGTTGAGTCCATCTCTAAAGTTTCTGTGGGGTGAAAGTTTTGAATGTGTTTATTTACAAGTTTAATCGACAAGAAATATATTTCTTATTTTGTAAGAACCCCTTCAAATCGTTTTGTTTTAAATAAAAATTAGAACCTCAATTAAATCTTTTTTTTTTGTAATAAAAATGAAAATTCTATTTCTTGAACAACAATAAACATGTACATGAGGGTAACACCCCCATTAAACTTGAATGAGGATTACCCAATGAGACATAGCTGACAGACAGTTGGAGACAATCTGGAGCCACCTGCAGAGTTGAACATTGTTTCAATCTAAGAACTTTGTGTGGGAATTACCTCCGAGCCTGATGACGTCACATAGAATTAAGCTTTCTGGGTAAAATGTACCTCAGTTCGCCATTTTGTTTATTGGTACTTAACAAGGTGTTACTTTTTTGGATAACATTGATGACATAACCTGTTTTTATCCACACATTTTTTCTGGTAACTTTACGCCTTTTACGTCTTCTCTTCGATACAATATTATTTCTTCTGCCATATTTTAAAATTATTTTAACATCCCTCAATCCCCCGAAATGCTTTGCCCGTAATTTCCAAGTGACGTCATCAAGCAATCGGTCAATTATCACTTCACATAGGCCAATGTATAGAGCTGCATATATGCAGAGAGTCCTTGGCTTCATTGTGGTCAGATTAAATACAAACGAATGAGTGGTTTCTATATTAAATACGCCCTGATTCTGAACAACGGTCGAAGGTAAAACTGTTACTTGTAAAAATCTCCATACATATAAAGTATTCTAGTATAAATATTCTATTTTCCCAAGATGAATATTTTATTTTGTCTGCGGCATTTTTGATTGCCGTGGAAAAGCAGTTTTACGACGGCAATCTCTTTGGCATTGCCGATTGCCGCGGTGAATTGCGAGGGTTGTATATTACCATTCATCTTTGGCTCACATGCCAAAAATCTGAAAGTGTTCTGAAAACAAAATGATTTGCCCGATAGCGCGCAAAACTATTGTCCCCTTCTGCTTCCCTGATAGGGGGACTAAAACATGCCTCAACTATCATGAAACCTTTAGTTAGATTTAAGAACACTATTTTGTTTTGATTTTAACTAACAGTAATTCACTTTAACTCACTTTGGGGGTTCGATGATGTGCCTGTCATTCAAGCTGACCGGGAGGGCTGTTGGGAGATTAAAGGTTGCCTCAAACTGTTTACGTTTTTCTTGTTTCTGTGGACTTATTTGGGAGGTCTTTTCACTGAAGGGTCGTACATCAGACCGGTTTCCGCCAAGAGGAATTGGGTTGTGTTGAGGACGAACCAGTGGTTTACTATGGCCAGATTGGAGATTATTTACAGGACCCGTTACAATGTTGCCAGAATCTGTCAGTGTCAACACAGATTTATTTACAGATATGGGAATACGAGTAAACATTCTTTGTCGTACTGTGACAGGAGTAAACTGAAACAGACAATAACACAGTTCTTCAAATAATGACAGAATAATACTTTTATCAATTAAAATATCCAGCTTATAATAAAAACTATGAACTAAAACAAGCACGCAAAGTATATGTTTTAAACCATGTGAGCAATCTAACAGTATGATTTAGTGAATTTCAAAGTGTAAACCCCAGAAACAAAGGCCTGAAATGATGGTAATCCTAAAGTTTGTTCATGTTGGTGAATTGACATAAAGAAAGTCTAAAATAATCTACTGAGGTGATGATCAAATATTAAAGCACATGATCTAAATTACTTTAATAGCTATATAGCATGAACAAACCTCTGTTTTGTTCCCTTTAACTGGATGTAGTTTGTCAACTCGTACATCTTCAGGAGTTGAGTGGGCACCTTCATTTGAGTCACCCTGAGAGGAAAGTTCACTGGCTGTGGTCATAGCGATGGGTGTGATATTGGCGTCTATTTTAGTGTCTGAAGAATCACTTTTTATTTGCCCTTCAGACCTTAGATTACAGTTAGCTACAGTCATCCGACGTCTGTTCGCCACAGTTGAACGATTAGCTGAAAATCAAAATTCAACTTGTGATTTGAAGTTCAGGATGTATACATAATATATTGGTTTAATTTGATTTTTCTGGTGTCTTTTTTCCAAAATTGTTGGCTTTTTCAGCCAAATATTGATGGGAGAAGGCAGGCTTCACTCCAGAAAAACCTCGAACAACCATTCAATAACGATAGACGGTAAGACCCGAATGTGCACAATTTCTTCGTGGAATATCTATTTGAGACTATATCTACTGATCATTGAGGAAACCCCAAACTGGTATTCATTTGAACAGCGAGGATTGGATAAAAACATTTTCTAAATTGACTTGGATTGTGTAGCCTTAATCTTCAGTCATAGGGACCATGTGAGCATAGACCAGTTATTGGGACTCACCTTCTCTAACAGGAGCCAATTCCTTTTTGGTCCCAGAGTTTGTGTTGTTTGTAAAGGATGCTCGTCTTGTTATTTGTGATTTATTAGCTGTAGTAGAATTGTTTGCTGCAGATCCATTATTGGGCTTTGTCAGGCTCTGTAGACTACCAGAGCTGCAAGAGAAGAAAGTGTTTGATTCACCTTATGTTAAATGGTCATTTCTCAATTCTACTATCATGTTGCCAAAGTATGTACCAGAAACAACTTCATCTTTAATAAATGAATTCAAACCCGAGATGCTTGTAAGCAGGACAACTAATTACTTCAACAGGAGCAATAGTAATCAACTATTTAACACAGCACTGAAATAAGAGGCTGAAGAAAGTTTCTTTAGGCCAAAAACAATCCAATATGTAATCTTATACTGCTTGTTGTACAGGGAGACTAATACAGTGATAAATATTTAACTGACTTTCTTAGTTCATCGAAGCACGAGAGATTTTATTAGAGGGAACAACCAGACTGTACCTAATGATTGTTTTTAATTACCTTGAGGTCCTGGAAAAGGTTTTTGATGAGTTTCTAGGTAATCGAGGACCCCCTCTTAAGCCTCGAAGATACCTCCTTACAGCCTCTTTCACACCTTGTAATGAGTTATGTTCAGAGAGGGTCACACGGGACCAGGGGTTACAATCCTTCATGTCCAGAGCAGCAATAGCCACTGCTTTTCCAACCTGTGATAAAGTAGATATAGGTTAAGCCTGAAACTAATATTGATTTATCACTCAGATCAAAAATTCAGGTCGAAGAATGGGCTTAAATAAACTTCTCAACATTGTTCTTTGTGTAAGGTGTTTCTATTCCGATAGCAGAACAACACAGGCTCTATGTAGCTGCAAGTGTTATGCATTATCGGCTGTTTGCTTACTAACTGCCACACAGAAAACAAAAATCAACAGGGAATTCCATCACTCGTTAATTGTACTTTTTTGGCGAAATGGTGACTTGCAGCCTTACTTCTTTTTCTCTTCTTCTAATCTGAAGGTCAAAGGAAAATCACTACTATTTTACGCAGTGTGTCATTTTAAGGTATCCAAGACATACTTACATCTTCAAAGTGAGCAATGGTATATTTAGGTGGGAATCCAGCTAAAGGTGGAGGACTTGCACGACCATTATCCCCTGAAGCAGGAGGGACGGAGTTCACCATTCGACCAGTGTTATAATTACATTCCAACGTGTAACTAAACAAAAAATCATGTACATATTTATTCGTAACTTTAGGTTCATCCGGTATCTTGTATCTTGCAAGTGCTGTATGTTGGGAGAATATTTCACTTATATTGCAACATTGGCACGGCTATGATTGGTTTCAATGATGTTTGGGACCCTCGAACCCTCAACCCATCGATAAGGAGAATGTGTCAGATCAAGAGACTATCCAGATTAGATTGATTGATTGTTTGGTGTTTTACGCCGCGCTCAAGATTATTTCACTTATATGGCAACGTTGCCAGTTTTATTGTGGGAGGAAACCAGGCTCTATAACCGGAGGAAACCCACAACCTTCCGGTGGTAACTGGCAACCATCCCACATAGGTCGTTCGAGTGAAAACCCAGTCAGAACATTTTCCAATCTTTGTTTGGACTGAGGGGGATTCGAGCCCGCGACACATTGGTGGAAGGATCCAGATTAGAAAGAAGGTGTTTATCATGTACAAGGAACTTGCTAGATATATTAATATCAGGGACATTCACAAATTAATAAGATGGCATTAAAGGGTCTTGAAAAATTCCTTTCTAGGTAATGCACTAGTGCCAGTAATGGATTCATTTAGACATTTCTACTGAAAGAAACCCATGGTCTTTGGTAGGAACCTGATGATTAAACCTAGTTAAATATGTCAACTGCCCTGAAGTATTATCATGTCAAAAAAAACGAACAATCTAGAGCATGAGTATCAAAGAAATGAGATAGTAGTTTTGTACCTGTGAATGAGACCAAGAGACTTAAACATGGCCACTCTTCCACTACCTTCTTTTGACATGCCATCTCTCTTGTCACGAGCATACATATTCCGCTCAGTAAAATTGCAACCAGGAAAATCAAAGTGTGCAGTGTTCATCGAGATAAGCTTTGGAAATAACAAATTGTCCACCTGTTGAAATAAAGAATCCATTTGTATACATGAACTTAGTTAAGGCAGGTTTAAACAGTTAAATTAATTACTTTATGACCGTTTTGATTGATCTTTGAGAACATTTTTACCTTGGATTTAATTTTTGAATAAAGGGCGATCACTCCGAATTTAAAAAGTCAGAGGCTCAAATCACAGAGTATTCAACCAAACATGTTTAGGATGGTCCAGGTAGATTTTGGGTGATGTGTCTAAGCTTTGTTTGCAATCCAACTGCACGTGAGCTTGTTGCCATAATTCTTTCGTGTGATCACTACAAAGCGTGAAGGCCCTTCTTTTTCAAAGATTGCATGCTTGGTAACTATTTCTATTGAAATTATCTAGAGCATAAGCTGATACTACAAAATTGATAATGGCTTGGTCAATAGTTTTAGCACTCTAATATACCTACCTGACTGTCTTCTAACTCCAGGGAATTTCCATAAATAAAACACCCCCTTTTCGATGCATGGCCATGCAGGTCGACATAGAATGCTATCCCACTGTGTTCAGGTGGGATGGTTTTCAGGTTAGGGTCAGATAGATGTGGTGAGAATATAATGGAGTCTGAGATGATGGGGGCAGTATCATCCTCATCTGAACCTTCATTACCTATCCCTTCACCTTCACTCTCAGAATCTAACTTATTCAGAGACAAGTGAAGGGGATTCTTATCATTGAGAGACAATTTAGACATTTGAGCTACTATGAATGGGTTACAAGTATTAACAGATGGAAGGGTATCAGCAGCACTGAGGATAGAGCTATCAGATGATGAGAATGGGGGGTTGCAACCCTTCTTTGCTTGCTGGAAACTTTCCACAGATGACTGAAGGCCTGATAAGTCTAAAGGTTCTACCATTAAATGGGGTTTTGAGGATAGCTGAGTTTTGGTGAAGGAAAACGTACATGATGTATCCCCTGTTTGACTTCCTCTAACAGCTGGGAATGTCAGTTGATCAGAAGCACCATCCTCTGTTGACAGTTTGTGGGAAGCAGAATCTGTGATGTCTTGTTGATCATATGGCATAGAATCACAATGACTTTCCTCCCCTCCATGTGATGGGGAGAGTTTCTCACCACTCATTTCACTTGTTGCGTTATGGTTCAAATTTCTTGCAGCAATACACATTCCTTTGGGAGAATGCTTAAGGTTTTTATCAGCACCATTGTCTTTCTCATTTCCAACTGAAATAACATAGCCTCCAGGAAATTTAACACTAAACTCTGGCAAATCTTTCATTGTAGGTACACGTGAGCTCAGATGATGGTAAACAATAACACTTTTGGCAGCATATATAGAAGGGTGCATTTTAAAATCAGGGTCTTGGTACATTCGGTTCAAATTGACCCCTCTGGTGTCTGTCCTATAATGACCATTGCTAACACCATCAGGGTTTAACATTGGTATCAATTTAAACACAAACATCTTCCTGAGCTGACATGCCCTTTTGTCATCCTCTCGTAAAATAAAATCTAAGAACCCGTTAAAAACAAAACTGGCTGGTGTCTCTCCTGGATGAACACGACTGCTTAGCACAAACACCTGAAGTAGGAAACAATCACACAATTAACAATTATAAAACTAAACTTACAGGCTTTCATATATTCACCTCTCTACATGACAACACAAAACAATTTGCAATGTTAGATAAATCCAACATAGTTGTTTGTGGTGTCCGCAAAGTATTGGTGGGTTTTGCTGTATGTATCTTATCTTTTATAATGTTTGACGTTGTCATGTGGTTCTGCATTGATACTCTCAATCAAAGTTTGATTTTCTTAAGCTGTATTTCAATTACAGAAGTTGTTATCCATAGAAAGCTGTTATCCATGAATCCACTTTGAAAGTAATGAACATATAAGTTATAATTTAAAATGGAGTAACGACAAGCACATAACATCAAAATAAGAACTTTCTCTCCATATTTACGTTATCAAATTTTAATATACAGGATGCGATATAAAGGTTACTTTAGGATAGAGTACAATTTAGGATGGGGTACACATTTCTTACAGCTATTTAGACTGCAATACAGTGTACAATGTAAATAGCAATAAGAATTTTCTCTTTTCCCTGTGCCTATCAATAAAACTGTCATTTTGGATTTGTGAAACTTTTTTGAATGTTCTGTCACATGGTTCAGTGGTCTGGTGCTGGCAAGAGGTAAATTTATCATCTATAGCAATTGGGCCTCTACTAACCCTTTTATCTTTGAACTTGTGGCAGCGATGTCCCTCAGGAAAGAGGTGTTTATCAAATACAGGTTCTCTATCAGGAAGAATACCATGACATGAGGATATTGTGATGAGATCAACTTTCTGACGTTGCAGGGAATAACACAGCACTTCACGATGATAATAAATACTTTCAGGGGCACTGGAAACAGAACAGGATAATATAAGGAATAAAACGAAATGGTCAAATGACATGAAGGATTTTAAATGAATATTAAGACAATTATATAGACAATTATTACTGCACCGTAAAATGAAATCATCACAACATCAGACTAACACTAGTACTTTTCAAACAGTTCTTAAATTAAATTTTGTGTGACTTCAGTCAGTAAGGAATTTTTAAAATTTTCAAGATACAATGTAATTTCATGGTTAGAATTACTCCAGGTAATCCTTTAATCATAATCACTTTAAGTGTTAACCGATTCCTGGCGACCCCCAAATATTCTTGGAGGAATTTTTGAAAGATTACATTTCATTTTGCAAATTAAACTTGATTAAAATTGAGCTGTGAAGTCATTAAATCCTGCTCAGAACAAACCAATTATTTCAATCCATCTCAACTTACGGATTTTGAGGTAGATTTTTGCAATGATGAAATTTGTTGTCTAGTTCGATTAGTTGTTCTTGAGATTCTGTATATGACCATGGAAAACAGAAAGCAAAGTAGGTTGTGGATCCTCTAAACTCCAGGAAACGGTGAGTGAAGGACAAGGTGAACTGACCATCTACAGTCTGTGGAGGGGAAAATTAACTTATATGATTGATCTATTCATTTTGGATTGACTGATTAATCTATGGCTTACCAGGGCTTGGCCTTATTTCTTGTTGGAGTCCAAGGCTTTAAATTATGGTTTTCTTTGCCATGATTGAGTAATCCGGCAGATTTAAAGTAAATTTGTACAAAGATGAATTGCTGGAAGTTCATATTTTTGGAAACTAGGAGCAATGTATGGCTGCTGGGTGGCCTATTTAGATGGCCTTGAAGCTGCACTCAAGATTATCTCACTTACATGATGGGAGAGTACCTGGCAACTCATCCACAAACAATGCTTGTGTGATAAAGCCATATTTCAATGTTTCCTCTGACTGAGTGGAATTTGAAACTGGGACTAATCCCTGGAAGGCCTGTAGCGCAGAGAGACTATCCTAGTATTTGAACATACTTTAGATAATGTGTAGAAACTGTTGAGCTTTAAGCTGGTGCCGTCATATTTTATAAGAAATCATAAATCCTTCATGGAAAAATCAATTACTCATACTTACTTCCCAGGATGGCCTTTCACGAATCCTTTCCCATTTTGGACGACCAGGCACTGTTTTTGTAAAAGGTGAATGACCTTGACTATAAAGTTTTCCTTGACGGTTCATATTCATGATATTAATCTTGATAACCCTGTTTGGGCCATATCCCCGAACACCAAAATAAAACCAAGACCTGAAATAATAGTAGAATTGACCAGGTATGAAATGAAAATTTGAAAGCCTGAGCTATGGAATTCAAATTTGCTGTTAACATTCAAATTCCATACAAATTTTATATATAAGAGCTAGAACTTGTGTAATTCCGAATGGCCAAAGCTATCCATCCACTCGTCTGCTATATACTGATTATCAGTTATTTTAAGAGCATAAATGTTTGTATTAATAAGACCATTCTTGTCAATGTCCCTGTGCCAAGATTTTCTCAATTTCCCTTTTCTCAAAAATATATCTTATTTAGTAAAACCTCCAGATTTTCAAATCCACTTTGTAATATTAAATAAAACAGACCACTGCTATTTTCAAAGGGTGCACCAGCCTATTGATTACCCATTGCTATTTTCAAAGGGTGTACCAGTATATTGATTACCCATTGCTATTTTCAAAGGGTGTACCAGCGTATAAATTACCTATTGCCTTTTTCAAAGGGTGTACCATCATATTGATTACCCATTGCCATTTTCAAAAGGTGTACCAGCATATTGATGACCTATTGCCATTTCCAAAGGGTGTACTAGTGTACCAATTACCAATTGCCATTTTCAAAGGGTGTACTGGCGTATCAATTACCTATTGCCATTTTCAAAAAGTGTACCAGCATATCAATTACATATTGCCATTTTCAAAAAAAGTACAGGTCAGTGTATAAATTACCTATTGCCATTTTCAAAGGGTGTACCAGCATATCAATTAGGCTTACCTATTGCCATTTTCAAAGGGTGTACCAGCATATCAATTAGGCCTACCTATTGCCATTTTCAAAGGGTGTACCAGCATATCAATTAGGCCTACCTATTGCCATTTTCAAAGGGTGTACCAGCATACCAATTACCTAATGCCATTTTCAAAGGGTGTACCAGCGTAACAATTACCTATTGCCATTTTCAAAGGGTGTACAAGCATGTTGATTACCTATTGCCATTTTCAAAGGGTGTACAAGCATGTTGATTACCTATTGCCATTTTCAAAGGGTGTACCAGCATATCAATTAGGCCTACCTATTGCCATTTTCAAAGGGTGTACCAGCATACCAATTACCTATTGCCATTTTCAAAGGGTGTACCAGCATATCAATTAGGCCTACCTATTGCCATTTTCAAAGGGTGTACCAGCATACCAATTACCTATTGCCATTTTCAAAGGGTGTACCAGCATACCAATTACCTATTGCCATTTTCAAAGGGTGTACCAGCATATCAATTAGGCCTACCTATTGCCATTTTCAAAGGGTGTACCAGCAGCATCTGGGTTGGTCCATACATTAAACTCATAGTCTGGTTTGAGGTCACCTCCAAAATAGCCAGTACTCACGACTACAATAAAATATAAGGTTTAAGAGATTGATTGATTTGGTCTATATATAATATTTGAAGCTCAAGTTGAAGTTGACTTTATTTCCAGGCAGTTTTTTTGTATCTTTATATTTAGGGGTATATTGACTAGATAGAGGTTACTTGTATCATGGTTGCGGCGTTTTTCTTTTGATGAGCAGTCTCTGACAAATCCGATACCCAGTGGACAGAGAGTGGGCGGGGCTTAAGCGTTGAATAACTTCCCGATTTTGGAAGTTGTTGTATGGCTCCCTTGACTGGGTATCAGAGAGTAAACACGTGCTAGTTGATTGACAACGTCAACCACTAATACCATGATACAAGCACGTTATTGAATGGCTCCCTCGAGTATGGAAGAAATTCTGAGAAGTTTGGCCTTCTGCTTCGCACTCAGCCACACCTCTCAGAATATCTTCCATACCATCGGGAAGCCATTCAATAACTCTAACATGTATCTAACAAGAGCCAGTGTGTTACACTGAATATCACTTGAGTCTATTCATTTTCCGGCATCGCAAGTGACTTTGGAAATTAATAAACGACAGTGATATCCATTATAATACACTGGTATGAGTTGGACAATCTTTTTCTTACACCACACAGATAATTATGACACAGTTTATCTTGAAAACTTACAGGAGGTAACATATTGAAATGTATGAGCTTTGAAAGAGTTGAATTAAGACATTTTATTATTTTTCTTCTCGCAACAAAAACTTCTTTGACAAAAAACAAAAAGAAATTTAAATTACCTGTCTCTTCTTCTTCATCTGGTTTGATGACTTTCTCCACCTTGGCTAAATTCCCAGAGTCAAAGTTGGCAGTGAAGAGTAAATTGCCATGTCTGAACTCTGCCATTCTGTACAGGTTATTTTATGAAACGATGTGTTCACATGCTGTTCAATTTCCTATTCATTTGACAAATGGCATCTTCTGGGGAAAATGGGAAAAAATACAGATGTATATTATATAGTATCTGCTTTTTGAAGTTGATATTTACTAGTAATAAAATCATATTGGAGGGAAAATTTTAGTTTAATGTACACATGTATTTACTTCAAACCACATACAGTATAGTAAATATCAATATATAGGTTACAAATATATTTTAGAGTTTGGAATATGCAAATACATAAAGCTCATTTATAAATTATTTTGCAAATATTGGTCCGACAGATTTCAAAGTCTCCTCGAACAACAACAACATATCACATGATTCGGAGCTTGTCCAAGGATTTCCCAATTCACATGGCTTTTTTAGAGGGCCTCTCAACATTTTTTTCACACGACCCCAACCCAATTCTACTAAATCATACTTCTTCATAGGCTTTAATAATTTGATGTCACCGACGAAATATTCGCGTCACGCGACTGCAGGGTTTTGGAAAGTCTGCCGATCGAGCCTAACAATATCATGGTGGCTTAATGTGTTGTTCTTCCTGACCGGCAAAGTAAATAAAACAGGCTGAGACTAGGCAGGTCGGTGACGTCATCAAATGTTGGTACAAGGTATTCCATCATAAAAGTTAAAAAGCAAATGTGAGTCTCAAAAGTTAAAAATAAAACAAAAAGTGTAGTCTATATATTTTTTCAAGGCCCTTTCACTGGACCCTGTTTGCTCATTTTCGCTTGAACAGAAAAACAACTACCATTCATAAAAATGCTTGGAAAAGGCCCATATTTAGAGACAAAAGTTGTCTCCCCTGATTTATTAAATATCATTTTTCTAAGTAAATATGATTATACATGTGAAACGGAATTTTAATTACATCTTAGAACTATGTGAAGAATAGTTTGGTATAGGTTTTAGAAACAAACTATGGATGATTAAAATTGACCCGACCTGCCTACTGAGACACATGAGTGCGACTAGTAGGCTACTTTGAGAGCTAATACCATTTTTAAGTAAACAATTAATATATAATGTGAAAGTAGTAGTAGTAGTACCAGTATTTCACTTTCAAAACATTAGTTGAGCTGCCGATTCTTTACTGTTAGGCTATTTGACTGACCCTGGCGGGCCAGTTGACTGCACCCATTGTCACATCCAGCAATGACCCATGTAAAGAACTGAACTGTGGTATTTTTGATCAGCTGTTGATTCAACTGAGCATCCAGAATACCATATATTCTACCTGACCGGCAAAGTAAGTATACCAGGATAGAGACACGAGATAGAGACTTATTGGCATTATGTCACCGTTAGCCGCACTCGTGTGTCTCTATCCTGGTTTACTTACTTTGCCGGTCAGGTAGAATATGTCACCGTCAGATTAAAAATTCACTCATGTACTAAACTAAAGACTATATCAATAACTGCAAAATGAGTGTAATCAAACGACAAACATTCCTTTGCCACTGTCATTTGTCAATCAATAAAGTCTCAACTTCAACAAGACAGCAGATCAACAGTTCAACTTCAAGTTGTGTCTGTGTCAGTCAACTCACTACTCAGTGTGTGGGTCAACAGAACGTCAGAAATAATTTACAAAACCGCACTGACCAAGCGTTTGCAGTATGCTACATTATAAACCATTAGAAAGAGTTAACATAAGTTTGTGAGACATCTTAAAGAAACTAATGCTTCATCATTTTACCTTACGTCAATTTACTACGCCCAATTCCTTGAGAGATTTCGTCTGGCAAGTTCTTCTTCGCCTTTTTTCTGACGTCGAACGACATGTTGTAAACTGTTTTTGGTTGCCGGTCACGTGATTTCATACTGCAAATTAATTGGTCAAAAAGTCTTTATTCAGAGCTGTCAGAACTTTACTCTCCATTCCACATCGGCTTTGGGCAGATTTGAGGGAATCTGTAAAAAATAGATTGTTCGGGGGACAACCAAATAATAATAATAATAAATGTATACATAAACTAAAAGAAATAGACGATTCAGTATGTTGAATAATAGCTTTTTTTCTCATAAAGACTGTAACATCATAGGCTACCATTTTTGTAAATTACAAAATAAAATGTTGTGCCAAATCACTTGGAATTAAAAATTCTAGGAGTAAACTGAAACTTAGATTATACTAGATATAAATATAATTTTTATATATAGGCTTCATCTACGGGAGATTACGAAATAGTAAGCGAGGATAGCTCGATATAGCTCCTATGATTACTGACAGATTATGTACACGTAGCCTACCGTCTACGGCCGCAGGCCTACTTAGTTGGAGATCTCCAAACTCTGTAGCCTAGGCTGTAGCCAAGGTACATATGTAGGGGGCCTATATTGTATGATGATGGGTGGTCACCCAGAGTTTGGAGATCTCCAACTACGGCCGCACTATGATTAACGCCGACATATATATTTATGATCACAAAACACACGGGCACAGGGAACGCCGACATATAACTTATAAGTGAAATAATCTTGAGTTTGGCGTAAATCATCAATCAACCTATACTATAGTTACCGGTAGGCACCTACCTTTCTGTAAATCTTTGTCCAAAGCCGTGTTCTAGGCTTATAACTTGCTGATGTTCTAATTTAATTTTTAAAGAGTATCCCAAATGCTCCAATATAGGCTATAGATAATTTCAATAAGAAGAACTTTTCCTGGTCTTCCATTATATATATGGCATATGACTATGAGGTTTATTTGCATGCCACACAACATAGTCGGGATGAAGACGGTCGGCAGTTATTATTCTCATAAATGTTTCTTTCGTTTCTGGGTATGTTATCGACATATATGTGGTAAAAAAAATTCGTTGATGACCGTGAAGGGACATCGCGTGTCCCTTAAATCGAACTCAATAACGCGATAAAAAATATCGCAAGAATTATTTTTGTGTTATACTTTTTGAAATTGTCTTTTTTGAGCTAATTTGGTATGGAAATGCGATGAAAAATACTTTCTAAGATTTTTACCAGAAGTCTAGGAATGGATTGATCGATTGATTGTTTGGTGTTTTACGTCGCGCTCAAGATTAGGCCTATTTCACTTATGGTGGCGTTGCCAGTTTTATTGTGGGAGGAAATCGGGCTCTATGCCCGGAAGAAACCCACGACCTTCTGGTGGTAACTGGTAACCATCTCTATGAATGTGAACCGCCTAATTAAATCATCTCAGAAACGCGATATAGAAATGCCGTTTCCATAGAGTTTCCGAGTCCAACAGAGCCGGATTTTATATGTAGCCCACTAGGCCTATGCGATAAAAAAAGACTTGGTAGCATTACCGTTGATTTTTTTTTTAAGAATTCAGTATTGATAATTAGCCCCATGTGGACCTGATGGAAACGCAATAATAAAGCAATGGTAGGCCTAAATATTAACCATCGTGTTACCATCGCATTTTTATCGTGTTTGTGAGAGATTAAACGCTGTTTTGAAAGTAAAACGCGATGGTAACACCATGCACCTTCTCGGCCATCATACAAAAACAACAAAAATGTTTTCTGCGGGACTGCAGCTGGTACACTTCATGGGCAGTGGCCTCGCAATGGCAGTATGCAATAACCGATGCTACAGTCAAAATATCTACGTTTAGTATATATATAGCAAACAACAAAATATTACACATGTTCAGGGAAAGGGAGTGAAAAGTTGTCACTATGTTAAAAACTTCGCAATGATAAATGTTCACTTTTCAATTACCGTTGATTTCAACCAATTTCATAAACTTTTTTACCTAAACGGTCCGAGTACACGGAGTCAATTTCAAACGTTATTTCACTTATCACTCGTTTGGGTAGGGCAATACAATCAAACAGCAAGCAACACAATAAAAACATTCGTTTTAGGCTTTCAAATGAATACAGTCACGATAACAAATGCATGAAAATAGTATATTCAAAGCCTTATTTACTTTGGCTGGTAGGCAATGTTCTTACATGTGTCAGACTGTATGGATTTTGCTTATTTCACCGCACCCAAAGTGGTCAAGGTGCATTACATGTGAATGGTGAATTTTGTAACAGATGATCACCATTACTGATTGATTGATTGTTTGGGGTTTTACCAAGATTATTTCACTTATATGGCGGCGTTGCCAGTCTTATTGTGGGAGGAAACCGGGCTCCATGCCTGCAGGAAACCCACGACCTTCCGTTGGTAACTGGCAACCATCCCACATAGGTCGTTCGAGTGAAAACCCAGTCAGAAAATTTTCCAATTGTTGGACTGAGTGGAATTCGAACCCGCGAACCCATTGGTGGAAGGCTGTTCGGATTGAGCGTCGAACGCTGTACCCACTGAGCCACGGAGGCCCTGATCACCATTACAGCAGTAATTCCAATACACCATCTTGCACTAATCTGTATTTGTAAAGATAATTGACTGTGATTGACGGATTGGTTGATGTTTTAGCTGCAACCAAGATTATTTCACTTATATGGCAGTATCTCCAGGTTTAGTGGTGGTGGGGGGGGGGGGGGGGAGACTTGGTTCTTTGCCAGGGCAAAACCCCGGCTTTCAGAGAGTACCTGGCAACTCTGCCACACACTGAGATAGAGTAAAATCACCGCATTTTTCTCTCTATTCTTATACTGGGATTTGAACCCGCCCCACATCGATGGAGGACCTACATGTATGTCTCCACAAGTGACCATCCCTCTAACCCATTGAGCCTCCCAATTTACAGTGAATAAACCATCTTCAAGAACTGATCATTTTCTTCTCCAAAGTTTCACTATAAAGGAACTATAAAGACACTTTTTGTTTGTAACCCCCTTTATTGACAGAAAGCCCAGCATAACATAAGGAAATTTCTAGCAGCACAGCTGCTTTTGTCTTTAAGCTAAACTTTAAGCTAACCTTAAGAAGAAATTACAATGTAAACAATTTCAGGCCGAAAAAAAATATGGTATACTTTATCTCGTACCATTAAATATGTTATATGACCTTTTCATTTACAGTACAGTGTACAATTTGTCATATGTAATAGCACATTAAGCCCAGATAAATGTTTGACATCCACATTTAGTATTTACATATATAAGTTTGTTTTAAACACATGGACATAAAACACAATTACATAAACTTTTCTATGTGACAAAGCTTAATTTAGTCTATTTCTTTTTTTCCATACAAAGACATAATCTAGAGGCCATAGGCATCTTAGAAGAATAAAGTATATACAAATTTACTGTTGTCCATTAATTCCTTTCTTTCAATGAATTCATATATAAAGAGATTATAAAATGGGATTAAGCATCAAACCAATACCACAATTGTTACCACATTTATATATCTAAGTTTATATGGGAATAAGCCGACAATATCCATATCTAACCATGGAAACAGTACATTTTAATTATTATTTAACGCATGACAATTACAAGCTAAACCTAAATAAACAGTTGAAATAAAAATGCCTTTATTTTTCAATCAAAGGAAATGTGTAAATATTGATATTCAAGGCATTGACAAAGCGTCAGATAAACAGTTACGAGAAAAATTCAAATATATAAAATCACACTAAATTTTTTGTCGGATACCCCGTTAATTGGGAACATATGGTGGAGGAGGAGGCTGCTCATTGGTCATCTTTATCACATCTTCATACTTGGGAGGAAGAAGCATCTGAAAGACAAGAAACACAAATAAAACCATTTAAAAAATGACAAACTGAAGCAAATGCATACTTTTTACATGAATTCAGATTGTTGATTGGAGACACGTTTCGTATTGTGTCAATTAGACCATAATCATATATTGCCAAAGTTGTACAGATCTTCACCTATTGCAAGAAATCAGGCAATGTGAGGTTACAAAATATGATAATGGGAAAAGAAAGCCGCGACACGATGACGAGAGATTAAAATTAATTTAAACAAGAGTTTTAGTAAACTCAACATACGCCCGCCGTGGCAAAGACAAACCGCTACGATTAACAAATTTACATTTAATATAACATTTGTTTTAATTTCATCAATTCGAATTTCTTGTTCACATTAGAAGTTTTTCTTTTCTGAATTTGATGAAGCTGCGACTAAATACAGTATGTTATAGTACACATATATTATCTGTTCAGGTAATTTCAATAACATTTTAATTGCAAAAACTGAAATATTGTGACTGTTTTGACATTGCTGTGTTCCATAATAGCTTACAATTCTTGAATTTTAACAGCTTTGACTGGGACACTGTTCTATTAGACTTGGCAGTGATAGTTTTATTACAAAGCAAACAATCTTCAGGCTGACCACTGATATGCTGACCACTGACATTGTCCCCTTATCTCTATTTAAACAGCCACTCTGGTAAATTCCAGATGGGCAATAAAGCTGTGAAAATGGTCCTTTTTTATCATAGCACACATTAAACTATCCAAAAAAACAGTCTCAGAATGTATAAATTAATTGGCTTCAAGTATTACCCTGGACCAAGTGTACTAAAACAAGAGATCAGATAAACTGATCTGGCGACCACCATAGAACACTATCAGAAAGTGAGGCTGCTTGTAAACGGATCGCAAATTTGATATGTGAAATTTATTTCTTCGGTTGGTGGCTGGCTGGACAAGAACAAAGTTTCTTCGGTAGATAGTGGCTGTTATCTGAAACCTCAAAACCATCTTTCTTCAAGGCGCTACAAACGCTACTTACCGGAGCTACATAGTACATGTACATTGTATGCACACAGGCCAGTCAGTGATATCGCTTGTTTGAGTCCTGTACACAATTAAAATTTACAAAATCCAAAACGATTGTACACATGTTACCAAGATGCATTTAGTGTTTGTTTACAAATCAAAAGATAATATATATCTGTCAAAAATAGACCGTGAAAAGTGAAGAATGGGCGACAAATCACTGGTCTGATGAGTAACAATTTTAACATGACGAAAGTCAGTTTAAAGATGAATGGCAAAAGATTTTCCGATTCGTTCAGAAATTAGTGAACTCTTATAAAACTAGGTTTATAAGCCTCTGAGGAGCCGCCTACTGGTAAAACACAGTTTTACTTAATTGTTGTTTTGAACATGAAAATAAATAGAGTGTCTGACAACTGTCTGCTGATCAAATCACAATAAAAACGTCTATGTTAGTCGGGATCTGACTAACATCAGAATCTGACTAACACCAGGATTGATTTAATTAGTGAAACGGTTTTTAAAGTTATTTCCAGTTTTAGATAACATTTACCAAATGTCCAGATTTTGTGCAAATCAACCATAAAATGTTAAAGAATCCTCGTTTAGTTTTAAAAGTCATTTTAGATTTATCAACCTGAAAACAGTCAACCCATGGAGATGTTCATGTAGTTGACGCTTCGAGTGTGAAATTTGCAGCTACGCCGTAGCACTTTGACAATTAAAATTCACTTTTTTAGTTTGTAAAAGGCAAATACATAATCGAAGAACATCGTCAAGAAGAGAGTGCATTCGTACATTCTACCGTAATTACCATTTCGCTGGCCTCCTGCAGGATGAGAGCGGTGAAAAAAACATTGCGTCACGTAAATGTACACGACGGAACACGACTTTGCATATTGTTAATATTCAAATACATATAGTAGTTGGTTATCAATTTGTGCAATTTGTTGTCGGTCGAACAATGGAATTTCACATCATGATGCAAGGATAACTGTTCATTTGTGCTGATTTTCACTTACGTATTCGTTGAAAGCAATAATCTAAAAATCTCACATTTTTAAATAAAATGAGCCTCCAAACGTTTGATACTTGTTTGATTTTTCTGCTAGGCCTAACAGTACATTTAACATGATCTTCGTAGGAATGATCACGTACTTTGGTTTAAAAAAGCGCACACATATTATACAGGACCTAATATTTTTAAACTAAACGTTTTTAAATTTTGTTTGGCGAAAGACGTAGGCCCACGGTACTTATTTACCGTTTTTACGAAATGTCCGCCTCAGCACAACGCGTTTCCGTTTAAAGTGGCATGAGCTGCCAAAATTCACACTTTTTCACAATGTCTGATCATCACGACAGTAGGAGGCTTAAACTTTGAAGGTCATCGAAAAACTAAATGATTTGCGTTGGAATCGGGAAAATCCATACAATATGTGGCCTGTACTAACCGAAAACGTGTTCGAAAAGTAAACAAAATTTGAATAACCTGGACGACCATTCATTCATTCTAAGCCAAAGTTAGTTCAAAACAATACTTTATCGTATATTTTCGAGACTACAAGCACTAAAAAGCTTCTGAATTATACGTCTTGATTAAATTAGCCAATAAATTCAACATTCTATTTTAAAGGATTTATGAACAGGATTTAAAGCCGGTTTGTGTTTGTTTATGGACTAAATGTATATTTGAAAAACATCAGTTGAAACGAAACAACCTTCGCGTTAGTTCCCTGGTAGTCAAAAAAAGAACGGGGAGGAAATATGCATATTTTCCGTAACTACTCGGAAAAATGACGTCATACACGACCTTCGATGTGTACAAACTGCCACGAAGACTTACTGAGACAGCAGAAATCGTTTATTACGTCATCGCTGTAAGGGTACGTACACAACGGAGGTCATGTTTGACGTCATAAGTCTCTGAGATAATTAACTTTCGTAAGCATTGTAGATCGGCAAACGTAGCTTGAATTTTGCATGTGCTGCGACCGAAATTCAACCGAAATTTTTGGTCAGACTTTTAAAGTACATGTCCTACAACACATTAAACGCAAATTAGAAAATATTTCCAAAGGTTGTTCATATATCCTTTAACGTCAAAATATCAACATTTCGGCAGCTCATGCCACTTTAAATCTAGCGTGTTGGTCACTTTGCGAAGTTTAATTCAGTATGGGACTATGGGATGGGTGCAATAAAATCTAATAAATAGCTGTAAAAATTACGAACCTCTCTCGAGCGTTTTCGCCCGGCTTCCCATTTGAAAGTACGGCCCATACATGCTAACATCAAAACCGCGCCAGTCTAGCAGGCTACAAGTCAGTTTATCAAAACCATTCTAGCGACATCATTGAATCCAAAACTGTATAGGCCTACGTCTTTTACTCTAAAGGAGTTGTCGCCACGTTTGACGTTAACCTATATAGTTCTAAACACATCCAACACCGTAACATATACAACCTCCAACATTTTGGCGCCGAATATTGCTACACTTTCGGTTCGTGTGATTTCAGTCTGTCTAAAAGTTTCCACGGTCTATACCACAGGAATATGAGCCTCGCCCGGTCATAAACGAGGTTCACACTTCCGAACTCTAGTGTAAAAAGATGTTCCTATTGCCGAACTTTCCATGTGCCAAAATGTGGTTCTCACTCGAGAAAACGACTTTAAATAAAAAAATACATCAATTGTGTACAAAATAACATGTGATTTATATTTAAACAATGCTACGGGACAAATTACAAACACTTAGATCGATATTGAACGACTTCTTCATGCTTTTTGATGAAAACATAGACCAAATTATCGCTATGCCATCACGTTCACTGGCGGAGGGATAAAGAAAATTTGTACATAATATCGTTGGCAGTAAGTTGGCGACATCGTGAATTCGCTACTATTCTCATATAATTTCGAGTCAGACTTTTTCTCTCTACATGCCCCTAAAGGAACCTTGTTCCGCTGCGATTCAGGGCGGCTCCAAAAATCTTCATGCACGATTTGAAATAAATATATGATTGAATAAAAACATTTAAGTTACTTTATTGGTAAATAGCATTTACAATTGCGAAGTCAGTTGCTGTACATAGCTGTCTGAATGCAAATTCGATCGGCAAAATAGCGATTGTGCGTTGCCGTGTATTTCATTTCATTTTGAAATATTCCTTCCTTTCAAACTCGGAAAAATACAATATGGATCTTCTTAAGTGTCTTAGGGAACACTCTCCTTTAAAAATATTTATTATTGTTACATTTTTGGAAAGAATTTAGGCGTTTAAAATCCAAACTCGAGAAAGCCGTTTTACCGACTTCGAACAAGCCGGCAACACTTAAACACTTTAAACTATTTCTTATAGTCGCCCTTGGAAATCTGAAAGGAGTCGAATTTTATACGTTTTAAAATGACCCGAGATTGCAATTTCACTCAGAGGTTTAAAAAAGCTCCGATAAATGTATTTGTTTTCACTACTCTGGACTCGGAAATTCCAAATAATGTCCTCAGTGCCAAAAATAGCTTACCGGGTATTTGTCTTTACTGGGTCATGCTTTTAGTATGCCTGGTAGGGGCCACTTGATTGACAGCGGCAACTCGCACTACAGAAAACTAATTTAACCACCCGCTTTTAGCACTTTTTAATCATAGATATTTAAATATTTCACTCACTGTCAGTATATTGAAGACAAAGAAAATATATATTAAGATCTGAAGCTATAAATATAAGGAATTCGACAAGCTTTTGTCAAATTTAACATTTTCTTGTTATATAAATATGCTTGAAGTGTCCGTTCTAACTTGGACAAAGTTGGAAGTTATCAGTGAATTACGCTTACGTTAAAGTAAATTAAACCTCTTTTACCGTATTCGAAGATTGAAAAAACAAAACACAAATCAACCAACAAATGCAACATGTGATTTCATTTGTTCATTTTCAAAATTAGTTGAAGTTGTAAGAAACAATATAGGCCTACGGCGTCAGTGGGGTTTTAGTCGATTTTTCTGCTGTCGCCAAACGATGTCTTCGGTAATGAAGCAGGCTAGCACAGCGGTACCGAATGGGTTAAATGAAAACATCAACGACGAAAAAAATACATGTTGCATAACTTGACCATATGAGGAAGCAACACAAAAAAATATTCATCAAGATCCGACTGGTAGTTTTCTTGATTCCGCGATAACAAACTATGCAGGTAGAAATCACAGAAATAGTTACCGGCCGCCATTTTGAATAAGCAAATGAACAGCGAGTGCATAGTGCGCAACGAGGCCATAGGGTTAACCTGCGTATAACATTTTACGAAGATCCTTTCATTAATTTAATAGAACAGTGATAAAAAAAAAATGGCCAGTGGCCGCCATTTTGAATATGCAAATGAGCAAAAAAGTGCTTAGTGCGCAACGAGACCATAGGGCTAACATGCGTAAATTTGTTTACGAAAATCCTAAACTTTGTTTACTTTAGTAGAAAAGAGACAAAAAGAAGAAAAACAAAATGGTCGCCCAGCGGCCATTTTAATATGCAAATGAGCAAAAAAGTACATAGTATGCAACGAGGCCATAGGGTTAACCTGCGTACAAAGTTTTACGAAGATCCTCTCACTACTTTAGGAGAAAAGTAATAAAAGAAAAAAATGGCCAGTGGCCGCCTAGCGGCCATTTTGATATGCAAATGAGCAAAAAAAAATACAGCTTACACAACTAGACCATAGGAGGAACATGTGTGTACAGTTTAAAGAAGATCCGAGTAGCAGTTCTCTTGGAATCGCGATCACAAGAGAGACAAGTTATAAAAAATAGAAAAACAAAATGGTCGCCTAGCGGCCATTTTAATATGCAAATGAGCCCAGAAAAATAGATGTTGCACAACTAGACCATATGAGGAACCAACACAAAAACATTTCATCTAAATCGGCCTGGTGGTTTTCTAGATTCCGCGATCACAAACTATGTAGGTAAAAATCACAAAATAGCCGCCAGCGGCCATTTTAATATGCAAATGAGCAAAAAAGTACATAGTATGCAACGAGGCCATAGGGTTAACCTGCGTACAAAGTTTTACGAAGATCCTCTCACTACTTTAGGAGAAAAGTGATAAAAGAAAAAAATGGCCAGTGGCCGCCTAGCGGCCATTTTGATATGCAAATGAGCAAAAAAATACAGCTTGCACAACTAGACCATAGGAGAAACATGTGTGTACAATTTAAAGAAGATCCGAGTAGCAGTTATCTTGGAATCGCGATCACAAGAGAGAAAAGTTATAAAAAATAGAAAAACAAAATGGTCGCCTAGCTGCCATTTTAATATGCAAATGAGCCTAGAAAAATAGATGTTGCACAACTAGACCATATGAGGAACCAACACAAAAACATTTCATCTAAATCGGCCTGGTGGTTTTCTAGATTCGGCGATCACAAACTATGTAGGTAAAAATCACAAAATGGCCGCCAGCGGCCATTTTAATATGCAAATGAGCAAACAAAATAGATGTTGCACAACTAGACCATAATGGGAACATGTCTATGAAATTTGATGAAGATCCGACCAGTAGGTCTCTTGAAATCGCGATCACAAGAGAGAAAAGTTATAAAAAATAGAAAAACCAAATGGTCGCCTAGCGGCCATTTTAATATGCAAATGAGCCCAGAAAAATAGATGTTGCACAACTAGACCATATGAGGAACCAACACAAAAACATTTCATCTAAATCGGCCTGGTGGTTTTCTAGATTCCGCGATCACAAACTATGTAGGTAAAAATCACAAAATGGCCGCCAGCGGCCATTTTAATATGCAAATGAGCAAACAAAATAGATGTTGCACAACTAGACCATAATGGGAACATGTCTATGAAATTTGATGAAGATCCGACCAGTAGGTCTCTTGAAATCGCGATCACAAGAAAAGTTTACAGACACCGGACGACAGACGACGGACGACGGACGACGGACGACGGACGACAGACGACGGACGACGGACGACGGACCACGGACAAAATTCGATTTGATAAGACCACCATGAGATCATGGTGGTCTAAAAAGCATTGATATATATTAATATATATATATATTAAACATCAGGTACACATTTCTGAAAAAAAACTCTTGAAAAGACAAAAAATATGTGGACCCAAATCAAATTTGGTATGTGACGCATCATCTACGGTACCTATAAGGTATATATACTCTAGAAGAATTGGAGAAATTATATCAAAACGAAAGAAGTTCTGGGGCCGAAAGGGAATATTACATAATCCAATAGGGCTGCCATATTATGCAACAGGTGCTGTCAGAAATGGTACGTGAAACACCGTCTGCCCATAAGGTATATACTCTGAAAGAATCGTCAAGATCGGATCAAAACTTTAGAAGTTGTGGAACGGAAGGGAATATTACATAATCCTATATGGCTGGCATATTATGCAATGGGTGAAGTCAGAAATGGTTCATGACACACCTTCTACCCCTAAACTATATGTTGTAAAAAAAATTGTAAAGATCGGATCAAAACTCTTCAAGTTATCGAGCGGAAGGGAACGAAGATATAGACTAAGACAGAATATTACATAATCCAATGTAGAAGCCATATTATGCAATGGACAATGTTCTTAATGGTTCATGACACACCTTCTACCCCTAAAGTATATGTTGTCAAAAAAATTGTAAAGATCGGATCAAAACTCTTCAAGTTATGGAGCGGAAGGGAACAAATATATAGATTAAGACAGAATACTACATAATCCAATGTAGAAGCAACATTATGCAATCGACGATGTCATAAATGGTTTATGACACACCTTCTACCCACAAGGTATATGTTGTGAAAGAATTGTAAAGATTAGATCAAAACTCTTCAAGTTATGGAGCGGAAGGGAATCCGGGACGGACGGCCGGCCGGCCGGACGGACGGACGGACGGACGGACGGCGCTGGTGATACCATAATACGACCGACTTTTTTTAAGTCGGGCGTATAAAAAAAGGAAAAAATGTATATATAAATGGAAAATATCCATTAAGAAGGGTGACTGAACAAACCAGAAAAGTAATTTGCTTCTTGTGAAATATATCCTATATCCTTTTTTAAAAATATCCTCATTAGGTGAGAATTTCACGAAAAGAGGATCTGAAAATGATATCTCCTGTTATTAAACCTGTGTCCATTGAGTTCCAAAATGAAACTTCTGATCTGATGATGGAATACTTACTGCATTAGAAAGTGATCACTGCAGTAAACAATCATTATGTACAAATTATCAGTGTATGATGGATGTAAGCAGGTTATCATAATTCATCACATCTCAGTTTCTTATAATGTTTATTGCCATTCCTAGCAACAGGCTAATGTGAACAGGTTCAGTAAGTGACGAAACCAGATTTTTTACCCAGACCACTCACCGTCCGCAGGTACCTGGTAAACCTTCCACATAGTGCTAAATCTAGTGGATTTTTTTATTTACTTAGTGGGATTCAAATCCACACCACGCGGCGGAAGGCTTGCGTTGGAAGAAGTCGATCACTTAAACCCATCACTTTAAAGTGGCATGAGCTGCCAAAATGTTGATATTTTGACGTTGAAACAGAAAGTTGAAATTATCAGCTATTTTTCTCAAGATGCATAATTCAGAAGCTTTTTAGTGCTTCTAATCTCACGAATGTACGATAAAGTATTGTTTTGAACTAACTTTGGCTTAGAATGAATGAATGATGAATGGTCGTCCCGGTTATTTAAATTTTGTTTACTTTTCGAACACTATTCCGGTTCATATAGGCCACATACTGTATGGATTTTCCTCATTCCAACGCCAATCATTTAGTTTTTCGGTGACGATCAGAAATTATGAAAAAGTGTGAATTTTGGCAGCTCATGAGCCCCAAAGAACTATATCTTACCTCAGTATCTGGGTCAACTGTAAATTGACGAACATTGCTGCATGTAGACTGAGCCAGGTGAAGAAATCGATAACATGACCAAACCACTCCAACGAAATAAGCCTGCAATGTACAATTATTAATTGATTGAGGTTTCACTCCACTCTTGGTAATACTCTCCTGGTACAGAAACCAAATAGAGAGCCAAAGTTTGACATCATTAATGGCTAAAAATTTTCTGGGCGATCATCAATTTTATTGAACTTATTGAAGTATATCAATAAACGCTAAGCGTCAAAGTCAGATATTTTTAATTGTGATCATCATATTAGCCTCAATTAGGCAAAAATCCAATAAACTACAGTCTCACACATAAAAATCATTTAACCCGAAATGGAGATTAGAAATGGTATTTGTCTATTTCCCATGTTAAAAGTATAGACCACCTGAACCAAGATGGCAGGCATCGGAGCAAACACTTTGGCTCTCGATTTTACTGAAAGGCTAAGCTGGTAATCATATCATTCACATAAATAAACCACTCAACAAATTTAATAAATTTTTGGGATTATATGTCAGATGTGAACTTCCAAAAGCCAATTGACCGATTGCTTGATGTCACTTTGAATTTACGGGCAAAGCATTTCAGGGGACTAAGGGATGTTAACATAATTTTAAAATATGGCGGAAGAAATAATACCGTATCGAGAAGAAGACGTAAAAGGCGTAAAGTTACCAGAAAAATGTGTTGATAAAAAACAGGTTATGTCATCAATGTTTTCCAAAAAAAGTGACATCTTGCTAAGTACCAGTTAACAAAATGGCGAACTAAGGTACATATTACCCAGAGAGCTTTGCGAAAATCTATGTGACGTCATCAGGCTCGTCGGTAATTGAGCAGTAAATAATATGAAAATACACCTACCTTAATGGACAGCATCAAGACGAAAGCAATGACAACCAATAACATTAACCATTCACCATCCATTGAAAGCAGTTGGCCTCGCATGGGGAATTGCTGGGGACAGAATTAATATAAGCTTAACAAGAATTGGAGAAGTCACACTGTGAAATGCAACAGCTCTTGTGCTATCGCTTTTTGATTTATTTTTATAACTAGCCAAGTCCATTTTATTTAGTCTGTTCGAGTTATTTATGTCATTACACACGAACTTTTTGAATGCATTAAAGAGTACTTTTTCTAATATTGAAATCATGGAATACAGTAATCAAAAAGTCAGACAATGAAAGGCTTTTGAGAGAACTCCTTACTGTTGGGAGTTGACAGCTGATCCATTCCTTTACATTGGGCATATACGAAAAACTTCCAACAGCTGCTAAACAAGCCAGGCAAAAATCAAAGACTTGAATACAGAAAAATGGCATCAAATAGCCGGGTCGATTCTGAAAATAAAAACAAACAAAAATAGCTATCAAAATCACCGGACTAAAACTAACAGAAAATTTTTCATAAACATTTAACACAATGCTTTATCACAAGACTTTCTTAAAAGTGAAGGCGCAGATTTAACAAACTGAATTAATACAATCAATCACACATATATCTCAGTAGTCAGCACAATTTCATGTAAAATTGGTCTTTGGTACGAGTAAAATGCCTAGAGTAGCTCTTAAAATGTCAGAGTGATACATGTAGCTCTCTTATAAGTTTTCCAATAAAAATCATTTCAGTTATAAAAACTTTAAAAATGTCCATAGTTAAATATAAGTGAGTCATGAATCACCCTTTTGAAACAACAAGAGCTGTTCTTTGCAAGAACCAATACCCTCAGCACTATATTGAATTGGTACAACTGCACATCAGGGATAGCATGTACAAAGCATTTCATTGACCTAACATCAAATCTACAGAAGTAGTAGTGGGAACAAAACAATGATTAAGGCAACAAATCTGGAATTAAATTTCAAACGGCACAACTGCAGACCATTGGCAACATGTGTACACACAAAGTTTCATTGACCTAGTATTAAATATGCACATGTAGTTCAGACAAGCCTATGTGTAAATTTTATCAGAAAAAAAAGTTATGCAAGGGCAAAAAATCGATCGCAAATTAGGAGTTACCCTAGTTCTTAAGTACAGATTTCTACATTCAAAAGTATCCATTTTTATCAAGAAAATGCACAGGAATGGGGTTGTAGTGTTCAACTTGGAGATCAATTGATCATTTGACCAAATAACCATATAATGAAATTCAACTTGGCTCTTACTTGCATTTACCTGCTTTTCTATTAATACTTTCTAACATTTCCAACACTAGCAACTATTGCCCCACGGTGCCTATAATAGTGGCCAGTTCAAGGTGAATTTAGGCGACATGGAACATCGCAATCTTGCCTGATTTTGTTAAAGGAGAAGAAAAGGAAAGAACTAAGTAAATACAGTACAGGCGCGACACATTTTCCTTTCTACCGGTACCAAAACCATATTTCTGCGATTTTTCCTCGCCAAACTGTGCTATAAGAAAGTTAACAATCGTTATCAGAGAACGTCTAAACTGACTCGGCTGCCATCTTCACAGCAGAGCTTAGCTGTGTGTCTCGATCGGCCAATCAGCATACGCCTGGCCACCAGTCACTCGCTAGCGTAAGAGAAATTGGTCAACTCTGAAAGTCTGCCATTTAAACCTAGGTTAATTTCGACCATTTCGAGGCGCTAAAAAGAGAAGACGAACACTCTAACAACTCTGAAATGTACACTAGCTAGTTAATCAACCTTTTGTGAAGACGTGACAGGCTGCATATATTGTCTACGCGACTTGTGGGGATCGTTGTAGAATTTTCAGAAAAGGTAGTCTTACCGCTGACATTGCAGGTTATAACCATACAAGATATGGTAAGCTCGCAAGGGAAGTAATCTACTAATACTTTTTCCGGTCAATTTCAAACCGTCAATGGCGCGCTCCACTGACGATCTTGTCTGGCAGATTCATTTTCATTGTATTTTCACACCGTAAACCACGTGCAAGACTCACACACATGAATACGATGGTCTATTGGAGTCCGTTCGATACAATTGCATGTTGTTTTTTTGTTTTCTCCTCCTTTAACATGGGCTATTGCTTGTAATGGTTCAACATGTGATACTAACCTTTGCAGCTCCATAAACCAGAAGTAAGGTGATAATCAACATGCAGACAGTCAGCAATTCAGCAACACAAATGTCCTCTGTAAAAAACACAGCCATGTTTTGATTTATTGATTGTTTGGTGTTTTACACTATCTGATTCCTCCTCGCAGACCCAACATTGCTGTACGTAAACAAGTTTGGTCTTAATGTTAAGTGCAATTAACTTCATATTTAAGTATCGGCAATTAAATTGAGTATGTTTATCTTGTAACTTATTTCATTTTGAATTGGATTTAGCTTCAAACAGAAAGATTTCACACCATATTAGTGTGTGGTCGTCGTTGGTTACCAGCTTGGCCCCTGTGCCGGAAATAATTCATTCAATTTCACACGCCTGAACAAGGCAAAAACGACCTATCAAATGAATGTCCAAAATTATCACAATCTGTTGATATTTTATTTACCTTTAGTAAGTGTTCTTTGTTGTATCCAGCTATGAAATCTAAAACGACAGGATAAATTTTCTTGAGGGATCAAAGGATTTGTTTCTGGAACTTCTGTCTGATCTTTGAGAACTTCTGGGTGAATCATGGCAATTGTGAATAAGGCCAGTAATAATAACTGGGTCACCTATATAACAAACAAAAAGAACGTTTCCAATTATTGAAAATTCATAGATAAATAGTAATCATTCAATCTTTAAGTAATGTTATCAAATTGAAAGTGGGGGCGTCCTTCAGACTCAGTCGGTGAGAGTTACTGTACCTCGCGTGCTGCGACAGGTATCTATCGCATTGCGCCATAGGCAACATGAGCATGATTCCGACGTCAGGTTGACACAAAACCTCAATGTAGCGTCATTTTGCCATAAACAGACTGAATCAGTGATTGATTGGTGCTCCATGCCGCGCTCAAGATTATTTCACTTATATGGCGGCATTTTCAGTTCTAGTGTGGGAGGAAACGGGGCTCTGTGTCCGGAGGAAACCCACGAAGCATCAATCCTTAAAGGAGAAGAAAAGGAAAGAACTAAGTAAATACAGTACTGGCGCGACACATTTTCCTTTCTAACGGTACCAAAACCACATTTCTGCGATTTTTCCTCGCCAAACTGTGCTATAAGAAAGTTAACAATCGTTATTAGAGAATGTCTAAACTGACTCGGCTGCCATCTTCACAGCAGAGCTTAGCTGAGTGTCTCGATCGGCCAATCAGCATACGCCTGGCCACCAGTCACTCGCTAGCGTAAGAGAAATTGGTCAACTCTGAAAGTCTGCCATTTAAACCTAGGTTAATTTCGATCATTTCGAGGCGGTAATACGAGAAGACGAACACGCTAACAACTCTGAAATGTACACCAGTTAGTAAATCAACCTTTTGGGAAGACGTGACAGGCTGCATATGTTGTCTACGCGACTTGGAGGATCGTTGTAGAATTTTCAGAAAAGGTAGTCTTACCGCTGACATTGCACGTTATAACCATACAAGATATGGTAAGCTCGCAAGGGAAGTAATCTACTAATACTTTTTCCGGTCAATTTCAAACCGTCAATGGCGCGCTCCACTGACGATCGAGCACGAGCTTGTCTGGCAGATTCATTTTCATTGTATTTTCACACCGTAAACCACGTGCAAGATTCACACACATGAATACGATGGTCTATGGGAGCCCGTTCGATACAATTGCATGTTGTTTTTTTGTTTTCTCCTCCTTTAAAGCAAAAGGGTTTAAATGGTAAAACATTTCATAACTTCAATTGAAAATTTACAGTGGAAAGTGGGATTTCTTGACTGAAACATGCAAATAAGTAGAGTGTACAATAATTGGTATTGTAAAATAAATGAGCTAGTATTGAAAACATTTTCCATGCGTGGTCTGCCTACATTGACATATTAATAGCAGTCTATTCTCGATTTCGGTGTGACCTCACGATCACGAGGCTGTTTATCAGAGCGTGGATAAAAACAGTTCTGCTCGAACCAAATGGCGTTCACTGCGTTGTTTTCACACAGTATTCTCGGTTTCGCACATCCGGTTACCTATGGTCACGAGGTCTTCGCTCTCCCTGGAAACTAGTTGAAAACAACTCTAATGCGATTTTTAAAATCGATTTTGTCGTTAAAAAAAAAAAAGTAAACTTTGCAAAACACTGACTATGGCTAAAAGTTGTGTTGCCTTCGGTTGTAGAGACAATGATTAAAATTGCAACGGTCTCTCTAAATAGTAAGTCAAAATGGAGTTGTCAAGGACTGGTTTTCACCTGTATATGCAAATTAGATTTATGAGTGAAATCGTGGCGTCAGGCCGAAATTGATAATGTGAATGTTAGAGCTTAACAGACCACAACCCTTGCAATTCAGATTTTTACAGCGGCAAAAAAAAAAAGAAATAAAGTTGTCGCTGAGAACTCTGTTTTCCACGGCAGAATTGATTCACCGCTGCATTTTTCTTATTTTTGTATTCCACAGGTCACTTGTATTGCAGTACCTTAACAAGAGTTTCGGGAAACCCAAAATACACCCGGAAAGGCACAGTAACTGCGGCCATACCAAAACAAATCCTTCCATATTTATTTAAATTTAATTTTCAAAATTCAGAGGAAGGAAGTTGAAGCTTGGTAAAAGGTGATGTAATGTCAACAAAATGAAATGTTACCACTAAAACCTTTAAAATCCATCTGTACCAAATTTAAAATGGGCTATTTGGATCAAAAGGCGTATTCGACTGGTCGTTTTCCGAGGAGTAAATTTAAGCTCCGCCCACCTGCGCAGCAGCTCAAACTAACTGCTAGGGGAAGTACCAGTCGAACGAATTTGAGTAAATTGAGGAACGTTTGGGTCATTTGCTTGGCAACATAAATCGCCCACCTAGCAACATAAAATATTCATCAAGTGACGATCAACTGATAGGCTTGGGTGCGTTGAGGGCGAACACGGACTTGAGAAAATAAATATTTGCATTTCAAAATTAAATATTTCCGTCAATAATCTAGGAAAACTGCAAATATTTTTTCAGACCTATAACAAATCGATTTGGGTAAATTCAGCTAAGTAGACTTCCGAAGCGTGATTGGCCTATTTGCATCGAAAATAAATAACATTTATTCGTTGAGATTAAGGGTGTCAGAGTTAAATTTTATGTAATTTTAGTTTCGGAATACAGGAATGCTTAAAAATAGTCAAAACACATCAAGAATTATATAATTGGAGTCATGAAAGTACTAATATTTTGCCACGTGACCAGCTCCCCTCTCTCTGCTCTTACGAAATCAGCGAGCACTTCGAGCGTGCACGCGCGAGGAGTTTGTGCAAATCAAGCGACCTGTCGAATAGAAATTGTGTAGTTTGAGGAGAATGAGCTGCTCGAAAACGACCAGTCGAATACGGCTAAAGATTATTAACAAGATTTGTACTCGGTACAAGTCATCAATTCTCGCTGCTTGTTAAATCGTGATGTTAAACATTGCTTGTTGTCAATATAGTTTGGACTAAAATGTTTCAATTTTTTAGAAGAGTAGTTTATAATTTACTAATCATACTTAAACAAATGCAATTAATTGGCAATTTTGCAGCTCACACCAATTCAAGTAGATTTGAAAATTTTTCTCATAATATCATTTTTCTATATTATTTGGCTACAAAAAAAAAAAACAGTTGAGCATGGCATGGCCATGTGGTATAGAAGAGTCAAGACCATAAAATGGCCATGTGGTATAGAAGAGTCAAGACCATAAAACTGTCAACACTTGTAGTGATAAGAGACTTAGAGCTTTAGAGTACAGTACACCAAAAAAATTGCCACTAAAAAAACGCGTCTCTACTCCGCTAGCGACGCGTCGGCGACGGCCATGAGACGCGTGAGATCATACAGCGAAAATGGTCTAATTCTCCCAGCCTTCAAAACCTTGCACGTATCCGACGCGTCGGCGGTGCGTCGCAGACGGCCAAGTGTATATTTTTTATTTGAGCGATGTCGCAAAATTAAAAAAAAAAAAAGTTAAGAATACAGCTGTATAATCGTTTTCTTGACAAGGAAAACTTACCAAATCGGTATTTAAACTGCTGAATGACAGCTTAAACGACATCTACTTATGCACGAATTCTCTGGCACTTGGTTTTAAAGATTACTTGTTTTGCGACAGTCGTAAAGCGTGTCGTTTTCGCGCCCAAACAAACCTGTCGGTGGTCATTCTTTTTGAAGCCTCCATAGTGGAAAGATCGTGTATCAAGATGTTACCAGAAAACGGTAAGACTTTCAACAAATTCAGATTGATGATTTGCTGACCTTTTATTAAAATTTCCTTTTTTTTTTGAAGTACTGTTTAATTAGGATATAATTGTCACAATACTTCAAATTGATAATGATATTGTTCCTTAGCTGCAAAGAGCTGTTTTGTGTAAATGTAACATCATTTTTTGGGTTATTGAATTCACCTAATAAACTAGTCTGATATTTAGTTTGATCCAAGAAAATAAAAGGGAGAGAATATAAAACTGGTCGGTCACTTTCAAGGTTGTCGATTTGGCGACACTTGCGCGACTGCGTCGGTAATTTATCAGCTAAATAAATTTAACTGTTTTTCGGATCTAGTTCTATTTACTTCTAATGAGCACCACTAAAGTAAATTGAATTTCGTCTTTATGCCATTATGGTACCTAATAAAATTGTTTATTCTCGTTGAAACGTCGTACGACTGAAAGCACCAGTATATATGAACAAATTTGCTCAAAAGAAAATTTTCGTTTGACACCATCTAAATCAGTAAATGCTTTTTTCAAATCTGTATCAGTGTAGACTTGAAGTTGAAATATTTCAATGTACCCTGTGCAGATGTGGTATTGAAGAAGCCCTGAACTTAAGCCTTAGGCAGTTAGGGGGTGCGTCAGAATAATTTCAGTCCACTCAACATATTGCCATCTAAATGTCATCTTACCTGCACTGCAGTTATGCGACCGTATTATACTATTATGTTTAGTTCAATGCGATGTTACAACAGCAACGTGAATACAATGTTTACAGAACTTGAGTGAGTGAGTGATTGGGGTTTTACGTCCTGCTTACAGAACTTGAAGGAAAAAATAGATAGAAAAATTGAGAAACCTATTCAAATACCTTATGACTAGCTAAAACACAATGTTTATGTGAAATTGAGTACAAAGTTAAACCTTTTCTAATTCGCGAAACAAAGGAAGGAATTTCAAGTCATTCATAACAATTTATTCGTTTTATGTACATCATACATGATGTACCCTACACAGTACACTCGGCTATTAAAATCATAAATTTCTTATGTTAACATTTTTTTGGGGGGCTTTTTTCACTAAAGGAAGCCTGTAACGGTATATACAAATCGCTTGCTAAACAGGGTTTTTTCCTTCTTGTGGAAGTAGGGGAGCTGTTTATGGGTTGTAGGGTTACAATATTTTTTTATCAAGTAGATATTGTGCTACAGAATTATATCCCTGAGGAGAAGGCAAATTTAAAACACAATGTAATTGTATAACAGTATATAATGAGACAAGTGCAAAGTTAACCTTATTCCAATTTGTTTACAAATCATTCTGGTCATTTCTTAAAATATATTTGTTTTATGTTCTGTTCAGCTATAAAATCTATGTTTGTATTGGGGGTGTGTGCCTTAATTTAAGTTCTTATTGTGATTTAACACTGGTTAATCTTGACTGATACCCATGCTTATTTTTACAATTTGCAGGACAGCAGTACACCGCCCGCCAGTTCATGAAGCAGCTGGCTGTGGAGGAGAAAACCACTGGTATGTCATTTGACTTGAAATTTCCCTAATTTATAATCATTTTCTTAATTATCTCATGCTTGTATTACTGGAGAGGAAATTTTAACCTATTATTAAGATTAATGGATTTTAACACCTATACAAAGCTTTGGGAATTTTTTTAAGGGTAAAAGAATGGTCATCTCCAAATTCTTCACCATTTTAATTGATTGATTGAGGCTTAACTTCCGTCAGACCCCTGTCCCACCAAAAGTTTCAGGGGTGTGAGACCTCCGCGGAAACGCGGAAAATCGCGTTTTTGTAAATGGCTGTCCGCGTCGTTTTTCATAAATCCGCGTTTTTCCGCAGTGAACTGGCAATTTTGTTTATATATCGACTGACAGCATGTTTAAAAATCTCCCGTAGAGTGCGCGCCTGGATGGCTGACGAATGTTTGTTCGAAGGCTTTGACGTAACGACTTTTAATGCTCACTGTATGTTATAGCTTATTGGCCTATTACTGTCCGATTTTGACATGACACATCACCTGACTGAAAATGAAGACGGCGCATCGAAATGACAGATTAAAAAGCAAGATTTTCTTGCTCTGAAAACTGACATAGACCTTTGGATAAACTTTCAATTCGGATTAGGATTTCTTGTTTTAATCAAGAAGCTTAGGTTCGCATTTTGAAAAGTTAGTTTAGCGTTTGCCATCTTCATAATATCAAATTTAGCCTAGAATAACCGGCCTTTGCTCATTTTCGGCAGAGATGACGCGTGACGACAATTGGACCCTCAGGGTATACGGCCTCAATAATACGTCTCATTTCTGCTGTTGCGGAACAATCAATAAACGGATTGAAAATAAAAATAAAAAACAAAGAATTTTGTTCGCCACCTATTATTCACGAGTGGAACTCTACCTTTTTCACTTAATTTATTTTCCAATTATTAAAAAAAAAAAAATTCTTCAATTTGGGATTTTTTTTTCAATATTTATTTTTTTAATTTATAATTATTTTGTTCTCAAACTACATGAAGGTGAAACACGATCCTAATTCAATTTATCCAAAGACTTTAACGACTTAACCACAGAACGTCAGGAAGGCTAATGTATTTAGCATTCTTAACAAGGTCCGTTTGCAACGTCTGCAAATGTCGCTAAAGCACATTGCCACAACCTAAGGGTTGTTATCCTAGCAGGTAAACATATCTATTTAAATCACTTAAACTGTGTTCTTTTTCTCTTTTCTTTAGTTTATCTTGTGCTTTTTGATGAGGATGGCACTACAACTAAACTAAAGAAACCAAAGTTTAACGTGCCATCCTCTGAGATCAAGGTCTCCTCCAGGGTGCAGCTGCTTCATGGCGGGCGGCGCTACTTAGTTGAGATTTTGGCCTTTGGAGGTAATTATATTTTAGATATTAGAATTATACTTTATAGTGCCCTTTTCCTTGAATCATATAAACAGTTTATGTTCTTTTATTGTCTGTAGCGCCGGAGGAAATTGAATTAATCGATATTGCCTGGCCTGATTCACTTAGGGGCCAGGCAATTTTAGCAGCAAGACTGCGTAATGGAGCCGCAGGCGGCTTCTTAGCATTATCTTATCTAGAAGAGGTATTATAAGATGTTAAAAGACCCTTTGTTATTTTTATTTTTTTTAATTTGTTTTGGTTGATGGAGAAATCCCTTGATTCTTGGCTTTCTCTTGATTTTATGCGCTTTAGTTCTCTTGAATGTTATATTTCTTTTATTAATTATACATTTTAATTACATTTAAGTACAAATGTATATTAAATAACTTCCAATAGAATATTATCCTGGTTGAAATTCTTTGCTTGTCCTTCTTTAAAACTTTAGTTTAAGTATTGTAATCATAGTATATAACAACACAGTCAAGACATTTGAAATCCTCTTTTTTTGGTCTTTTTTATGCTAATTCATCATCTTGCACAAAGGTTGTACATTTTATGAAGAATGAAATTAAGTTGCTTCATAATCTATTTTTTCTTAGCATCCATAAATTACATTGATTTACAAGCATGTACCAAATTGGTTTATTGAATCGCTGTACAAATCGTGTTACATGTAGGAATATTCATTTGTTTTTAAGATATTGAAAGTTAAATCCTTTTATTTTTTTGATTTTCAGGGGGAGCAGTTAAATTTGAGCGATCTAGATTTAAGTGGGCTGGAGGGGGATAATGGGGAGGGGATAGATGTACAGGGAATATTAGATTTAGTAAATGGGGATGGGGGTTGTGTAGAACTTGGGGTAGGAGAAGAGGGAGGGGATGTACGGGTTTTAGATGGTCATATGGAAGAGGGGGTAGTTGTACTTGGGATTGAGGGGGAAGTTAGTGGGTGCGTTGCAGGCGGGAGTGGGGAGCAGGTTATTATGGGGGGTTCAGTAGACGTTGGGGGTTCAGAAGAAGACATGGGTGGTCTGGGGTATAATGATGTAGATAGTGGGGTGGGAGGTACCGTAACTGGGGTGAGTGGGGAAGGGAGTGGTATTTCTGGGGTGGGTGGGAAAGGACGCTCAAAGGGGAAAGGAAAGGGGAAGGGGCGAAAGAGGGGTGGGTCAGAACAAGCTGTTGTTTCTAAGGTAAGGCACTTTAATTTTTTTTGGAATTTCGACTTTGAGATATTTGTTTACATTTTGATCTGCTTGACTGATTTTCTTCTGCTCAAGTAATTTTAACAGAAATGGTTAGTCCGGGTTTCGGACTCAAAAATTACTATTTTTTTATACTGACGGTCGTAGTTTGGAGACTGGGTTCACTGCAATCAAAAAGCCGGAGTTGGCAGCCCGCTCAGAAGCGGGCAGTTTGTGGTCCGATTCAGGCAAAGAAATAGCAATATAACCTATATCTTCTAAAAGCCTCCGCACATTGATTTATTATCATTTTTTCCTTTCAGAAAAGAAAACCTAAGAAAACAGCTGAGGTGAGAATAACTTTTCGTTTTAAATAGCCTTCATTTCTCATTTTGGGGTTAAATATCTTCTCCAAATGATATATAGTTCAAGAAAACACAATCAGTCTCTAGAGTTTGATGGTCGTTATTATAATGCACAATAGTGGGTTTACTTATTTGCGAGATCTTCTTGTATCTGACTGAATCTGCTCATCTTCACACAATGTTTTTTAGATATCTTGGTTAGCATCATATATCAGACCATCTGGGTAGAACTATTTGCATTGACTTAGATAGAATAGATATCTAAAAGACGGGGACATTTAGACAAAAATGTTTTAACTATAATAAGTACAGAACTGATACATCGATAAATTACCAAGCCCCAGTCTTTTTTAGATGACTGAAATTTTTTTAAAGTACGTCTTAATGAATTTAGCTTTGCTGGCATAATACAAGTTGAACTCTTGTTTTAATATGAAGTAGGGCTAGCAGCAGTTTTTATTTACTGGACCTACACAATTTTCACTTGACTCGGTCCATTGGACTAGTGTAAAAACCAACCCCCTTCCTCCAACACACACTCTATTTCAACTTCCACTCACTGTATTAATTCGCTATGTTTCTTGTTTCAGTTCAATATTTTGCAAGAGACAAGAGCCGGGGGGAGCGAGGATGTTGGGGGCAGTAATGGGATGGGGGATTATCTGGATATACTAGGGAATGCTAAACGGGTAAGTTCATGTATTTCCTTCTGAATTTTTTTCTTTTTGGTGTGGTGATTTATTGTAGACCCATTTTCAAATTAACAGTAGTTGACTTTCATCTTGGTCCTAGCAGGGCATAATCTAGGCCAAAAGTTTGTGCACGGGCTTGACTATTCAAGCCAATAACGCCCCAAGGCCTCTGAGCGTTGAGAGAACTTCTGAAAATAACAATTTCTGTTCCTAATGTTTATGTTTTAAATACTTTGCAGAGCACTTTCTACTTGTATTCAATATTTAAATCACAACATTTTTTCCCTCTCTTTCCATCCTCTTTTCCATGTATGGGGTTCAAAATCAGCCTAGAGAAGGCCCTGCCCACTTCTCACTTCCCAGATTAATAATTGTTTTTGTCTTTTGTAAACTCCTGAACATCAAATCTGGTTTGCTGGTATTTATAATCAGTTTAGCCCACATCTAATAGTGTATTTTTTGTTTTTCTTTCAGGTTGAGGAATTTAATAGGGGAGCTATAACAATTACAGCTATTAATCCGCCACACCAAGGTGAATGTTGCATTCACTGTCCAACAAATGCCTTGGTGTTGGCGGAACTGAAAAATATTAATGAGAAGATTGATTCTTTTAAAGAAGAAATAGACAGGAAGATGGCCCACTTGGTGGAAATGTGTACCAGGCAGCCATTGGAGGTTCCCCCCACAACAGCAACAACCTCCACTTTTCCACCAGTGGCCTCACCTACCACCCCTGATTTGTTGCCTGATTCAATTGGTGTTGGGGTTGGGCTTTCCAAGCAAATAATGGCATTGGGGGCATACAAGGAGGAGTGTGACTTCACACCCGACTTGTGTGTCATCCCAGACCACGTTGTCGGCTTAGTCGAGGAGAGGTCTGCAGGCAATGCAACCATTTTTGCCTCGGCTATGATGATAGCGTTGTTTGGGGCGGAGGATTTGCGAGGTAGGGCTGTCGATGGCTCAAGGGAAGGTAAGGTGCCCTTAAGTCCTCGACGCCTGAATGCCATCAAATCAAAGGTATTTGAGGTGCATTCAGTGCCCCACTCACAAAGACAAGAGAAATGGCACCGCTGTAAAAAGGCACTTAATTCAAAGCTGCGCAATCTCAGAAGTAAAGGAAGACATTTGCAGCTTTGATTTAATGTTTTTTTGCATCAGTGTTGTTTTTCTTGTGCTTGTGTAGGTAAACAGGAATTTGGACCGAAATTATCATTCACTTTGGATACAAAATTTAAAAATTGCTTTATTTACTTTAGTTTATTTGACTTTTGAACTGAAAATCTCATTCTAACAACATCAAACTTGCCTACAATGTTAACCTTTATTCCTGTTTATATGTCTCGCTTTTTCTTTCCCCAAAACCCTACAAAATGGAAAGGCCATTTCCTGTCAAGCAATTGATTAGTTGGTGTTTTAGTTTTTACTCAAGATTAACTCATTCAGCAGTCAAAATGTTGTAAAATGTCACCACCTTTTTCTTTGTCTAAATTAAATCTAGTAACTTCTCATGATTTAGGAGATTCTCTTATTTGTTAAAATAAAAACAAAACTGAGGTAATTTAAGGCCTAATCTTGTGGTTGACAAAACATTTCAAGCTGCTTTATCGAGTCGCATTTAGGATTCTTTTTTAAATACCCCTGTTGTGTACACAACAGTGGGTATGTATTTGTAACGCTCAGCATGTCAGTTTGTCGTATAGTCAATTAAGTGGCAGGAACAGAATTTCTCCCAAAATTCTGATTAAGATACTAGCATTGAAAAAAAAACTTTTTTTGGTTGTTTTTAAAAAAAGAACCATATCCCTTTGGCATCAACAAAGTTTTCTCCTATATTTGACAGCTGAGGGTAACTTTGTTAAACAAAATTTGTTCAAGTAAAATGATTTGATTTGAGCTAAAATAAAACTAGAATTTTTTTTTTTCATTTCATTACATATGTGAACTTCAAATACTTTTCACATCAAATGTATTCGATAACTTTTTAAACCGCTATTAACAATTAATTGAGGAATTTTGCTGTCCACTGCTTGCTGTCATAGCCATTATTTTCCCTGCTGCTTACTAATATTGACATTTGTTCTAGACTATAACCACTGCCCCTGTTTTCATGTTGCCATTAACTATGGATGGCTTCCTTTTTAACTTTTCTGTCCTCTTCTTTCTTCCCAATAATACCTTTCTTTCCATTAATGTTACTTATCTTCCTTAAATTGTATACCTGTGGGCGTTATCGTTGTTTTTACATCCCTGTAATTTATCTATGTGAGCTTAACTGTAGTGTGCAAAGGCTTTTTTTATTGTTATTGTTATTCCCCCCCCTTAACTCACAGGATTATTTTACATGCTGGATTTATTGACATAGTTATTTTTGTAAATTTATATTAACCTGTATAAAAAAACTTAACTTATTAATGTATCGTTAATTGTACTCCTGTTAGCGTTGTTGGTGTTTTGACATCTGTGTTTTTACATCTCTGTGTGTGTGTTGTTTAATTGTAATGTATAAAGGCTTTACCCCCTGCTTTATGTAATAACAAAGCTTCCCCACTCACATGTTTAATTGTAATGTATAAAGGCTTTACCCCCTGCTTTATGTAATAACAAAGCTTCCCCACTCACATGTTTAATTGTAATGTATAACGGCTTTACCCCCTGCTTTATGTAATAACAAAGCTTCCCCACTCACATGTTTAATTGTAATGTATAAAGGCTTTACCCCCTGCTTTATGTAATAACAAAGCTTCCCCACTCACATGATTAATTGTAATGTATAAAGGCTTTACCCCCTGCTTTATGTAATAACAAAGCTTCCCCACTCACATGATTACTTTCCATGCTTAACAACGTTATCTTTATTATTAACCTGTAAAACTAATTTATTAATGTATTTATTGTTTATCCTTGATTGTTGATATTAAAACTCCTATCAATATACCTTATTAGTTTGTTTCATTCATTTACTAGCTTGTTTGTCACTTGTACTGTTAAATAGTTATCATAGATTGTGGAGGCCTTTCAGCCCTACCATTATCAATTACAACGCTTACTTATATTGAAAGATTTTATTACAGCTCCGCTACGTCATCAAATTTGTTCGCCATACCATTAATCCGCTGAATAGGGTGTGTGAAAAAGAATTGTTTCAAACAGAAACAAGTTTCCTGTAAGGTCAATGGGCATTACAGAAAAAGTTATTGAAAATATTCACATTTTCTGTCACAACTCAGAAACGTCTTGAACGCCGCTGATGGAAAATACCGATGACAACGTACAATTAAATATAGGTTTATGACATCATAGCACTGAGAATGTATGCGACGCATGTTATCTGGTTAGATGTTTCTTTCTTGCACCCTTGTATCAACATTCTTTTGAAAAATCTGCCAAATGGCATGTAGCTAATTAATTTGTAAACAGAAAAGTTATTTACTAATGGTTTCCAGGGACATGTTCTATTTATTATATAGAAATCAGTGTTTACAGTTGGATTTAGTTAAGGTATAATTTCCGGCTTCAAAACAAACCATGCTGTTATATAGATATTGAGGTTAAATAGTTCAGCTAATCCTAATCTGCATAGGTGTTTCATACGATGATGCTTTGTGCATCCTTAGCACTTGACTCACTTAAAAACTGATAATTTCTACCTAGAGCATAAATTTCCTGAATTACATTTCAACAGTAAATAAATACCCATATACCAGCACCTGTAACATCAACACTTAAAAAAAGGTTTTTTGAACTAAAACAGTTATAAAGGTATAAAACTGAACAACAAAATAATAATGGAAGGAAATCCAAGAAAACGGTCAAAAGATATCTGAAACACTGCAGGTCATCCTTAGTATAAACATGAAAACATTAAATTATGCAGCAATAAAGCAACAACAAAAGATGAACACAACAGAATATAAAACTTTAATTAAAAACATACATGTTTCGGCATTATTGTGCCTCATCAGTACAGAGCAGTCTAAACAAAACAAAACTAGACATTCTGCAGACATGTTTTCCTTATCAATATGGCTGGATTTCACTCTTAAAATTTGTTGTGCAGAAAATGAAATTTTATCCCAGGTTGAAGCCGTTCTGATAGCTGGAAATTTAAAAACTATGACCAGAGTTAATCAATGTGTGGTCAGTAGAGTTGGAAAGTGTAAAGTTTTGAAAGACGTAACTTAGAGAATCCCCTCATATTGGTTCATCTAAATCGCTCCTTTAGTTCCTCGCTCACTCAAAAATAATAAAAAAATTTGGAAATGATCATATGTGTGGTTTCCTCCATCGGTTACAGGATTCTAATATATTTACAAGACTTTTTACATGTATGTTCAGACAAAACTGTGAACAAATTTCAGGGTTTGTCTAATCTTTTGGAACATTGGGCCAAATCATGTGGCACAGGCAGTCAATTGTGACCGTTGCTTGAATTCAGTGAAAATCAGAAAAATAATTAGGGCATTCTCAAAATTATGTTGTTTTTTTTTTATCACATTAGACTTTCCAAATCTACTGGCCAGCACATCGATTAACTTTGGTCATAGAGTTTTGATATTTCCAACTAGGGTGGAGAGTGAAAAGCAGCCAAATTGATACAGGACATGCCCCTTATCCACAAAAACATTTAGTGGATAAGGTCACAATACTTACGTTCCCAAAGCATTTTTTGTAGATTATTGCTCCAAATAGCCTTAGTTACCTGTTTAAAGTGGCTCGTCACACTTAAGAGCTTTGTCAACAAAAATGCTTAGAGCCAGAGAATCCCAGTTGAATATGTCAGCAGAAAAAGGAGAGGAATGTCACCACATCTTCAAACATTGCTACTAAAGGGGTTGAAAAAACAAACTTAGGTGTGAAGTAATAACACAATCAATTTTCATTCTATTACAGGTCAGCAGAAAATAAAGATAACAGTTGAAAATTGAAATTAATATTATTTATGATGTTACTATTAGTTGGTTCCTGCTATAATATATACCATATGGTACCGTGACTAATGAAGTAATTTTGAGTAAATTGCAAAACAAATCAATCAAAAGCCTGACGCTGACCCATCCCGTTGAATTACATGAGGGATAACTTTCTTTAGATGACGTATGAAGCGCCGGCACATATCAGGAGTCACGGTAGCCCAAAACTCGCTAATACCTTCAACCAGTTGGGCCTTTGTCGTAGGTTTGGTTGTTTTGGCCAATCTTCTCTTCAAAATGGACCAGACCATCTCAATCGGGTTCAGATCTGGTGACTCGGGTGGTGTTCTCCAGTGATTTATCCTGTATCTACGCATAAATTCTAAGTCAAACAAAAGATAAGATATTAAAATTACACCGAGAACAAACCTATTATTTTCATAGCATTCACATGTTTATCCTTACTTTTGTTATTTAGACCTCACAATTGTGTGTGTGTCTTTTCTACAGATTTAAGTATTGGTTTGCATTAAAAAGTAAAGTGAAAATTACCCTTTGTTGCATAACTGGTGTGCTTGGGGTCATTGTCTTGGATGAAGCGATGTCCTTCAGGGTAAACCTCTTGAATGAAGGGGACCAGGTTCCTCTCCAGGATGGACTGGTAATGCTGGCTGTTCATGATGCCTGTGAAAATACAGATGGGGGTAGCTCCTCTGGATGAAATGCCAGCCCAAACGTGCACCTATCAAATGGACAAAAAAAATGCTCTTTGTTACAATTTTTCAAAGTTCAATTGAACATATATTAACTTACAAACACTTCATGTTTCTGGTGAAGATGCTTATGGGGTAGCTCTTAGGGATGAAACATGCACCTATCCAACAAAAAAAGACTGAATTAGACATTATGAAGTGAAATTTGTAATCTAAAAGTTTGAGATAATGTGGGAAATATATTAAAAATTCCCCATCGATTAAAATCAAATCTGTAAAAAATGAAATAATGTTGTTTTTAAAGAATGTCATGAAAATTACCTTGAAAGGGTGTTTGGGCTTGCAAACCTTACCCAAGACTGACATCTCATCCCTGTGTGTAAATCGGAGATTACCACTCCTCATGACCTCCACCGACGCTTCGTCTGAAAAGATACAATCTGAAAAATCCTCATTATTTGCCATACACATTAGAGAAAAAGTTAATCGTTTAATACGGTTACCTTCTCGTACCATTTGGCAGTACCTGAAAAAAAAAAAAAAATGATGTTATCCAGTGATGCCGAGCCTATTGCTAGTATATAGCATACATGTATGTACAACATCATAGAAATTTTACAACTGAATGCAGCCAACTAATTAAAGAGACGTGACCCACTACATTTTATATTCACATGCTTAGTGCTAAAATGAATAGTAAATAACCGACACTTAAGTATTATAGACATATTAAAAATATTGCCTACGTGGGTATTGTTAGCCTTTTTATTGAAGGCGAGCAATTTGTAGACCTGCGACTGGCGCCACCTCTTAGATTTACACTGTACATGTAAGCTACATCATACATGTATGCCTCCACATGCTGTTGAACTGTTTATGGGTAGAAATTTTTAACTTCGGAACAGTGTTTTTACAAGATATTTATATTTAAGAACACTAAAACACAGGGAAAATCTTGTCTAAAATAACCATGGAGACAAGTTTCTAATTGTATTAAAAAGAAGTATATCATTTAGACCTATACACCCCATCATAACCTATGATATTTCATTTAGTTGACGACTGACCGGAGCTTGGCCTTAGTAAAAATTTCTAGAACATTTTGTAATACATTGACAATGAATATCGGCAGACTGAGATTGAGCCCCATAGGATCATGGGAAAAGACCCCCCCCCCCCCCCCCCTTCCCCAGAAAAACCTATGTAGAAGACAGACAGGGAAGTTTAGCCCTGACCAGTATATCTTTCAAACACTTGTTCTTTTTATAAGCAATGACTGGCCTTTGGGTCAGAGGTCAAGCAATTTTATTTAGATATTTATGGTGGGTTTCCATTTTAACAATATGTATCTAATCCACATCACACGTTTTTTTTTTTAGCCTTAGCTCTTCGGTGCCAGAAGTTAATCGCAGTTGAGTTAACTTTCAATTTGAAATTCAAATGAGTGACTATCTACAATAACTAGTGAATAACAATACACAACTAAAGTGTTCACTGTTAAGTATAACGTAATCATATACTTTTACTAGTATTACTACTGATAACACGAAACAACTTAACTCAAACAACTTAACTCGTTGTTGTAAGACAGTCGCTCATATTAAAAAGATAACATAAAATGTCACATAGGCCTACTGTTGTAAAGCAATAAGTTATATTAAGAGGTTAACATTAAACAACTTTGTGTTGTTGTAACACAATCGGTTATATTAAGGGGTAACTGCGTCCTTATGCAATAATCTGATTTTTATTATGTCATCAGAACGACGACCAGCAAATATCAGAATGTAGATAACAAGTCGGATTTAATTTGTTGAATTAATTAAAGGAATAACATTCCTTAATCAACTTCGCGTTGTTGTTGTAACGCAATCGGTTATATTAAGGGGATAACATTAAACAACTTCGTATTGTTATATTAAGGGAATAACATTAAACAACTTCGTGTTGTTGTTGTAACGCAATCGGTTATATTACGGGAATAACATTAAACAACTTCGTGTTGTTGTTGTAACGCAGTCGGTTATAATAAGAATAAGAGGACAATAACAACTTCGTCGTGTTGTAACCGAAAGCTAGCTCCGGTAAGTAGCGTTAATGATAGTCCGGGTTTCTGACTCCAAAATTACCATTGTTTTTATACAGTATACTGACGGCCGTATTCCAAAATACGACCGTCAGTATAAAACATAGTCATTTTGGAGTCAGAAAACCCGGACTACGTTAACGAGAGCTCCTATACTGCTATAGTATATGTAGCTCATTGGAATATTGTTTTCTACGATTATGAATTAACCCAAAGCAAGACATACATGTACATGTTATTGAAATATTGAGTTGGCCTACCTGGTTTGTTTCTTCCTCCACCCAAGCTTGCGCACTTTCAGACGTACCGATTCTACATTCACATCAACGTTAAACACGTCAGAGAGCTTCTGACGGAGCTCTGCTGCTGTAATTTCTCTGTCACAGCGGATCCAGTGATCCAATGCATCGCAGAGGGCCGGTGACAACTTCACTGGGCGGCCACTCCGGTGCCGATCACATAGGCTACGGTCTCTCCTGAAATAAAAATACAGAAAAAATTAAAAAAATTGATTTGATTTGTGACATCATTTTATGGTGTGATTTGAATTATTTTGACAGAATTTTGAAAACCGTTTGATAACTTTAAAACTTTTCTAACACTATTGTCAACCAATTATATCATAATTTCACAATTTTTGCTAAGAATTCTTCAAAAAAGTGTCTCACGACTGTCCGCCGCAGTCTTGACAACACACGGTTACTTTCACTCGTCCGTGGTTTAAACTTTAATCAATCAAGTTTTGAACATTTTTATTTGTATATTTTTAAGACTAAAGGCCTAGTCAATAATGTGTACAGTTTTGAATAAAAATTACCAGCCGTCTACGCCAAGTGAAAGTATTTCTGGTTAAAAAGTGGCTGACGACTGTCCCGCGATGCTAATTAAAGAGTCCTTACAGTTTTACTTCATACACTACGGCCGTAGATATATATTTTGTGGATTAAGCTGAAGGGACAAATGACATAAAGAAATATTTGTCTTACCTGTAGCGAGCTATGAACAGCCCTATCGCCTTCAAAGAAGGGATCAATCGGTAACCTTTGTTGATAAGATCATTACGAATCGATGTGGGGGACCAGTTGAAAAGAGGACCCAAACAGAAAACAATTAAAACACGGAGTCGGTGCGAAATTTTATGGAGCTGGTCGAAAAACGCACTTCCAGGAGCCATCTTGTCGATTGACTGCCAAAAACCGATTGCGTACGGACTATTTGAATTGGAAGTATCAGAGATCAACTGACGCGTCGGCGACGGTTAACCTGGCCGTCGCAGACGCGTTTCAGCTTCTATGATTTTTACAACGGCCTCTTCTGCTACTTACCCACGACGCGTGAGCGACGCGTCCGCGACGGCTGTGTAGACCGTTACCGACGCGTGAGCATTAGTGGCAATTTTTTTGGTGTACTGTATGTTTAAATAGAGTGTCTGTGTAAATAGAACAAGGCTGGGTTACTTATCTCTTTGTCTGTAGATAAAACTTTAATCCTTATATGTATTTTTCATTTGATTAAAACGTTATATATTGATTTAAGAATAGTTTTAATCAATTTAGAAACATTATTGCAATTTGAAAAAATCCTTTTTTGATGAGAATCGGAAAAGTAGAAGCCATTTTATAATTTAAAGGTTATTTTCATGAAAATGAAAGTAAGAATAAAAGGGAATGTACATAATCCAATAATTTGCAATAGTTGATATCATAAACAATTTTTTTACACACTGTCTGTTAATATAGTATGTAACATGAAAGATTTGAAAACATCTGATCATATTTGTTAAAGTTATGGAGAGACAAAAATAAATATTACATAATCTAATATGGCTGCCATATTACGCAATGTATGATGTCAAAAATAGTTCGCGACACACCTTCCACCCATAAGGTATATACTCAGAAAAAATTGTGCAGATGGAATCAAAACTTTGGAAGTTATGGAGCGGAAGGGAATATTACATAATCCAATATAACTCCCATCAGTGCTCCAGATAATTATTTTTTCCAGCCAGTACTGTACTGGCTGATTTGAAGTTGAACCAGTACCATATATAAACCTGCATATATCGTTAACATGGAAAAATTGTCGGATGAATTTGTAATATCAAATCAAATGTGGATGTAAGTAACAGAAAGAAAAAAGAAAAATAATATTTATAGAAATTAAACTTATATTGTAATTTCTACACATGAACTTTTTATTTTTTACATTATATTTATTAAGTTAAAATATATCACCTTGTATCATGTATGTATTGATTTAAGCTTAAATATAGGTCTTTATAAAATGCCCCTCCCCCCCCCCCCCCCCAAAAAAAAAAAATGTATATGCAAAGTAAGCTATATTTTCATTCATATATGCAGCTGATAAAATATTAGATAGTGCCAAAATGTTCATGTGTTGCACAAAACAACTTTCACATCAACTTTGACTATACTGTAGGCCTACAGTCACTACTTGTAACAGTACACTGCATAACCCAGATAAGGCACATGTTCAGTTTTGAAGCATTCCTACTTTTAGATCTTGTTTGACTTGTTTTATTAGAAGTTTCAACACCAAAATGTAAAAATGTAAAACAGTAATGTATAAATCAACTTAAGAATGTGTGTTTTCGATTAAAACTTAACTGGAAATGTGTTTATCATCGGACACTCACAACTCTGGGCAAAAAAAAGTTATAAATAGCAAAGGGGAGTTAACTTCTGTTAAATAATAAATTTCAACCAATCATTGATCTCCATTTTCTCAAAGTTTGGTCAATTAGGTCAAAAGTCAACCAATGAATGCTCTCCATTCTAGATATTCCGTGGAGGTGACCTATTTCACGATCTTCGGCCTCAGGTTTTATGAATATTTGACACTTAGTGATGGACAACAAATACAAACAATAACAAACTCTTTTTGAAGCAGATTTTCCTATTTATTTTTTCTGTTGTACTGGCCATATTTGCAATATACCCGTATTAACGTTTTCAGGCCCGTATTTGGTACGGTTAGTTTTTTTTTCTTGTCCGTACTGTGCAATTTTCCACCCGTATTTACGTGTGTACGGGCCTTATCTGTAGCGCTGACTCCCATATTATGTAACCAGTGATGTTAAAAATAGTTTGCGACACACCTTCTACCCATAAGGTATATACTTAGAAAAAATTGTGCAGATGGAATCAAAACGTAAGAAGTTATGGAGCGGAAGGGAAAGCGGACGCCGGACAGCCGGCCGGACGGAGATGATACCATAATACAGCCCGCTTTTCAAGCCGGGCGTATAAAAACTACTTGTATAACCTATAGCAGGTTCTGTCAAAGATTCAAGTTCCTTTTCAGTAACACTACCTACTATAAGTACAACAAATGTCGGTTTTGTCACATGGCCTGGGCATCTACACAACATGGAAATTGGATGAAACGGCCTCTTCTTTTGAGCGTGGTATAAAAAATCGGCAACTCTGTATACTCCCTATGATATTTTTCATGAAATGACCAGAGGAACAAGGAGAAAGGAAAAATACCACAGCAATCGCTGGACTTTAGTTATATTAAAAGCGGTAATTTCAGACAGCAGAAGATCCATGAACAAGAGCCTCGTTGTCAATACCAATACCCCTCTAGCCAGGCCTTATTGTTCTTTAAAGCGCAAGTCACTGACTTCGTCAAAAACATCTCCTACAGCGGCGGAATTGAAACGGTAAAATGATCACCGGTTCTTGCCGGACAGTTTTTTTCAAAACAAACATTTAATAGTGACTTCGTCTGCGTAATTTTTGATTGCCGAGGAAAAGCAGTTTTACGACTGCAATCTCTGCCTGGAAACTAGGTGTAAACAACTCGTTGAGTTGAAGGTAGAAAATTTTCACTAACATTACAAACAGCTGATAGGGGGACTTTGCACTAGCCGCTCTTGTGTGTCTCTATCCTGGTTTACTTACTTTGCCGGTCAGGTAGAGCCACACATTAACCCGCCATTATAAGGGTGAGATAACTCATGTAACCTCATTAGGCCAATTTTTATGCTATGCTTTACAAAGAGTGATTTAACAGTTTAACAACGGATTTCGAAGAAATCAACTGGTTCAGTGAAAAGAGGAATGTTTCAAAGATATAATAGGCGGTAATAGCTGAAAGGTAGTTGAGATTAAGGATAGTTAAGACTTAGCTTAAATCTGAAATCAGAAGTCCTTCCAAATAATTCATTCAAAAGCCATAACTAACTTTGCACATGGTCTGTCAGATGTAGACAGACCAAAGCACACCATTTTGATAAGTGATTTTCAGCAGTTAGGTCATAAAATGAGTAAACTTTGCAAAACATCGACTATGCCTAAAAGTTGTGTTGCCTCTGGTTGTACAGATAACATTAAAATTACGGCGCTTTCTCTCTGAATAGTAAGTCGAAATGGCGTTGTCGTGGACTTTTTTATACCTATATGCAAATTAGGGGAATTGTTGTCGCGAAAGTAACGTCACGCCAAAATCAAGAATCCTCCCGTGCAAAACTTTACCCTTCTTTTTCTCAATTTGATACTCTTGTTACCCACACATCACTAAGATCTTTCTCCATCGTTCGGCAGTGAAGCAGCCGATTACCTATCGATCAGTAGAGATCCATAACTTTCCCCAACCTGGACCCTGTTTCACAAAGCGGCGTTTTCACGTAACTGCCATAGCAACCCATACTGTAGAGATACGTTTTAGTATGAAAGTTACGCAAAAAATGCATTTACGCCGCATTTAATAATAATAGGCCTATTTATAGCCATAATAGAATAGATTAACAGATTTCCTGAACCCTTTGTTGAATTTTCATATTTTACATATTTCAAGGCCTTCAGAAAAGGTATAAAATGACCATATTCTGTGTTTGTTTTGAAATAGTGGTCTATTCAACTTGGTTTAATGATCGAAAATAATTAAGTTGTGTTGTTGTTGTCGGAATTATCAGATGATGGTGTTTTCACAGCTTACCACACGCCATAAACCAAAAAGGATTGTCCCTGTCCGAACATGGAAACAAAAGCAACATTTGTAGAGGTTTCCATTTTCCTGGTCCAATTTGACACGCATTTCGGCGTTTAAGGTGAGTCGATGAAGACTTCTTGCCCAACAATGACGAATAATATTTAGCGATACAAAATGGCGATGTTTAAAGTAGTTCGAATGACATCACAGGACGGACAAAAATAACAATACCAAATGCAAAAAAAGGTTGTTGACAGACGTCTGGAAAGTGTTTAATCCAGATTTTTCAACACAACTAGAAACATGACCTAATGTGGTAGCCTTGTAAATAGAAAATTCACGAATAACTTCACAGTGATGTTGGACTATATTTTACCGCGTTACAGTATTTCTCAGCGTAATCCGCCCATTGTCGATTTTCATTTTATTGTCACAGCTGATTGGTTAATCAGGTCAACCTTATGACTCTAGGTCAGCTGTTGCCAAAATGTAAGCTAAACATAGCATTGCAAGCATTACCATAGCATTCCAAGCATTACCATATACCGTATACCGCAGGCGTAGAGCGACTTAGTATATACTAAGTCAAGTCACTCTACGCCTGCGGTATACGGTAATGCTTGCAATGCTAGGCTAAACACAGTTCTGTACGGAGCCGTAAAAGTGACATGGACATTTATTTTTTCGACATGCCAAAAAACAATGCTTCGAATTAGTAAGTCCTAATTATGAGATAAAAAATAAATGTTTCGAATTAGTATCTCCTAATTAGGAGATAAAAAATAAATGTTTCGAATTAATATCTCCTAATTAAGAGATAAAAAATAAATGTTTCGAATTAGTATCTCCTAATTAGTAGATAAAAAATAAATGCATCGAATTAGTATCTAATTCTAAACATTTATTTTTTATTTCCTAATTAGGAGATACTAATTCGAAACATTTATTTTTTATCTCCTAATTAGGACTTACTAATTCGAAACATTTATTTTTTATTTACTAATTCGATGCACTGTTTTTTTTTTTCACATTTCGAAAAAATAAATGTCAATGCCACTTTTACGGCTCCGTAGTTCTGAATACAGAAATTTGCATCGGCCGATCAAAGATTCAGGATGGAGTATACAAAACAAACTGTTAACAGTAACAAACAAAAATGGCCAATAAAGATGTTAACCCAAAGGCTGTTTCTGTTTCAAATATTAACAAGCTGTTGTTCTCTATCACTCGCAATTTTTAAATAAAAATAAAATGAAACCCATAATAATACGCCAGGAAAGGCATAGTAACGGCGGCCATACCAAAACCAATCATTCATTTTTGAATTTTATTGTTATAAATTTATAAGAAGTAGGTTTAAGCTTGGTAAAAGCCATGTGACGTCAGCAAAATGAAATCTTACCACTAAAACCTGAAGTCATTAATGATTTGTATCAAATTCAAATGGGCTTTTTGGATCAACAATCATTAACTGGAATTGTAGGCTACTGGGTACAAGTAATGAATTCTCGATTGCTGCATGGTAAACATTCAGGATGGCTTGTTCAAATTGTCTACAAACAACATCCAATGTACATTCTCAATTTAGGTTACCGGGTACATTCCAACTTTTCATTATTTAAAAAAAAAAACAGAATTTACTCATCATATTTGTAATTCTTAACACCTACTGTCCATAAGGTACACAACTTGAAAGAATTGATCAGATTGTATCAAAACTGTAGAAGCTATATACTGTAGAGCAAAAGGGAATATGACATAACCCAACATGGTTGCTGTATTATGCAACAGGTCTTGTGAACAGTTTTTGACATACCGTCTGTAAATATGGTATGTAATGTGGAAGAATTGAAAACATTGGATCCTATTTACTAATGTTATGGAGAGAAAGAGTAAATATTACATAATTCAATATGGCTGCCATACTATGCAATGTATGATGTCATAAATAGTTTGCTGCACACAAACTGTTGATAAGGCATGGAAATCTGAAAGAACTCTCCAGATCACATCAAAAATGTAGAAATTATGGGGCTAAAGAGAATATTACATTATTAAGCTGCCATATTATGTAACCAGTGATGTCAAAAATAGTTTGCAACACACCTTCTACCCATAACGAATATAATCAGATAAATGGTCACGATGGAATAAAAACTTTGGAAGTTATGGTGCGGTATGGAAAGTTGACGCCAGGTGGACAGAGCTGATACTATAATACAGCCCGCTTTTCAAGCCGGGCGTATAAAAAGCATAGTTTACCCCTCCCCAGAAAAGAAGAAGTGAGAATCATAAAAACTCAATGTCAAAATTTTATTATTTTCTTTTACATGTAAGTGTATAATACAGCTACATCAATTCTAGAAATTTACATTTTGGACCACGGCTAAGTTCTTTGGATCATAGTATAACGTGTGAAATATAAATTCAATGTATGAATCTATAGAGTGTACATGACAACTACCTGATCAGAGCTGGTTTGACGAATAATCTTAATTAAGCTTCACCAACAATCCTGTCAGTACAATAAAATATTTGTTGAAATTTGTACAAAGGTAATTTGAGTATTCGTTTATACTGCAAGCAAACTTATGTGACAGTAAAATTTACAGGTACATGTATACATAAAAACATCCTTCATTATATTATTATTTTCTTTCTCCAAAAAAGATTTACCCAAGGCTTGATACGTAAAAAATTAAAAATATATATATGAAAATAAATACTAATACAAAATATCTCATAAAAAAATAGTGCAAATTTTTGGCAACTTATAGCAAGCACTGGCGCTTTTGACTTCTGCATGTTAATGTGAGTAAGGTTCCTACAGATTTGAGTTCACATATGGACCAGAAATGTCCCAAATGTCATTTTGCATTAATACTTTGTCTACTCAACAAGGATTGATTGATTGATGATTTACATCACTCTCACAATTGTTTCACTTATATGGTGGCTGGTCAAGTTTAGCAGAGGAGGCTCTTTGCTAGGAGGAAACCCCCAACCTTCACTCAACGTGGAAACCATACTTGTTGAAATACATCATGTTTACATGAAAACCAGAAAGTGTCTGTAGGTTGTTCTGCTTTATTTCTTCATTGGACCTATCATCTATTTCATGTGCATATTTCTGAAACAGACTGGCAGATATCTGGATGGAATCACCTGGAAAAAAAGATTTCAGTATTTCAGTCATATGAAGACGTCGTCTCCTTGTGGCAGGGCATATTTCCACTGCTCTTTTATTTGGTGCTGCCTCACCGAGACAACTTGCCGAGCATAAAAAGAGAGCCAGTGTGTTACGATGAATATCACTCAAGTTTATTAATTTTGAAAGTCCCTAGCCTCTGGCAAGTAACTTTGGAAATTCATAAACGAGAGGGATATTCATTGTAACACACTGGCTCTTTTTCTTACACTACACAAAAAATGCAGCGTTTTATTAAACAACATGGCTATAAAAATATTTCGTGAATGGCAAGAATGGCTGTCTGAAGAAACACTTGATAAGGCATTGTGACGTCAGAAATGACATCCTCAACGACAGCATTCCAAGCCCTTCAATATAGGGTTGCTGCTGGACGCTTGATCTCAACGTCATAATGACTGATGACATAATTCATTTGTGACGTCAGTTTTGACAATTCTTTCATAAGGTCATAGCGTTACTTTGGCACACGTTGATTATGCATAAAATAACACACTGCCTGGGAGTGGAAATATCGGGGGTGTAGTCTCAGAGCAAAAAAAATACATAAACACTGAGTGAAATGTTTGATTTTTACCTTGTGTGAGTGACTTGAACCATTGATTGATTGGTGTTTAACGCCACACTCAAGATTATTTCACTTATATGGCGACGTTGCAAGATTTAGTGGGAGAGGAAACTGGGCTCATTGCCCGGAGGAAACCCTGGGTACCTTCGGCGAGTACCTGACAACTCGTGATTCGAACCTGCGCGACAATGAACCATTGATGTACTGCTTGTGTCAGCAGTAGAGGCCAGGGAAGACCCTGAATCTCAATGAGAGTAATTGACAAAACCTGGCTGTTAATATGTCATGAGCTGCTAAAATGTTGATCTGTTTTTCATTAGATACATAAAACGAAACGTAGGAATTTGGTGCAAATTAGAAGTCTTTTAGTAATACCAGCCTGGATAATCTTGGTTACAGTTTTGGCTGGTGTCCTTACTCACCCGATGGCTTTGTTGGATAGATGTCTCGGGCAAAAGTAAAAGGCTGTTCAACTTGGGTAAAGACTTTCTCATTGTAGGCTGTCTGATTAAAACGATTTCCCTAAGTGAAGGAGAGAAATAATCAGTATTACAAAGAGACGAAATGTTGGTTGAAAATTGTAAACAAACATAAATATAAGGTAATGCTACCTAAAGACAGAGACTTTCCATATATAACAAAGTATTTCAGAAAAAAAAATTCTGACTAAAGCCAAACTCCTCTCTGTCTTTAACCTAATGGAATTTTGTTTTATTACAACAACCTATGACTGGATATAAAGGTCTAAATGACTACCCCCCTTATAACACAATTAGAAACTTGTCTCCATGGTTAATTAAGACAAGAAGATTTTCCCTGTGCCTGTGTGTTTTAAAGTGTATAAATATAGAGAGGCATATAAGGCAACGAAAATACGTAGAAACATATACATTATTTTGAGTCTTTTCCTTCATGTGTCAGCTGCACAAGCCATACTTTGCTACTGGCTTTGCAACTAAAGTTAAACAAAATGTTCAAAATACTGAGAACAAACAATGAAAAAGCCAACAAAACAAGCCAAGTAGCTAGCAGGTCCCCCGCCATAAATGTTGTTTGGAAACTAGTTGCTCACTATACATTGGATATAATCACCATATATATGATGTTCAATGATTGTGGGAGTGTGGTCTGATTTATGTAAATTGACCAAGGTCTCTCTAATGTGTCTCTATACACCAAAGATGAAAGATCTGCATCTAGCAGTTAAGCTATGGCGTTCACAAGCCAATTCCAGAATTTTGACGTCGATGACCTCTGTGACCTAAAAATATAGGTCGACATCCCCGAAAATTGATCAAGGTCTCTCTAATGTGTCCATATATACCAAAAATGAAAGATCTGCATCTTGCGGTTCTTACGCTATCGCGTTCACAGGCAAATTCCAGAATTTGACCTCAACGACCTCTGTGACCTAAAAAAAAAGGTCAACATCCCCGAAAATCAAACTTGACCAAGGTCTCTCAAATGTGTCTTTATATACCAAAAATGAAAGATCTGCATATTGTGGTTCTTACGCTATCGCGTTCACAAGCAAATTTCAGACTTTGACCTCAATGACCTCTGTGACCTAAAAAAAAAGGTTGACATCCCCAAAAATGGAACTTGACTAAGGTCTCTCCAGTGTGTCTTTATATACCAAAAATGAAAGATCTGCATCTTGTGGTTCTTAAGCTATCGCGTTCACAAGCAAATTTCAGACTTTGACCTCAATGACCTCTGTGACCTAAAAAAAAGGTTGACATCCCCGAAAATCGAACTCGACCAAGGTCTCTCTAATGTGTCCCTATATACGAAAAATGAAAGATTTGCATCCTGCGGTTCTTAAGCTATCGCGTTCACAAGAAATTGGGACGGACGGAAGGACGGACGGAAAGACGGAAGGACGGACGGAAGGACGGACGGAAAGACGAACGGGCAGCATTTCCAAGTCCCCCTTCCACTTACGTGGCGGGGGACAAAAAATAACAATTATGTAAGTTACCGAGGAAAGTGCAGTTTGAAGATCTTCAAGGAACATCTGCCATCTCTTGAGGAAATACCTAAAAAAATCAAGGCATTGTGTCATAGTAACACACATGTTTTAAACACACAATACTTTATTTTAACATTAATAAACTACCATAAGCCGAAGTGGAAGAAGATTTACTCAGAATTCAAGTTGAGGTCATTCATATTTTGTTTATTATAACAACTTATAATTGGGTATAAAGGTCCAAATGACATACCCCATTTTTAAAACAATTAGAAACTCGTCTCCATGGTTATTTTATTTAAGAAGATTTTCCCTGTGCCCATGTGTTTTAGTGTTGATAAATATATTTGAAGGTCACCATACAGTTGAACAAAATTATAAACATACAGACTACAATATCAAGGGATCAGTTCAGACAGTTTGGTGATGGAACATTTAGTACACCTTTAATAGCCTAGATTAAGAAAATTACTAACAAGAAGAACTTACGATTTGACAACTCCAGCCCATTCTTTACTACCATAGTCCAGAATCTAGAAAATATATGGATTGTTTTGTGTTGAGACTTGTACTTATATAGAGACATTGAAGGCTTGATCAGATATTACAGCGACATGAAGAGATGGGTGGGGTGAAGGGTAAACTACACTTTACCCCATCCTCACATGAAAAAAGTTGTGCTATAGTTAGAACTACCCGAAATCACGAAACTGGAAAAGAAAGTGTATTGAACATGGCATTTCCAAAGTTATATCCCTAAAATACTTTAGAGGCCATTAAAAGCAAAACAAGTCCTAAATTTTCACAGATGTGATTCAGAAATTCATGCCTGGGTTACAAATCTCTTGACTATGATCCATCATTTTACAATAGGCACCCTGTCATGCAATATCATTGTTTGTATTGCATGAGAAACATAGCTGTAATGTATTTTTTTGTAGCTGTAATGTCTTGGTAGACTGCACCAGTGCACCAGGTTCTACTGAACCTCAATGATCCTTACACCCTGAAATATTATACGTACATCAAATATTTAATAGCAAGAATGTTTATCTATTCTATGTTTAAAGTGGAACAAAGTGAAAGAGTTGTCAACTGTGGCAATAGACCGATTGTTTTAAGATGTCAGCGGGATATGAGGAAAGAAAAACCATGTGTTGCATAAATTTTTATGAGACTAGAAGTTTTTCTTCAAACCTCAACTACTGTTCCCTATAGTATCAACTAATCCCTTACCTCAGTTAAAGGTCTCCCCCCAACCAGTATCCTCTGGTCCCTTTCCTGCATTATCTCTGACGTTCGTTGAAGGTCACCCACATCAGTTGAAGGCCCCACACAGTGTTACCTGGTTCCTTACGTCAGTTGAAGGCCCCCAAAGTGTAATTTGGGGCTGTTTCTCAACACCAACGTAAATTTGCGCCTGGTGGTAACGTAATGTTAACGTAACTCCCATGAAGGTCTCCACAACATCACCTAATCCCTTACCTCTGTTGAAGGTCCCTGACAGTGTCACCTGACCCCTTGCCTCCCCTGAGGGTCCCCATAGCGTCATCTGATCCCTTACCTCCCCTGAAGGCCCCCACAGTGTCACCTGATCACTTACCTCCCCTGAAGGGCCCCAAAGTGTCACCTGGTCCCTTACCTCCCCTTACCTCACCTGGTCCCTTTCCTCCCCTAAAGGCCCCTTAAGTGTGACCTGATCCCTTACCTCACCTGAAGGGTCCCCATAGTGTCACCTGATCCCTTACCTCTGTTGAAGGTCGCCTTAGTGTCACCTGATCCCTTACCTCACCTGAAGGCCCCCATAGTGTCACCTGATCCCTTACCTCACCTGAAGGGTCCCCATAGTGTCATCTGATCTCTTACCTCCCCTGAAGGGTCCCCATAGTGTCGTCTGATCCCTTGCCTCCCCTGAGGGTCCCCATAGCGTCATCTGATCCCTTACCTCCCCTGAAGGCCCCCACAGTGTCACCTGATCACTTACCTTCCCTGAAGGGCCCCAAAGTGTCACCTGGTCCCTTACCTCCCCTTACCTCACCTGGTCCCTTTCCTCCCCTAAAGGCCCCTTTAGTGTGACCTGATCCCTTACCTCACCTGAAGGCCCCCATAGTGTCACCTTATCACTAACCTCTGTTGAAGGTCGCCTTAGTGTCACCTGATCCCTTACCTCACCTGAAGGCCCCCATAGTGTCACCTGATCCCTTACCTCACCTGAAGGGTCCCCATAGTGTCATCTGATCTCTTACCTCCCCTGAAGGGTCCCCATAGTGTCGTCTGATCCCTTACCTCACCTGAAGGCCCCCATAGTGTCACCTGATCCCTTACCTTACCTGAAGGTCGCCATAGTGTCACCTGATCCCTTACCTCCCCTGAAGGGTCCCCATAGTGTCACCTGATCTCTTACCTCCCCTGAAGGGTCCACATAGTGTCCTATGATCACTTACCTCCCCTGAAGGTCGCCATAGTGTCCTATGATCACTTACCTCCCCTGAAGGTCACCATAGTGTCATTTGATCACTTACCTCCCCTGAAGGTCGCCATAGTGTCACCTAATCCCTTACCTCTGTTGAAGGTCCCTGACAGTGTCACCTGACCCCTTGCCTCCCCTGAGGGTCCCCATAGCGTCATCTGATCCCTTACCTCACCTGAAGGGTCCCCATAGTGTCACCTAATCCCTTACCTCTGTTGAAGGTCCCTGACAGTGTCATCTGATCCCTTACCTCACCTGAAGGTCCCCAAAGTGTCACCTGATCCCTTACCTCACCTGAAGGTTGCCATAGTGTCACCTGATCCCTTACCTCACCTGACCGGCCACCATAGAGTCACCTGATCCCTTACCTCACCTGAAGGGTCCCCATAGTGTCACCTGATCTCTTACCTCCCCTGAGGGTCCCCATAGTGTCACCTGATCCCTTACCTCCCCTGAAGGTCCCCATAGTGTCATCTGATCCCTTACCTCACCTGAAGGTCCCCATAGTGTCATCTGATCCCTTACCTCCCCTGACGGTCCCCATAGTGTCACCTGATCCCTTACCTCCCCTGAAGGACCACCATAGTGTCACCTTATCCCTAACCTCACCTGAAGGTCCCCATAGTGTCACCTGATCCCTTACCTCACCTGAAGGTCCCCATAGTGTCATCTGATCGCTTACCTCGCCTGAAGGGCCACCATAGTGTCACCTGATCCCTTACCTCACCTGAAGGGCCACCATAGTGTCACCTGATCCCTTACCTCACCTGAAGGTCCTCATAGTGTCACCTGATCCCTTACCTCACCTGAAGGTCCCCATAGTGTCATCTGATCGCTTACCTCACCTGAAGGGCCACCATAGTGTCATCTGATCCCTTACCTCACCTGAAGGTCCCCATAGTGTCATCTGATCGCTTACCTCACCTGAAAGTCCCCATAGTGTCATCTGATCGCTCACCTCACCTGAAGGCCCTCATAGTGTCACCTGATCCCTTACCTCACCTGAAGGGCCACCATAGTGTCACCTGATCCCTTACCTCACCTGAAGGTCCCCATAGTGTCACCTGATCCCTTACCTCACCTGAAGGTCCCCATAGTGTCCCCTGATCCCTTACCTCACCTGAAGGTCCCCATAGTGTCATCTGATCCCTTACCTCACCTGAAGGTCCCCATAGTGTCATCTGATCCCTTACCTCATCTGAAGGTCCCAATAGTGTCATCTGATCCCTTACCTCACCTGAAGGGCCACCATAGTGTCCCCTGATCCCTTACCTCCCCTGAAGGGCCACCATAGTGTCACCTTATCCCTTACCTCACCTGAAGGACCACCATAGTGTCCCCTGATCCCTTACCTCACCTGACGGTCCCCATAGTGTCACTTGATCCCTTACCTCCCCTGAAGGTCCCCATAGTGTCACCTGATCCCTTACCTCACCTGAAGGGTCCCCATAGTGTCATCTGATCTCTTACCTCCCCCGAGGGTCCCCATAGTGTCCCCTGATCCCTTACCTCCCCTGACGGTCCCCATAGTGTCACCTGATCTCTTACCTCCCCCAAGGGTCCCCATAGTGTCACCTGATCCCTTACCTCCCCTGAAGGTCCCCAGAGTGTCACCTGATCCCTTACCTCCCCTGAAGGTCCTCATAGTGTCACCTGATCCCTTACCTCCCCTGAAGGCCCCCATAGTGTCACCTGATCTCTTACCTCCCCTGAAGGGTCCCCATAGTGTCACCTGATCCCTTACCTCACCTGACGGTCCCCATAGTGTCACCTGATCCCTTACCTCCCTTGAAGGTCCCCATAGTGTCACCTGATCCCTTACCTCACCTGACGGTCCCCATAATGTCACCTGATCTCTTACCTCCCCTGAAGGGTCCCCATAGTGTCACCTGATCCCTTACCTCATCTGAAGGTCCCAATAGTGTCATCTGATCCTTACCTCCCCTGACGGTCCCCATAGTGTCACCTGATCCCTTACCTCATCTGAAGGTCCCCATAGTGTCACCTGATCTCTTACCTCCCCTGAAGGTCCCCATAATGTCACCTGATCCCTTACCTCACCTGAAGGTCCCCATAATGTCACCTGATCCCTTACCTCACCTGAAGGTCCCCATAGTGTCACCTGACCCCTTACCTCACCTGAAGATCCCAATAGTGTCATCTGATCCCTTACCTCACCTGAAGGGTCCCCATAGTGTCACGTGATCCTTACCTCCCCTGAAGGCCCCCATAGTGTCACCTGATCCCTTACCTCACCTGACGGTCCCCATAGTGTCACCTGATCCCTTACCTCCCCTGAAGGCCCCCATAGTGTCACCTGATCCCTTACCTCACCTGACGGTCCCCATAGTGTCACCTGATCCCTTACCTCCCCTGAAGGCCCCCATAGTGTCACCTGATCCCTTACCTCCCCTGAAGGTCCCCTCATAGTGTCACCTAATTCCTTACCTCTGTTGAAGGTCCCTGACAGTGTCATCTGATCCCTTACCTCACCTGAAGGTCCCCAAAGTGTCACCTGATCCCTTACCTCACCTGAAGGTTGCCATAGTGTCACCTGATCCCTTACCTCACCTGACCGGCCACCATAGAGTCACCTGATCCCTTACCTCACCTGAAGGGTCCCCATAGTGTCACCTGATCTCTTACCTCCCCTGAGGGTCCCCATAGTGTCATCTGATCGCTTACCTCACCTGAAGGGCCACCATAGTGTCATCTGATCCCTTACCTCACCTGAAGGTCCCCATAGTGTCATCTGATCCCTTACCTCACCTGAAGGTCCCCATAGTGTCATCTGATCGCTTACCTCACCTGAAGGCCCTCATAGTGTCACCTGATCCCTTACCTCACCTGAAGGGCCACCATAGTGTCACCTGATCCCTTACCTCACCTGAAGGTCCCCATAGTGTCACCTGATCCCTTACCTCACCTGAAGGTCCCCATAGTGTCCCCTGATCCCTTACCTCACCTGAAGGTCCCCATAGTGTCATCTGATCCCTTACCTCACCTGAAGGTCCCCATAGTGTCATCTGATCCCTTACCTCATCTGAAGGTCCCAATAGTGTCATCTGATCCCTTACCTCACCTGAAGGGCCACCATAGTGTCCCCTGATCCCTTACCTCCCCTGAAGGGCCACCATAGTGTCACTTTATCCCTTACCTCACCTGAAGGACCACCATAGTGTCCCCTGATCCCTTACCTCACCTGACGGTCCCCATAGTGTCACTTGATCCCTTACCTCCCCTGAAGGTCCCCATAGTGTCACCTGATCCCTTACCTCACCTGAAGGGTCCCCATAGTGTCATCTGATCTCTTACCTCCCCCGAGGGTCCCCATAGTGTCACCTGATCCCTTACCTCCCCTGACGGTCCCCATAGTGTCACCTGATCTCTTACCTCCCCCAAGGGTCCCCATAGTGTCACCTGATCCCTTACCTCACCTGGATGTCCCCATAGTGTCATCTGATCCCTTACCTCCCCCGAGGGTCCCCATAGTGTCCTATGATCCCTTACCTCCCCCAAGGGTCCCCATAGTGTCACCTGATCCCTTACCTCCCCTGAAGGTCCCCAGAGTGTCACCTGATCCCTTACCTCCCCTGAAGGTCCTCATAGTGTCACCTGATCCCTGACCTCCCCTGAAGGCCCCCATAGTGTCACCTGATCCCTTACCTCACCTGAAGGTCCCCATAGTGTCACCTGATCCCTTACCTCACCTGAAGGTCCCCATAGTGTCCCCTGATCCCTTACCTCACCTGAAGGTCCCCATAGTGTCATCTGATCCCTTACCTCACCTGAAGGTCCCCATAGTGTCATCTGATCCCTTACCTCATCTGAAGGTCCCAATAGTGTCATCTGATCCCTTACCTCACCTGAAGGGCCACCATAGTGTCCCCTGATCCCTTACCTCCCCTGAAGGGCCACCATAGTGTCACTTTATCCCTTACCTCACCTGAAGGACCACCATAGTGTCCCCTGATCCCTTACCTCACCTGACGGTCCCCATAGTGTCACTTGATCCCTTACCTCCCCTGAAGGTCCCCATAGTGTCACCTGATCCCTTACCTCACCTGAAGGGTCCCCATAGTGTCATCTGATCTCTTACCTCCCCCGAGGGTCCCCATAGTGTCACCTGATCCCTTACCTCCCCTGATGGTCCCCATAGTGTCACCTGATCTCTTACCTCCCCCAAGGGTCCCCATAGTGTCACCTGATCCCTTACCTCACCTGGATGTCCCCATAGTGTCATCTGATCCCTTACCTCCCCCGAGGGTCCCCATAGTGTCCTATGATCCCTTACCTCCCCCAAGGGTCCCCATAGTGTCACCTGATCCCTTACCTCCCCTGAAGGTCCCCAGAGTGTCACCTGATCCCTTACCTCCCCTGAAGGTCCTCATAGTGTCACCTGATCCCTTACCTCCCCTGAAGGCCCCCATAGTGTCACCTGATCCCTTACCTCACCTGACGGTCCCCATAGTGTCACCTGATCCCTTACCTCCCCTGAAGGCCCCCATAGTGTCACCTGATCCCTTACCTCACCTGACGGTCCCCATAGTGTCACCTGATCCCTTACCTCCCCTGAAGGCCCCCATAGTGTCACCTGATCCCTTACCTCCCCTGAAGGTCCCCTCATAGTGTCATCTGACCCCTTACCTCACCTGAAGGTCTCCTCATAGTGTCACCTGATCCCTTACCTCACCTGACGGTCCCCACAGTGTCACCTGATCCGTTACCTCCCCTGAAGGCCCCCATATTGTCACCTGGTCCCTTACCTCCCCTGAAGGTCCCCATAGAGTCACCTGATCCCTTACCTCACCTGAAGGTCCTCATAGTGTCACCTGATCCCTTACCTCACCTGAGGGTCCCCATAGTGTCACCTGATTCCTTACCTCACCTGAAGGTCCCCATAGTGTAATCTGGTTTCTAGCATTATACTCCAATAGTGTTTTCTCCTGATCATTATGTCCCAAAGACTTTGCACTCTCCAGCCAGTGTCCCAATAGGAAGTGAGAATCACTCGCTAATAACTGCTCCAAGTCATTCAGTAGTTCAAGGAAGCGGGTAGACAGTTCTCTGTTAGGATCAACAAACAAAAGACTGGAAGTCAGTAAGATAGCTAATATTTAGCTTATATGTGTTAAACAATACATAAAAAATTGAGAGCACTTTATAAAAATCCAAACTAGTACATAATAACATTGAGGTGGTATCTAATTAATAGAAAAGATAAAAGATGCGCCCCTTGATTTGTACCTAACTTAAAAAGTTTTTGATCAGTCTTTCACACTACACCCCTGATATTTCCACTCTTAGGCAGTGTGTTATTTTTTCCATTATCAAGGTGTGAAATTATAGCCCAAGTAACACTATGACCTCACGAAAGAACCAACAAAACTGACGTCAAAAATGAATCACTTCATCAGTCATTATGACGTTAAGATCAAGCGTCCAGAAGCAACCACATATTGAAGGGTCTGGGATGCTGTCATTGGTGACGTCATTTCTGACGTTACAATGCCCTATCGAGTCTTTATTCAGACAGACATTCTTGAAAATAGAGCGACCTCATCACATATTTTTTTAAGTATAGCTGTGTTTTTTATTAAATGCTGTGTTTTTTGTGTAGTGTGAGAAAGAGATTAACCAACTTGAGATAGTGCATTACAACGAATATCACCCACATTTATTGGTTTCCAAAGTCACTTGCCAGAGGGTCGAGACTTTGAAAATTAATAGACTCGAGTGATATTCATCGTAGCTGGCTCTTGTAAGATAACTCTATAGAAACCATAACACAAATAATACAATGAAATGTACCTGAGTAGTGTCACATTTTTCTTGTGGTAAGCCGTTACAATTTGGTTGTAGTACTTGATGCTAACCAGTTGTAAACTTTCTCTAGTGACATCCACTAAATCATATCTGCAAAAAATATTCATATTTATTCATAACACAAAAAATGAATATATTGGAGATAGAACTAAGTCATCTTAAGCAAGAACATTAATACAGATGTTTTTCAGGATGGCTTTGGTGTCATTTCTCTGTTGCAGGTGTTCTGACATACAAACCTGGAGTCTGTTTCACAAAGCGGCGTAGCGTAAGTTTTCACGTAACTGCCATAGCAACACATACTGTAGAGATATGTTAGTATAAAAGTTATGCAAAAAATACATCTACGCCGCTTTGTAAAACAGGACCCAGGCTCTTTGTGATTATTTAATGAAATTTGTTATAATTCTTGGCTTCAGTTCGTTAACTCACCTGAATAGGTCACTGTTGAGAAAATGAGGGGCAGCCATGAGGAAACTGTTCCAAGTTTTTATCACATCCATTGGTTCAAACCATATCTATAGAGATCCATATAGTTTATTTGGTTATATTCATTACACAAAAAGGCAAAAGTAGAATAAATCATTTCATAATGAAACTAACCTGGTATTGAACGATTGATGGAGTAAGGCACCATATTTTTTTTCTTTGCAACAATGGGAGTGGGATTTTTATCTTCCCATACAAAAGAGCCTTTTCTCTTCAGGCATCATTTTGTGGTATTCTTTTCTGTTCAGAGCAAGTTATCTCATGGTATAGCTTTCCGAAAAAGTGACTTATAGAATACAATTGTCCGGTGAGATTTTTGAAGAATAACTGACTTGAACAACTTGTCTCAAAGATTATGTGTGTCCACAAATTGGAAAAGTATGCCAATCTATCATAGTTGGAGCCTGTTTCATAAAAGGACGTAGGCTTAAGTCTTTACGTATAAGAACATTTTCGCTTTGTCACTTTGTGAAACAAGCCCTTGGGCTGCTCAAAAGTGTATTAGTCTTCAGCCATATCTAAATGACGTCAAATTATAATGTCAAATTTAATTGAAACCTGGTTTAAGTCTAAGCTACTTTTGAACAATCAGCCCAGAGGATAGGCCTACAAGAGTCTTTAAAGAGGGAAGGGCCATCAGGTTGGCTAAAACGAATTTTCCCACACATGGTATTATTTTTCCCGGAAAGACGAATCATAGAAGATGCCTCTGTCCAAATTTCATGAAAATCCTAACGTAGGTTTTCCCGTACGAATTAATTTTTCAAAGGGGGGCCCTACCAATTATTACAAAATATTTGAAAAACCGCCCAGATCCTCCCCGAAGTTACTGACATGCACATGCGCACTTCATTGTAAACAGTGTTGAAAGGCATGCCAAGCAAAGTTGGGGAGAATGACTCGAAGAAGTTGAGTGTTAATGACGGTAAAAACAAAACAGAGGCCGTAATATCCACAAAGTTTTCACCCGAAAGCAGTTTGGAATACCTTTACTGACATTAGTGGATATGAAAAGGAGAGAAACAACGAGGATCGGGCGATAATCTGGCTTGCCTTCTTCGCTGCACTCAGGCGTCAACACAGCGGTGCCTCTCACTCTGTACAGGTCTGTCAAATCTTCATTTTATCTTGTACAATTTTTTGTAGGCCTCGTGTTACAAACAAAATTTAGCTTAACTTTATTTCTTTTCAATTTCATGCAGGGTGATGTATTGGTTAGATCATTAGTTATTGATATTTCATTCGGACAAACTAGCTGACACGACAGTGAGAGTGAGTGGTAGTACTTGTACAATCAATGTTGTTGTGGTTGCAGGAAAGTTTCAATAAACAATACATGTATACCGTATATATATGTCCAACCTTGCGTTTACTCACTGGCCTGCCAGAATGATATTAGTCTATGTGCTGCAAATGTCATCACTTTGAGCTCTGTTTTGTGAATTTGTCACTACATACTTTCATGGTATGGTTATTTCAGTTCACCTTAGTTAACACCTTAGCCCATCCCCAGGTGACTATCCTGCCATTCTGTCAGTGTTGTATTCTTTTGTGTATGACATAAAGCACCTAGTAAATCTGATATTTATTTTAGCACTGTAACTAAGAAAACCTTGTTTTAGTACTATTCCTATTTTTTATATTTTGCAGTGATATGAAAACAAAAGATGGAGCTGTAGGCCTATGGATTGTATTCTGTTAGGGAAGTGCTAAAAAATTGACTGAGGCAGAAATGAGGAGTTATTAAGATGTGGCTCACATACATTTAAATCTGTGCCAGCGTATTGACATTACAACTTCAACCTTACTCATTAGCGATGGAAAACCTTGCGAGATGGAGTATTAATTCGTTTTTGAAATAATCATTTTTGACTGGTCATGATGTTTAATTTCTAATCATCACCACTAGACTAGACTGCTAAATTCAGTGACATTAACTGAAAATGATTTCTACCTGGATATAGACATGTTTAAAATATGTCAAAACCAACGTTTGGTGGACTGGTAGTTATGGAAAAGCATATGCTTAGTGTACACATATTAAATTTGTTTTTTGGTGATTGACTTCACATTTAAATGCTGGAATTGTCAGAATAAAACTGTGTTCTTAACAAAGAACCTGTACGATAAATAATCTAGTCGGATATGTTTTATTTTGAAAATCTCTGCAAATAATCTGAACTAAAATCATCTTTTAGGTTCTTAGGAAACATTCCACCAATTGGTTTTGATTTCAATTCCCACTTTCTTTTAAAAATGCTGGCTTGGTTTACAACTTGATCACTGGCCCAATGTGCTATGTTGTCATGTTGTTATGGATAGTCAAGGGGTTTCCTCCCCAATAAACCTAGCTAGGCCACCTTATAAACGAAATAGTCCTGAGTGCGAATTAAAGCAATGAATAAATCAATCTTAGAAACCTGCTCTAGGTTTGTTCTCAACAATCACATTTGCGTACACATTCATATACCACCCCACTGACCTCGATAGATTCATTCATGTCTGGAGTAAAGCCGAAACTCTCACCCTTTGGCAGGTACCTAATAATCTATTCAATTTGGACTGAATTGGATTCGAACTTGGGACCCACTTGTGGAAAGCTGGTGATGATGTGAGAATCATCACTACACACAATCTCCCTTCTTCAAGCAAAGAAGGGGCCTCCGTGGCTCAGTAGGTAGAGCGTTGGACGCTCAATCCGAACAGCCTTCCACCAATGGGTCGCGGGTTCGAATCCCACTCAGTCCAAAAAATTGGAAAATTTTCTGACTGGGTTTTCACTCAAACGAATTATGTGGGATGGTTGCCAGTTACCAGCGGAAGTTCGTGGGTTTCCTCCGGGCATAGAGACGGTTTCCTCCCACAATAAAACTGGCAACGCCGCCATATAAGCGAAATAATCTTGAGCGCGGCGTAAAACAACAAACAATCAATCAATCAAGCAAAGAAAGGCGTTCGGCTCAGTTGGCAGAGTGATAGTCTCTTTGTTACTAGGTACTTACCGAATGTTGGGTGTTTCCTCTGCTCAGAGCCCAGTTTCCTCCTCCACTAAACTTGGCAATGCTACCATATAAGGGAAATACTATTCAGTGTGGCATAAATATCAATCAATCAAAGAAAGAAGGGACCTCGGCTCAGTTGGCAGAGTGATAGTCTCTTTGTTACTAGGTACTTACCGAAGGTCGGGTGTTTCCTCTGGGCTCTGGGCAGAGCCCAGTTTCCTCCTCCACTAAACTTGGCAATGCTGCCATATAAGTCAAGTAATATTCAGTGTGGCGTAAACATCAATCAATCAAAGAAAGAAGGGGTCTCTGTGGCTCAGTTGGCTAAGTGATAGTTTTTCAGTCCGACAAACACTTTCCGTTCATGGGTCGTGGGTTCGAATCCCACTCAGACCAAATAAAATTTCGAAATTTCTGAGTAAGTTTTTCACTCTGTCTGCCTATGTGAAAGAGATACCAGGTACTCGCTGAAGGTTGGGTGTTTCTTTCGAGAAGAGCTCCATTCCCCTCTCCAGTAAACTTGGCAACGCCACTATATAAGTGAAATAATCTTGAGTGTGACTAAAAACACCAATCAATTAAACAAAGAAAGGACCTCAGTGGGCAGAGCGATGGATTCTCAGTTTGACCCAGGCCTTCCATCTATGTGTCGACTCGAGGCCTCAGGTCAAATAAAATTGAAAAATCTCTGTGGGTTTTTCACCCTGTCGACCAATGTGGAAAACTTACGAGGAACTCTCCGAAGGTCAGGGGTTTCCTCCGACAGAGCCCAGTTTCCTCCCGCACTAAACTAATTTTCTGTGCAGCATAAAACATCGATCTATCAAACAAACATGGGACCTCGCTGGCTCAGTGATGGTTTCTCAGTGATTCAGACATTCAAGTCATGAGTTGCAGGTTCGAGTCCAACTCCGACCAAATAAAATTGAAATATTTCTGAGTGAGATTTTTCCTCAATCGCCGTATGTAGAAGAGTTGACAGGCAATTGTCGAAGGATCAGGATTTTCCTCTCACACTAAACCTGGCAAGGCTGCCATATTAGTGATATAATCATCAATCCATCAAACAAAGTAGAAATGAAAACAAAATCTTTCTTTTTGTTATACATGTATATTTTATTTTTTTAAATGGACAGGAATCAAACTTTTTGATTCGTTTATTATGTTTGAAACCACATATCATTGATGAGCCTTATCATAACTTACGTACATAGCAAATGTATTATAAAGTCTCTTCCTAATAGCCGAAATAAGAAATTGGGCTTTCTTTTCTCACCCATTCCTTTTACTGAATTGTCTGTGTTGTTTATAAATAATCAGATCTGTACACTGGATTCCATTCAATTTTGTTTTCTTTGATCTTGCTCTTGAAGCAACTGAGAAATCTTTGAAACCTTGCATTAGTTTTGAATTATCCTCCAGTCAAGTTGTTCAAGACTGTTGAAAAAATAAACAACAGTGCACTGTCATTATTATGTAGTGAATTTTTTATAACATAAATTATAAAGTTTTATTTTAGATGATGAAAATCAAACCTTGAAGATGCATTTAGAGCAGTTTTACACCAAGTATTATACTGAATGGTTTTCTATGTCACACTCAATGTTATTTCATTTATATGATTGATTGATTGTTTGGTGTTTTACGCCGCACTCAAGATTATTTCACTTATATGGCGGCGTTGCCAGTTTTATTGTGGGAGGAAACCGGGCTCTATGCCCGGAGGAAACCCACGACCTTCCGTTGGTAACTGGCAACCATCCCACATAGGTCGTTCGAGTGAAAACCCAGTCAGAAAATTCTCCAATTTTTTTGACTGGGTGGGAATCGAACCCGCGACCTATTGGTGGAATTCATTTATATGACTTTGTTGCAAATTTAGATCGAGAGGGGTACATCATTTAAAATGTTCTCAGTATTACATACAGTTTGACTTTTGATTAATTGGAGAGTAGACCAAATACCCACAAGTGGGGTGGATTGGAATGACTTGACAAGTAAAATACCATTCTTCAAGTATATAGATGATTTGTAAATATACAAACCTATTACTTACTATACTATTTACGAAATTAAGCCTCTTGTATATGTACTTACTATTCGTATGCTTGTCCATTTGCATTCCACATTTACTACCTGTCCCACAATGCCAGTCAGTCACAGAATAAATCCACGCTTAGTTAGACTCAGTCTCAGACATAGAAAGAAGTTAGACCAAGACAAGAGTAGAAATAAAACAGATCGAGACGACGAGAGACTAGAACGTTTGTGGAAGATCTATTGACTTCTAATTTCACCTTCAAATAAAACAAAAAATCACCAATAGTAAGGAAGTACAGGACAGATATAAATTGCCTTTTTTTAATAAGCTAAAACCACTGTGAAATAACACCGACACTCGATTTCGATCGACGTGTCGTTGTTGTTGTGATGTGCACACACTCAGCTTGCACTACGAAGCTGGTATTTCATTTAATCATCCAAAGATTAGTCAGCCGCAAATCTACGTTGGTTGCATAATTCCGATTATTCGACAAAACAACAAGAAATCAAGTGAAAATCAACTTACGCTTTGATATTCCTTTGTATTCAAACAGCTCCTTTCAAACATGTGACTTTGTTATGACAAGCAGACGGAAGACTCCACTGCGCATGTCAAGGCGGAGACTATAGAAATTCGTTTCGATAATTGACAGATGAACTTCATGAAGGAAGTTTAATTTTTACTCTAATTACTTAATTAAATCAATGAAACATTGGGTCATTAGTTAAGTTTGCCCACAACTCTCATTTACCACTAAAAACGATTGTGATTTGGACAAAGCCTATAACTTTACTGAAGCTCGTGGCCCTTCCCGCTTTAACATAGTTTATTCTTGATCATGAGAGATGTGATAATGTAACTTACTGGTTTACTAATTTTCAGTGATGGTCTGAGAACAATGCCAATCCTTCCATGGTACCGAATGTCCAGTGTGTAATTATACAGACTTCTCTACAAAAACAAGGAAATCCTATATACACTATATATAGTTATTTTTGTCATTTAACAAGAACTGTTTATTGATCGATTGTGCAAAAACGTTTGCCAGATTTTCTAAACAATGTCACTCATGTGCTGGCACAGGGTGCCCAAGTCTCTTAAGAACTCCATAAATTTCCTGCCACTGGTGCCAAGCTATTTCGCAAAGAAACATGGGAAGCAAAGGTATGTGCAAAGAAAAGTGATGAGTTGTTATTTTCTAAGAAGTGGCTACTTATGATCTATTCTGCACAGTGGACTGTTTTGATTATAAAATAAATTGTTCTAGTCAATATGCCTAGTACATTGAACATGCTATTTCAGTCTTTATCGGCGTCCCCCTCTTTTTGGTAGATAGATTAAGACTATTTGAATCCTCATGCTTCAGGACTTTTACCATGACATTATAATCACAATAATGGATAGATTATATTTGACTTACAGCAAGTAATACCCACGCTGTCTGAACATCATTGTTCCTCGCTCCGTAACGCCGTGTAGAATACTCAGCGACCCTAAACAAACAAAATGTAACAGACAATATACGTATTACATAAAATATTTTCACAAGATAATTAAAACATCGTAAGTGATTTGATCAGTCTAGCACTTTTACCATGCCATTTTTTTCAAGCTTTGAGATATTCGGATATTACCATTGTGTGATGTTCCTTGGGCTAGTCCTCCAAGCATTTTCATTCATAAATTCATAGATAGCATCATTCTGGTTGATACCTTCTGGGGTGAGACCTATCCCAACCATTGTGGAATTGGGGAATGTACGACCAACAAATACATCCTGAAGACGAAAAAACCTAAGCATTATAGCTGCAACATGCGCAGCAGCAAGCACCTGTATTAAAGACTTGATCATAACCATAGCAGGCTTGTAAAACATCTCGGGACAAAAATGCAATCATTTTTTTTTTTACAATTCTGTTCTTTTGTTTATATTTCCCAAATTATTTCTTTAAACTTTCTGTGGATTGATTGATTGTTTGGTGTTTTACGCCGTGCTCAAGATTATTTCACTTATATGGCGGCGTTGCCAGTTTTATTGTGGGAGGAAACCAGGCTCTATGCCTGGAGGAAACCCACGACCCTCCATTGGTAACTGGCAACCATCTCACATAGGTCTTTCGAGTGAAAACCCAGTCAGAAAATTTTTCAATTTTTTGGACTGAGTGGGATTCGAACCCGCCAACCATTGGAGGAAGGCTGTTCGGATTGAGAGTCCAACGCTCTACCTACTGAGCCACGAAGGCCCAACTTTCTGTGGAATAGAAGAGCCTGGTTCAGATGCTAAAAAATACCCAAAACCAAACAAGCCCTTAATAGCCTTAAGGCTTGATTGTACATAAAGTTATTCTTGGATTCAGATTCCATAAGTAAAAGATGTAAGAGGATGGATCACTGACCGTGTTAACATTAGGCATTGTCCCATACATTTCCACACTGCCTCCAAAGTTATGTAACATACACCAAATAAAGGGCTGGCCATAATAGGAATGGGTACGCATGTACTGAGGCTGATGTTCAGACATTAAATATAGCAATAACATTTTACCCTGAAATAGAAAGTTAAAAAACAATATTCAAAACATTAGACTCTTGCATTTATTTTGTTATGATAGACAACTGATTCATTCATTTTTCACAAGATTAAAGTGTCTTGTGCTGCCAAATATAAGGAAATTTTCACTTTAACAGAATTAGCTAACTGTTCACCTTTTTTATCAAAAAGTACAAAAGAATTGCTTTCCCCTGATACTTTAGTCTTGGAAATGTAGCTTGAGGTAGTTTTACAAGCACCCCAAAAGCCAAAATTGTACTCATACATTCTGGCTAGTGCAAATCTTTGACACACGTCGGTTACCAGCTTTACCAATATTCCCTTACTGATGCTTTCTGAAAATACTTCCTTGACAAGATGGGATTAACTGATATTGTTCCATAAATGATCAGAGTTGAATCACAGTGAAAATTTTTTTTAGAGTAGAGTGAGCAATCCTAAGAAAGACATGTAAGACATATTAGCATGTCTTACATGTCTTTCTTGGGAGTGCTCGCTCTACTTTATTATGTCAAGCTAGTCAGTGGAAATTCTAATATTTGGAGATAACTTCGAACCACTGAACCAAACTTATACAATGAAACTTACGAGTTAATATGTCTTACATGTCTTTCTTCAGATTGCTCACTCTACAGTCCTATCGCCGTAAGCCGGCAAATAATTTTCGGTAGCTTTCGCGGAAACTGGTCTGAACTCACGCTTATTCTCACAGCTGGATGAGATTTTGTCCGCGGAAGGTATTTCAGAAGTAGTTCAGGTCGCCTGGAGAGGTGTGTATTCACTGCGTCCGAGCTCCCGTAGTGTCTTCGTTAACGCGGAAGCCAGTCCAGTCACTTCAGCTTACATTGGGCTTTAGTCAAATTTACGCCATGCATACTTTTTGTTAACAAAAACCTAATATTTTTAATCAAAAAGCCCATATCGTTGATTTTCCTGATGCATGGTTTGATTACTTTCACAAATCGTGTATCATTATGGTATATTTTGCCCATGCGCTCTGTTTGAAAACGAGTCCGACTCAAAAGGCGGACTGAACTTGTGAATAACATTTATATAAAAATAGCTTCTAAAATGTTTAGTACAGAGTAAGGGAGGAATTTTAATAAAATACGATGTGGAAATTCGGAATTCCTAACTTGTAAAGCTTTGAACAGTTGTACGACGGTATCTGAAATCGATACCTTGTGCGAAACAAGTGACAAACGTTATGAATGTTGGGTCATGGAGATTTAACAGAAAACGTACCGGTAATCGAATATAACTATAAGCCCATGTAACACAAAAAATGTCCAAGAACGTCAAACAAAGAGTTTAATTCATACACAAGAGATTGCCGGTAAACAATGCAGTTATTTAATACAGAACATATTTCACAATCTAGTCTTGTGTTTTTCTTTCTTTCTTTGTTTTAAAATATATCGATATCACTCTGCTGGCAGTATGATTTATATGTTCACGCTGTGTTGAGCAACACTCCCGTGGAAATTTCCCTTACCGGTACGTTAAAGTGGCATGAGCTGCCGAAATTCACACTTTTTTCATAATTTCTGATCGTCATGACAGTAAGAGGCTATGGAGGCCATCGAAAAACTAAATGATTGGCTTTGGAATGAGGAAAATCCGTACAGTATGTGGCCTGTGCGAACCGAAAACGTGTTCGAAAACTGAACAAAATTTAAATGACCGGGACGACCATTCATTCATTCTAAGCCAAAGTTAGTTCAAAACAATACTTTATCGTACATTTTCGAGACTAGAAGCACTAAAAAGCTTCAGAGAAAAATAGCCGATAATTTCAACATTCTGTTTAAACGTCAAAATATCAACATTTTGGCAGCTCATGCCCCTTTAATCGCATGTTATTTTCAAGCGCCGGTTAATTAGAGACTATAATTTATAAATGGTGTCGTTATATAATAAATCCGAACACATGGTGAGAGTATTTGCAGCAGTCTTTTATTTTAACTGGGTCCTGTTGAAAACAACTCAGAATTAACTCAAGGTAATCAGATGCCCCTTCTTAAATAAACACGACCTGTTCACCTTCATATTTTGACGTAAGTACATGAACTATTAGATTGATTGGTGTTTTACGCCTAACTCAAGATTATTTCATGAATAAGGCGGTGTTGTAAGGTTAAGTGGGGGAGGAAATCGGGCTTATCCCCCGACCCTCGGCAAGTACTCTTCCACATACGGCGACCAAATGAAAAATCCTCTCCGAAATTTTTCAATTTTTGGGGGGGGTCTGAGTGTTGAACTATTAGAAGGAATTAATATTTGGTGAAAAAGGGAATCATATTGAAATTAAATATGATTTTTTTTATTTCTTTGCTGGCTTACACATTTTCACTTCAATATATTTTATATTTCAATAAAATTAGTCGGATTGTTTATTAAAGTGTGAAAATGGTTATCCTTGAACACAACTGAATGTCTCCGTCGATCGGGCCCAAAGTGTGAAAATGGTTATCCTTGAACACAACTCCATGTCTCCGTCGATCGGGCCCTAACCATAACCATATTTCCTGTTGATCATACATGTAAATAAAAAACCTCCAAAACTCCCCACAGACAAGTTAGAAATGGACTCAACCAGGCTTGATCAACTGTGCATGTGACTTTATTGGGATTTTAACCGTGCACTATCACACAAACGGTGGATATACCATAAGGTTGTGTTTTATAGACTCATTTGTGGAAAAAATACTTTACACTACAGAATGTGACTAATCACCAGGATTAGATATTTAGGAACCAGTTCTTTCCAAATGAAAGACATTTCATGTGAATTTTAAAAGGAAAGATCCGTGAAAACGAATTCATTTGATTACGGGGAAAATGGACTTTTCCGCGGCAACTTTTTTGCCGTAATAAAATAAAAAAATGAGTGAATGCAGGTCTAAGACAACAATAAGCACCTTCCGCGTAAACTGTAATGTAAGGGCTAATTGTAATCGGTCATCAAGCCATGGGTTTGTCTGCCGCAGGGGAGTAGTCAACGCTCTGCTGGAGTTCACTGAAGACACACAGACGGCCTGTCCCAGGGTAAAGTAACACGTTGTGTTCGTGTGTAAGCTGAGTAACATATCTTAAATAAAGTACTGTTTTATTATGGAAGATTGACAAAAAAAGAATAAAAAGACATCTGATGACATTTTCAAACAGAAATAAAGCTTAAATGTAGCCGTATAGTGAATTTTAAGTCAGACTATTTTCAATCGCGCACTCATCATTAGCCGCTTCACTGAGCCAGTTCAACTCTCGGGGAAGCTTCCGAAGGCTGTCTACCGCATTGGTCGGCTGGGGATTTGCCGGCTTACGGCGATAGGACTGTACTTTATTATGTCAGTGGAAATTCTAATCCAACGTGAAAGGGCTGACAGGTACCAGTCAAATGTCAGGGGGTTTATTCCAAGCAAAGGGTGAAGTTTCCTCCCTCACTATAAAGCACAACTATGCAGCCATGTACATTTGCAGCATTGAAGGCAAAATGAAAATAATTTTCAAAATAATCTTTGAGAATAATTTGAAAGGTACTTACCTGTTCGACAGATGTAAGAAGTGCTTTGATTTGGGGGTCCTGCCAAAAACTGGACAGAAACAACCAACCCTGCATCAACCTGTATAGTACAGATAGGAGTAAATCATTGAATGCCATTAAATCAACAATTTCTTTTGAGCAATTAAGCCATTAACAATTTCTACACCTTAAAAGAATGCTTTATACAAAGTTTGGGGTTGATTCTGGGGCAAGCACATTTCTTTTTATTCTTAACGCAATCAACACTGTTTTCTAAAAAAATGTAGACACAAAGTTCAGAGTTGTACAGTACATACTGTACAGTCGTTGGAATGAGGAACATCCATACAGTATGTGGCCTGTACGAACCGAAATAGTGTTGGAAAAGTAAACAAAATTTAAATAACCGGGACGACCATTCATTCATTCTAAGCCATAGTTAGTTCAAAACAATTCTTTATCGCACATTCTCGAGACTAGAAGCACTAAAAAGCTTCTGAATTATAAGTCTTGAGAAAAATAGCCAATAATTTCAACATTCTGTTTTAACGTCAAAATATCAACAATTTGGCAGCTCATGCCACTTTCAAATAGCAAACATTGTGTGTTGCGATAATGTTAATAGAGCCGGATGAAAGGATGATCAGACATATACTATAATAGGTCAATTTGAAAAATTCTACAACCATTTCTGGTTTTAAAATTTAGCCTAAAAAAGATGTTAAAAAGTAGACTAGAACTTACCAGACAGAATTTGGGTCTGCTGTAGCCATGGCAGAATAAACAGCTTTACCAGCATTAAATAGATAGGTAGGTTCACTGTAACACAGAGAGAAAATACATAAATAATGGAAATTACTTCATTAATAGCCATAAACTTATAATTTTCCAAACTTGTTTTCTAACATAATCTGATGAAAGTATGAAAGGTATCAGCACTGTAGACAGATCACTCACCTAGATTTAGGTACCATCTCATTAAAGGTATCAGCACTGTAGACAGATCACTCACCTGGATTTAGGTACCATCTCATTAAAGGTATCAGCACTGTAGACAGATCACTCACCTGGATTTAGGTACCATCTCATTAAAGGTATCAGCACTGTAGACAGATCACTCACCTGGATTTAGGTACCATCTCATTAAAGGTATCAGCACTGTAGACAGATCACTCACCTAGATTTAGGTACCATCTCATTAAAGGTATCAGCACTGTAGACAGATCACTCACCTGGATTTAGGTACCATCTCATTAAAGGTATCAGCACTGTAGACAGATCACTCACCTAGATTTAGGTACCATCTCATTAAAGGTATCAACACTGTAGACAGATCACTCACCTGGATTTAGGTACCATCTCATTAAAGGTATCAGCACTGTAGACAGATCACTCACCTGGATTTAGGTACCATCTCATTAAAGGTATCAACACTGTAGACAGATCACTCACCTGGATTTAGGTACCATCTCATTAAAGGTATCAGCACTGTAGACAGATCACTCACCTAGATTTAGGTACCATCTCATTAAAGGTATCAGCACTGTAGACAGATCACTCACCTGGATTTAGGTACCATCTCATTAAAGGTATCAACACTGTAGACAGATCACTCACCTGGATTTAGGTACCATCTCATGAAAGGTATCAGCACTGTAGACAGATCACTCACCTGGATTTAGGTACCATCTCATTAAACGTATCAGCACTGTAGATAGATCACTCACCTAGATTTAGGTACCATCTCATTAAAGGTATCAACACTGTAGACAGATCACTCACCTGGATTTAGGTACCATCTCATTGAAAGTATCAGCACTGTAGACAGATCACTCACCTGGATTTAGGTACCATCTCATTAAAGGTATCAACACTGTAGACAGATCACTCACCTGGATTTAGGTACCATCTCATTAAAGGTATCAACACTGTAGATCACTCACCTGGATTTAGGTACCATCTGATTAAAGGTATCAGCACTGTAGACAGATCACTCACCTGGATTTAGGTACCATCTCATTAAAGGTATCAACACTGTAGACAGATCACTCACCTGGATTTAGGTACCATCTCATTAAAGGTATCAACACTGTAGACAGATCACTCACCTGGATTTAGGTACCATCTCATTAAAGGTATCAACACTGTAGATCACTCACCTGGATTTAGGTACCATCTCATTGAAAGTATCAGCACTGTAGATCACTCACCTGGATTTAGGTACCATCTCATTAAAGGTATCAGCACTGTAGACAGATCACTCACCTGGATTTAGGTACCATCTCATTAAAGGTATCAACACTGTAGATCACTCACCTGGATTTAGGTACCATCTCATTAAAGGTATCAACACTGTAGACAGATCACTCACCTGGATTTAGGTACCATCTCATTAAAGGTATCAACACTGTAGACAGATCACTCACCTGGATTTAGGTACCATCTCATTAAAGGTATCAACACTGTAGATCACTCACCTGGATTTAGGTACCATCTCATTAAAGGTATCAGCACTGTAGACAGATCACTCACCTGGATTTAGGTACCATCTCATTAAAGGTATCAGCACTGTAGACAGATCACTCACCTAGATTTAGGTACCATCTCATTAAAGGTATCAGCACTGTAGACAAATCACTCACCTGGATTTAGGTACCATCTCATTAAAGGTATCAACACTGTAGACAGATCACTCACCTAGATTTAGGTACCATCTCATTAAAGGTATCAGCACTGTAGACAGATCACTCACCTAGATTTAGGTACCATCTCATTAAAGGTATCAGCACTGTAGACAGATCACTCACCTGGATTTAGGTACCATCTCATTAAAGGTATCAGCACTGTAGACAGATCACTCACCTAGATTTAGGTACCATCTCATTAAAGGTATCAACACTGTAGACAGATCACTCACCTGGATTTAGGTACCATCTCATTAAAGGTATCAGCACTGTAGACAGATCACTCACCTGGATTTAGGTACCATCTCATTAAAGGTATCAGCACTGTAGACAGATCACTCACCTGGATTTAGGTACCATCTCATTAAAGGTATCAACACTGTAGATCACTCACCTGGATTTAGGTACCATCTCATTAAAGGTATCAACACTGTAGACAGATCACTCACCTGGATTTAGGTACCATCTCATTAAAGGTATCAACACTGTAGATCACTCACCTGGATTTAGGTACCATCTCATTAAAGGTATCAACACTGTAGACAGATCACTCACCTGGATTTAGGTACCATCTCATTAAAGGTATCAACACTGTAGACAGATCACTCACCTGGATTTAGGTACCATCTCATTAAAGGTATCAACACTGTAGACAGATCACTCACCTGGATTTAGGTACCATCTCATTAAAGGTATCAACACTGTAGATCACTCACCTGGATTTAGGTACCATCTCATTAAAGGTATCAGCACTGTAGACAGATCACTCACCTGGATTTAGGTACCATCTCATTAAAGGTATCAGCACTGTAGACAGATCACTCACCTAGATTTAGGTACCATCTCATTAAAGGTATCAGCACTGTAGACAGATCACTCACCTAGATTTAGGTACCATCTCATTAAAGGTATCAGCACTGTAGACAGATCACTCACCTGGATTTAGGTACCATCTCATTAAAGGTATCAGCACTGTAGACAGATCACTCACCTAGATTTAGGTACCATCTCATTAAAGGTATCAACACTGTAGACAGATCACTCACCTGGATTTAGGTACCATCTCATTAAAGGTATCAGCACTGTAGACAGATCACTCACCTGGATTTAGGTACCATCTCATTGAAAGTATCAGCACTGTAAATATGGTTTGTACCAAATTCACCCATCATCTGTTTTACAAATCACATAGAAAAACAAAATTAATTTATTGTATTGAGGCAACATGAATTGTCTCAGACACTACATGCTCTTTTAAATAAAAAATATAATAAGAAAAATGTGAGATACATGTAACTTTTAATAAAGTAGTAAGGAAACTCCGAAAATATTCATGGTGTAACTTTTAATTTATTGAAGATAAATCTAATCCCCAAATTCATTAGAATTTTGTTCTTGATGTTTATCCCATACTTATTGATCAAATAGAACTTTTTACTTTTATGACTTTGAAAAAAGTTTCAACACATTCAAAGGATTGATTTTAAAAATTATGATGAGTTGCCATCTAAAAGTATAATTTTTTTGAATGGCCATATCAAATCAGTTATACAAATCAGCATGTACAGAATCTGGGAGTTGTTGTTGCAGTGAGTGACTTACTTACTAATTGACAAGTTAGACGGAATACGTTACCGGTTAATGAAAAACACAAACCTCTAAAATGAATTTGCTTCCGATCTCAACAAATAAGGGGTCATTAAAATCCAACAAATAAGTGCTGAAATTTCCAAAAAAGAAATTAGTTTTGTCATCAACTTTTGATTATCACTGTTTAATCATTATACACCTCCTTTACTTTGTCTAGAGCCTTATCTGATAGAGATTTTTACAGTATCACAAAAACAGGTTTATTGTTCAATTTGATCCTGCGCCCCATCGATGAATGACATGTGTCTGACCCATTTAAGAGATGATGCTACCTACTCAAACAATGGGAAATGAAACAACTGCAAAGCCATTCTAGACACATCACACAAAACATTGTTCGTACAGTCTCTTGTATGACCTTTTCACAGCCTTGGGCAAACCATGAGGCAGGAAATTGCTTGACTAGATTCTTAGAAAATTGAATGGTAGTGACAGGATGTTTCCTTTCCTAATACAGATCTCTGAAATTACAGTCAAACATGGGAACCTAAGAAATCTTGTAAGCAACGGAAAATGAATTAATCAAATATTTCAAGAAGGGAAGGAGCTCTTACTCTGAAAATGTTGCATTGAAGTTTGACCAACCACCCAGTCTAGACACTGTAGCATTTGGGAACAGCCTTTAAATAGAAATTAGCAACATTGAAAAAAACAAAAAGCTGTACTTTGTTGGTGTTCGTGCCCATAAAATAAATGGTTTCCAAATAGCTAATATTTATCATTGGAGAATATCTAGGATTTCTAACCGACACAGATTGACCTGAACAAAATTCTTGCACCAGGGTATCAAACTCAGGGCTTAATTAAGGGAAATCTTCTTGCATGATAACCGGGGAGAGAAGTTCATTAAGACCTTTATATTTATGAACACTAAAACACACGGGCACAGGGAAGATCTTCTTGTCTAAAGGCCTGTCTACACGATGCAACTTTTGTTGTACAACAACATACAACTTTTGTTCAACGATGTTGGACGTGGTTGCATGTGAGTGTCTACACGGTAATACAGCGTTAAACTTTTCTTGCATGCTGTTGTACGCTGTTGCATGATTAAAAAGAGGGAAAATAATTGAAAATGGCCTTAAACTTCATGAAAAATTGATGTGAAGAAGGTTTTATCTGTTGTGGTGACTGCGAATTTGATATCAAACATTATTACAAGGAGAAGACGACGTCGACGAGCAAGAAAGTCAAGGATATGATAAATTAATGATTATCCAAAAGGGCCGGGCTTTCCATAACCTCATGAAAGAGCTGAGATCTTCAGATCTCTCTTATTAGCTACATAACTTCCTCAGAATGGACGAAGCCTCTTTTGAAGAGCTATTAAGTAAATTTAAGTCAATCCAATCATATCAAAGTAGGACATGGCAATGCGCAGACCGATATAATATTGTTACGTTCGCGATAAATCTGAACTACGGTTAATTTTTTTACTCTTCGCTCACGGTTGGAGTTTGAGACTGAAGGAGAGAAAGTGAATTCAAGGGACGAATTAGATTTACTGAACGACCCTGCTCGACCATATCAGACACTGGTGGGTAGCTAAATTATTCATGAACGCGATTATGACCGTTTTTACACGTTTTGAGTAGGTTTTATTGTTATTTCACTGTCTAAATCGGACCACATATACTGCCCGCTCAGAAGCCGGCATGCAGTCTACTCCGGCTTTTTGATTGCAATGAACCCAAACTCCAAAACACTTCCGTCAGTACAAAAAAAGTCATTTTGGAGTCAGAAACCCGGACTAATTCAAAAAAGAAAATGGAAAATTGTGTGACTTGGTTTCCATCCAATCGACCTATCCGGTGTGGTTGCGAGTTACTACCGGGATTTCGTTGGTTTCCTCCGGGCAGGGAGACTGGTTTCCTCCCACAATAAAACTGGCAATGCCGCCATATAAGTGAAATAATCTTGAGTGCGGCGTAAAACACCAAACAATCAATCAATCTCACCTGCGATGCATTGTGAAAGTGAACCAAACACCATGATATTTTCAAAAAGTGAAAGATCATCAAAAGTCCCATTTAATAAGTGAAAGACCATCACAAGTCCCATTTAATAATTTTTAAACTGTTTCTGTCTGAAATGGTAGACCATCTAAAGCTTAGTTTTAAAGATTGATAAGAGCCGGTCTTTGTAGGCTGTTATATAGACATATAGGGAATTTCTCGTATTCTGTAATAAATCCCTCGATTTCGCTATATCCCATTTCCATTTTCGCTCGCCCTGCTGAAGTCATGTGATTATAGGAATGTCACGTGGACCATTGTAGCTGTACTGATTGGTTGACATCAAAAGTAGGACACAACAAAAGTTGTATGTTGTTGAAAAATAGAAGCATGTTTCAACACTGTCCAACAAGTTGTACGCTGTATAACGTTGTTGGACAAGGCGGTCTACACGATAAAACATTTGCCATCCAACATCATAAAACAAAAGTTGTACGTTGTTGTACAACAAAAGTTGCATCGTGTAGACGGGCCTTAAAATAACCACAGAGACAAGTTTCTAATTGTGTTAAAAAGAGGTATATCATTTAGACCTTTATACCCCATCATAAATTGTTGTAATAAAGTAAACCATACATGTACTCAATCATACTTTGTTGTAATAATGTAAAATCCATAATATTAGATCAGGTTGACGACAGACAGGAGCTTGGCTTTTGTCAGTAGAATTTTCTGGAACACTTTTTTAATATATTGCCAATTAGATCAACTTAAATTGATAATAGCATTTCTGAATTAGAAAATATCCCCACATAAAAATAAACTTTTGACTATCTCATGGTAAATATTTGTATACATCTGTACCTTGATGTAGCTGGTGGTACATGACCAGCAAATGCAGGTAATGCTGGTGTCATACCAAATGCTCTCATTCTGTTTACTATCTGATGCTGTAGCGCAAGTTGATCATTTATCCAGTCTTGTGACAACGGACCTCCAAAGGCTTCCAAATTACCCATTCTCTGTCTGAAATTCAAAGAAAACACAGCTATAATTCCGAATCTCAAGAGCTATAGCAGTGGTGATACTTAATAACACAGCAGTGTGTTTTTACATTTCTTTGTTTAATCAAATGCTGTTGCCATGACGTCATATCTTTTCACTCATTGGTAATGCACCAGCTTTGTGAAACTTCACCAGGTTTAAAGTATGTACAGTCACACACACTATACCCTGAATTTGGTTCAGGTTCGAGACAATTTCAGTACTAAAATGTCTTTCATCATTTAAGGCACTGAGTATCTATAGCATTACAGATAAATTAAAATGAAATTGTGAATATGATATTTAAAATAATAAATTTATCTCTTGCCAACTGTAGGATGAGGCATTACCAGGCTAAGAAAGCTGGTCCTGTGAAGAACTGATTTAGGTCCTCATCTGTAAAACCCATCTTCTTGTATACCTGCAATCAGTGGGAGGTGAAATTTATACCATTTGTACTTGGTAACAATTTCCCGCAAAGCAAAGATTTAGGATGTTGTAAAGGTAAGTTTCATTACTAGGTGGTTAAATTTGCTGACAGAAATTACATGCATTACAACTGATGCATAGATAAAGGATAAGACGCAAAAATCTAACAAAGTCGCATGGGGATTACAAAATAATAATAATGAAATCTTGAATATTTATTTTTACCCTATTTTGAAAGTTAGGTAACTTACCCTTTGGAAAATCGCCTCCTGTCCATTGAATGCTAATGGAAGGTTAATCCCATTTAACGCCATCCAATCAATTTCCTTCTCCCACCTGACCCAGTTCCACCACACAAACGAATAACTTGCTGTACACACATTCTGATAATAGCGAAACCTGTCAAATGATACAAAACCTTCTGTTAACACAGCATGAAGCACAAAGAGAATATGATTTTTCAACCACCTTTACTCAGAATTGAAAATAAGACAAAAAAGAGGCAAAACAAAATCAAAGCGTGTTTCGGAAATTGTTTGATTTAATTTTTTAAATTTATTTAACGAGGCTTATCCACAGCTTTACAGCCACAAGGGATTCTCCTCTACAAATACTGGAAAACGTTGACTGGATTTTCACTCGAACGACCTATGTGGGATGGTTACCAGTTACCAAGGTCGTGCGGAAGGTCGTGGGTTTCCTCCGGCATAGAGCCCGGTTTCCTCGTACAACAAAACTGGCAACGCCGCCATGTAAGTGAAATAATCTTGAACGTGGCGTAAAACAGCAATCAATCAATCAACAAATACTGGACTCCTACTTATGTGACAGAGTTGCCAGGTACAATGGGGCCATGCTCTGTGACCAGGTGAAAACCAGAATCAATCCATGGAATATAAGGAGATAGATGTACCTGTCATTAGATGTTATAGTAATACCAGGAGAGGGTAAATCAGGGAGGGGGCGTGGGATAGTTCTCAGTTGATTCCCACCCCAGGAGATATGACAGCCACAGTAATACTTTAGGTAGTGTTGAAAACCCCAAGCTGCAGCTACACCAGTTGTTCCAGATATGTATACTTGACCTCCCTCAGTCCTTATCTAAAACATAAAATTATTTGACAACTATGGAATGCCAAAGCGGTAAAAAATTCAACATTTGCAATTTTACCTTTAGCGTCTCGATTTTTTGTTCAACAAAACAATATTTTTCAACATTCGTTAAAAATTTTGTCCAAAAAAAGTAACAAGATATATGGCAAAATTTTCAAACGAAACACACTTAAAAAATCCTATCCTAAAAAAAATAATCCAAGAAATACACAAAATTTTACATCATCGATACAATTATACTAGTATGTCTTTTTTATTTATTACCTCTAAAAATTGGTCCAACACTTGCAACTTTTCATTCCACTACTTTACCGTTTTTACGTTCAACCGTTAACGTGTTTTTTTTTTTCGTTCAGCTGTTGAAGTGTTTTTTCGTTTAACCAGTGAACTGTTTTTTTTCGCGCAACTGTTGAACCTATTTATTGTTGACCTGTTTTTTTACATGGTTTTGACATCTCGCGCAAGAAACACGTGACTGTTTCTATACAAAAACTGATGACGTCACAGTATCCATCCGCTGTCTGCTTGTGCCGCGAAAACTAAGACAAAATGGCAGGCATCGTCTTGATGAAGGATACCCGTTGGTCGTCTACATCAATGAACTATATGCGTGGAACGGAGGTCACGTGGTGCTTGATATGCTTCGAATGCCGCCATTACTAGGAGATAGTGGAGCGTCCATCCAGATCTGTTCTGCACGCGCTTATCAACTGTCAATGGCGGCACATTTTACAAAGTCCGATCCAAACCAGCCAATGAGACGTGTCCATTCCACGCATAAAGTTCATTGGTCTACATCAATGAGATGTGTCAACAACAACACTGTGACGTCACCGATTTGTGTGAGCACGACTAAGTGTCACGTGCTGCGAGAAATGATTTTTTTTCTCTCAACTGAAATGTAGTTCAACATTTAACGGGAAAATCAGGTCAACATTTTACGGAAAAACACTTCAACGATTGGACGAAAACCAGCTCAACAGTTGAACGATAAAAACTGTTCAGTGGTTGAAACGAAAAATCGTACGCCTTGAACCAAATTTTAGAGGTAATGCATTTTTAAAAATCTTTTGGATGAAATAAAAAAAGACATGTTACGCATATAAAATAACACTAAGCTGGCTGTAAAAATTGATATACCGGTATGATAATGTTTTGGATTATTTTTTCAGATGCATGTGGTATGATTTTTTTTGGGTCTTGAATGAAATAAACGCGATTTAAATTTAAAATAACATAGAATTGAGCCACAAAATATGGTCGTTGACAAAATTTTTAACGAATGTTGAAAAATATTGTTTTGTTGAACAAAAAATCAAGATGCTGAAGGTAAAATTGCAAATGTTGAATTTTTTCCGCTTTGGCATTCCATAGACAACCAAGTCAGGAATAAAGAAATGATCTTGCACATTTACAGTTACTCAAGATCAGACAGACGTGTTGTTAAAATGCATAATCCAAGTAGCCTCTGTTATATGCTGATCATTATTTTGGTGTTCAATGAGATTTTAACAGCCAACTCTGAAATATGGCGCTAAGACATCAGAACATTATTGTGCAATTTTATAAGGCCGTACATATACATTTAATATTTAAAAAAACACTGAGTCAAGAAAGTTTTTTTTTTTAAGGAAGGGGATGGGGGGGGGGGGGGGGTTGATTAAATTGAGACACAGCTATGTTACCTTGAATGTGTCTTTGTTTGTGGGACCAATAGTGGAATTAACAGTGACTGTAAACTCCTTAGCCCGGGCAGGTATTAGCCGGTTGATGAGATCTATAACAGCCTGAGTCTGATCTGCAGGTGAAGTTTGGGTCCTAATAATGTTCAGGGCAGGAAAATCTGAAAAAGTAGAGAAATACATCAATATAATATATGATCTAAATGATATACAAAAACACAATTAGAAACTTGTCTCCAAGGTTATTTCATACAAGAAGATTGTCCCTGTTCCTATGTGTTTTACTGTTCATAAATATATATAATATAAGCCTTGATTGTCATAAGCCTTATTTTTTCATTGAACAGATGAATTTTATCAATATTGATCTATAGCCTAAAATAAAAACTCCTACACTTCAAAAATATAACAAGAGTTTAAGAAACTCATAATACGCCCGCAAGTGTAAATTCATTGTAGCACACTATCTTAATATTCAATATTAAAGACATGCTTTAAACAGAATTTCGGCTGGTAGAATCTTTCAGTCACCTAAATAAGACTGGGGCTTGGTGAATTTTAGTATTTGACCGATCACATATGTACCTATAAGCTGCTACCTATATCTGAAAGCTGTACCAAAACTACTTGCAAAAGTGTCTACACTACATATAGGCATACAACAGAAATTTCATTTAATTACAGATTAAACAATAGAAAGAAGGTTGCAACTCATTTGGTCACCTTGGTTATCAAATAAGTTGTTTGGATATAACTAATCTATTCTGTGAAACCACAGGCAGAATAACAGCCATTTCCTCAATTACTGAATGCCTAAAGGCTGGGTGACTGTTTTTTGTCAACACATATAGCGAGACTCCAAATTACTTTTAGTACTAGACACACCGTCTACTAAGTTAGTTATAACTGAAAAAAAATTGATAATCCGTGCAATAAGTACCGAGTTACTCAATGTCAAAAGGCTGGTGACTGTTCTGGTCGCCATAAATATAGAGATCCCATTCAATTTTGGTACAGGACACATCGTCTAATCATAAGCTTCATATATTAGAAGAAAAAAAATTATAATCCATGAAATAATTACGGAGTAACTCAATGCCAAAAGGCTGGTGACTGTTTTGGTCGCCGCAAATATCAACACTCCAACATAATTTTGGTACAGAACACACCATCTACTCATAAGTCAGTTATAACTAAAAAAAATTGAAATCCATCGAATAGTTCCAGAGTAACTCAATGCCAAAAGGCTGGTGACTGTTTTGGTCGCCACAAATATCAACACTCCAACTTAATTTTGATACAGAACACACCATCTACTCATAAGCCAGTTATAACTAAAAAAAAAATTGAAATCCATCGAATAGTTCCAGAGTAACTCAATGCCAAAAGGCTGGTGACTGTTTTGGTCGCCACAAATATCAACACTCCAACCAAATTTTGTTACAGAACACACCATCTATTCATGAACTAGTTATATCTGAGAAAAAAAATTAAATCCATCGAATATTTTCAGAGTTATAAATGCCAAAAGGTTGGGTGGCTGTTTTGGTCGCCAAAAGTATTGAGACTCCAATTTAATTTTGGTACGCGACACACCGTCTACCCATAAGCTACATATATCGGAAGAAAAAAAATAAATTCAGGCAATAGGTTTTAAGTTATGGAGCGGACACGAATCCGGGACGGACAGACGGACGGACGGACAGACGGACAACGGTATACCAATATACGCCCACTTTAAGAGCGGGATTATAAAAAGACCAAACAGTCATAAAAATATAGTTTTTGAATATCTGCAGGTATGAAATCTTACCTTTATTGGCATGAGTCCTTAATGATAAAAATGCCAAACATACCTGTGAAAATAGAGTACAATGTTATCAGGGTTGCCATAAATCAACCATGACAAATACCTATGTCCAGATGTATTTTGTTTTATACAATCATGGATGTTTTATGCCACGTTATCTATTTATTATGACCGTGGAAGTTATTATCTGGATACTACCTTCAGCGCCAGCAGACTGATTGTACAATGTAATAGCCGAGTACATGTCATTTGGCCGAGAACAAGACGTATTGGCTGGGTTCAAGCTGTATTGGTCAAGTTCAGCTGAATGGCGTTTGTAGACGATGGTGTTTCAATAACTTTTAGGCGTCATGATAAAGATCTAAATGATATCTTCAGTCATGCTGCGATGTGAAAGTGAAAACTTGGTCCGGCTGAAAACATTTTTGAACAACCCAGCTGCAGCTGTGAGAAACTTACATGGAAACATACATGAGATGTGCCGATGTCGATAGCTCGTGGTGTGGTTTTATTTACAATAATAACTTGTCTTTATCCAAAACAAATATCACAAATGGAAAGTTTTTGCATTATCATGGCATTGGCCTTCAGGTGGCCATATTGACTCTTGGCCTGAGGCCAATATGGCCACCTTCAGGCCAATGCCAGGGCAGTACAAAAACTCTTGATTAATAACATATACAGTACTTATGATGAGTTATCATATGTGGTGTGCGTGTATGTGGGGAAGGGGGAGGTGGTCAAAGTAGGGGAGAAACCCCTGACCTTCAGCGAGTACTGGGCAACTCATTATGGGGTGCTAGATAGAATTCAAAGCTTCGGTCCATTCATGCATTGATCAATTGATGTTTTATGCCACACTCAATCCATTCATGGAAGACTTGTGTGGGACTGAGAAAATCAGACTTAGTATCGCTCTGCTGTCAACAAGGTAAACTTATCTCAATGACTCCGGGCTTTTTGCCCAAAGGAAACCCCCATTGTTCTGAGTTTAATCTTTGTTCAGAAAAAGTCAATTTTTTCTTCAGACTTAGTGGGATTTAATCCCAAAACCCATCCATGGATGGCCTTAGCTCGCAATATCAGTCTAATGGCGACTGGTATTATATGAAGGTAGGCCTAGTCTGATATGCCAGCACAGGCTTCTTCAATAACGTTGGAAAAAGCCCATGAGGACGTTTCAGAATAAATTCAATCTGGGATTAGAATAAGCCTCTTTCGAGTTTGGCTAAAACCCCGCGAGATCATGCGAGAAATGAGTTTAGGGGTATAACTCTCACTGACCAGCGGTTCATTTAACATTAGCGCCTATGGTGATCGACGGTTATCGTGTGGTTTTGTCTTTGATTCTTTGTTTCTAAATCATTTCTTTAATCCAATTTTTTTTTTGAAACACACCAGAAGAAATCAGTTGCGTTTTTGTCAGTTGACTGTCAGTAAAAATATTTATATCGCATGGATACGCTTCTAAGTTGTCAAAAACCTACGGTGAAAATGACGTGTTATTTTTGTGTTAGAAATAATATTATTTTTTTGTCCGTCAAAAAGAAGTATCTAATGGCTTTGTATATATATCTTGATATGTCTCACAAAAAGACTTTTGTAAAAAGTATAGATTGTAAGCTGAGAATCACAGAAATAACAACAGGGTTACAACCGATCTCCATAAGCACTAATGTTAATTGGACAGCCGATCGGTGAAACTGAAAGTTATACCCCTAAACACGGGTCTCGCGTGATCTCGTGGGACTTCCGCCAAACCCGAAAGGGGCTTATTGAAGAGATTGGAAAAGCCTTTGCATCACAGCCTGTCTCCTTACATCAATTTAATTGGCTCGCTTTTATTTGTCTCAGACACCCAGTGAGGACATTACAATCCACCTTGAGAATAGCTGTGTTGTGTATTCCGTTTCATTCCAGACCTTGCCAATATCACGGATATATGGACTGCGCAAGCCTATTTCTAGCAACACAAAACAATCATTGTTTTAGTTCAATGAGTCCGACACTTGCAAATTGGTGCGAATATAGAATAGGTCCGTCACCTGGAACTTACAGTAAAACACCTAGTTTCCTTTCAAATATTCTGTATAATACCTTAGGGAACTCCATAATCGGAAAATCAGTCTTTACTTGCACAAAAATCGCTCACATTTACTAAATTCACCGATTTCACTCTACACACAAGCAATTTCAAACATTCATCTGGCCATCTTTGCTTCGTTTAATGCATGAGACAGGACAATGTACGAGCTTGTCTAAATATGAGTCTCTCCGTCAGTGTTCAACAACTTCAACATACAGCCGATACGGCGATAGGGCTCTACATCAACCCTATCGATCTTTTTATTTACTCGGACTTCAGTCTTATTTATTTTTTAATTTCTGTTCCTTATTAAACATTCATAAAGAAAAAGAAAAAGAAAACTTAGGGGGGGGGGGGGGGGGGTTATAGGGGGGGCAAGTGACGATTATATTTGCGGTGACTGACCATTTCTCGCCCATAGGCCTACATATATTTCCGTTTTCATTTCTTCTTTATCAAAAATTCATAAAAAAAAGAAACTGAAATCTCTGGGGGTTCTAGGGGGGCTTGCCCCCCATGACAATCATCAAATATTTACGATGACCGACCACTTTTTATTGACAGAAGAAGTTTTCAAAGTGACGGACCTATTCTATATCCTGTCCTTCTATAGGAAACTTTAGTTGACTATAGTACATTGCCTGTTACTATAGTATACCATAGATCTTGTATAGTAAAACTGAGGTAAACTATAGCTTACTATAATATACTATGGTACAATATCGTTTACTATAGTGTATTGTAGACCTTTGTAGTCAGTCTATAGTACATAACCTTTTACTATAGTATATGATAGATCCTTTATAGTAAAACTGTAGTAAACTGGGATAGCTGTAGTATACTCTCAGGCCATAGGATTTCACGGTAACGGTCGGTTCTGGTAGCCTGCTGTTACTGTTGCTCTAAAACTACGGAAACGAAAATCTGTTACCATCATGAAAGCCAATATATGGTATGATGTATAACGAAACTAGCAATCTGTATTGGTTGGTTCCCAGCATTTCAATATACGGAACAGATTCAATGTTTCTGACTGCCAGTGAAATGTTATGGCCTGTACTCTAGTAAATTACAGGTTACTATAGTACAACACAGTAAGTTTATAGTCAAACTGTAGTACGGTAATACCTGAGTTAATTAGAGGACTATGCATGTTGCTAAATCCTCAATAACAAAAGGTTCTGAATGAGATTTAAAACTTTCAACACATCTCAGTCCAGGGAGATGATTGACCAGCAGTTAATCATTGAATGATTTACAAGCTCTCTCTTGAATTAAGAGTTTGCACTCATCTACTTTTTTCTAGCACTTGAATTAACTCAGACATTACCGTAAGTATAGTAAACTATAGTTTACTGTAGTATATTATAGGTAGGTACAATAGAGAATGATGGTAATTATAAAGCCAAACTGAAGTAAACAGTGGTAAATTGCTGTGCTGTAGTAAATTATAAGTATGATACATTACATAAGTTAATAGTCAAGTATGGTAAACTATAGATCACTGTAATAGATTACTATGGAGAATCATGCTAATTATATACCGGTACTCAAACTGAAATGAACTGCATGGTGCTGTAGTAAATTATAGGTAACTGTCATAGTACAAGTTTATAGTCAAACTGTAGTAAAGTATGGTAAACTGTAGACGGCTCACTATAGTATATATCTATATTAAAATGAAATAAACTTTTCCAAATATTTCACTCTATATTATATCTATTTTAAACGAACGTACTATTAACAGTATCTAAATACTATGTTCTCACTCAATATAGGACTAACTTATTACCGATCTCTTTTTACAAGAATTCCGTCATATTTTTGCTACAAAAAGCCTGTCAGGATTTGTACCATTTGTACATTTTTTTCATTTCTTTATTTCAAATACTCTGTTTTTTCCTGCAATAGTTGTGATAATTTGGGGAAATTAATTGGGTCACACCAGCACATCATGGCTAAATTACATATAAAACAAATAATTTTGCTGTGGATGTTACTCAAAAAGTTGTATAAACATTCAGAAGAATATTAGTAATACTGGGGGGAAGGGGGGGGGGGGGGGGTTGGCGATAATGTGATTTGAACGGATTGTAATGAGGACAAGATGTAGTTATAATGTTCTCATTTGTCATGGTTTTGACAGTAAAGGCTATGACTACACAGTGATTATGAAGAATTATTTACTTTAACCACCAGTACAAATTAATATTTTTAATTCCTTGACACAAATCTCCCATCCTGTGTTTCATGTAAATTTCCGTTTCAAGCGACCAACAATATGTAGGCCTATGTTTGAAATTAACGTTTTTCAGTCTTACGTCCCTTTCATAATTGATGGGATTATTTACAAGCCGAACATGATATTTTATTTGCCTGCCCAAAAGTCATCTACTATGCAATAAATTATATTACATAAAGAAAGGATTCTTTAAGTATGTCTTTAATTTCTTAAATCTTTCTAAAAATTCATTAAAAATCTGTATTTCTACTATGAAGTCTTGGTGCAAATAGCTCAAATTTGTTTTTCAATTAGCCCACTTTATTGAAGTAGGGCCTAATCCAGTCGAATAACAAGGACTTCAAGTTCAACTATGCAGGCTGTGAGACTGAGAGGGGAGGGGGTGTGGCTGGGCTGACAGAATGATAGCGAGCCGCACTGCTGTAAGGAGATTGGCTGAAAATGAAATACAAAGACGTTTCCAATCTCTAAGTTCTATTGTAATCCCAGTTTCAGTCCACTCAACATATTGATTATTGTGTACTAATATATCCATTGCGTTCACATTTAGGCTTTGTACCGCATACACCCCCTCCCCACCCGCCACGACTGCTATATCTATGAACTATGTCAAGTATGTTGACTGTTGTTGACTTGACGACAAAATAACAGTCCACATGTCGAGGTGTCTTATCTAACTTTCACGAATTGGAATATCTAGGAACCAAAAAGAAACTCTTGGTCTTGGTTTAAGAGCAAAATAGTCTAAAGATTTAAATAGCTCAATCATATTAGCACAATTATAGAAAATAATACCAAAACCGGGAGAAAGATGCAGCGGTTTGAAAACATCGCCGCCATTTTGACATCACGTGGAAATGTTTTGAGCGGTCACATGACTTAGAAATGACATCTGTCAAATGTCACGCTCAGTTTTAGACCAGTCTCGAGTGATGAACTGTTTTCAATGAAGTTCGATGTCGGTTTTCTCTTTAAATTTCGGCAAATTCAATGCTTCAACAGTAGTTTTGAAATTAGTCCGGGTTTCTGACTCCTAAATTACTATTTTTTTTATACTGACGGCTGTATTTTGGCGACCGTCAGTATAAAAATTAGTAATTTTGGAGTCAGAAACCCGGACTATTTTGAAATTAAGTGAGCATAAATTGCCAACATTTTGATATTTTCCCGTTGAATAAAATATATTACAAAAACAAACCAGATCCGACTCCAAAATCACTATTTTTCAATTCTGACGGCCGTAATATAAGAAAAAATAGTAATTTTGTCAGAAACCTGAACGAGCTATAACGTAGTAGGTCAAGTGTGAAATCTACAAATTGGGTAATTGTAGTAAACAATGGTCTAACCCTTCGGGCGTCACAATAGTCAATAACGCTACATACCGGAGCTACAAATTGGGAAGACCAATGTATGCAAGGTTTGTGTTTTACAGCGTCAGAATTATTTGACGAGACACATGACATTGTAGACAAAACTTTCTATGAACAGATCGCCCAGTGACTGTTGGCTGGTCACGGCTTTCCCGTCAGCACAGACCTCAGTTTCAATTACTTCACTTTAGTAAAGGTCTTACTCCTTTATTTATAATTTCTGACATTTATTGGTCGTCGACCTGGTACCGACCAATAAATATCCAAACATAAATTTATGTTTTTCAATTCAAAGACATTTAATGTTATTGAATTATTCTTATCCCAACTCAATAAATTGTATTTTCTCCTTAATAAATACCCTTGAAATAAAGCTCATATTTGACAGAAAAAAAAAATAAGATAAATGTAAGACATAAACACTTTTTAATTATATAGTTTTATTATTAATATTATTTTGCATGTTACATGTCAACAAATTATTCACCATATGTACCTCAACAAAGTCACAATTGTTGCTAAAGTGAGAAGAGAAATATGTGTGAGGACTCCCTGAAAGAAGGACAAACCTTAGTAACATATCTGTAATTTTCTGTATGTTGTGATCACTCTTAAAGTGGCTTAACAAATAACATAGAAAATACTTTTCACTAGAGTTTTCTTCTTTAATGGAATAAATTGTTACCATAACGATACATCTGATTTAGAATGTAGTTAATTCGTTGGCTGGGGGAGTCACACACACCATACAAGCCTCTCTAATCTCATATATCATAACTAATTTAGAGCTTCGAGACAGGTGACAATTCGTTGAAATGACAATATAAATATCAACTTGCACAGTCAAATAATAACAATACCAGGGGCAGGTTACACTAAGGTGTATTAGGCTTAAGTCTGACTCAACTATACGTCGTAATTAAATTTCTTTGTGACGCATAATATTTAAGTATGACTTAAGCTAAATACACCTTTGTGCAACTGGGGCTCGTTTCACAAAGCAATGTCATCGCAAACAAAGCGTAGTTGCCTATGGTTACCATAGTGAAGAGATACAGAGACATGACAACTGCGATTGATCGCACTTTGCGACGGCTTCGTGAAACAGCCCCCGGGCCTTAGCAATCAAGTGCTCAGGTATTATAGTGACATTAACCATAGACTGGCTGATATCCCATCCCCAAAACCATTTATAACATGTAGTACATAGGCCTGTGGAGATCAATTTTACACTTCTCAGCAGCAAGATAACTATTTTCACATTTTTGTTGATTGATAAAAGATTCTTTTTGTCAAAAACATGAGATATTTTGCTTCCTAAATGGAATTCAAAATGAAATCTTATCATATTATCTTCACAACTTTGATATCGAGAAAACTTGAATTTTTTTTCTTCAATTAATGACATGGTTTTTTTGTGACCCAATAGGACAATATTACAAAAACAAAGTGAGCTATCACTTAATCAGTGTTTCATTTTCCAACGACTTACGACAAAACTCTTTTTGAATTTTTTTAATACATATTACAAATAATTTTCATATCCGGAACCAGCTGTTCAAGGCGCAGACCAGATGCATCACAAAGGAATTATTTTTTTACGCCACCTCTTGTTATGCTCATTTTCTTTTCAGCACCCGGCCCCAGAAGAGTAAATACGTAAAAGCCTTGGATTTCATTGAAAATAACAAACAAACTGAATGTTGGGATGTATCATCCAATAGATGGTGATTACACAGTTATTTGTCATATGTTTCAAGATAGGCGATGTAACGATAGGATTAAAAATAATACACTGGCAAAGTTTTATCCCAGAGAAATCAAGAATTGGAAGAAAAACAGAGCAAAAAATTGAACAAGGGAAAAAAAGTAATAGTAATAATAGCATAAGCCATATATAAACAAAAGAGAGATACATGGAAGAAACGGCTAAAAATGAAGAAAAATATAATATAGTACTGGTCTAAAACTAGGACTGGCTATTTTACAATAAGTGTCAATATTTAAACAATTAAATAAAATAAAAACTAACGAAAAAAAGAGGGCTATATACCCTTTAAATCTAAAAAGATCAAATTAAGACCTATTATATTTGCAATTTTGTGTTTCAATAAGATTTTAGATAAACAGAAAGATAAAGAGAATTACAAGGAAAGTAAAGATTTACTGGTTGGATTTAATTGTTGTTTACAGATTGTAACACAGATGATGACAAGACTAAAGGCTTCGCTAGTTTAACCTCACATTAAATGGCTTTAGTCACAAAGAAATGTCTTTGTGATAGGACGCCATTAAACTAACGGAGCTTTGAACAACTGGCAGGAATGGTGAATTTTTTTAAGGATTTCTTTAGTATTGATAAGAGGATAATATATTTTTGAACTTTTAGAAATATGCAGAACAAATTTTCTACCAACAGTTTATGGTGGTAAACACTTGACACTTCCAGAATAAACATTTGGAAATTCTCTAATTCCAAATATATATATGAATTAATGAATTCTGCAACAATAATGACTACCTGTTTTATAACAAAGATGAAATAATAATGCTAAACCATATGAGAGTGGTATATAGCTAAAAACCTTTCAAAATTAAAGTTCAAGGAACTAGAAAAGTTCTAGAATGTAAATATTCAATTCTTGCAAGTCTTTGTCAGTTTAAGATTGACCTTAAAAATAAACAACATATAAGCTACACAAAGTTTAATCAGGAACATATTCAATTTATCTCAACTACATGGTCATGTATTGCAAATCTGTTTCAACAAGTTGGAAGTCATGGTTAGGTTTTTATATAATACTACATGGCATCATGGACAAGGTCTCTTCACTCAAACAAACATTCATCTGGGGTAGGTACAAAAATAGGTCATTCACAGTTATTACAAAAGTATTCTGGAAAACACATTTACTAAAAGAAAATGCTACTCTGAAAATTACTATTTTTGTTTAATAAATTATCATTCGGATTCTGATTGATACATTGATTGATCTTGTATGCCACGAGTGCCAGGTTTCCTGAAAATGGAAACCAGGCCTTTTGCCAGGAAAAAACACCAACCTTCCCATGGAAATGAAGTCAGAATTTTTCCTTAAAAAGGGATAGATTCAAATTCATGGATCCAAGGTTTGTCAACATGAGCATCCTTCACTATGCTAAACTGAGCCTTGGAGGCTTGTATTTTACTGAAATACTATATTGTATTGATCAAGAGTGTTCGTATTGCCCAGATATTTGCCTGAGGGTGTCCCGAGGCTCAATACAGCCACCCAAAGACCAATGTGAAAGCTCTCAATTCAGAATATTTTTATTAATTAATAGTGGCAGTCATTTCCAGAAATTACCTGGAAATCGTATGCATACTGACAGTACATAGTCCTTGATTTAAAGGCACACTTGCCGCGAAAATCAGGAATATTGTTTACATTAAAAAAGAAAGACCGTTTTCTGTATTTTTCCCAGACAAAATAAGTTAGGAACTTTCTATTTTTACCAAAATGTAAAAGTTTGGACGTCACTTTGTATTTTTAATTTGAATTTGAAAATTTGAATTGTTTCGTACCCGGAACGTAAACAAACCACACTGCCACCTATTGGCGATTTTATGTTTCAGTCGAGTGAGTGAACCAACGGCACAGTGTAATTTTACGTATAGGCCTATTCATCTGAGAAATACAGACTGACGATCGGTTAACAGCGACTGGAAAAGCCTGCTGATGCTTGTTTGAGTGTAAACCACAGATAAAATGGCCTGAAATGAGGGTAATCCAACATGAAAGTTGACCGACACTGATCGTTGTTGTTGTAATCAGGCTTCGATTCTTTGTTTGTTTTTCACCCCATTTCTACATTCTAAAGCTAACTAGACATGTTTTATGTGTCCTATGTTTAAGTTTAGTGGTATTAGTCGTACTAAGCTCATGTAAATTGGTTTTCTTAGCAAATTTAAACAGGCTACGGCGGCAAGTGGGCCTTTAACCACAAGGTGTGTTATCGTCATTCCATGTCTATTTTAAGTTTCTCAGAGTTGCAGCGGAGTTGCTCAAAAGTGTATAAGTTGGACCATGATTTAACTTACGTATTGCAGCATAAATGTTGGAATACTTTTTAAAGGGCATTTAACCTGACAAAGTTATTGTGACACCATCGTCTACAAACGTCATTCAGTTGAACTCTGCCATTACAGCTTGACCGCGGCAAATACATTGTATTGGCTGTAGACCTAATTTGTCTGCTGATATTACCCGGCGGCAAAGGTAGTATTTGCGTAATAACCTAACAGTCAATTAATAATGTATTTAAATAATCAAGACTGTTTATCTAGCCGTGATATTGGCCTGAGGGTGACCACCTGTGAGAGCGGAGATCAGCTGTAAACTCATTTTCATACATACACATATAACAGACAAATCAAAATAAACTGTTAGTCCCCCCCACAAAATATCTATTAGCTTAAGTAATATCTGATCTGTTTATTTATATTCCTCATACACGTTTGTGTAAACATGCAAGTTTTAATGAAACATAATTTGGTGAACGGCACAAGCGGCACAATGTATGACGATGTGTCTATCAGGCAGTGTTCTTCACAAAAACTTTGAGGACTGCGGCTATACCTTAATCAACTCTAATTAGAAAGGAACCCATATTTAAAGCGAGTTTCAAGCGTCTTTTAGGATACAAGTAGACTAAATTTGTTTGAAAATGGTAAAAAAAAAAAAAAGGGGGAGATCAATATTTTTTTTAAATAATAAAGATTACATAATTCATGAATCAAATATAATTTCTTCGATGTAGGACATGAAAATTAATGACTCCTCAAGATGATTTTTCGTATAGAAACCACTTTTTAAATTGTTTAACGAAAATAAGCCAGCATTCCGCTCAATAAATTCCTATCATATGAGATTTAACACTGAGCATTTTAGAACATACAACTTCAAGTATTTCTAACAATTCTACAATTCATAAACAAACAAGTAATTCCTATAGCATTTCGTCTTATTGACGACTATACAAATTATTTCCACAAATCTGTGATTTTAAATCAGTAATTTTAGATTGCTCATAATTCTTAAATGTACATACATTTCATATCTTTATTAATTTTTCTCTTACAAGAGAAACAAAAACACTTATAATGCCTAATGTACATACATAATATTATTTATAATAGAGGATTGCATTTCATTAACAAAAAAACAAAAAAAATGACCATAAAAACATGCTTAATCTTAACATCAAAAAAAAAAATCAACTATCCAAATAAAATGGGAAGTCAATTATTGCAAATTTTGACACTGGTAAAATCCCGCTAAACCATAAACCAATATTCGACTATTTCCCTTATTTGGTGGTATGGCCAGGTTTAGTGAGGAGGGGGCGGGCTCTTTGTCCTAAGGAAACCCCTGACCTTCTACGGGTGCCTGGCAACTGATTGAAAACACAGTCAGAAACCAATGGTCTACATTGGTTGTTTTTGGCAGTATATGTTGACATTGTTGAATCAGTCCATAAGTCCAGCAAACTGATTGTAAAATTATGCCTTTAATAAACTACCTTTAATAAACTACCTCAACATTGATAGATTAAATGGTAGGTAATTTTACCTATATGTGAATGGTTTTTGTTTTTGCCAGTACTCAATCCTACATACATTGCAAGTTAATCCAAAAAATTAGCCTTCCGAGACATAAACCTGCCTAGTAGTGATCTTCATAGTGACTTGTTGGTCCCTCTTATTGTCTATCTGTACACATTTATCATAATGCTCTTAAGAAGTCCAAAATGTTTTAATTTCCAGTGTCTTAATAACATGATTACATTAGATTTGAAAAAAACTTAAAGATTTCAATATTAAATTTTAAAAATAAAAGCAAGCCCCAAAAAATATATATAAATAAATAAAAAGAATTTGGCTGGGGCGATTCTTAAAATTTGGCGAAAGTGATCCAAGGTTTCCACAGTAAACAGTAGTTAGCACATGGGTAGTAAAGAGAAAGCTGTCATGAAATGAAAAGCCGGCATTGTTTTATAGTAAACCTCTAACTCTGTTATCAAAATATACTTATACAACCCTTTCAGAAACAATTGGCAAAATGATCAGAAACGGCAACCAAAAATGCCATTTAAGTAAGTGACTAAGACTGCTCTGATTCAAGTGATATGTACTAAGTGACAAATTGGAGTCACTCCAAACTGACTAGAACAAATGCCAACAGCATAGTACACAATTAATAAGGGGAGACAAATCACAATACGCTCGAGAAATATGGCCCCGTCACCATTACTGAACTTGGGACACAGAAACATCTGGAAAAAATAGCTCTTTTTTTTCTAAATTTTAATATTTCTAATATTAATTTTCCCTTCTGGCTTTCTTCTTTTTCGTCTTAACTTTGGCTTCAATCCATGAATCTGTTAAACAAAAATTGGTCAAGTTGGAACAAATTTGTAACAGAATTTTAAACAAAGTAATTTTGTTCAGTTTGATTGATTAGGTTTGGAGTTTTATCGCCATTTAAAATAATTTCTAAATTACCTTACCTTCACAAAAATAATATTGATATTGCAAAAATAATAATAAGATTTTTATATGATTAGGACATACAAGTTTTTAGTGCTAAATTTTTACACATGACTTTACTTGAATTCCAATGGCCCTAAATTTGGCAACTGCATCTTCCCCGCTTGGATGCCTGTTTAGATATTTTTGCCTGGATAAGGGTGGCATGTCCTATTTTACTGATTGACTCTTGTGGGAACTTAGGTGCTGTCATCAGTCAAACTCAACACACAGCTTTATATTTGAACCAACCTAATTCCGAAATTGTATATAAGAGTTAACAAGTGTTTACCTCCTATTTCATCAAAAGTTACATTCTCAGTTTGAGCAGTAACTGACGTCTCCTGGCTTCCTGATGAAGAGGAATCAGGGGAGATAACTGGCTTGGATGGTATATCAAGCATAGCATCTGATAACTGCTTCTCTTCTAAAGAAAACCGAGGGGAAAACACAAGAGTGAACATAAATTAGGAAATATTCTTAGCAGCTGAAAACATTCATCCTTTGTACATAATGATTTAATTATGGAGGTTTACTTTTTATCATGATTAGAAATTAAAATAAGTGACCGGGAATTAGGGTTGATTGGTGACCCATTGCTTGTCAGTTTGAATAACGAGAAAAAAAAGTGTATAAAAATATCTGAGCTAAAAGTCCCCGAAGAATACGAGTTAAAAAAAAATACCTGTAGTTGGAGAGGAGCTGGACTCTTTGGTTGGCAATACCTCAGATAATCTCTGGTCTGTCTCTACAGCTGATGAAGCTTGTTTGGCCATCTAAGAATAAACACAAGAAAGCTATTGAATATTGGATTGATTGATTGTTTGGTGTTTTACGCCGCGCTCAAGATGATTTCACTTATATGACGGCGTTGCCAGTTTAATTATGCGAGGAAACTGGGCTCTATGCCCGGAGGAAACCTGCGACCTTCCATAGGCAACCTGGCAACCATCCCACATAGGTCATTCGAGTGAAAACACAGTCAGAAAATTTTCCAATTTTTTTTTTTGGACTGAGTGGGATTCAAACCCGCGACCCATTGGTGGAAGGCTGTTCGGATTGAGCGTCCAACGCTCTACCTACTGAACCACGGAGGCCCCCTGAATATTAGAAATATGATTCTTACTGGTAACATTGTTCTAATACACTTTGTGCATTGAAGTGGTTTTACCATGACACAATAATGACGTCAAGCTAGACAACTGGTTCAATCAAGTTAAGTACTAAATATTGTATTTCTGATAAACCAAAACAATCACTGATAAATACATGTATATTCATCTTTATTGTTCTTTGCATCATTTATTCTCAGTGATAACAGACTTTGTCCTGTTTTATGCTAATTATGGGGTTACTCAGATTACAGTTTATAATTATTTTACTCATATGGACGTTGAATAGGGAATTAATGCCATTAGGCTTGTATATATATGTATATGAGTAATTTCAAAGAATAAAAACCTTCAATAAAATTTGATATGCGAAAACATTTCTTGAAAGTTGAAGTTGCTTGAGATTCTAATGTTAAAAACCAGCAACATGATGTTGTTGGTTTCCACTTCTTGTTTACACATCCAAAACCACACCCATAATCTTTAATTTCTTTATTGTCAGGTGCTTTGTGGAAACAATACCAGGTTTACAGGAGGGAGGTTGACATGTTGCTAGGATGAAGTCACAACGTTCTGCTGTAACCTGACAATCACTTACCTGAGATTCTAATCTTTTCTCTTTTTTAGTTTTCTTGGGACTTTTAGCAGACTTTATAAGAGGAAGGGTGGCAGGCTCAGCTGGCGAAGGTTTGCTGTAAACGTCAGGGATTTCAAAATCATCTAGAATTTCTTTCTTCTTAACAACTGGCTTTGATGGTTTGGTTTCTGTCTCTTCCTCTACTTCTTCCTCAATCTAACAGAACAGAAAAAAATTGATAACAGATTGCCCTTAAATACGCGTAAATAAATGAGAATGAAAATTAATAATAATAAATAAAAATTAATGAAACAGAGGCAGTTACACAAACTAAAAACAGCAAATCAATAGACTACAAATTACTTTTTTTTTTTAAATTTGACAGTGAAAAACTGGCAAAACTACAATAGACTAATCTTTCAAAGGCATTTAAAGGTTGAAAATAGACTGTAAAGACAGTTTAACAAAATTTTACCCAGTGAATTAGGACAAAAGTAGAAAAGAACTGGATGGCCATCAAAAGACAAACACAGCAAATGCATCAAAAAGCCTGCAGCTCACCAACAGATGAAAACACTTCTTGGTGCATGTGCCCCAGCTATCCACCCCTCACTGACACTGTTCTAAATGCCAGAGGACTTGGAAACTATAAAAAATCCTATACTTTCTATGGAAGACCGGAAGAAATGCTTTACCTTTTCCTGTAAGTTAACTTCAGGTACCTCTGTTGGTTCAACAATAGGTGCAGGAGTCTCCTTTTCTGGGATAGATTCCACCACAGGAGCTTCTTTAGGCTCATCCTTCTTTTCTACAGGAGTTACAACTACCTCTTCTGTTGGACTCTGAGGGACAAAAAGACAACAGGAAAATGACAAATTTGGAGAATGTTCCAGTTTTGATAAATTAGTTCGGAAATTATTTGGATATTTTTAAACTGAAGATCATAAAGGTACCCAGAGATATGTAGTTAATAAGACCAATGAAATGAATGATCAGGGGTAAGGGTGTTGGGGATGGCAGACAGTATTCATTATGTAAGCTTAGGTTACCCTCTGCAAAGTATGCTCGTATTATGGGCTTCAGCAATATTTTTTTCTGTGGTTGTTTCATGGCAGCTGTGTCAATTTTTCACTTGTTTGTCTGACAGAAAGTTTGTAATTCTTAATTGTCTAAGAGAAATTCTAATCGGTCACATATTTTGCAAGCAATGGTATTGTCAAATAGTTAAAAAAAAACATGATTTTTCATCCCTGAAGAAATTGGAGCAAAATAAACAGTGATTTCTGCACTTAGTAAATAAAGCTTGGAGACCAAATGGTTGGCGAGTCATATTTCATATTAAATTTCATATTTAATTTTTAAAAATACATACACTCTCAAAAGCCTTGAATATTTTTTTTTTTCAGTAATTAAAAAAAATAAAATAACATTAATATCCCATAAGGTTTGGCAGTTAGTAATTTGCTTTTTTTTTAATGTCAAAAACATTCCCTTGTGCCTGTGTGTGCTAAAAATCTAAGAACACAAAGCAAAACGACAGATTATGATTGTAAGGCAGTCATCATTAAAACCTGGACAGCATAAACAAATCACATGACAAACTCAAATGAAAAAAACTCTAGTGTTAGTAGGCGGTGGTTTTATTATTTTAAAATACATGAACCATTATTTCAGACCTTGGTAGTCTTTCGCGATTTTTTCTTGCGTTTTTCCAGGGGAGGGCTGTCAGGTTGGATAGCTACAGGCTCAGGTTCTTTCGTTTCCACCGCTGGGGTCTCAGCTGTGGTCTCTTCCCTTGGTGTCTTTTTCTCCACAACTTCCTGCTCCTCTTTCTTTCCACGTTGTTTTTTCCCTTTCTTTGAAACTTGTGTCATCCATCCGTCTGACAAAAAAATTTGAAATGGGTTATAAATTCATCAGTACTTTTATCTTTCCCAAACTAAGATATATTTTGCTGTTAAAAGCCCATAAAGCAATGATTTAAAACAATTCCTGATGAGCTAGCTATTGTTTAATGCACATGTCTGTTGATCAAACTTTAATCCCTCACGAGCATATTTTTTATGCTTTTTAAAGGCATGAAAAATAACCTCTTGAACAATAAAGATACATGTACCTATACAGGTAATTTGGATTATAGTCCGAACAGGATTTCGGACAGGGCAGTATTCAGGTGTTCAAATTGCAACAAATAATTGGCTGATTCTATCAAGTCAGTTCATACTCACACAACAACAACAACACAACTCAACTAGAAATGAAAGTGGTATTAAAAAAAAAAAAGGTTCTTTTGCTTAATTTGTTGTCATGAAAATTTTTTTTTCTCCATCTCTGCACGAAATTACTTGATCATTTTGTCCTCAGACCTCAACCTGGGTCACTTTATTTTAGTTGCTATGTTTTCTGTGTTGATTCTGATTAGTCTGACAGGACAATCATGAACGATTTTGATCCGAATCCTGTACCCGAAGCAAGGTTGAAACAAGCTAATGTGAACAAATGTACTGATTAACATTAAAGCCATTTTAGGAAATCGGACCAAATTCTGGGTATACTGTGAGCATTTGCTTGAGTAGTGTTAGTATGTGTGTATAGAATCATTTGTGTTATTTCTATACATTTGGGTTCAGAATGAATTGAATTGCCAAACTTTAAATTTAACATAAATGAAAATCAATGAATTGATTGATCTGGCCGGGTTTAGCGTGGGAGGTGGGACTCTTTGACCAGAGGAAATTCCCAACCTTTGGCGAGTACCTGGCAACTGTGTCACATATGACAAACAAGTGACAAACACAAGTGACAGAAACACATTTTTTATTGAAATTAAAATCCCAGACCAAATTGATGCTTGTGTTGGATTTGTGGGGGACGGTGGTTTTGTCATAGCTTTCGCTCTATCAACTGGGCAGCCGGGCCCTGGAATATCACCGGAAGAAACATTCTAATTTTGAGGGTAGAGCAATGGCGAACTTGAACCCAGTATTTTTAAAAGTGAGAAGTATCGTTCTAATTTAGGGGAATTTTTGCCAATCCCTGTCACACTACATACCATCATCTTCTTGTTCACTTGTAACAGGTTTCTCTCCAGACACTGGTTTGGGTGCACTGATGGATTTCTTCACAACCTGCAAACACAAAGTCAAGTATTAAGTTAAATACAAGTTTTATTTTTTCAGCTCAAACAGAAAATATCTCCTTTACTTTAAGGACCGAACAGGGAGCTTGTTTTGATTAAACGTCATGCTTTTTAAATACACATATATTAAATTTATAGTTACAAAACATTTTTATGAGTTCAGAATAAACTGGTTATTCATACTTTAAATTTATTATTTCTACTAAAGTTGGTACATGTATCTCAAGTGACTGACTTTTGTATTTAATAAAGTTTATTTGACAAGTTTCCCGAGTCTCATTTTGATAATAGGGTGTCCCTAAAACAACTTAGTATTAACACAATTGGTTTTCACCTTTTTATTATCCTTTGATGCAGTGTTAGATTTGGCAGATGATGCACCAGTTGATGATGAAGAGGGCGTGGCACGGGGGCTCTTCCCTCCTGAGGGCTGTTTAGGTGAAGACTCTTCGGAACTAGCAGCGGGAATGTGACCATTGATACCTGATCGACTAGTCTGAAAAAATAAATAAATAAACATTATATTTCTATTTTCATATTAAAAGATTAAAGATGACACTGGTCATTTTTAAAAAAAAGTTTCATTTTTTATGGGGAAACATTTAATCTCTATTCTTGCCACTGTCCGTTACTTTATCTTGAATTTACTGAATGCCATGACAAGTTTCGGAACTGAGAAGGATTTTAATGAAATTCTATCCTCTCAGTCTACATCGTTCTATGTGTTTTCTATGTGTTTGTGTGGGGGGGCGGCTCCTAGCTGTGGGCTTGCTGTATTCTTTCATTGATTGATTGATGCTTTACGCTGCACCACTTGCGATGCTGCCGGGTTTAGCGAGGGAGGAAATCGGGACTATTACCTAGAGGAAACCCAGGACCTTCAGCGAGTACGTGGCGAATCACCCATATATGGCGATTGAGTGAACAATCCACTCAGTAATTTTTCAATTTTTATTTGGTCTGAGTGGAATTCGAACCCGCGCCTCATACATGGGAGGCCTGTGTTGGACTGAGTGTCTATCACTCAAACCGACTGAGCCACAGAGGCTATATCCTATATTCTTCGAAGAAAAAAATATATGACTTTGTATTTAAGACTTTTTTCAATAAATGATTTTATGTACAAGGAGAGATTAAATTGTGTACTTCTAGCTGTTCTGACTGTTCTCTGGAAACATAGGGGCCCTTACACTTAGCACTCGATGCGTAGGTCACAAATAAATGTAAAGTTTTCCAGTAGTTTTCCAGTAGTGTTCTCCTGTAGTGTTTGGGATTACTGCCCTTACATGAACACAATTTGCTGGAGTTTTAATTCAACTTTCAAGTGCTACACATCAAGTCATCAAAGACATCATTACACTTACATTACAATACATGTACTAGTCCGAAATATCTGCGATGATGATGTAAGACATTTTCTGACAGATAGGCCATCATCATCGTCAGAACGCATTTGATTAATTTACTGGGAATTTCTTGCCACCCTTCGAGGTGGCAAGACCACCTCTCGTTTCTCATCAAAAATATCGAGATTCTCTTCATAACTTTCAAAAAATAAAATTGCTAACCCGTACTTTAATGATTTCCCTTTCTCCTCGCACCAATCTTAAGTCTGTACGTCGACACAAGCCATAGATCTGCCCGGTTAAATTTCAAACTGTACCAAACCTTTAGTTTACAAAAGTCTCCATCTGCATACTCTCATTGATACGTCACTATATGCGCGAAAGGTCAATCTGTCACATGACTACCCCACTAGCAGGCGATATAGTTCATTGGTCGTGTTGCTTTTTTGCTGAAGTCACGTGAACCAACACGACCAATGAACTATATCGCCTGCTAGTGGGTAATCATGTGACAAGTTGACCTTTCGCGCGTATAGTGAGAGTATGCAAATGGCAACTTTTCTAAATTCAAGGTTTGGTACAGTTTGAAATTTAACCGGGCAGATCTATGGCTTGTGTCGACGTACAGACTTCAGATTGGTGCAAGGAGAAAGGGAAATCATTAAAGTACGGGTTAGCAATTTTATTTTTTAAATGTTATGAAGAGAATCTTGATATTTTTGATGAGAAACGAGAGGTGGTCTTGCCACCTCGAAGGGTGGCAAGAAATTCCCAGAAAATTTATCAAATGCGTTCTGACGCTGATGATGGCCTATCTGTCAAAAAATGTCTTACATCATCAGCGCAGATATTTCGGACTATACATGTACCTGTAAGTTGTATTTTTTGTATATTTTAGGAGAGAGCCGCGTCCACGGAATGGAGCAGATGTTTTAAGAATATAAAATACAAAAATACAGTTAAAATAAAAATATTTGAGGGTATATAAATCATACTTAGATAGCCCACCTTTTGCTTTCCTTTTCGATTCTTCTTCCTATCGTCAAAATCAAAACTCGGTGGCTGACCGGGTGACTTGAAACCAAAGGCAAATACTAATAAGGCACACACAATCACTCCAACAACGGGAATGGCTATTTCTGCAGCGAATTCCATGGCTTTGTGCAGCTAAATCAATTACGATATCATCAAAACAATAACAATATGCCAGAAAATCTGCTTTTAAGTTTCATCCACTTTACTTCATGCTGACGTCGCGACCACATATGCCCCCTTCGTCATCATAATGTGTGTACACGGTAAGCTGCTGCCACGTACAAGCACAAATGTTTTACCTATTATACTGAAGTACTGTTTTGGTACACTTCGTGCAACAATTAGGAGGGTAAGCTAAAGAAACAACGTGTGACTCAGAAAACTGGTCAATCCAGGTGGATAATAGGTACAAGAACACAACAGAGAATGACAAAGTTACTATAATGCACCTATATTTTTACCTTATGGAACTATAATTTCAGTTTTCAAGTACCTTTAACTGATGACGTTACGGTATCTCGTACAAGACATCTATTACTTTTGAAAAATACAAATTATTTTATTTTTATTGTATTTATTCACCATAACCATATACATAAATAAACGGCACGCATTCGATATCGTATTCGGTCAATATAACGAGCTATTATACATGGCTTTTTTTTTTTTTTTTTTTTTTGAACCCGAAGGCAATTTTATTACATGATGGAACGTCATGAATTTACAGCTGCTTTAATAGCAATTCCTCTTTCCCACATGACCTAGGCTTAGGGAATTAAACCTATATTGGTATACAACTTAAGCTAAGTAGGCCTTAAGTTAACATGATACAACAGCCTTGGGTCTTTTTTTTTTTTTTAAACAAAGTATTGCCATAAACCATAAAAGCAAATAGAGGGAAACTTATATTACATAAAATAGATGATCTAGTTGTAAGCATCATCACAGACAACAACAAATTAAATAGATACATCACAGCTGAGAATCCAATGTGCTGAAAAGCTTTTCTAGGTCCTTGAGTGAATGTAAACCTTTAAACGCTCCTTTAGTCAAAACTTTAGCATTAAACCTAATCATAGTTTTGAAAGTAGATATATTAGGATGCAAATTTAAATATCGGTTACAATATAAGTAGTATTTAGCAACAATAGTGGTGTAATATAAAAGCCATTTGTGATTTCCTAATGTTTTAATTATCTCACCACCTCCAACCACTGATCCAACAGTATCAATATTAAAATTTGTCCCTAAAGATGTGTTAAACCAGTGAGTAAACAACAGCCAGAACTGATGAGAATGAGGGCAAGCAAACAAGGCGTGACCTACAGTATCGATATTCATACAAAACGTACATTGCGGAGATGATTTGACTTTAATTCGATGTAAATACTTGTTGCATGGGTATATATTGTGAAATATTTTGAATTCAAGCTGTTTAACTTTATTCTCAAGAGGTAGTTTGTCAAACACTGCTTTCATGTACTCTAGTAAATTTTCTGACTGATTTGGTAATTTCGCACATGCACGTTGTTTTAGTAAGTCATAAAAGAACCTAGCTTTAATTGGACAGGACGTTAGGTCTGTATCACCAACAATTACGGCTGATTGAAGGTCACGAGAAGGGGATGGAGAGTTGCTGTTGAATAAATTCGAGCCGATTCTACGTTTTACACATGTTGTAATTGCTCTGTACAAGTCCCGATTAATCTGAATACCCCATTTTCTACCTAAATCCTCCATAGACAATAACCATCCTCCATCATTAAACAAGTCCCTGACAAATATGATTCCGGCATCTAGCCATTCTTTAACATAAAAAGACTTTTTATTCTTTGTTAGTAGTTTGTTATTCCAGATGATGTCATTAAAAATGTCAGTAGTGTGCGTGTGTAATTCAGACCAGAATTTTAAAATATCAGCATAAAATAGGGGAAGCTCAGTTGGTAGTAGACGAATATCAAAATGACATTTCAAAAGAAATTTAAGACCACCAATATTATTTAAAAGCATATCAGGGACCCTAGTCCAACACTTATCTTGATTTGATGGCTTGAAATATCTAGCCAACCACACTAACTTTAAGGCCTTATTCATAAGACTAAAATCAAGGGCGTTGATACCACCTTTAGCATATTCTAATAACAGCTTATCTCTAGCAACTTTTTCTGATTTACCTTTCCAAACTTTTATTTACCATTTTACCAGGGTGCAAACGCCATGGTATGTTCGATTCTCAGCACCATAAAAAGGCATAATGACGGGCTAGCAATATCCTAGCCGAGAAATCGTGACACAATGGACCTCTATGGTGATGAGAATCTAACATACACTTCCTGACGTTTGCACCATGGATGTGGTAATATAGAAATAAAGAAAAAAAAACACACAGACTTTATCGGCCATTAATTAGTGGCCTACTTTATTAAAACGAAGGTCTTACTCCGTTATTTTGTGATTTCTTACATTCATTGGAATCTACCCGGTAGCATTGGATCTGCCACTAAACTGTGGCGGAAATTTCACCTCTCAGAATCGGCGTTACTTATTAAAGTATCCAGGCAGTGATCAGAACAAAGATGGACAACTTTTCGGTTTACACTTCAATTCGATAAACATGTCTCAAAAACTTAGAGTTCCAACGTATAGAAGAGAATTTTTTATTGGTCCGACAGGAAATGGGCGTTCCCAGAAAACGAGGCTTTGAATCGCAGTTGGCCCAGGGGTAAAAGGTGAGCTTGTTGAGAATTTAACCCTGGGCATCCGAGGATGGTGTTCGCCATGGGTGACGGTTCAGACTCATCTGACAAGAAAATTCTTGCTCTATATCTGTTGTACCGGCAAGCTAGGAAGAGAAACTGCAACAGGCGCTCAATATGGTGCAGGGACCATATATTACCTTATTGCGTTTAATCATACCCTTTTAATATTAATCCCAGATAAGTCTGGGTTTCTGACTCCAAAATCACTATTTTTATTATACTGACGGGCGTATTTTGGAGTCAGGGCTCATTGCAATCAAAAAGTCGGAGTATACTGCACGCTTCTGATCGGACAGTTTGCGGTCAGATTTAGATAGTAAATAACAACATAACTTACTCAAATAGTGTCAGTACGACATTCATGAATAATTTAGCCCTTTTTAAAGTGAATTTAACGTCTAAAAACTCAAAAACCGCTAAACAGAGTTTGAGACTTGGAGAAGGCAAAAGGGAATTCAGAGGAAGAATAATGTTTACTGGCCGATCCTGCTCGTCCATATCAGGCACTGGTAGGTAGCGAAATTATCCATGAACGTGATTATGACTGTTTAGACACGATCTGAGTAGGTTATATTGCTATTTCTTTGTCTAAATCAGACCACATACTGCCCGCTTCTGAGCGGGCAGCCAACTCCGGCTTTTTGATTGCAGTGAACCCGGACTCCAAAATACGACCGTCAGTATAAAAAAATAGTAATTTTGGAATCAGAAACCCGGACTAATCCCAGATCAGTCCAAGCAGGAGTATGTATACTGTGGCTTGAATATGATATTAGAATATCCTTAGTTTTGATTTTTCTTGATTTTCTTGTTTAGTTGGAGGTTTTCACCCAGGTGTTAAGTCATGTAACCAACAACGGCAACGCGATGGCTGTTAGCCGCACTCGTGTGTCTCTATCCCGGTTTACTTACTTTGCCGGTCAGGGGCTCGTTTTACTAAGCTGGCGCAAAGTTACGCATTGGTTTATAGCATAGAGTTGCGCCTCTAGACTTGCGACCATGCGCAAGTTCCGATAATTTAACACGCGTTTGCGACTGGCGCAACTTACGCCAGCTTAGTAGAACGAGCCCCAGGTAGATATAGATGATATAGATAGCTCTCTGCAAACCCGTGCAAAATTAAACTAATAAAAAATTAAAAAATCTGAAACTAATTAAAACCGAGCAAAAAATATATAAAACTAAAAAATAAATGAAAACTAACTTCATAGCTAGAAAACAATAGAGGGGGAAACAAAAAAATCGTATGTGACCGTAGGTGTGAGCAAGGAGCATCTATGCTCCTTGGGTGTGAGGGTTTCCAGACTGTTTTTTTCCTAGGATAAAATCTTATGGGGGAATCCCATGACTCGCCAGAATGACGTCAGCAGCTGGGGTTGTTGTCGGGGACATGGTTGCGTGATTTTTTGTAAATATTGGGATTATTTCTAAGATTTGTTTCCAATTTGTTAGGTTTTTATTTATTAGATGGGTAAGTTTTAACTTGTTACATATGATTGCTTTCTCATTATTACTTATCGGGAATGAACTTCGTGTTAATTCTTCATTTTAGTTTGTTTACCGTTTGTCAGTTGACCTTGTTGTTGTTGTTAACGAAATTTTTATTGGAGGAAGTGATAACTGGAATGACTGACAGCTCCTCTTAGGTCAGGTCACCAAACACTTCAGTTAGCCTGTCAACTATTGAGATAGCTATATTATGCCAAATTCAAGTATCATTCAATCATTATAGAATTAACAACTTGATTTTAGCAATGTTTAACCAGAAGGCTATTAGTAGGCAGGTCGGTGACGTCATCAAATGTTGGTACAAGGTATTCGATCATAAAAGTTAAAAAGCAAATGTGAGTCTCAAAAGTTAAAAATAAAACAAAAAGTGTAGTCTGTATATTTTTTCAGGGCGCTTCCACTGGACCCTGTTTGCTCATTTTCGCTTGAACTAGGCAGGTCAGGTCAATTTTAATCATCCATAGTTTGTTTCTAAAACCTATACCAAACTATTCTTCACATAGTTATAAGATGTAATTAGTATTCAGTTCCACATGTATAATCATATTTTCTTAGAAAAATGGTATTTAATAAATCAGGGGAGACAGCTGATGTCCCTAAATATGGGTCTTTTTCAAGCATTTTTATGAATGGTAGTTATTTTTCTGTTCAAGCCAAAATGAGCAAACAGGGTCCAGTGAAAGGGCCCTGAAAAAATATACAGACTAGACTTTTTGTTTTATTCGTAACTTTTGAGACTCAATTTTGTTTTTTAACTTTTATTATCGAATACCTTGTACCAACATTTGATGACGTCACCGACCTGCCTACTTGAACAGAAAAATAACTACCATTCATAAAAATGCTTGGAAAAGGCCCATATTTAGAGACAAAAAGTTGTCTCCCCTGATTTATTAAATATCATTTTTCTAAGTAAATATGATTATACATGTCAAACGAAATTCTAATTACATCTTATAACTATGTGAAGAATAGTTTGGTATAGGTTATAGAAACAAACTATGGATGATTAAAATTGACCCGACCTGCCTACTATTAGGTTGTAAGAAATGTTTGAAACTCTCTTTAAACGTGGGTTCCATACTATGGATAAAAAGGATATTTTTCAGTTACACTTGACAAAAACACCGGTACAGTTGTCGAAAGCTTGTGTTGTTCAAAACAACTTACCACGTAGTAAGTTGTCTTTAACAACACATGGTTGCAATTTGAGAAAAATTTCAAACATTTTGTTGTTAAAAACAACGTGGTGATGTCTTAATTTTTTATCATTAGTATGGAACCCATGTTTAAAGAGAGTTCCAAACATTTCTTAATTATTAGGTTAATGAGAAGAAATTAGGGCATCACCACGCAGTAAGTTGTGAATAACACGAGCTTTCAACACCTAATATACCGGTGTCTTCGTCGTGTTACACTTGACGAAGACACCGGTGTAGGTGTCGAAAGCTTGTGTTATTCACAACTAACTCTCATTAGTGTGGAACCCACGTTTAAAGAGAGTTTCAAACATTAATTATTAGGCTGGTGAAATACTTGAATCCACAGATAATCAACTGCACCGGTCAAAAACGATAATACAGTTCTCTGTCTTCCAATTCTTAAGCTTCAAGAAAATCAAAGTCGCTGTCAAAAACTGTCTAAAAGCACTTTGGGGTTTAAATACGTCCGCCGGCAAGATCACACAAGAGGCGCTTAAACAGGTTGGGGAAAGTCGCCGATTGGTGGGTAAACAGCCGCTTCACCCCCAAACTAACGTTTGGGTAAAAATGACAATTTATTCATTATCTGGGAAGGGTAAAGAATACCAGGTGAACCAATGTGGGCGGAGCAACCGTGGGGAAGTTTTTAATTGGCTAGCATTCATTGGTTCTTGACTAAACGCTCTATAATTACAGGGGCTTGGATGTTTTAGGAGTATATTAAATGATATCAATAATGGCCACGTCTGGAACCGTCCACTGCTTTTTTCATCGTATCTTCTTGCTGTATACACCTCCAACTTTGCTTTGGTCTTTTAAACAGACAATTTGAACCTTTGATGTCTTGACCAAATTTGACTAAGTAAAATTTTTGTTTGAGTTGGATGGGATGAGTTGGCGGTCTAGCAACTCGACCGCTTTCCCCCAAAAATGTCAGTTCCTGAAAACATCAATCATAAGAAATTAAGCTGTTATATTTCTTCCAAAACTTCCAGCAGAATGCCTTTTCCCATAAGATTTCCAATTCAACCATTCTTCAGATAATCATAGATTTTGTTAAAGCACCTTGGTATACATTGTATAAACAGATGGGAAACCCCCTTTTATTACAGAATGCAGAGTACATCATCAATCAAATAGTTACCTGGCCAATGATAGTGGAAAGATACTGTCACTCAAACTCTCCACAGGGGGTAGTAAATCATTTGTGTCTTTAACAGTGAAAGCTGACCTCCATGTCTCCATGCCAAACTTTTGTTTTGCTCATTTGATTAAGGTTATGATAATCATGTTGTTTTTAACGCAGGAATTGTGAAGTGAACATCAAGTCTATCAAAAATCTGTATGTAGCTGACTCAGTGAATGGGAATTTTGAAAGAAAAGAAGATGTTAAGACAGTAAATACTTAGAACTATGGTTAATCCTGAACCACAAGTAGAGGAGTCCTCTGGGCACCCATCAGCTCTACAGGCTGCTTTTAAGAGATTAAAAGTTGACCCAGAATGGTAAGATATTTCACCACTTTTTCTATCTGTCTTATTTTTGTCCTACAACAGTAGTTCACTAAGCAATTGTTCAATCCAATAGAAATTATGAATAGTGAAAGTAAATCATTAAAAGATATATTACAAGTTTTAGACCATACTTCTTATTTTAGCATTATTTGACACCCTAAAACCTCGCTGAAAATGAATAAGTTTAATACGGTGAGTCATAGTGAGCATCTCATATATATGTTGTCAGTGTTGTGACGTCATACACAACCTTCATTGACTCTGTGTGTTGTCAACATTGGTTGAAACTAAGACAACAGTGTTCTAAAATAAACAATGGCATCATATACAAGGATATTTTTTGAGTTATAACAAACAGTATACACATTTTCAATTGCTCTTCAGAATAGATTAATTAATATTATGTCTTTGCATTTGTCATCATCGATCTTTTCCTTTAACCTTTAAAGGGACTAATCGTGTATTATTGTTTACATTTATCATTAAATTTCTACTAAGTTGAAAAATAAGAGTGACCTGAGTTTGGATGGGTGGCTGGTCAATTTTCACGGAAAAATGTGGGAATCCCTTGATACATTGTTTACTGTCTGACAGTTACTGACAGTTTCCGGAGGATGTAAACAGAGGTCCTACATGAGTGAAACATTATGTAGTGTCAGTTGTGAAAGCGTATTAAACTAATATTTATCTATCTGATAAACTGTGAATTCCCAACCTTCTTTAGTTTATTTCTCCGTTAAAGAATCGGGACAAAAACAATTGTCAAGGCTGTAAGCAGTCAACAGCCCTCTCGGGAGCCTCTGTTTGAAATTCCCGCCTGGCTAAAAGTACAAGTAAACAAAGCAGCTGCAAAGGAATTCAAAAATCGTATCAAACTCATCATTAAACTATCCTGGGAAAAAAGTTTACCAGCATCCCAACACCTTTCCAATATGTGTACCACAGTAAAATGTCTGAATTTGTTTGATCTGTAATTTCCCTCAGATGCACGGTGCCCTTTTTTCTGCTGTTTTTTTTTAAAAAAAGATTTCATGAATAAATACATGTATTATGTTTACTGTAATTTCAATTTACAGGAACTCAAAATTAGTGAACAACCATTCTGACAGTGACACGTTACAGCGAATATGGGCTGGGTAAGTTTATCCATAATCGCATTTGTAGTTTAAATGAATATATTCCCATGTATTAACCTGGGCTTGCTTTTCCATTGGAATCCGGATTCCAATTCTCGTTATTGCTCCCACACAATTATCCCACGAGATTCACTTGGATTCTTGCCAAAAATATAACTTTCATTTGAAAAAAATAATGATTGCGGTTTGATGACTTAAAATTTGCACAGCTGCTTCTTGCAATTGCTGATTGATGTAAATTACTAACAAGGAAATATGCAGATTGCTATGTATCAATATTACAGAATAAGTACAGGATTCCCAGCGATTCTCGTGGTGATAACTTGTGTGAATTACCTGTTAGATTCATTCTAAATTAGGCAAAAAGCAAGCCCTGTCAATGGAAGGTTTCCTCCCTATAGTGAGCTGGATTTCCTCTTTTTCTGGCCTTCATGCTGGAGCATTGTGGCCCTGCTTTAGCCATGTATGCTGACCCAGCAAGCAGGAACATTAAGTATGCCAAATACATTAGCATCAGCCTTACAGACATTCTATGTCCAAATTTAAATTTGGGTGGGATGGGGACGGTTAAAATTTTGTCGCCATATAGCGTTAGCTGTTGACTTAAATGTTAAGCCCCAATCAATCAATCAATCAATCAATCAATCAATCAATCAATCAATCAATCATTTCTGACAAATGACTCAAAATACATGTACCAACCCATAAATCACCAATAATTATTCTTTTTTTTTGGTAAGAATTCCACAATTTTCCTGTCACCGATGATGTCAATCATTTATCTGTCACTTTATATCACAAAATCTTGGAGGATTCTTACGAGATTTGTGCTTCGTATGATTTCCATTAAATGGTAAAAGCTGTATTATATACATCATATATACATATCTATTAGTATAATGTGCACAGCTTTCACATATACAGTCTTGTTTATTTTTAACTCCTTTTTTTTTGTTTTACCCAGAAACCGTTTATCAGGCAAAGTCAAATCTCACAGTGGCAACAACAACAACAGAACTTCAACCAAAAGACAGATAACAGGCAAATGTGGCAGCTCAGGCAAAGGGCACAGAGTGGAGCCATACTGCCCTCTCGATTGTATTGATACTATGCAACACTTGTCTTTTAAAACAGAAGTATGTAGAAAAGCGAGTTGTGGATGTAGTAAAACGAAGGGGTCAAAAGTAAATCACCAGTCTCCGGCATTCACTTATACTTCAGGGCCATCTCCAGTCAAATGGAGAATCATTTGGGAAGAAAAACTGAAAATACGAAATTCGGAAAAAGACAGGAAACAAATTATTCGATCAGCGAAACTTCGTCTGTATAGGGAAGGAAAAGTATTTCAAGCTCGACCTATTTTTCCATTTGGTAACCTTTTCAAAAGTGGGCGTTTCTCAGAAGCTTCATCCTCGCCGGAACGCCCAGTGTTTGGATCAGGGGCAGATAACTCTACCAATTTTCACTCTCTATCTTTGGAAACGGATTCATTATCGAGTCCTATTCAGAAAGACATCAACAATTCCAGTGTTTCATTCTCATTTGTCTCTGATAGTAAACCTCTCTTCTCTGGTTATTTCTCATCGGGTGCATCAAAGCGTTCTGGAATCGAGCAGACCTCAACCACAGACTCCTGCTCACATACTAGCGTTAAACGACCAAGACCTTCCAGCAGGGAATTGAAAACCGAGAGGAAAAGTAACAAAACCTGTTCACTGGAAGCTCGCATCTCCAAGGAAGACTTCTCAGTCAATGAACTTGCTTCTTACTTTGAGGACTATGTGTACATCCCAAAGAAGATGTCCAGTATGGCAGAGATGATGTACACATAGTCCACTGCCAGACCAAACTATTTATTACACCAAGTATATTTCCATCAAGTATTATTTTGACTTTTTTTTTCTTCGGAATTTAGCTTTGTCAATTTTCAGACAATTTCTTTGTCCGGTGTTCTTTTGCGGTTTTGTAAATGAAATTTTCTCTAATTTTGCAGTTATAGGGTTAAAAAAAATTTAATTGGTTTTCTGGATTTTTGTTGTGATTTTTCGTTTAGATTGTCTTTCAGAGTAATTGTATGCTTTATTCTTTATTTTGACATGGAATAGGATTCAAGTGATAAAAGTGTAGATATTTTCATTTTGTTTTTAAGCTGTGAAAGTCGGGTTTTTCATACTATAACTTTAGTATGCCTCTGTGATAAGATTTTAAATGATCAACTTTCAGAGTATCAGTATAAATACTGCACAAAGAATGATGTTTTAGTGTTAAGATTCAGAGCATTTTAGCCAGAACTAATTAGGTTTTGAAGGGGGGGGGGGGGGGAGGGGGCAGCTAAACTGAACAGTTTTACCACTTATGAATATAACCACCTAAGTAGAATTTTCACATAGGAAAGATGTGAGTTGAAAACATGATTTTTTCCTAGATTTTTTAACTGCATGGTGTCAGGAATTTAACATTGTGCTAGAAACATGGATTAACAATTAACAAAAGTGATTTGTAATTTTAAAATCTCTTAGATAAAGATAATATAATTTGATGCTGGTTTGTCAACTTATTCCTGCACAGCTTTAGCTGCACAATTTATGATTGTTTTATAACCTATTTACTCCATGCATGTATATCTAATTGATTTTCAGCACTTGGTACTAGTGTATGTAATAAGCATTCAAGATATAACGTGTATCTAAATTTCATGTGAAAAATGCAATAAAAAATAACACAATTTTGATCTGTATAAAAATTAGAATTAGTTTTCTGTTTTTATTTTATTTCAATTTAGTCAATTCTGTACTGGTGCAAGTGTAAAATTATCAAGATTTCGCAAAATCGCCCATCAGGATTTATATATTTTATTATCTGGAATTATGCTGTCAATGTTTGAGTGATGTCATGTACAGTGGCAGTGTTAGAGTCCTAAATGCCATACTTTCTTTAGACAAATGTACCTGGCATTTAATGCCTTTGAAAGACACTTCAAATTTTAAAAAAATAAGGTTTTGAAGGATAATAAAATGCGAAAATCAAATGTTATACATAACTGTGGTAAAGCGTAAATTACAAAGCAGGTGATGATCTGGGGGCAACGTAGTGCCTATTTCGAAATATTCAAATTCTATGGTCAAAGTACGTATATTGACGTGCTGGCCAGTAGGGTTGGGAAGTGTAACACGTAACGACGTTGAAGTTTTTTTTGTCTAATTGACACAAAACAGACGGTTGAAATTTTCTGTTTATCCCAATCAATCCTTTAGTTAGCAAAAATAAGATTTTACTTGGAAGAAACTTCGCGTTTTCTTACTTTCGTTTCGGGTCTTGGTAGAATTTGCGGTGATATTAAAAGATTAAGAATGGCACAAATAAGAAGCTGGGTCTTTTTTCGTGTTTTCTTATTTTTTGTTTTTTGTTTTTTCAATCTTGTTTTCTTATCCTCGCAATTTCTTGTTTACACCTTCGGTTTTTTTTAAATTTTCGCTTAGGTCCCTACTCACATCTGGATTTGACAAAGCGAAAACGCTAGAATAAGAAATGGCTCGTATCAGCCATCGGGCTACTGATCTGACAAAAGGATATATTCATTCCTAGTCCGGTTTTCTGACTCCAAAATTACTATTTTTTTTTATAATACGACCGTCAGAAGAAAAAAAAAGTCATTTTGGAGTCAGAAACCCGGACTAATTCATTCCCTAATGCTGTGATATCCAAATCTAAATTAGAACAAAACAGTTGGCTTATAATATTGTTGGTGTCTTTTAGAAAGAGAATATAACAGGATATATTATCAGGACGTTCGATTCCCGGTTCGGGCTAGATAGAAATATCTTTTCCCTCTTGCCAAGGTATATATTGATGCGCTGGCGGGCGCAGTCAATAACCCTTGGCCATTACGTTTGGGTTGAAAACTAGGTTCGGACCCCGCCTAACTCCATAAACTCTATATGTATCTATGAATATATCTATAAACTCGATAGAATATATGTATATCTATATATATTCTATCCAAGCTCCTGTCAGTCGTCAACCTAATGAAATCTCATAGGTTTACTTTATTACAACAATTTATGATGGGGTATAAAGGTCTAAATGATATACCTCTTTTTAACACAATTAGAAACTTGTCTCCGTGGTTATTTTAGACAGGAAGATTTTCCCTGTGCCCGTGTGTTTTAGTCCCATAAATATATATATTCTATCGATCTTATGGAGTTATGCCCCCCTACACACCATTGATAATACCCCCTTACACCATGGCTTCGCGTGACGATGGGGGACCTCCGTGGCTCTGTACAGGCAGAGCGTTGGAAGCTCAATCCGAACAGCCTTCCACCAATGGGTCGCGGGTTCGAATCCCACTCAGTCCAAAATAAAAATTCAAAATTTTTCTGAGTGGGTTTTCACTCGAACGACCTATGTGGGATGGTTGCCAGTTACCAACGGAAGTCGTGGGTTTCCTCCGGGCATAGAGCCCGGTTTCCTCCCACAATAAAACTGGCAACGCCGCCAAATAAGTGAAATAATCTTGATCGCGGCGTAAAACACGAAACAATCAATCAATCGCGTGACTATGGTCCAGGCATCATCCAAAATTCGTAGAGGAACTCTGCCATTTTTTAAGAAAGCGTATGCTAATGCCAAAAAATAACGTTAAAACGAATGTAAATCTGTAATTTCTTTTGTTGACTCAAATTCCAGGCTGATTGCTTTGATCAATCATTCAGAATTGTGAATACCATCAGAGAACAATCTTCACTGTTTTAGTCGGCAGAGTGATAGTCTCTCAGTCCTACACATACCTTACAGCCACGAGGCGCGGGTTCCAATCTCACTCAGACCAAATAAATCATAATTGATAAATGTCCGGTTTTCACTCGATAGCCTTATCATACGTGTATATATATTTTCCCTGTGCGTGTGTGTTATAGTGTTAAAAATATATATATTCAATCTCAGGTTTTTAGATTCTGTAGAAACCGTTGTGTATTGATTATACTTGTTCTGTTGTTTTAAGGCTCTTCTCCCCAGGGGTATTATGTTAGCCCCTAAGACGCGATGTAAACTCAATGTACGTATATACCAGATCGCTGAACATTTTCCGAAGAACAACCCCGCAACAAATATCCTATGACAGAGGTCCTTAATTGCGACCCTTTTAACATCGTGTATGTAAACATGTGCAAAATATGTCGCAAGCTATATGTAGGAGAAACTCAGAATTCTCTACGACAAAATGTAGCCAATTATTTATCTGGCATTAGACTTGGTCATGCTGTGTCCGTGGCACAACATTTCAACACCCTAGGTCATTCAGTTGAGGACCATTTCGAAATCATGCCCGCTGCAGATACCAAACACAAGCGTTTTTAAAGGGAACATTTTTGGATTCAAATGTTTCAAACCCTCTGGGTTTCAAGGTGTCTTGAAAAGGTATTATTTCATTTGTATTTCAGCATAATAAGGCCAGCATTATAATAGATGTATTGATGTTTTACGGTACTCGAGATTATTTCACTTAGGCCTATATGGCCGCGTTGCCAGGTTACGTGGGGGAGAAAACCTAGCTCTTTGCGCGAAGGAAACCTTCGGCGAGTACTTGGCAACTCTTCCACATATACGGTGATAGAGTGAAAAATCCATTCAGAAATTTTTCAATTTTTATTTGGTTCGAGTGAGATTTGAACCCGCGCCGTATCGATGGAAGGCCTGTGTCGGACTAAGGGACTATCCCTACAACCGACTTGACCTATGACAACCGGCAAGCATTGCTTATAAAATGAACAAAAGTCTCCCTTGTCTGTCTTCCACCTAGGAAACAAATTACATATTTTCACTTGGTTTTTTCCATCATCATATTTTGTTTAATTCTAGTTTACCCGACTTGTTGTCATAGTTGAAGATCATTACATTACAAAGTATCCCATTGATTTCATATGACTAAAGTCAAACTCTCGTCTGTCTTCAACCAAATGAAATGTCATGGGTCTTGGTTTATTACAACAACCTATAATTGGGTATAAATGTCTAAATGACACCCCCCACCCCACCCCCCATTTAAACACAATTCAGAACTTGTCTCCATGGTTATTTCTGTCCAGAAGATTTTAAATATGATGTATCACAGTAGGTATTTGTGGGGGATTTTTCCAAATGTCCTCGCAGATATTTTTTTTGCAATGTTGAATAAGTAACGTCCCAGTGTTTTCTGTTTACAATATAGAAACGATATGTGATAGCTATATGTTTCAGCATCCCAGTAAATCAAATCTAATACACGGCCAATCTTCCCAGGTAAGCGGATAAATCCTCACAAAAGCTGCGTACACTGGTTCGGAAAACATGTTCGTCACTGGCGTTGATTGGTCCACGTTCCCAACAAACGTCTGTGGAAGATAAAGAACATTAATATCAAGATGTTTTATTTAAAGTGGCATGAGCTGCCAAAATGTTGATATTTTGACGTTAAAACAGAATGTTGAAATTATTGACTATTTTTCTCAAGACGTATAATTCAGAAGCGTTTTAGTGCTTCTAGTCTCGAAAATGTACGATAAAGTATTGGTTTGAACTAACTTTGGCTTGGAATGAATGAATGGTCGTCCCGGTTGATTAAACGCCAATCATTTAGTTTTTCGATGGCCTTCAAAGCCTTTTACTGTCGTAACGATCAGAAATTATGAAAAAAGTGTGCATTTTGGCAGCTCATGCCACTTTAAAAGAGTTGATTAATCCACCGACGAATATTATAGGCCCTCTATGCAATTGTTGCCACAAGTACAAGGATCTTCATCACTACTCAAGGAGTCCATTTCTATAATACCAGATTTTTGTACAATTATTTTATATTGAAAGGAACCTGGGTCATACCTGTTTTAAATAGCCGACATTCAACACAACTCAAAATCTATATCCCAACATGCACTACATAAAATGTGCAAGCCGTTAAACAATATACGTATTTGCTTATATATATTTATGAACACTAAAACACACGGGCACAGGGTTATACATGTAGCCTAGCCTATATATATTTATGGACACTAAAACACACGGGCACAGGGAAAATCTTCTTGTCTAAAATAACCAAGTTTCTAATTGTGTTAAAAAGAGGTATACACTGTAAAATGTAACCCGTAAATTTTACGGTAGAATACTGGCAGCTGGGCTGCCAACTCTCTACCGTAAAAATAAGGGTAGACCGTAAAATCAACTAGCCACATACCAGTGGATGTGAAAAAAACATTATGAAATCAGCAGGCTAAGAAATACAGGACTTTAAATCGTCAACCCCAGCATGGATCTGTTAATGTAGATTTTCAAATGTTATGTACCCCCAACGAAATAGTAAAACTGACTACTTCTGCAAGTTGACAAACATATATTTATTTGAAAAAAATTGAAATAATGCTGATGAAAATTGTCGCTTAGAGCAGGTATCTCAATCTACGCTTTCAAATACAGCTATGTTAAATTAACTATCTTAGCCTATAATTACAAATTTTTCTTATATTAAATCGCCTACGGCGGGATTCGAATCTCTAACCTCCCATACAGGAGCTGCGCAGGACTATGTGCGCACTAGCCATAACCGTAGCCTTTAACCACTACACTAACATTAAATATGTAGGGATGGTGGCCACATTTCCATGCCTTACTAGCGCTTCGGTGTGCGCACCCTTTGATCCGCAATGACGTATTTTGGACGAATCCTTCACGGAAACAACCGAGGAGATCAGATCTCGTTAGCTCGGAAACGACAACTCTGTCTCAAAGTTATTTTACGGTACACGACCGTAAAGCTTCCACTGAAGTATAAAACGGCAATTTACCGTTAATTTTAAAATATTCTACTGTAGAATTGACGGTAAACGGTTACAGTGTATCATTTCGACCTTCAAACCCCATCATAAATTGTTGTAATAAAGTAGCCTAGCCTATACACATGTACATACTTTCAATTGGTTTCATAGGTATTGGGGTTACCTGTTTATATTTTTCTACCCACATGTGATTATAAACACTAAAACACACGCCACAGGGAACATCTTCTTGGCTCAAATAACCCTGAAGTCTCTAATTGTGCCACAAACGGGCATATCATTTGGATCTTTATACCCAATCATAGGCCAATATAGTTGAGTACCTTCTATGTTGGATTTCACTCCAGTTCCGTTCTGTTTTTAGTTTACATCTGACAATTTTTTGTGTCTCTCAAAACGAATTCTTTGTCCATATTTCCCAGGTTAATTCTCACATCATGTAGCTGAACGTTATCAAACCTATAAACACCTACCGTTAGAATGATTACCCTGTAAGAGAAGATAGTGCACATTGTGAATTCTATACACTCTGACTTACTCTGACATTCCCGTTCTCTTTGTAATATCGCCATTCTACTCCACTATTGCTGATCGTAAGGTTGTATGACGTCACCCATTTGAGAGAACCGTCCTTGTCTCTCCCTTGAGTAACGATACCAGTTAACAGACGGACACGCCCCAAAAATACCTGTTGAATATACTGGCACGTCTTTAAATTTCGTCTCAATCAAATCAAACATATATAAGCCTATAAAAGTTAAAGTAACCATTCAACCATCTTAAAACTTACTTTATTATGAAGTAAATATTCCCATTTTACAAATTATACTTTTTCCACACAAAAAAATATGAAAAAGGTGAATTTGCGCAACTTTTGCAAAATAAGCGTTATTAGATTGATAATATTTGTAATTATACGCGCAAAAAAGGAGCTTTCTTTCTATCCAACTACATGTTTAACAATATTTATTCTATTTATGAATGTATATATAGATCAAGCTTACTTCTAGCCATTCTGGTCCTGTAATTTCCAGACTGGCACACCAAGCACCTGCCCCTAACGCTTGATTATTCAATCGACTGTATTGTGCCATGTGATAAACCCATCCGTCAAACTGATACACGTAACTTGAACAGTTGAAGTTTTCGTCGGGAACCAGATCTTCACCAGTTAGTAAATAGACTTGGCATGTTTCCGAAAGCTTCTCTTCGATACCAACGTCAAGATTCCAGCTCCCTGTAAATTTAACCATACAGATTTGTCAAAGTTGAAGGTACTTCCAGAAAAAGATTAGAATGACTATACTGGGTGGTGGGGTTTATAAATACAGGTTTTCCGATCACAAGGTGTTCATGTGTGTGCTTGAAGAATTATTGATCCTGAAAGCTAGGTCACAATTTGACCAACTTATTATTCTTCAGCCTCCCAGAAACCATCGTTATGTCTATAGTAAACAACGAATCATATAAGCTTTTGAGTTATGGAAAACGCAACTTAAGATTTACGGATTATGTATGGTTGACCATATGAAATCTACACAAAAATACCGTTATATATAACTTTGTTTTGAAAATGCACACATTAATAGCGAAACCGACTTCACTTGTACCTGACATGATGTGTTTACACATAAAATACTAAAACACACGTGCACAGGGAAATGTTATAGACTAAAATAACCACGTTAAAGTGGCATGAGCTGCCAAAATTCACACTTTTTTCGTAATTTCTGATTGTCACAACAGTAAGAGGCTTTGAGGGCCATCGAAAAACTAAATGATTGGCGTTGGAATGAGGAAAATCCATACAGTATGTGGCCTGTACGAACCAAAAACGTGTTCGAAATGTAAACAAAATTTAAATAACCGGGACGACCATTCATTCATTCTAAGCCAAAGTTAGTTCAAAACAATACTTTATCGTACATTTTCGAAACTTAGAAGAACTAAAAAGCTTCTGAATTATACTTCTTGAGAAAAATAGCCAATAATTTCAACATTTTGTTTTAACGTCAAAATATTTTGGCAGCTCATGCCACTTTAAATGATTGTTTTCACAAACTTTATTGTTCTCGCTTTGCAAACGGTTGTGATTCAATTCTCAGACATTGACTAAGTTCGTCGACCATGTTTTTTCTCAACGAAGAACTCAATACTTTTGACCGTGTTATAACAAGATGTGTATGAACCACTTTAGCCTTAATCATCGACCATGACATTGTCAACTGGACTTCAAATGGTTCGATGCATTTGAAATGTTGGTTTTGGTATCCAGAAACAATTAATTCGATATTGATTATCGATCTGCCATGAGAGTAGTCCGTCGTCCAGATAACCCCTTGAGCCAGTTTCGATTACTTCAAAATCTTGCATGAATACAACACGAGTTTATCACACAAAAAGGCAAACCAATACTAGAGCAATTAAAATGATTGTCACGTTTTTGCTTGCCCTTGTAGTTGCACTTGTAACATGATGACCTTGCATTGGGAATTGTGCGACGTGATATCTGAAAATGGGCGTCCAACAGTTTTTTTTCTGCTAAGTTGCACCATATATAGTAATTGAAAATGGTAGAACAATATAAGAACACCTTTCTTTCATTTTATTTCCGTTATTCGCCCATTTGAATATCACAATGAAATCACTTGAATTAAATCGTAAGATCTTCAGCTACCATTAGCAATGCAAGTCCAAATTAAAATTCTTTGTCAAACTTATCTTTGAATAAGGTGAGAGTTGATTTACACAACAACTTTCGGTCAATTAGTTTTTTTGAAAACCCACACGCCATCGGACATTCACAATGGGGTTTATTTGATTCATTTTGGACATTCAGATCTGTAAATTGTCATGTCAACGTGTTTTATTCAAACAAAGGCCCTGCCCTTGTCACAATGTCAATGGCTCAGTTCTATGGCTGAATAGCTGAACATGCATGTGACGTACATCGCCAATTAAACTGTCTCCATGGAAACAAAGAAAACAAAAGTGTACGAATTAAGGACAAGAAAAACTAAATAAACAATGAGTGATTGGGATTTGCATTCTGGTTCTTCCTTTAGAGTAAAAATGATCATGGAAAATATGACCTATGTGAGAACTCTATAAGGGTATACTCCTTTCGCTGTTCCAAAATGAGTACAACAGTAAAAAAATAAATTATAAACAACCAAAAACTTCATACATTTAAAACTTTAAGATAGATTTATTCTACTTCATTCTGAGAAGTAAAAACTTTCCCTTTTCTGATGACTGCTCCTAATTTATTGAAGATGGCCATCGCTGTGATGTCATCAGAATTCTTATTTTACTGCTGATATAACAAAATATCTGAGTACGCTTGTAAGGGTTTGGGTAGTGGGTACGAAGTCGTTCTTTCCCCACTATTTGAGCACTGACTATGCTGTAATAAGGGTCACTGTCTATCTGCACTTAAATTTTAAGCATAGTAGTAGTTAGGACCGTGTTTTATAGAAGGCTGTTATGGACGACGAGGAAAAAGACAGTATGGAACTACCACATTCAGGGACTAGCGGAAAGAGGGATAGGACTAGATCTGAAAGTAGATGTCATCAGGAGATGGCGTTCAAGTAGACAAATTAAGCCCAAGTCAGTTTGGCCAAGCCCTATACTCTGTAGTACGAAACGTAAAGGTAGTCAAAAAACGTAAGTCACCAAAGTTGGTCATAACATGTAACAGTCAAGGTCAAGTAAAACAATTACTTAAGGTTAACATTATCATGGGAGTCCATGTAACATGTAAAGTTGAAACCAAATCCAAGAGCAGAGGAGTTATTTATGGAATTGGGTATGGGGTTATGAAAAAGGAAATTCGATGCCAGCGATTTAATCACATTGCTTCAGAGTGTCGTAATAAACTCCGGTGCCCTCATTGTAGAGATAATCACGAATAAAAAGATTGTCCAAACGTAGACTCACCTAAATGCGTGAACTGTCATTTTTTCACTCCTCATCATATCGAGGTTGCCCAAAATTAAAGGAAGCCCATAGAGCTGAACTTTTCAAAGTCACTAAAAAGTGTCCTTTGCCGAAGCCTTAAATTGTACACTCAGTCCCTTTTGCCGTGTTCTAACAAGATATATATGAACCACTTTAGCTTCAATTATCGACCATGACATCAACTGCACTTCAAATGGTTCGATGTATTTGAAATGTTGGTTTTGGTCGCCAGAAAAAAATAATTCGATATTGGTTATCTATCCGCCATAAGAGTAGCCTATCGCCCAGTTTCGATTACTTCAGTCTTGCACGAATACAACACGGGATCATCACGCCGATGTGTGGCTAAGAGGAAATGAATTTGCTGATACTGTAGCCAAACAAGCTACTTTATATACTAGCATATCCTTCAGATTTCAATTTATCGTTACCGATATATTATTGGAGGCGAATGTATTAGGTCCTTCTAAAAATACCAACACGCTGTGGATAGATATATTATAAATACACACAGATTTTAACATAATTCTACTTATATAAGTGTGTGTATATGAGTGTATAAATATATATTGTATTCACGACTGTATACTGCTCAAGAAACACCCGACAAACCAATATGGACCAATTTGACCACATGTATCTTCCCCTTTCTCACCTCTGTATATTTGCATATCTGTAAATCGTATTATATTTCAAGTTTTAATAATCTTAAAGGGGGAGAAAACTAAAAATTACTTTAGAGTTCAGAAAAGCACTAACTTTTCCTTTCCAACGATACCAAACACATATTTTTGCGATTTTTTTTACTCCTAACAGTGAAGTTAATAAAATTCCACAATAAGAAAAACAAATTGGTCAACTTTCAAAATCTCCCATTTAAGCCTAGGTTGAATTCATCCTCTTCAAGGCCTTCGTAATTCACCAACATGGCACGCAGACCATTTTTTTGCTATTCACATTTTCCTCAAAGCTTCTTTTGTAATTCAATATAAGTTTCGTGAAACTGAAAGCAATTTGCTGGACATAGGAATACTTTGAAGAGAGTGAAGTTAACCTGGGTTTTAATGGGAGATTTTGAAAGTTGACCAATTTGTTGTGTGTGTGTGACATAATACGGTATTTTATAAACTGCATCATGTCCCATGAAAAAATCGCAAAAATATGTGTTGGGTACCGTTGGAAAGGAAAAACAAGCGCGCTTGTTTTGAACTATAAAGTATTTTTTTTTGTTTTCTTCTCCTTTAAGAGTTAGTAGTTCTCAAAGATACTAAAATATACTCCTATATAGAGATATTGAATATATTGTGATAAAACATCACATTTTTCTTAATCGCCCAAGGTAATAATTACTCACTAGTATGGCGTACATCATTCATACGAATGGACGCGCCAAAAAGCTAAAACAGCCAACCAGGCAACCAAAAAAGGCATCCATTAGAACCTTTGTGTTAACCGCTATGTGGTGTATTTACCGCTGGGTATTTCATTTAAGCAGAATCAGATAAAAAAGTAATGATTTTGTTTTTCAAAATTACAGAATCATGTTGACTTCAGTGTAACTTGTAAGATGGAAGCCCTCCAAATTCAATCAGTCCTGTAGGGTTTACATTGACGAAAACAGAGTTTGTGATACACACAACAGGTGCATGCATTGGGAAACTGAAAAGTGTACAAATAGATTTGAAAAAAAATAAATGAGTCCTCATTAATTCTTTTACACTCCCAAGATGCACCTTTTGTCAGGTTTGTATAAAATCAGCTATTGTCAAAGTAGGACAAGGACAGCCATTGGAAGTTTGATTGTTTGGTTGATGTTTCTCGCGACACCCAAGATTATTTCACTTATATGTAGCTCCAGGTGCAGTGTGCGAGGATGGGTGTGTAACCCTAGCAGATAGACTTTTATGTCCGGAAACACCCGACCATTGATAGCAACGTACCCGTCATGCAATCAGTCAACACTGGGCGATCGAGTGCAAAACCAAGCCATACATATAGTATTGCAGAAATGAAACATTTCACATACAGTAAAGTTTTTTTTAAAAAAAGAAAAAAGGATAGTACATACGTAAAGCTATCTTGTGATGAACGCTGGTATTTTTCTCGAGGATGCTCGGTGGATGTTCTAATGTATAGAAGTAACAATGAAGTGTTGGTTCGTATTTAGACGGTGATCCCTTGGTAAGAACAGCCCAGCAACCTTCTATACTAACACATCTAGATAAACATTTAAAATGGTTCCATTCCCAGGTATCTGTTAGCGATATTGCTAATTCGGAATCAATAGGCGTGACTTGAATTTGAGATATCAAGTTAAAATAACCGGCATTAATATCAAATGCCGCTAAACCATTTGTCAGGAACCACAAGAACGGTTGAAAAAACACTATTTTTTCGATAGTCTTTTCATCCATATTGCTTATTCAGTCCTGCTAATACCTTCGCACAGTGGAAAATACTTAATCACGTTTTACTTTGAATGTGTTTTTCTGTGTTTTAAAAGAAACAATGCGGGGATCAACAGTTATTTTCACCCATACATTTAGTGAGATAACATCAACTTGAAGACAAATATATCTTCATTCACACAGATCTCTACGATCCACTGGAATTAGTTCTTTTCATTTTCCAGAAGACCTTCCGTTACGTAGTAAGCCGGAAACATGTAAAATACCAGTGAACCTGACGGCGGGAAAAACAAGTATTTCTAGCTGCTCCAGTCCGCTATTACATTTGTGTTTCGAGAGTGCTAATTGTACTAGTCAGAAATCTGTCTGATGCCTCACTGAGCGAAGCATTAAGATCTATCCGTTGAAATGACCACGTGCTGTATTTCCATCGATTAGACTTTCCACCCACCAATATATCAAGCGTGCAATTGAATACGTTTAAAAGCACAAGCTTTAACCGCTAGAACTATATAGTTGATGCAAGCGATACACACAAAAACAAACGCTTCAGACTTGTAAAGTCAGTTCATTTTTAGATCCCACCCGGATGCGACTCGCCGGAGTAACGGTTGCAACGTGCTGTGGCATTCCACGAGCAAAACATTAAATTCGGTGAATAGAACAATACCTGTTAATACATTTATTGACTGAATTCTCTTTTATTTGAACATAATTTATATTGCATCGCTGATCATACGTTAATTAGAAATATAATTCATTAATGACAATGAGAAGACTGGTCATTCTAAAAGGTAGCTGAAACTATTGAACTATGAAATAATATGTCATATAATAAAACTAAAATAAATCAATAAATGAATGATAAAAATCCTAATGATTTGGTTATATATTTGAAGACAATGTATGTCTCTGGAATCATTATAGTAATTTCACAGTGTTTTATTCCTACCATGCTGATCCTCCAAAAAGGAAATGTTTAAGCGATTTAGCTGACCTTGGGTAATTGTGCATACCGATGTTTGAGACATCTACATGATGCGGGTGACGTCGTAAGTTCGCACTTGTATTTCAGGCCAGATGACATTGACGCCATTTTGAATTTTTTAAAAAATTCTAAATTGACGCGTACACTCTTGTGGACCACTGAATGATTTCTGTTTCAGCGCGAATCTTTCCGTTTTTGTGAGCTTTAAACCCCTAAGTTGTCATGGCAATAGAAATTAATGAAAAAAAGTTAGAATTTCGCCAGCTCAGTGTCATTTTTCGTAAGAAATATGGATTCTCCCATGGGGCAACACCTTTTATAATCCTATCCTCTCTAAAAATCGATACTAAATCTATTCTGCAGTTTTCCCCTTTAGAATATTAAGTGCAGCTTATCACATGTTAAAGGCAATTGACTCAGTTCAATTGAAACAATTTCTTGTGAAGGGCTTGACGTCAAAGGCAAGCGGATATATTCGTATTACTGAGGACTTAGTTCTCCGAACAATGGTAACACAATTGATTCCATTCTCTTACTGACATGTACAGGTCGGACTGACAAGAACCATAATGAAGTATAAAAATGTTCGAAGCAATTCAAAAAGACAGAATAACACATTTCGTGGAAAAGTAAATCGCTCATTGAACGCCATTTGAAGCGATAACACATTTTATCGAACTGGATGTGTTCAAATGGTGTTGTGAATAGCTATGTTTTATGTGGACCACTTCATGTGCATGGAGAAAAAGTCTTTACTATCCGGGCAATTCATAATTTAACCCTATCATTGTACAGTCGTGTACGAATTTAACACAAAGTCTAGAGCAAACTAATGAAATAAATGAAGGAAACCGTTGATCGCGTGAATGTCTGTCGTCTATAATTATTCTTGTATTAAAAGACTGAATTCAAAGCGAACAAAACCGCCTGTACATACGAATATGCATACATCTTCTGTTGACTTTTCTCTTTCTACAAGATCATTTAGAGCTTAAACATGGATTGAGCGCGAGCCTTGCGGTCAAATAGAGCGCCAATGTTTGACCAAAAGCAGTACTGTAAGCTATCTTAGATTGACTGTCGTATCTTTTTTACATTCAACTGGGCCCTGTCTTACGAAGCTGGCGTAAAGTTGCGCATAGGCCTACAACATGGACCAGTTGCGACTAGGGCGTAAGTTCCTATAGTTTTAACACTGATTTACGTCCGACGTAACTTACGCCAGCTTTGTAAGACAGAGCCCTGGTGTTTTACCCTGCTCACAAAATAATGTTATATCAAGATGAGAAATTAGATTCCAGACAATTCCTGTCCCATCTACACTCGTATAAGCAGCGGTCTGTATCTCTCACTTTCGTTCTACATGTACACACCCATTGTCATATGACGAACACGGAAAAAAAATTCGGCATAGCCAAGATTTCTCGGCTAACACCCATTGCTGCACATCTAAACCCGATACCACAATGCCTCGCTGGCAAAACCTATTTAGATAGCATCCATAATGAATTCATTCGGTCTACCAAAACTAATCAATACATTTTGGGGGGATTTCTAAATTTAATAATTTACTTTTGAAACTTAGACGATATCGGTGCACCAGGAGGTGGCAAAATCAAGATTTTTATCAAAATTCAAAATCTAGAAATCCCCTACTTTTATAGAATATTCACCGTGGTGGAAATGTTTCCCCGCGGAGAACTTTTCTCTGAAATATATAGGCCTACTTGCTTGTAAATCAGTCTTTTGGAAAAACGTTACAGGCTAAGTTACTGGCCTGTCGTGAACATTACGCAACATTTCCTAATAACGTCCATTGAGTGTTTCACCGACACTGAGAACAGCTTTCAGGGCTCGTTTGTCGTGGGTTCAACACTTTACACGAAGCTCAGCATAAAGACGAAAAAAATTAGAAAACGTTAGTATGCCCCGACTTACGACACAACAAAGGGAACGTGCCATTGGCATGTTACAGACGGGTCTCAGTTGTGCCGCCGTAGGACGGCACATGCAGTGTCATCCCTCCACAATTAGTCGCCTCAAAATCAGGGAACATGAAACTGGCAATGTTGCAGACCGACCACGCCCTGGTCAGCCAAGAGTCACTACAGCCTGCCAGGATCGGTACATCGGTTTGTTGCACACACGTGACCGATTTCGCACCGCGACACAGACTGCTCGTGAGACAGTGGGAATTGGAAGGCCCAGGTTAAGCCTCAGCACCATCCGACGTCGTCTCCAACAGATACAGATGCATGCACGCATCCCCTACCGAGGGCCCATATTGACACCCGTCGTACGCCAAAACCGTTTACGATGGGCTAGAAATCATCAGCACCCACACTCTGCAAGGTTGACACAAGACTTCTTGCAACAGAATAATGTGAACATCATGGAATGGCCAGCTTACTCCCCCGATCTATCGCCCATAGAGCACTTTTGGGATCAGCTTAAGAATGCCGTTGCACAACGTCAACCCAGGCCATGCAACCGACGTGAATTGATCCAGGTAGTGCAGGAAGAGTGGGACCGGATCCCACAGCACAGAATAGCCACACTCATCAGGTCCTTGCGTCGCAGATGTACTGCTTGTGTTGATGCCCGAGGTGGACATACCCATTATTGAATGATGACACCTTCAATTTCTGTATGAACGATTTGTTTGCAAGGAATAAAAGTCACCAGGGTTTCACATATTGTGACCAATGCCTTGTTCATCAATTTAAGAGTACTTACAATATTTTACACTTTACATTTCTTAAAATATTTTACAGTCTTTGGGTCGTGCGTTTTTTATGGCGCTAAGTATACTTTTTCCTATCCATTTCTACTTACAAATGGCGCGATCCACTGACGATCGAACAAGAGTTTATCTGATAGATTCATTTTTCTGTAAAATCGTAAACCACGCATAAGATTCATGTTAAGTGGAGAGTTATGCCACTCAGTCTATTTAACCGGCTATATATTGTTTTATCAAGTATTAAGTCATTTATGTGCTCAGTGAATTTTACTTATAAGTGTCCAATCTTTTTATTCTGTAGAATTTTACTAGAGATCAACGAAGCTACTGCTATTTCTGATATCAGTTTTTCGACTGTTTATTTTCCCATTCCGGAATTGTAAGAACTGTGATTTGTTAGTATTTTTTGATTTATGCTTTCTTTCCACTGCCTGTATAATATTTGTCTGTAAATACATTACTCTTTTTTTTTTAATAAAAAAAAATTGTCAATAAACTCTGTAATTGTTTTGTCACTTCTTCATTAAAGTGGCATGAGCTGCCAAAATTCACACTTTTTCATAATTTCTGATCGTCCCGACAGTAAGAGGCTTTGAATGCCATCGAAAAACTAAATGATTGGCGTTGGAATGAGGACAATCCATACATTTATGTGGCCTGTACGAACAGAAAACGTGTTGAAAATGTAAACAAAATTTAAATAACCGGGACGACCATTCATTGATTCTAACTAAAGTCATTTCAAAACTATACTTTATCCTACATTTTCGAGACTAGAAGCACTAACAAGCTTCTGAATTATATGTCTTGAGAAAATAGCCATTTATATCAACATTCTGTTTTAACGTCAAAATATAAACATTTTCGCAGCTCATGCCACTTTAAATGTTTTGTCTGGCAACAAAATATCTGGATTGAGCAATGCATTTACTCTCTATGTTACATTTCCCAGACTTTATAGACATAACAAGATGTCTGTGTGAAATATTGTACTTGTATTGATCAGTAATAAGATTGTCAATAAATTGTGGCCAGATGTCACCCTATCAATAAATGACTTTTTGACGTGTCCGCAAATTAATGATAAGAAATAGACTAGTTATTGTAGCCCAGAACATTTCCAGTTACAACATTGCGTTTGGTACGGTAAGTTTATACAACACCATATGTATGGTGCAATGAGTTAGTTTCAGGAATGGCCAATCTGTGGCGATCTCCGGCTTATCTGTTCTATAAGACAACTATCCATGCTTTTTGTTATACCAGGACAATTTCATAGAATCAATATGTTATCAACAATCACAGAATAAGACAATTTCTACACCTTAATGGATGTTATTCTTCTATCTGGTATTGTAATCGTGATGATTTAGACCTTTATTATGTAAATGCGTCCTGTAAACGTTTGTTCCTTCAATATAATTCATCTTGGTGTATTGGTAGCTTACAATACCCTTAACCTAGCCAATGCAGTCGTGCCTTTGTTAACACACTAAGTCACAAGCAGCAATCTTCATCAAGTACGTGGCCATTTTGCTGACAACAAACCGCTAGTCATTTCATCTTAGCCTAATGGGAAAATTGCAGTTCACATTTATAAGTGGTCTGATGCTTATTATTTTACACACAGCCAGGAAAACGCTAAATGTCCCAATTTGTTTCAGACATTAATTCCCCTTGTTCTAAGAAATAATGGAGCGCTGGGCCAATAGAGTTGCCTTAGTAACTGGTGCCTCAAAAGGAATCGGAGCAGAGACGACGCGAACTCTCCTCAAACACGGCATGAAAGTCGTAGCATGTGCTAGAAGCTTGGACAAACTTCAGGTTGATTTTTTTCTCTTCCTTTCCACTTCTAGTTACCGTCTTCCATACAATTGCCGTTAATGTAAATATTGAGAGAGCTACCTAAGCGGTAAAGTAGCATGAGCTGCCAAAATTCACACCTTTTTCATAATTTCTGATCGGCACGACAGGCTTTGAAGGTCATCGAAAAACTAAATGATTGACATTGGAATGAGGAAAATCTATACAGTATGTGGCCTATACGATCCGGAATAGTGTTCGAAAAGTAAACAATATTTATAATAACCGGGACGACCATTCATTCATTCTAAGCCAAAGTTAGTTCAAAACAATACTCTATCGTTCAGTCTCGAGACTAGAAGCACTAAAAAGTTCTGAATTACACATCTTGAGAAAAAAAGCCAATAGTTTCAACATTCTGTTTTAACGTCAAAATATCAACATTTTGGCAGCTCATGCCACTTTAAAGATAGCTTACTAAAATCAGAATTTATTTGGGGTTAACCTGCCAGCATTCATTTATTGAGTTATTCGAACTTCCTAGCATTGACATACCGCTGGGGAATCTTACGAGGCTGACGTAAATCAGTGTTAAAACTATAGCTACTTGTGCACTGGACGCAACCGGTCAATGTTGTTGGCCTACGACATTGACCGGTTGCGTCCAGTGCAGGTATGCGCAAATTCACGCCAGCTTTGTAAGACAGGGCCAAGAACACTAACATGTCTTAAGATTTTATTCTGACCATCGCCGAAAAAAAAAAGACGGTGCGAATTTCTCATTGAGAAGTAAAGGATAGACAATTTAGCCCTTCGACAGACAGATCAATCGATGGATCAATCAATCGATGGACCAATCAATCAATGGATCAATGAGTGGATCAATCAATCAATCGATCAATCAATCAATCGACCAATCAATCAATCGACCAATCAATCAATCAATCAATCAATCAATCGACCAACCAATCGACAAATCAATCGACCAATCAATGGACCAATCAATGGACCAATCAATCGACCAACCAATCGATCGATCAATCAATCGATCAACCAATCGATCAATCAATCAATCGATCAATGGATCAATCAATCAATCAACCAATTACAGGCACTTGCTGAGGAGACGAAAGATGAACCCGGGGAAATGTTTCCTATAAAATGTGATCTCAGGGTAGAAACAGATATTTTGCAAATGTTCAGTAAAATCCGTGAGCGTTGGGGCGGTGTGGACGTGTGTATTAACAATGCTGGCTTGGCTTTGGAGGCTCCGATAATAGACGGGAAAAGCGACGACTGGAACACCATGATAAATGTACGGTATATTGTTGGTTGAGGGGTACCGATGAGAACATACTTCTATCAACATTTTCTCAACTTTTTCCCTCTTAGCTATAGCTAGCCGCTAATAGTAATGAAATGTTTGGAAATTGCATTTAATTTCAATTTGGCCAATTTGTGCATCGTGAGACTATATTTATTAAAGGTGCATGAGCTGCCAAAATTCACATTTTTTTCATAACTTCTGATCGTCACGACAGTAAGAGGCGTTGGAGGCTATCGAAAAACTAAATGATTGGCGTTGGAATGAGAAAAATCCAAACAGTATGTGGCCTGTATGAACCGAAAACGTGTTCAAAAGTAAACAAAATTTAAATAACCGGGACGACCATTCATTCATTCTAAGCCAAAGTTAGTTTAAAACAGTACTTTATCGTACATTTTCGAGACTAGAAGCACTAAAAAGCTTCTGAATTATACGTCTTGAGAAAAATAGCCAATAATTTCAGCATTCTGTTTTAACGTCAAAATATCAACATTTTGGCAGCTCATGCCCCTTTAACCTATAACCTTTATACATACAATGAAAAAAATATATATAAATCAGCCTATAAAAAGTTTTTGATAGAATTTTCTGACGGTCATAAATCACGAATTTTGTTATTGTGAAAAAAAGCACAGACAGACAACGCCCTTGTTTAAACAATGTGAATGTACTTTTCACTTGAACAGGTTAATGTGTTAGCGTTGTGTTTATGTACACGAGAAGCTGTAAGGTCGATGCGGGAGCGGGCAGTCGATGACGGTCACGTGATCAATCTAAACAGGTATAAACATAACAATGGGACCCTTTTTTCAGATTCTCAGGTGCTTTTCAAGTCTTTTCGATTGGAATATAGATGGAGAATGATTGATTGAAGTTGTACGCCGCTATCAAGATTATTCCATTTACATGGCTGCATTGCCAGGTTTAGTTGGGGGTGTGCGGGGTGGGTGGGGGGGGGGGGGGGTGTAACCGGGTTGTTTGTTGGAGGAAATCCACGACTTGGCAACCTTTTATATTTTTATCTTATATATACTCTTATATTTGTTAACGGCGCTGTACTTAGGCACTTAGTGTCTGTTGTGTCCTGATGTTGATTAAATAAACCTTTCTACAGTAGGCTGTCGAGTGAAAACTGACGTAGTAACTGTTTTTTGGTGGACCGAGATTGAGCGATCATTCGGTGGATTGATTGATTGATAGATGTTATGCGTCGTATTATTTGACTTATTAGGCGACGTTGCCAGGTTTAGTGGGAGAGACAACCTGGCTTTTGTCCGGAGGAAACACTCGACCTTCTGCGAGTACCTGGCAACTATTCCACATACAGCGATCGAGTGAAAAATCAGTTCAGAAATTTTTCAATTTTTATTTGGTCTGAACTTATCCAATCTAAGCGCCAAGAAAATTCCTTTTAAATGAGCAAAGCTAAATATAAAATATGCACCTAATTGTGTGTTTCTATGTTATGTTTCTGACGCTAGTTGAAATTCTTTGAACCAGTCTATCAGGTCATCGTGTTGGGAAAGCTCACTTCTACTCGGCTACCAAGTTCGCTGTTACGTCATTGACAGAAGGAATACGATGGGAATTGAGAGGTATTGATTCCCATATCCGGGTAACGGTGAGTAGGCATAGTCTGTACTTTATTGTGACCTAACGATTCTGGGAACACTCACATAACGTCATAATTGTTTCTTCTCTACTAAATTTAGAATATGGAGTATTATAACTCATTAAGGTTAGATGTGCAATAGCCGAGAAATCTGGGCTCTGCCGAATTTTTTTTTCTCTCTCCGTGTTCGTCAAGTCACATTACCAGCCATATAATACCAGTCGCCATAAGATCGATAATCCGGGCTAGATGTACAACTGACTGCCAAATTCAAGGTATTGATCAAAGAAGAATTTCGGTTCATGGAAAACAAATACTAATAGAATACATAAAGTTGGCGTTTGACTGACAATAAATTAAAAGAGAGAAAAGAAAAAAATGCCACGATTTGAGCTTTCTTTGCAGAGTATCAGCCCTGGACTGGTAAAAACCAACTTTGCTGAAGTATTGATGGGCAAGGAAGAAGCCCAAGAAACCTACAACAATCGACAGGTATGTCAGAATTGAGTATTTATAAAAATATTTATAAATCATTTACATAAAGTTAAACTGTCTGTCTCTCCTTCACCTGACACAACCTGTATAGCGTCTGAGAGACACAACTTTTATAAGTGATTTGGTGACACAACCTTTACATTAAATGATCAGGGGACACAACCTTTATATTAAATGATCAGGGGACACAACCTTTATATTAAATGATCAGGTGACACAACCTTTATAAGCGTATAGAAGAAACTGTGGGACTTCAGGGACACATCTGTTGTGATGATTTTGAAACTGTGGGGTTTGTGTTGCAGGGAACACAGCTGTGTGATGATTTTGAAACTGAGGGACTTGCGTTTCAGGGGACACAGCTGTGTGATGATTTTGAAACTGAGGGACTTGCGTTTCAGGGGACACAGCTGTGTGATGATTTTGAAACTGAGGGACTTGCGTTTCAGGGGACTCAACTGTTGTGATGATTTTGAAACTGAGGGACTTGCGTTTCAGGGGACACAACTGCTGTGATGATTTTGAAATTGTGGGACTTGCGTTTCAGAGGACACAACTGCTGTGATGATTTTGAAACTGAGGGACTTGCGTTTCAGAGGACACAACTGTTGTGATGATTTTGAAACTGAGGGACTTGCGTTTCAGGGGACACAACTGTTGTGATGATTTTGAAACTGTGGGACGGACGTTTCATGGGACACAGCTGTTGTGATGATTTTGAAACTGTGGGACGGACGTTTCATGGGACACAACTGTTGTGATGATTTTGAAACTGTGAGACGGACGTTTCGGGGGACACAACTGTTGTGATGATTTTGAAACTGTGGGACGGACGTTTCATGGGACACAACTGTTGTGATGGTTTTGAAACTGTGGGACGGACGTTTCATGGGACACAACTGTTGTGATGATTTTGAAACTGTGGGACGGACGTTTCAGAGGACACAGCTGTTGTGATGATTTTGAAACTGTGGGACGGACGTTTCAGGGGACACAACTGTTGTGATGATTTTGAAACTGTGGGACGGAAGTTTCATGGGACACAACTGTTGTGATGATTTTGAAACTGTGGGACGGACGTTTCATGGGACACAACTGTTGTGATGATTTTGAAACTGTGGGACGGACGTTTCATGGGACACAACTGTTGTGATGATTTTGAAACTGTGGGACGGACGTTTCAGAGGACACAACTGTTGTGATGGTTTTGAAACTGTGGGACGGACGTTTCAGGGGACACAGCTGTTTTGATTGGGTGGAAACTGTGGGACGTACGTTTTAGGGAACACAGCTGTTTTGATGGGTTTGAAACTGTGGGGTTTGTGTTGTAGGGAACACAACTGTTTTGATGATTTTGAAGCTGTGGGACGAACGTTTCAGGGAACACAGCCGTTTTGATGATTTTGAAGCTGTGGGACGAACGTTTCAGGGTACACATGAGCTGTTTTGATGGGTTTGAAACTGTGGAAGTTGTATTTCAGGGGGTTGATGGGTTTCACTGGGGTAACACATACAGGTTACATTGAAGCATAATATCAGAGAGGTTTTGATTTTAACAAACGTACTAATAACCCACATGCAGGAAACTACTGGCTTTTAAAACTGTACTATACTATATAGTGTATTATAACAGTAGTATGAATTTGTTTCAGTCACTGAAACCTTCAGATATAGCGGATCTGATAGTGACAACGTTAGCCACTCCTCCTCATGTACAGGTTAGTGGAAATCGTTTTGCCGTCCCGTGCATATATCTTTATGAGCACTTAAACACACGGGCACAGGGAAAATCTTCTTGTCTAAAATAACCACGGAGACAAGTTTCTAATTGTGTTAAAAAGAGGTATATCATTTAGACCTTTATACCCCATCATAAATTGTTGTAATAAAGTAAACCCATGATATTTCATTAGGTTGACGACTGACAGGAGCTTGGCCTTAGTCAGTAGAATTTTCTGGAACACTTTGTATCGTGCATATATCAATGATCAAGAAATGCCTAAGTAGTTACTCCGCACTTGGTTTTTGTTTTAGATAAAGTCATTGCAGAACGTATAGAAGTTAAAAAAATGTATTAATTTAACATAATGAGATATTCAGTTTTTCTTCAAAAGTGGCATGAACTGTCACTTATCGGAAAAATTTCGTAGAAAATTAACTAATTAACCCTTCTTTATCAAGAAATACAAAACAAGAGCTTTCCGCTGGTATCAATCTCGGATATGTACGTTTAGGTAGTTTTTACAAACAGCATAACCCCCTACTCATACATCCCGGTCCCTGGGACTTTGCCCCTTACAAGCACACACATTCATCTGTGTGAGCTACTGACTTTACCGATATTTTTTTACGAAGACGTCAAGGATTTCTCTCGGGATTTATGAAAAACGTCCGAGTTTTGCAAGCTCATGCCACTTTAAAACAACAAATCGTATGAATTAATTGTGTTATCGGCTAATAATTGAACTTCTCGATAAAAAAAAAACGCTTTCAAAACAAAAATACGTTGTGTAGGGTTGTTGATATATTGATTATAGCGGGCCAGTTATCAATTAGCGTGAGAAAAGATTTAATCTAGCTTTCAGCATTATTCAATGTTTAATAGATAATAGATCAATTGTCTTTTTTCTTTCAGATCCACGATATTCTCGTCAGGCCAACGGAACAAATACCATAATTTCTATCTTGATGAATTAGCAAAAGACGTTTTTGTGCACACATTTGCTGAAATGGTGCATACTACAGAATATCGAGTTTTATTAGACCGTCCACTGAATGATTAAAATTTAAACATAAGCAGCCAATATTATCACATTTTTGTTTATAGAAATCAGGAAACGGTAGCTATTTGATTAAATTTCAACATTGGAGATATACGACGATGTGTTGTAATGATAGCATGCCCTCTGCGGGAGAAAAATTCAAAGATGCCTGTTAGACCCCCCCCCCCCTCCTCCCCCACCGCCAACCATGATAGGAAAAATGTTCCAAAGTTATAGATGAAGGCTTGAAATACTTTCGAAGTGTAAATGCATGTAAAGACTGTCGTAACCCAATATAGGCAGGGGGCCGGGTCTGTTCCAAAGTTGAAGATGAAGCCTTGTAACATTTTTCAAGCGTAATGAGAGGATGCCATTCCTAATACAATAGACGAGGGTCCAGTTATAAAGAACATGCTCTATTGTGTGTATGACGCAATTTCAGTTATCCTAGCATAAATAAATCGGACTGTATATCCCAGTATGCGATTGGACGGCGATTGAGTTACACTCGTCCAATTTTTTCCGAATTTTCATTTTTGTATACCATCCAAAATGATGGCATAGTTATAAAGAGCACGCTGACGCAATTCTAGTTACCCTAACATAAATAGACCTAGATGTATAGATCAGCAGGTGATTGGTCTACTGTCAGCCGCTTACCAACTTGACTGACGTATCTTAAATAATATGTTAGCCCTATTGTTGGCAACACATGCATACTTTTTTAATGGCTAGTTTAATATCTAAATCTAGAAATTCAGCCTTTTAATGTAGTCATATAACATTTCTTCCAAGATTAAATTCCTCCGAATTGACAATACATTGTGTCGGATTTTACACAACGATACGTATATCCCTTCACTTTTAATACTGAAACTAAAGTGCTTTCTTGATTATTACGATATTCTTTCTGCTTTTTAAAAATCAAGAACATATTTTGTTTTTTAGAATGTATTTTATGACTCACTTCAACGTACTCTGTAGGCCTTCTTATGGTTTAATGTGGGACACGGTATCTCGAAAGCTCATAAATATACACCATCATGTACAATATAGTACGAGTTGTCCTATGTGTTTTGGCTTTAGTAAAACCAGTCCATAGTAGAATTTTTTAAAACAAATTATATCATATACTATAAATACCTTTGTAGGACACTCGAACAGTTATTCTGCATTGTATCTGGCCCTTGGATGAGTCACAGAACTGACACAGTGACACACTATATGTACTCATAAATATGAACTCACACACACACACGTACCCGTATTCACTACGTTGAGAGGACCCGATCTGGGAAGCACCATTCCGAGGATTTGCCTTTAAACGCTGTATATTAACAAAACAAGTTCCACAGGGTGTTTGGTAGCTTTCAGTCAATGGCTCACCAGTCTAAAATTCAACTTAAATAAAGAGTTACATTATGAGAGCCAAATGTTTAAGCTGCTATAATTGCGAGGACCTAGGTGTTTGTGAGGTACATTTAGCTATACATATTTAAACAATATGCTGTGCAAAACAAATCTTGTATCCATATACTTGTGGAGACCACGAATACAGCGCATTTGACACAGCTATGATAGCCTAAGCCTGACTTCTACCTGACTGGCAAAGTAAGTAAACCAGGATAGAGACACACGAGTGCGACTAATTAGCCAGACACGATAACCCTCTTCAACAGTTTATATAAAATAACTGCATATAACGAGTGTTTTGATTGATTGGTTGCGGCTTAGCATCGCACCCAACACATCCGACCATAAGATAAGCCTCCCCATACCCATCTACGCCATCTAAATTTTGATTCCTTCAGCTAGAATGGGCTTTTGATTTTTTGCATACAACTGTGGATAATAATTTGCATATATTATAAACTGTACCGGCATTTGACTGTAAGGTTCGATTATATATCCGGCGTATGTCGAAGGAAATATCTGATGTAAGCAAAGTGTGTTTGCTCTTCAATGTTTAAATCGAACGAGCCGGCAGTGACGGAAATAAGCAAACGTCACGGTTGCCATTACTACTTATCTGCATAAGAATAAACGGAGTGCACCCTGGCTACTTTGTGATTACGTGTGGATTACGTGATAAATCGGTCACGTGATATACAAATTCTCCGCTGAATAAAGTCATTCGGTTTAAAGTGCTATGTGTCTAAAAGGTTTATGAGCTGGGTTGGAAGTAGGTTTGTGTTGTTATATTGACTGAATGTATATTTGAAAGATCAAAACAAAAAAGCGAGGAGGAAATACGTGCACCTTTTCTACGTGCACGACCTTCGAGGTATACAAAATGCTCAATTTAAAATTAGAAGTCACCCTACAGTCATAAAGTCAACATGTGACCTCTAGAGTTTTAAGTAGCCATTTTATTTGGAAAAAGTCATTGCACTTGGGTTGGAGAGTTAATCCTGGAGGTCAATTGATCATGTGACTTTAAATCATTCATTCATACATACCTACATACATTATTTGATTCTTTGGTGGCTCCACCGTGTTGGATGATGTGCGACACTTTTTAATCATTTAACAACATCATGAAATTCAACTTGGTATTTGCTCGTATTTGCCTGTTTTTCTGTTACTCTCTTACACTCGGCTGGAGATATCGTTTGTACTTCCAACGGCAGGACGCTTCGCGATGTTTTAATTAAATTATTTCGTTAAAATGGGACTATTTTGTCAAATTGATTCTACATTTACGTACCTTGTTTAACGTTTTCTTAATTTCAAAGTATATATATTTAAGAACACTTAAACACACGGGAACACGGAAAATCTTCTTGTCTAAAATATTTACGTATAGCGTGATGTCAGGATTATTATATTTTTTCTGATAGTTTTAAAAATGTTAATCAAGATGGCATGTATACAAAAAATCACTGCGCTGTGTACTGAAGTACACATAATGGGAAGGTGTTTGGATGGTCACTGGTCAATCTGACTAAAGTCGAGATGCTTATTGGAAATTTCCAATAAGCATCTCGACTTTAGTCAGATTGGTCACTGGTAAACTTCTTTCTTCTCGTTAAATGACGAATTTAATACGCTTTTTGAATTCGTTTGCTGATAAACTGATAAGTTTACTTATAGTTTCAGAGGGCCTCCGTGGCTCTGTCGGTAGAGCGTTGGACGCTCAACCCGAACAGCCTTCCACCAATGGGTCGCGGGTTCGAATTCCAATCAGTCCTAAAAAAAATTGGAAAATTTTCTGACTCGGTGTTCACTCGAACGACCTATGTGGGATGGTTGCCAGTTACCACCGGAAGGTCGTGGGTTTCCTCTGGGCATAGAGCCCGGTTTCCTCCCACAATAAAACTGACAAAGCCGTCATATAAGTGAAATAATCTTGAGCGCGGCGTAAAACACCAAACAATCAATTTTAGTTTCAGCCAGGCTAGAGTTTCTAATAGATGTTCCAGAACGAGCTGTTGCATGCTTACATCTTGGACAATTCTTCAGATTTTTATGTGTTTTTTTTGTCCTGATCACATAAAGAAAATAAAAAAAAAAAACACGTCTCTTTACAGTCTATCAGATAGATTAATATTAGTAACGCTTTCACAACTTACTAAATAGTACAGTTGGCTCATGTTGGACCTCTGTTTACATTAATCCGAAAGCGTCTTTCAGACAGAATTCGCACTAATTGCTCGTTAATTGTACATTTTTAGCTGTAAATCGACCTTTTAGACAAAATCAATCTACTTAGCAGAAGTTTTAGTAAAAATGTAAACAATTCTAAACAAACAGTCCCATTAAATGTTCATTTTTAGAGGAGAGTTGACTTATAGCCTTTCATCGGAGATTGGTCAATTTTTATTTGTCTACTAATCTAAAAGTCAACGGAGAATCATAACAAATTTACCCGGTGTCTCCTTTTAACGTAAAGACAGAAACTCAGTGAAAAATCGGTGGTTTGCGTCACAATGAATGACCGTAATAAATTATTTGCCTTTCCCTGTCTCTCAGTGCGCTGATGGCCAGTATATCAATTTATGTTAATTCTCCTTAGTTGATGGTGGTAGCCTATTAGGCCCCTATGTTAATCTTAAAGTGGCATGAGCTGCCAAAATTCACACTTTTTTCATAATAAGAGGCTTTGGAGGCCATCGAAAAAACTAAATGATTGGCGTTGGAATGAGGAAAATCCATACAGTATGTGGCCTGTACGAATCGAAAATGTGTTCGAAAAGTAAACAAAATTTAAATAACCGGGACGACCTTTCATTCATTCTAAGCCAAAGTTAGTTGAAAACAATACTTTGCCGTACATTTTCGAGACTAGAACCACTAAAAAGCTTCTGAATTATACGTCTTGAGAAAAATAGCCGATAATTTCAACATTCTGTTGTAATGTCAAAATATCAACAATTTGACAGCTCATGCCACTTTAATGTAGCGATCTGAACTGCTTGTTATCTTATATAGGCCGAGCCTATATAGTATATGAGACAAAAGACAACCTTTATAAGAGCTAGTGAAGGGTCCGTGTAACGTTCGTTAATTCAATTTTCAATTTTTGACATTGCAAAATGAAAATTGGAAATGACCATTTTTAAGTTCAATTTTTCATTTTCATTTTCTACTCTTTGAAAAGAAGAAATGAAAATTGAAATTTGACGTTCAATTTTCAATTTTTGTTTTCTATGTTTTCAACGCACAAATCAAAAATTGAAAATTGACGGTCATTTTTCTATTTTCATTTTGCTTTTTCGCTCTACACGAAACGAATATTGAAAATTGTAACCTTCGTCAATGTTTCAATTTTCAATTGGTCGAAGTCAGTTCCCAAACACAACTGCGCAAGTCACAAACCACTAAAGCGCATGCACAGTTTCTCATATCGGGTCCCAGCTTTTTTGTCTAGCATAGAACTCTAAGATTAGGTTTTTTTGTCTATTATTATTATGTCTATATTGGATTCATTCGAGGGGGATATTAGACGCATGGTTAACAGTGGATTTACGCATGCAAGAGTGAGTGACACACTCATCGGACGAGCTGGTGAGCAGAGGGGGTTTTCAGAGAGCAATGTGAGGTGAGATTTTGGCGTTTACCTGTGTAGGGCCTACTCTTAGTTTTGACGTTTATACTAACTCCCGCTAAATCGGGACACTTAAGTTTTTGGTAAGAAAATTTCATATCTCCAGCAATTTGCCGTCGTTTTTAACTACTCTTCAAATTCGTCTTTAGTTTTAGATGTTATTTCTTTTAACTTTTAGTAAGGATAGTTTAGTTTTAAGCTTGTAATACTAAATTAGTCAAAAGTTCTAGAAGAAAAGAATAAAACGGGGGGTTCCCCCCCCCCTTTTCTCTCTTATTTTAAGTTAATAACATTTAGGCCTACCTTAGCTCAAACTCTTCAGTTCAAACACCAGAGGCCTTCCTCGCCCAGTAGGCCTACTCCTACTTCTAGGCCCTACAAATAGGGTTGGACGTTTTCAATCTTGATGAAATGAAAAAAGTTTTTAAAAAAACTTTGACAAAAAAAGTTGCATGCTGGCAGCTGAGCGCTCCAATCACTCAATTCCATGTTTATATCTATCATCCTTTGACTGTTCGATTGGTATTGGCCCTAGGTGACTATCCTGCCATTCTATATGGCAGTCACCTAGGGCTAGATTGATGTCACTTTAATACATGTGTCAGATTCAAACAGTTATTGATTCAAAAGCCTATAAACGATAGATTCTATATTAGAATTAATAAATGTAAGTTGCTGAACTCTTTGATATCTTTTGAATTCATTGAGTTTTTATTTTTGTCTCCATGTGCACAGTAGCGATAACTCATAACAATAAATTTACAGTTTGAATTTATTGACTGATATTTCTGACTAGATTATTATCTCAGGTCAAATGTTTGTTTCAGAACCCAATTTCCTCCCTCAATTAACCTGGCCGTGCTAAAGTAATATAAAATGTGGAGTAAAACACCATTCTATCAATTGACAACTGTACTGTGTAAATTAAAAGGTTATCCCCAAACGAATGAAAATAAGGCGTAGATCATCTATACATTGACACTATATCGTCATTAAAGTGGCATGAGCTGCCAAAATGTTAATATTTTGACGTTAAAACAGAATGTTGAAATTATTGGCTATTTTTCTCAAGACGTGTAATTCAGAAGCTTTTTGGTGCTTCTAATCTCGAAAATGTACGATAAAGTATTGTTTTGAACTAGCTTTGGCTTAGAATGAATGGTCGTCCCGGTTATTTAAATTTTCTTTACTTTTCGAACACGTTTTCGGTTCGTACTGGCCACATACTGTATGGATTTTCCTCATTCCAACGTCAATCATTTAGTTTTTCGATGGCCTTCAAAGCCTCTTACTGTCGTGACGATCAGAAATTATGAAAAAAGTGTGAATTTTGGCAGCTCATGCCACTTTAAGTCTTGAAAGAAGGTAGAAAAATACTTTTGTAAAAAGAATAGATCCAAAAAAATAATGTGACACATACCAAAGAAAATTTACACAGTGTGAATTTTGTAACATGGTCCCACGCCTTTCGTATTAATTTTTACCTTCATTACTATATTTATGACTAAATTATAATACATTCTTGTTTATTTTTTTAAAGGTATTTCTGCAAGAAAAACTGCATACATCGATTTGCCTTTGGTGAATTTGACCGCGAATATTTAACAGATCGCTTTTCCACTGCTGTCTCCTCCGTTGGTCCGACATTTGGCCGAAAAATGATTACTGGCTATATGCGGTCCGTTGGAATAAATGTTGGAGAGCGAATGGCACGACAAATGCTGAGAGATATAACACCTGTGTATTTGAAGGAGAGACTAAATGGAACAGCAAGACAGGTAAACCCTGTGCCATACTTCGCTGAATACCCAGGGCACAAACTGCATATGGATCAAAATGAAAAATTACAGCGCTTTGGTGTCACACATGTCATAGCAAACGATGGATTTAGCGGAAAGATCATGGCCTGGTCTACTATGCCAATAAAAAATAACCTTGTCATCTATGAGGAAGTGTATCGAAAAACCTGCGTAGAGTTTGGACTGTTTGACACCCTGCGTGTGGATCACGGAAAGGAGTTTTACCTTTGCCTATATCAGCAGGACAATTTAGATCAATACCGTACGAAAACACATCGACCCCCTTATCTACAGACTCAATCAAAGCAAAATCACACAGTTGAACGTCTGTGGGTGGAAGTTAATTCAAGGGTTAATTATCCGGCGAAAAGGTGTCTTCTGTTAATGGAAGAAAATGGAGATATTGACATGAAGGACGAAATGGTCCGATACTGTGTGTCCCAGTTGACCATACAGATTACTTCCATTGCTATGCGCAATATGGTGGCATCTTGGAATTCTCATTGCATTCCAGGAAAAGGAATTCCTAATAACTTGTTTCTTGAAAATTGTATGACAGCGAAAATTGCGCCTCATCTGTTGCCACCAGCAGGGGAAGTTTGTGCCCAATACGAAGGAGACGGAGGTGAACTCACCCATTTTCCAGTCTTTGGCAGAGACCCCCTTGCAGAGCAATACGACGCTTCTTCGGAACGCGACAATCTGTTCAGTCAATCATTTCCTAGGCTAGAGCCAATAGTATCAAATCTCTTAAACAGGGATGCAGTATATTTCCAAGAGGCAATATTGCTACTGATAGATATAACTGATAGACTTTCATGAGTAGCCAAGGAAACTAGTTCAATAAAGTGCAGACTAAAACATCAAACAATCTATCCATCAAGCTGTTGTTTTATTGTGATGAATAACAATGTCCATATCATATTTTGAAGAAAAAAAATAAATATTTGGCCTTGTATCTATATTTTTGATATTGTTCATGTCATTTGGGGAATTTTATCTGGGAAAACTTTTTGCCCGGGGTAGGTGGGGTGCTACCTTTGTTGGGCAGTAGGATTTCTCAATGACCATGGGTTATCCCAAAAGCAAAAACCATGGCATGTGATATTTCCACGGGGAGCACTCGGAATACATCTGGAATATTCTGGGTGCTGCAAAATCATAAAACAGTTTTTGATGGATTTCTCTTTCAGGGGCGACTTTTTGATTAATCCTACTGCAGAACCATTCCTACAGATTGCAGTTGATCGTTGGATTAATAATTATTGAAGTAAACAATCCTCAGACCACCTGGGGGCCTCCGTGGTTCAGTATGTGGAGCGTTGGACAAAATAATCTTGAGCCCAGCGTAAAACACCAAACAATCAGACCAGCTGTTATGTATGATGGCCGAGAAGGGACATCCCGTTTTACTTTCAAATCTTCCTTCAATCTTAGTCACAAACACGATAAAAATGCGATGGTAAAGCGATGGTTAATATTTACCATCGCGTTTCCATCCTGTTCGTGATTTTCTTTCAAAACCCAGTCCATAAAGTAAGTTGCAGTGATAATCCTTTCGATCCTAATTTCTATCGCAAAATACGTATAGAACCAAGCTTTATTCAACTGAGAAACACGATAAAAACGCGATGATAAATATTTACCATCGCTTTATCATCGTGTTTCTGAGATCAAAATATAGCCGGTTTAATAAGTAAAACGCAATGATAAGTATTTTTCATCGTGTTTTACATAGCAAGTGAGTCATTTCATAAAGGGCGGCGCCTCGGTGCAGTGAGTTGGAGTGATTACCACTCACAGACCTTCCATCAATGCGGCACAGGTTCGAATCTCGGAACAAATAAATATTTCTGAGTGCATTTTTCACTCGGTTGTTGTATGTGTTAAGAGTTGCCAGGTACTTGCCGAAGGTTGCAGGTTTCCTCCGATCAATGAGCCCGGTTTCCTCCCCCACTAAACCGGGTAAATTTGTCATATAAGTGAAATAATCTTGAGCGCCGTGTAAAACACCAATCGACCCATACAAAAGTTAAAGTACTGTAGGGTTACTATATTTTTCAAATAAACGAGAAGAGATATCGACCAGCAGATATGGCATTCTGCAGTGACACTTCTAAAATCAATATAGAAAGACACTATCACATCAGTATCCTCATTCCCAAATGGTTTTTGTAGGCCTATATATTTGCAAGATATATCGAGTGGCATAAAAAAGATAACCTCATAAAACTCAATAACTGAAATAGTTCTTCAGCAGGCGACCACATTAACATTTGCAAGGGGTGACTGCCTTTTCCACTGCTAGTAAAAGCAAGAAATCAGATAGCTGATCTCTGGCAACCTTCTTAAGACACTGCTCTTAATAATAATAATAATAATAATAATTTTATTCCAGACAAGAGTCCATATAAATACAAAAATTGCATTTAGCAGTTATAGTAGATTAGTAAAGGAGGTTATTCCACTTTTTAAAGATAAGTGAGTGAAGTTTGACGTCCGTATCAAAAATGGTGCGCAGAGCACCGTTAGGACTAGACCGTAGTCTGCATAACAGGGAATACACACTTGTTCGTACTATTTCCCCAAATGACATGACATTGTACAAAACAAACATTCCACTGGCACTACAGTCACTTTTAAGATTTAGTAACCATCTAAAAGCTTTATTATACATAGTTTTCATCTTATTCATAACTGTTTGACTATAATCACACCATAAGGTACTACAGTAAATATTTGTACAATATGCTTTAAATAAGACTTTTTTGACCATAGGGGAACAATCTCTAAACTTTCTTAATATAACATTAGCTCTGATACATAGTTTTTTTCTTTGCTCTTCAATGTCTTCATTGTCGTTTAGACGACAATTAATAATATGCCCTAAATATACATATCTATCCACATACAAAAGGATTTTACCACAAAGTTTCACTGATGGCGGGGAAAATTGTTTATACAAAAATGGACATACAACCAAACAAACTGTTTTTTTACAATTATAAATTATATCATGGGTCAGTGAGTATTCAGAACATATGTCGAGTAAGCATTGAAGCGATTTAGCAGAGGGACAGATAAGGCATAGGTCATCAGCATAAAGCAGATGGTTAAGGAACCGTCCACCGATGTTGCAGCCAACACCAGCCCGACTAAGTGCAACATCGAGGTCATGAAGATAAACAGCAAATAAAGCAGGGGAGAGAACTCCACCTTGACGGCAACCATTAGTTGCCCGAAAGCTATCAGAGATGGTGGAACCCCATTTCACAGAAAAGAGCTGTATACTAAACCAGACAAAGAGCAATTGTATTATGTACAAAGGAACATTCCGGTCAATTAACTTTTTCAACAGCGTCCAGTAATTAACCCTATCAAAAGCCTTACTGGCATCCATAAAACACACAAATACTGGGCTACCATTGCTTCTATAGTGTTGAACAATTTCTTTTAATAAGAATATACACTGGTCCGTGGAATGCCCACGTTTGAAACCAAACTGCAAATCTGAGCTATATAGATATAATTCACATTTTTGCAATATGATAGTTTCTACGATTTTGGATATCACATTTGCTACTGCAATCGGGCGATAATTGTCGGACTGGTTAATGTTGCCATTTTTGTTTTTAACCACAGGTGTTATAACGACATTAGTCATCTGTTCAGGCATAAACCCGTGTAAAAACATAGCATTTAAACAAAGTGAGAGGTGAACACATAATATTTCAGGCGCATTTTGTAAATGCTCAGCAGAGAGCCCGTCATTACCAGGCGATTTGTTAGTTTTCATGGCATTAATAACATTTTGCACTGTTAAGGGTGATACGAACAAGACATCATTGTATTTATCGTTAGAGTTTGTCAAAATATCTAAGACCGCATGCTTATTGTTCTCATTCTTAACACAATTTAATGAATTTTCAAATTTTTCCTTCCACAGTTCTGTAAGATTGGGATATATGAAATTGATTTCATGAACGTCTGCATTACTTTCATAAATTCCCAAACACAGGTGAAAATAGCCTAATATGATCGCCTGTGGCCATGTTTTATCCAAATTAGGGGGAAAAGGTTCCACAACTAGGCCATAAAAATTATAAGGGAAGCATGCAAGTAAAATTGAATAATTCACTCTGTAAGTATTTTTGAAATCATAACACAAAAAAAACAAACATTTTTCATGTTCACATCTTTTGAAATAATGCAGTGAATACATTTTTTAGTCGCCTAATATTTGTAAACATCGGTATTGTAAAAACAAAAGGAATTAAACTATTAAAGCAGAAGAAAACAAAAGAGCACTTTAAGTTCAGTTTATTCACGGTTAATTTTCCTGTACCAAATATAGATTTTTGTGATTTTTCTTTTGCCCTTCAATGAAATTTATAAGTTGATAAAACAATGAACCCTTGTCAAAGTCTTCCATTTGAGACAGTTAAGTCTTCAGAATTTTTGGGCACGGTCGTTATTATAAACTGCACTAAAGGGTAACAAAAAATCGCAAAAATATGTATTTGGTACCATTTAAAAGCAAATTTAACCACAATTAAGCTGAACTTTTTTTTTGTTTTCTTCACCTTTAAAGGCTTACTTAACGCCCAATGTTTAAATTAGAAATGAAACAAAAATTGCACTACAAGCTGAAATAAAGAGTGCACTGAAAGAAAGCTATGCAATACAGCTACATGCAAATGCCTTTTGATAGACCTCATCACCAGCTAGCTTTAGTCAAATGGTAAAAATTGCATACAAAAATATATGTGAACACAGAAACAGCAAGGAAGCATAACAATCATGTAAAAATACAATGCAGAGTCTACTTGTAACAAAATAAGATTCTTTCTGTAATCGTATGTATACTAAAAAGGTCATTTTGCAGGACAGCATGTGATACGATCTTTAATTAAAAGGTTGATTGATCGTATTGATTATGGGGTCTCTTGCAATAGAGACATTTAACCCAACCAGGACATGTACATTAAAAATCACTATTGCCTGTCGCCCTGTATAATATTTTCATTTGGAAATCTCCTGGAATAATAATCTCAATAATTGTTTCCTGATTGAATTAAGGAGTCATCGACTTTTGCATTTTAAAAATTAAACATTTGAAACACATCTAATGATAACTTGTAAAGTTCTTTTAAAATGGTTGCTTAAAAAAATATTCAAATCATATGGAATGGATCAGTTTTAAAAGTAAATATTTGAAACATATCAAATGACGTCTTGTCAAGTTCTTTTTAAAAGTTGGCTTAAAAATTAAAAGAAAAATATCAAATGACATCTTGTCAAGTTCTTGCTTAATGCTTACAAAACATAAATGAAACCTATCAAAGTTAGTTTAAAAAAGATTTGGCAAGTTTGAGTTTTTAAATATACTTGCCAGGACAAAGATCAAAAAGGTGTACAGGGATGACACAAACTTTTAAAAAGCTGAATTACAGGTATTCAAAACAGAAAAAAAACTAGAATTCAGTGAAAAGTTAACACAAGCAATTTGAACCCTGTCAACATGTTTTAAACAAGTATCTATTGCATAGAATCAGTGCTTGCAGCCTTATCTTGCATTAAGTTTAGTACGGTGTCAAGGCCTTCAACAAAAACAATCTTTGTGGAAACATCTGGCTGTTTACACAGAATACAACAATCATTGTGAAGTACCCATTCTTGCATACATTCACCACAAGCTACAAATTGGGAGCAACAGCTGCAAAGTGCTATAGTAGTAGGTGGCAATTTAAGACAAATTTTGCATGAAAGCACATTTTTCAAAGCTGTAACAACATTGTTTTCCTCACGCACTTCCATTAACTTATCTTGAAGCTGTTCAACATGATTAAGCTTACTACTCAGTCCATAGAGATGGGACTTCATATCATCAACTTTCAAAGAGAGATCAGTGGGTAAATGTTTAATAAGAGTTTCTTTTATGTTCGACAGCTTCCCGGCCATTTCTTGTCTCACTTCCTCTACAGCAACTTCTATATTCTTTAGACTGTCCGGACTGACAGGTCTGGCTGACGCAGATCTGCAGGTACAAAAGACAGACTTCTAAATAAATTGTGAAATTTTTAGAAAGATTTTGAAAAAGTTTACTGGTACACTCAATTCATCATTACCTTACAACACTAGACCCATATACTTACCCAAGGAAAAATTGTATACGATATATAAATATGATATATGATATGTAAATGAAAAGTCTGTTAATGGTATTTCGGTCAGGAGGAGGTTATTTCATTGTAGGTCTCGGAAGCTGTTATATCAATAGATAAGTTTTTTACAAGCTTTAATAACTGTTGAGAACAGAGAAGATTTGAGCAGTACTTTAAAAACCAAAGCACTCTCTCCAACTTTTCTGTAATCCCCCAATTTGTTGTTGAGCTTTTAGTCAAGGTAAACTAAATACTGTGTTGCAGTGAAATTTCCTTTATGGCGGCTGTATTATGATTTCCTCAAACTTGTTAAAGACAGTAGGTGTATACAGGAGATGGCTTGTTCACTCAATGTAGTTTGAAACTTTTGACCATGGACTCATGGTTTGGGCTTCGAGGGGTGGGCTTTTGAATGGGGTGTTAAAAGGAGGGCACTTGCTATAAGCAGTGTAATTAGCTGTGATCACAACAGAATGTCTCTTATTTACACTCACATAACAGTTGATGACAAGCGATTGTAGAGGCAAATATAGAATGGTTATCAATGAATGTTAAATACATCTCGAGATTGCTGAAGCGAGGAGGACGGCATACAAGTGAAATTTAGTGTGGAGTAAAACATCAATAAATTGGAAACCTCAGAAAATAATGCATTCAAAAGAAAATGCCTACATATGTAAATCTCATGATGCTATGCTGTTATTAACAAGAGTTCCCTTAAATGGATCTTAACGCCCGCTGTCATCTTTCCATATTAAAGATTGTTACAACAATAACTGGATATGAATTGGGGCCTACATAAAAAATCTTATACCACGGAGATACCTATAGTTGAGGAAAATTAAATTGTGAATTACAAAGTAAGCTCCCCTTGAAATTTTGGTTGAAAACAACATTGCCATCTTGAATATGTTAATGAGATGCAAATGAATGATGCACAGCTAGAACTTAGGGGGTGATGTGTGTCATGTTTGGTTAAGATCAGGTCAGTAGTTTTCTTGGAATAATGATAAGAAGTTTCATTCAAATTTAGTTAAAAAACAACATTGCTTCCTGGCGGCCATATTCAATAAGCAAAGGAGATGAAAATGTAGGGTGCTCAACTAGATCATAGGGAGATAATGTGGGCCAAGTTTGGTCAAAATCAGACGGGTAGTTTTCTTGGAATAACAATATCGACCCCTGATGGCCATATTGAATATGCAAATGAGATGAAAATGTATGGTGCACAACTAGACCATAGGGTGATGATGTATAGTAAGTTTGATTAAGATTGGACTGGTAGTTTTCTTGGAATAAAGGTAAAAAGGCCAATGAAAATTTCTTGTAGATATGCCATAACAGCCAGATGAAATGTAATTACCTCTTTTTGCCACTTTTATTCTTCTCTCTGTGAAAGGACATCTGAAGAAAATCTGCAGTTTTCATTGCCAAGATTTTTTTGGCAGAGCTTTTCCAAAATTGCATACCTAATAAAAAAAAATCATATAAATCTTGTTAATATTTTTTACCTATTGGCACTCATGATTATTAGGGGAAATTACCAGACGGTTCTCAGTCAGCCATCAAATTCATCTTTCACTATATTAGGATTACCTTGTACAGCTTTGCCAAACCTATGACCAAAGACTACCTTTTTTCCCTGAACATTTGAACAAAAAATCTAAATTTGAATTTCAAATAAAAATTAAAGGTGCTTTGACCCCTTAGCTATATATCTCCAGTAAATATCAGGTTGACAAAAAATCCACAGAATTCTGGTAAATAGTCCTTCATCCAACTAAGGACATTATAATGCACTTATGCATCAGATGTCTTAGGTCACATCTGAATAAAACTTGAATGAAAGAGACTGCTATGACTGCACAAATCAAGAGAGATATTGTAATCATCATCTGGGAAATTACTGAGTAAGTAAATTAACCTGAAAATTTGCATTCAACAAATACAATATTTAAGAATTCGATTCCCATAAAATAGTGCTATTGATGATTTATTCCACAAGTACTTGTTCATAAAGAGGAAATTTTCCAACCACAGTTATTTTATCAAAATCCGTTACTTGTTTATTCTAAGTATTTTTGATCATAGTAACTAGACAGTGTACATTCCTGGCATAGTGAGTATCAAAGCTGTCAGTTGAATAGTAACTGAGTTACAGCCCAGACAAAAAATAAACGTAAACTTTTCAAAGGCCAATAACTCTGCAACAACATTGTCTAACATGAAATAAAAATGACAGTGCACACCTCTGGCACACTAAGGGTATTCACTGTGAGTATCAAAGTTTTCAGTTGAATAGTAGAGCCCAACCAGATGTACATGCCCATAACAATACCCCTTAGCCTTAAGGGCTGAGGAGTAAAAAAACCTGTTATAAGTTCTGATTTCTGAAAAAGGAAAGTTAATCTATCTGAGAAAAATATAGAAACACATTGCCTTTGGCAATGAATATCAATTTAAGATTAAGTAGAAGTGGATGAGAGGGTAATTGAAATGTAAAAAGGGATAATTAACAAATTAGATGTACAATGATGAAACCTTACAGTTCACTGATTCTGAGTCCATTAATTCGAGTGAGTGAGTGAGTGATTGGGGTTTTACGTCCTGCTCAACAGTATTTCGGTTATATGAAGACGTTGTCTCCTTGTGACAGGGCGGATTTCCACCGCTCTTTTAGGTGCTGTCTCACCGAGACGACTTGCCGAAGACAACCAGCAAGCCCCCTCACCCAGTCACAGTATACTGACACCGGGCCAACCAGTCGCTGCTCTAACTCCTATTGCTGAGCGCCAAGCGAAGCAGTAACAGCTACCACTGTTAAAGTCTTTGGTCTGACTCGACCCGAGCTTGAACCCGGATCTCCCAGGCCTGAAGTGGACGCTCTACCGACTGAGCTATCGGGGCTGGTCCCATTAATTCGAAGCCCTTTACATCTATTAGTGTAAACTCGTCATCAGTGTTTTGTTGTTCTTGAATCATTCGAGCGACATCTTCCGGGGATGTTTTCCCTTCGTTGATTGTGACATGGACAGTACCTGTGGATTAGACTAAGATTTAGAAGTCGCCACGTTTTTATACAAATGAGCTGAAAAGCTGAGGTGCACAGCTAGATATTAGTGAAGAGCTGCATGCTACAATATCTGTAAATCGGCTGTGTAATTTTCTAGAAATCAGGATCACAAACTTTGATTAAAAATAACACTTGATGGTCACCAGTGTCAGGTTAGTATGCAAATGAGTCGAAAAGGGGAGATGCACAACTGTACCATATGTAGAACCAGCATGTAAATAATTAAGAGAATGTCCAGCAGTTTTTGGGAAATCTTTATCACAAACTGTTATCTTAATAAACCAAAAAATGGTGGCCATGCTTTTATGCAAATAAGCTTTCTTAGAACGGAAATATTAGAGAAACCTTTAACCTTTATTGATTGATTGATGTTTTACGCTGCACAAGATTATTTCATATATATGGCGGAGTTGCCAGTTTTATTGTGGGAGGAAATCGGGCTATATGCCCAGAGGAAACTCACAACCTTCAGGTGGTAACTGGCAACCATCTCACATAGATCAAAACCCAGTCAAAAAATTCTTCAATTTTTTGGATTGAGTGGGATTGGAACCTGCAACCCACTGGTGGAAAGCTGTTTGGATTGAGCATCCAACAGTCTGCCTACTGGCAGTACTGGGCAACGAAGGCCCAAAAAAACGAAGGCACAGTTGTACACTGAAAAATATAATATACAATAGTACATTGTACAGGGCTGTGTTGCTGATTTACCTGTCATTGTTGGCTTATTGTCTGTGTCAACTTCCGCTAAATAAATTTGCTTTCTAGTTGAGATGGTTCTCTTGCGAGGATTTTGAAAGTGGGTTGGCCCTCGATTAAATGGGGAACGAGAAGACTGGCCTCTGAAAGGGGTTCCGTTTGAACTTCCACCTGCAACTTGATTCATTGGAGAAGCGACAACCACAGGCACATCGGTCGAATCGCCTTCAACAGCATAATTTCCGAGATGTCGCATGTTTTCGGTGTCAAATTTTCCATTTGGTAATGGAAAAAATGTCTTGCGACACTCATCCTCCAGGTATAGAGTGCCTGGATCTACCTGCAACAAATATTGTGAGAAACGAATAAATGCATTCTTTTTGACAAAACAATGCATCAAACATGCATTTAAATAAATAGTATCATTAAAATACACATATATTATGGGTGATACAGGTCGAGTGGACCATATATAAAATCAAAGAAGTGACAAAAAATAATAACGGAATACAGCGTCAATTTGATGTGAGTCCAGCCATCCCACATGTTTAACAGTGCATTATCGTGAGTTTTTCAACGTTACAAGTAATAAATATCGGCACCGAAAATATTGATAGTGATAATAGGCAGGTCGGGTCAATTTTAATCATCCATAGTTTGTTTCGAAAATCTATACCAAACTATTCTTCACATAGTTATAAGATGTAATTAGAATTCCGTTTGACATGTATAATCATATTTACTTCGAAAAACGATATATAATATATCAGGGGAGACAACTTTTGTCTCTAAATATGGGCCTTTTCCAAGCATTTTTATGAATGGTAGTTATTTTTCTGTTCAAGCGAAAATGAGCAAACAGGGTCCAATGGAAGCGCCCTGAAAAAATATACAGACTACACTTTTTGTTTTATTTTTAACTTTTGAGATTCACATTTGCTTTTTAACTTTTATGATCGAATACGTTGTACCAACATTTGGTGACGTCACCAACCTGCCTAGTGATAAGTGTTTTACATTGCACTGAAGATTGTTACACTTATAAATATGAAACCTAAGCATTGACTCTACTCAGAAATTTGTATTTTATCAAGTCTGAGTGTCACTCGAACTAGCGCCACGTTGATGGTAATTCACCAAGTTGTTGTATTAGTTATTATTATACACTTAGCCCCAGGTGACTATCCTGCCATTCTGTTGTATACAACAGAATGGCAGGATAGTCACCTGGGGCTATTATAGGCCTACACTGTATATTAATATTATTAAGAATTTAAGTAGCAAGGAGCTCGGCCTTTCGGGTCCCACATTAACGCTACATACCGGTGATAAATCGATGGAAGGTATGTTTGGGAGTGAGGGACGATCACTTTACCCACTGACTAGACCAACGAACTGGACCGGCATTGATTATATTTTTTTATAAAGGGGGATAATTTAACCGGACTGAAAGTGAAAGCCCCGGCGCCATTGTTACACAGCAAATAAATTGACAGTTCGCCTACCTTGAAAATACTTTCAAGGCGGTTAACATTCAAATCTTCAATACGGAATTGCACCCGCTTTGGGCCACGAAATAAAACAAATGTTTTCTCTCTCGAAACAAAAAGATCCGGTAGATCTGTGTTAAAGTCATCCATGTCTTCCGTGGTGAAAGCTGATGCCGAGGGACAACCCTTTATGTCATACCCGAAACTGAGAGCTTTCATAGCGCATGTGTACCAATGTCAGTAAAAACAAAACTAACACAAACTTGTAAGCATAGACTGCGCATGCCTAAGTGACTGTCATACTCCTGCTTGAGTTCAGTAAGTTATTAAAACGTACAATGTGAGCGGATTTCACAAGTCTTCATTAAAACAGATCCCTTATTTTCATACAACATCATCTGTTTCAATCACGGCGTAACTCAGCAACAATTTCTTCAAATAACAGAAGATAGTTGGATTAAATTATGATCAGTTTAAATGCGTGTATTGACAGTTGAACGGTGCGACGCCTGACATTGACAGTTACATGTACAATGACATATCCGAAACTGATTAAATTCATAGGCATATATAACAGGTATATTAATTTGTCTTTTTCTCCACTAATATTAGTCTAATGATACTTCGAAAAAAGATTTTATTTTGGTTTCAATTGAAATGTTTTTATCAATTATAAGTATGTTAATTAATTGTAGACCTATACTGACATGAAAATACATGTAGCCCCCCCCTATTTACATTCTAAAGAGTAATAAGTCCAGGGTTATAAAGAAAAACAATACACCTACAATTTGTAAAATCTGAAATATATGTAGGTGACGATTACTGAATTAGCTGGTGAATTATTATTAATGAATTTAGAGACACTGATTTCCCTGTCAGTAGGCCTTTTGATTTTAAAAATATGTCTCGAAGAAATGAATTGGTGAATTGTCCATGTTAAGAACTAATTTTCAGTATTAGTGAAACTAACTAAATTCACAATTTAGTAGCCTACTGATATATTTTAAACGGGCTGTCAAAATTAAACCAACTCTCCTGTCCAACTACCAATATTCTTCTGTTCATCAACCCTTCTATCACTGTATCCTTTTGTTCAACACACGTCACCCACCTATTTCCTTCTGTTCAGATGGCAAGATGTACATGTATATGTTAGAGTATATAGAAGAGTGATACATTTCTTTTTTAACACAATTAGAAACTTGTCTCCATGGTTATTTTAGACAAGAAGATTTTCCCTGTGCCCGTGTCTGTGTGTTTTAGTGATCCTAAATATATATAGAAGAGTTTGCCAGATACTTGCTGGTGGTCGGGGGTTTTCTCTGGGCAAGGAGCCCTTGTCTTCCCCCCCCCCCACCACTAAACTTGGCACACAATATAAGTGAAATAATCTTGAGTGCGGTGTAATAGACCAATCAATCGTTGAATTAATCAGATGGCAAGATCTGAAGTCCAGATGTCGGCACCAAGTCCAGATGACAAGACCTCCAGTCCAGATGTCGGCACCAAGTCCAGATGGTTATTCCTTCAGTACTGGTGTCAAGACCTCCAGTCTAGATGTCGGCACCAAGTCCAGATGTCGGCACCAAGTCCAGATGACAAGACCTCCAGTCCAGATGTCGGCACCAAGTCCAGTTGGTTATTCCTTCAGTACTGATGTCAAAACCTCCAGTCCAGATGTCGGCACCAAGTCCAGATGACAAGACCTCCAGTCCAGATGTCGGCACCAAGTCCAGATGGTTATTCCTTCAGCACTGGTGTCAAGACCTCCAGTCCAGATGTCGGCACCAAGTCCAGATGTCGGCACCAAGTCCAGATGACAAGACCTCCAGTCCAGATGTCGGCACCAAGTCCAGTTGGTTATTCCTTCAGTACTGATGTCAAAACCTCCAGTCCAGATGTCGGCACCAAGTCCAGATGACAAGACCTCCAATCCAGATGTCGGCACCAAGTCCAGATGGTTATTCCTTCAGTACTGATGTCAAGACCTCCAGTCCAGATGTCGGCACCAAGTCCAGATGGTTATTCCTTCAGTACTGATGTCAAGACCTCCAGTCCAGATGTCGGCACCAAGTCCAGATGACAAGACCTCCAGTCCAGATGTCGGCACCAAGTCCAGATGACAAGACCTCCAGTCCGGATGTCGGCACCAAGTCCAGATGGTTATTCCTTCAGTACTGATGTCAAGACCTCCAGTCCGGATGTCGGCACCAAGTCCAGATGGTTATTCCTTCAGTACTGATGTCAAGACCTCCAGTCCAGATGTCGGCACCAAGTCCAGATGACAAGACCTCCAGTCCAGATGTCGGCACCAAGTCCAGATGGAAAGACCTCCAGTCCACTTGGAATTAAATAATAATAGTTCAATTCAAGTTGAAATCATTTTGACTCCAGTGAAAATGTTTGAACTCAAATCTTAAAGATATAATTCCACAAGATCAACTTTTTTCTCAATGTCTTTACTTTTTTGTAAAGACGTTGCCCTTTTTTCCTATTTTTTTCTGATCTTAACTGCCAAGTTGGTAATCTCTTGCACCAACACAAATCCGTGCATCCATAATTTCTTAGGTGCCTGCCACCCAAATGCCTTATATGGAAGATTTTGCTGGTAACCCCTGGGGGTCAGAGATTTCCTCACGCGCTTAACCTGGCATTGTGATATACGTTAAATAATATCGAGAGCAACATAATTCAGCCCACTCCTTTCAATGGTCTCAAATTTTGATCTATGCTTTGATATCTTTTACAAGCACTTCATTTCAATTATTAGCTTTATTTTATCTCAATTTGTTCCTTGACCTCTAATATCCACTTTTTCATACGGTCCATTTTTTTTCTAGACCTGGACTCCTTTTTCGAATATTTGACTTTTTTGTTTCAAGTTTTGCAATAAATTTTTTTTTTATTATTATTTTGAATAACCAAAATTAGATCTTGAGGTATGCACATTTTATGACCATTACTTCTTAATCGACTCGTTTTTTTTCTGTTTTCCACTATATATCAATATATCCCATAAATATATCTCGTTCTCTTGTTCTTAGCTGCTTTGGTGAGCCAGGTCTTTATAGTTTCCGTAAAATTCGATCTTTTTTCTCTATCTCAAACATTTAATCAGTGGAAATGGAAAAACACTAAATCTAGACGAGATCATATGGATGGATGTCAATACCTTAAATCCAGATGTTCAGAATAGTCATGTGAAGCCAATTTCGTGGTGGCGGGGGGCCTGGTTGATTGATGTTTTACCCCGCATTATAGATTATTTCACTGATATGGCGGCGTTGCCAGGTTTAATGGGGGAGAAAACCGGGCTCATTGCCAGGAAGAAACCCACAACCTTCTGCGAGTACCTGGCAACTCTTCCACATACGGGGACAGAGTGAAAAATCCACACAGAAATTTTTAATTTTTATACGACCGACTTAAAAAAAAGTTGGTCGTATTATGGTATTACCAGCGCCGTCCGTCCGTCCGGTCCGGATTCCCTTCCGCTCCATAACTTGAAGAGTTTTGATCTAATCTTTACAATTCTTTCACAACATATACTTTGTGGGTAGAAGGTGTGTCATGAACCATGTAGGACATTGTCGATTGCATAATATGACTTCTACATTGGATTATGTAATATTCTCTCTTAGTCTATATCTTCGTTCCCTTCCGCTCCATAACTTGAAGATTTTTGATCCAATCTTGACAATTCTTTCAGAGTATATACCTTATGGGCAGACGGTGTTTCACGTACCATTTCTGACATCACATGTTGCATAACATGGCAGCCCTATTGGTTTATGTAATATTCCCTTTTGGCTCCAGAACTTCTTTTTGTCTCTTTTCAAGAGTTTTTTTTATCACAAATGTGTACCTGTTGTTATATTAATATATATCAATGCTTTTTTTATTTTACTAAAACCCATGTTTTATTTGGTCTGAGTGGGAATCGAACCTGTGCGGCATCAATAGAAGGTCTGTGTGAGACTGAGGGATAATCACTCTAACCTACTGGACCACCGAGGCCCCCTGGTGGCAAGGGAGGATTGTAGGATTGATTGATTGTTTGATTATTTCACTTATATGGCGGCGTTGCAAGTTACATTGTGGGAGGAAACCGGGCTCTATGCCCGGAGGAAACCCACGACCTTCCGTTGGTAACTGGCAACCATCCCACATAGGTCGTTCAAGCGAAAACCCAGGCAGAAAATTTTCCAATTTTTTTGGACTGAGTGGGATTCGAACCCGCGACCCAAGGCTGTTTGGATTGAGCGTCTACTACTCTACCTACTGGACCACCGAGGCCCCCTGGTGGCAAGGGAGGATTGTAGGAAGTTGGTGATCGAACAGAAGTCTACAGAATAGTGGAGGTTAACAGAAGAATAGTGGGTGTGATGGTGGTTAAACAGAAGAATAGTGGGTGTGATGGTGGTTGAATAGAAGAATAGTGGGTGTGATGGTGGTTGAATAGAAGAATAGTGGGTGTGATGGTGGTTACAAGGGAAGATAGTGGGGTGTTGGGGGTTACAAAGGAAGATAGTGGGGTGTTGGTGGTTACAAGGGAAGATAATGGTGTGTTGGTGGTTACAAGGGAAGATAGTGGGGGTGTTGGTGGTTACAAGGGAAGATAGTGGGGTGTTGGTGGTTAAAAGGGAAGACAATGGGGTGTTGGTGGTTACAAGGGAAGATAGTGGGGTGTTGGTGGTTACAAAGAAAGATAATGGTGTGTTGGTGGTTACAAAGGAAGATAGTGGGGTGTTGGTGGTTAAAAGGGAAGACAATGGGGTGTTGGTGGTTACAAGGGAAGATAGTGGGGTGTTGGTGGTTACAAAGAAAGATAATGGGGTGTTGGTGGTTACAAGGGAAGATAGTGGGGTGTTGGTGGTTACAAAGGAAGATAGTGGGGTGTTGGTGGTTACAAAGAAAGATAGTGGGGTGTTGGTGGTTACAAGAGAAGATAGTGGGGTGTTGGTGGTTACAAAGGAAGATAGTGGGGTGTTGGTGGTTACAAAGGAAGATAGTGGGGTGTTGGTGGTTACAAAGAAAGATAATGGGGTGTTGGTGGTTACAAGGGAAGATAGTGGGGTGTTGGTGGTTACAAAGGAAGATAGTGGGGTGTTGGTGGTTACAAAGAAAGATAGTGGGGTGTTGGTGGTTACAAGAGAAGATAGTGGGGTGTTGGTGGTTACAAAGGAAGATAGTGGGGTGTTGGTGGTTACAAAGGAAGATAGTGGGGTGTTGGTGGTTACAAAGGAAGATAGTGGGGTGTTGGTGATTACAAGGGAAGACAATGGGGTGTTGGTGGTTACAAAGGAAGATAATGGGGTGTTGGTGGTTACCACTCCCCCTGTGTTTGTTAACAGCCTCTCAGTTTGGGGTATGACAACATTGGACTTTTAGATTCAAATGTATATAAAGGTTTGTCAGCCTCTCAGTTTGGGGTATGACAACATTGGACTGTTACTGTTAGATTCAAATGTATATAGAGGTTTCTCAGCCTCTCAGTTTGGGGTATGACATCATTGGACTGTTAGATTCAAATGTATATGGAGGTTTCTCAGCCTCTCAGTTTGGGGTATGACAACATTGGACTGTTAGATTCAAATGTATATAGAGGTTTCTCAGCCTCTCAGTTTGGGGTATGACATCATTGGACTGTTAGATTCAAATGTATATAGAGGTTTGTCCACCTCTCAGTTTGGGGTATGACATCATTGGACTGTTAGATTCAAATGTATATGGAGGTTTCTCAGCCTCTCAGTTTGGGGTATGACATCATTGGACTGTTAGATTCAAATGTATATAAAGGTTTCTCAGCCTCTCAGTTTGGGGTATGACATCATTGGACTGTTAGATTCAAATGTATATGGAGGTTTGCCAGCCTCTCAGTTTGGGGTATGACAACATTGGACTGTATCCATGTACACTAAGGTTTACCCCCACTCTCAGTCTCGGTTTAATGTCTGGCGTTGACAGATTTACTAGGACTGTTGTTGTTGGATTGAGTCATAACGATCAGGGCTGATGAATTTCAGTTTCTGGTACAACAGTTGACAGGATATAGCCTACCGGTACGTATATAATATTAATATGTGTCTATAATCATCTCCTCTCACAACCTTACACCTAGTTGTGTAAATGGAAATAGCTTACCAGTAAGTAGGCTATACGTAACCTCACTCAGTTTCGGGTATGGTGTGAGTTTGAAGGGACACTTTTGACGTCTTGTGTCACTGTCAGTGTCACTCAGTGTCACTGTCAGACTCTTTCCAGCTAGTTTTATCAAGTTTCAACTTTAAGATCAATCAAAATAGACTTAAATAATAGGATGATGGAAAATACCTGACGTGAATGGCTCAACATATCGTTATGAAGTATGACATAAAAATATGTTTAAAAGTCAATGGATTGGATGACAGAAATAGTGTGAAGGATGTGTCAACCAAGGAGTATAGATCTATACTCCTTGGTGTCAACTCTGTTTCGAGGATGGCGGTGTTTTAAGACATGCCCGGTAGACTTTTGAGATCCAGGAGACTGTCTCAAACGGACTTGCGCAGTAGATCTCTCAGTTTCGGGTATGACATAAAGGGTTGTCCGATGCGGAGACTCAAAAAATTCTAAAATAACTGTGCATGCGCTTTCGTGTTTGTGACTTGCGCAGTTGTGTTTGAGGACTGACTTCGACCAATTGAAAATTGAAACATTGACGAAGGTTACAATTTTCAATATTTGTTTCGTGTAGAGCGAAAAGGCAAAATGAAAATTGAAAATTGACCGTCATTTTTCAATTTTTGATTTGTGTGTTGAAAACATAAAAAACAAAAATTGAAAATTGAACGTCAAATTTCAATTTTCGTTTCTTCTTTTCAAAGAGTAGAAAATGAAAATGAAAAATTGAACTTAAAAATGGTCATTTCCAATTTTCGTTTTGCTATGTCAAAAAATGAAAATTGAATTAACGAACGTTACACGGACCGTGAAGACACACATTTTATTTTCAGTTTTCCAGCAACCGAAATGAGAGCGGAAATACACAGGGAAATCCCCTTTTAAAATAAACCTATACCACATACATGACTTAAAAATAAACGAAATTTTAGTGCGGGTCTATATATAGGCCTACGTTAAGTCTCTCTGCAGACTATAAGTATTTTGGAAGTGTATGGTGAAACAAGGAACTGCCATTGCTCCTTGTAACACATCAAAGGTAGGATGAGTTTAGTACTGATAATTCACTCAAGAGGTTACAAAATGTTGATGTTTTTTAACCTTTAGTGTTGTAAGTAACTATACTAAGCAATATTTTAACGGAAAACAACACTGAGCACTTTTTATTTTTTTCCAGGTAAATAGTTTGCTGCATTTAGGGGGGAGGGGGGGGGGGGGGGGTCGTTTGTCGGCGACTCGTTTGATTGCATGGTACATGTATAACGTAAAGTTTTTATGTATTTTAGTTATAAAAATTAAGTCCAGAGTCTTAAATAGAAAGCTTTCGTTCACGAGAGTCTCTCATGATATGTGATGCTTCGAGTCTGTTCTCTGTTTGCTATCCCCCATTTTGAAATTCGAACCGGTAATTTTCCACTCAACTCGCAGTCTGTTTATGTGCTCGAACATATAATGGTTCGGGGTTCTGACTCCAAAATGACTATTTTTTAAAACTTACTCCAAAATACACCCGTCAGTAAAAAAAATAGTAATTTTGGATTCAGAAACCCGGGTTGGAACATATACAATGAAACTGGGTCAATGTTGAAAAACACGGTTATGGGGGATTCCCTGGGTGAAAACAACTCCAGTCCTTGGTATACATTTACACAACCATGTTTCATTCTAGTGATTTTACTTATAGTAAGTTTGTATAATTGTTTTTTTTTTTTTTTACAAATACTTGAAAGTTACGGCGGCGTATGGGCCTGAAATAAATGTGTGTATTGTCCAATCAATGCATTAGCAGAGAAATATCCTTTTTATTTCCGTAGTACAAACATGCCTTAGTGTGAACGTGGATCGACGAGCATTTTTTCTTCTTCAATAACTTCCGAAGTAACCGGTCCTATACATCTGCGAAATTATCACTTGATAGTCCAGAAATACACCCAGTTGAAATGCTAGTCTACATAATAACTAACGCAGACTTTCTTTGAGCTGAGTATTACTTCTCGGCAGAAAATTAGCTTTCTTTTCTATCGTCAGGACCTAGTGAGAACACGGCGAAGCAGCCCGTAAACTCTAACCGTTATAAGCCTATGGTCCATGATATATTAACAACCTAGACACTTAACATATTTTCACACCCAGAGGCACACATCTATTGGGCCTATGTTATTTCTCACTGCCATTTTTAACACGCTTAAAAAAGAATGGTATATTTTACATAACATATTTTAATTTTTCAGCATGTTCACGATTTATACTAAGTTATAAACGAGTGTAATTGTATGCATGGGCATGGAGTCTTGAGAGGCTATTTCTCTTCACTGACACTATATCTGCATGGAATCCCCCGACCAACCAATCGATGAAGAACCATCTACAGTAGAAGACATAGATTCAGAGGAAACTCACGCGAAATCTTACCAAGAAGAGAACAGTTTTCATTTTGACGAAAATTGCTCACAAAATGATGATGAAGGTATTATAGTAACACTACCTGATATAAATAAAATAATGATGGGGTTACTTTAGTAACACCCACTAATGTATGTGAAATAATGATGGGGTATCATTCCAAATTCTTAAGGCTTTTATTCATTCACACTGTTTCTAATTCTTAAGTTTTCCTTCCAAGTTCGTAAGTCTTTTTTTTATTCACAATGTCTCTGATTCTTAAAGGTGGGGAAATCTCTAGAAATACATAGGGATTATCGTCGATAGCAACCTTCAAAGTGCTTAAAACATTTCACGTCAATTACCTCCAGTGACCCTCAAGCTAATAAAATCAGACAGAAGTATGTCCTTTCAGTGGCTTATCTGTGTAGCCATTTTCCCGTTTTAGGATGACGTGATGTTGGTATAGCTATTTTTAGATCAATAATGACGTATTTTTACCGCTCTCTAATGTATAATGGTAGATTTAGGTCCAAAAAAACATGGCCACAAATTTGAAGTGGGAAGATTGTCTCCAAATATATAGGTCAGTATGCAACCCCGCGCCATTGCTCAGCCAGCCATTGGCTAAATTGCATCACATGACTATTCTATAACGCACTTAATTTTTTATTCAACAATAATTGGATAAAACTAATGAAAAAATGGTGGCGGCCTTGTGAACGGCCTATGGAGCTTATTCTATATTGTAACGCCACCTTCAAATTTCAATTATTCGCTTACGAGGGGACAAAACATACATCGGACAGTTGTTTTTGACTAAATGAACTCTACTCTTTCCATCTAAACTAGTCTAAAGCTTAGATTTTCTTTCCCTTTAAAAGCCCACTTGCCGCCGTAACCTGTTTGACATTTGTTAAGAAAACAAATTTGCACCAGCTTACCACAGCTAAAACCACTAAAGTTAAACATAGCACACATAAAGCATGTCCAATTAGGTTCACAATGTATAAATGAGGGTGAAAAGCAAACGAAGAATCGAAGCTCGATTACAACAACAACACCGATCAGTGTTTGTTAACTTAAGTGTTGGATTACCTTCGTCCAAGCGTTTTTGTCTGTGGTTTGCACTCGGCAGGCTTTTATAGTCCCTCTTACTCGATCGTTAGTATGTATTTCTTAGATAAAGTTCGTAAAATTATACTTTGTCGTTAGATTGCCCACACGACTCGAACCATTACGGCACTTTTGCACACGACCCGGCTCGAAGTTTGTTGACTTAAAATTCAAATTAAAAATACAAAATGACGTCCAAACTTTTAAATTTTGGTAAAAATAGAAAGTTCCTAACTTATATTGTCTGGGAAAAATACAGAAAACGGTCGTTTTTTTTAATGTAAACAATATTCCGGATTTTCGCGGAAAGTGGGTCTTTAAGCATTTATTTACATGACGTTTCGTTACTTGACACGAATCAATCATCTTTCCGCAACAGGGCCACACATTTAATATAGTTTTTTAGTCCATATCCGATGGAGATATGTTGAATTACAGTTATGTATTAATCGTAGATCAGGTATTTATATTTGCACCCCCCCCCCCCACCGTTTCTTATACAATTAACCTTGTCAGCGCCCTCATCTAGTTAAAAAAAATCATTCACTGATGGGACCAAACGTCTCCTTTGACCCTAACTTAAATTTTGGATCCATAACTTACTTTCTTTATGAGAATTTCTAAAAACATATATTTTTTTTATTTTGTACTTCTTTGTTGTGATACCAATGATTTCAGCTATAAATTACTTTCCAGGCGCCGAGGCTTTTGAGGAAAGTAATCACAATGAGTATTCTTATATCTGCCTTGTCAACTGTAAAGGGCCAATAATCATCAACAGCCAAAGAACAGTAATACACCATTTCCATAAAAGCACCGGCATCCGACAAACGTGCCATGAACCTGAAGATTTAGATGGTATGTCATAACTTCAACGTATAAATCGAGTTTAGGGACAACCCTTTATGTCATACCCGAAACTGAGAGATCTACTGCGCAAGTCCGTTTGAGACAGTCTCCTGGATCTCAAAAGTCTACCGGGCATGTCTTAAAACACCGCCATCCTCGAAACAGAGTTGACACCAAGGAGTATAGATCTATACTCCTTGGTTGACACATCCTTCACACTATTTCTGTCATCCAATCCATTGACTTTTAAACATATTTTTATGTCATACTTCATAACGATATGTTGAGCCATTCACGTCAGGTATTTTCCATCATCCTATTATTTAAGTCTATTTTGATTGATCTTAAAGTTGAAACTTGATAAAACTAGCTGGAAAGAGTCTGACAGTGACACTGAGTGACACTGACAGTGACACAAGACGTCAAAAGTGTCCCTTCAAACTCACACCATACCCGAAACTGAGTGAGGTTACGTATAGCCTACTTACTGGTAAGCTATTTCCATTTACACAACTAGGTGTAAGGTTGTGAGAGGAGATGATTATAGACACATATTAATATTATATACGTACCGGTAGGCTATATCCTGTCAACTGTTGTACCAGAAACTGAAATTCATCAGCCCTGATCGTTATGACTCAATCCAACAACAACAGTCCTAGTAAATCTGTCAACGCCAGACATTAAACCGAGACTGAGAGTGGGGGTAAACCTTAGTGTACATGGATACAGTCCAATGATGTCATACCCCAAACTGAGAGGTGGACAAACCTCTATATACATTTGAATCTAACAGTCCAATGATGTCATACCCCAAACTGAGAGGCTGAGAAACCTTTATATACATTTGAATCTAACAGTCCAATGTTGTCATACCCCAAACTGAGAGGCTGAGAAACCTCCATATACATTTGAATCTAACAGTCCAATGATGTCATACCCCAAACTGAGAGGCTGAGAAACCTCTATATACATTTGAATCTAACAGTAACAGTCCAATGTTGTCATACCCCAAACTGAGAGGCTGACAAACCTTTATATACATTTGAATCTAAAAGTCCAATGTTGTCATACCCCAAACTGAGAGGCTGTTAACAAACACAGGGGGAGTGGTAACCACCAACACCCCATTATCTTCCTTTGTAACCACCAACACCCCATTGTCTTCCCTTGTAATCACCAACACCCCACTATCTTCCTTTGTAACCACCAACACCCCACTATCTTCCTTTGTAACCACCAACACCCCACTATCTTCCTTTGTAACCACCAACACCCCACTATCTTCTCTTGTAACCACCAACACCCCACTATCTTTCTTTGTAACCACCAACACCCCACTATCTTCCTTTGTAACCACCAACACCCCACTATCTTCCCTTGTAACCACCAACACCCCATTATCTTTCTTTGTAACCACCAACACCCCACTATCTTCCTTTGTAACCACCAACACCCCACTATCTTCCTTTGTAACCACCAACACCCCACTATCTTCTCTTGTAACCACCAACACCCCACTATCTTTCTTTGTAACCACCAACACCCCACTATCTTCCTTTGTAACCACCAACACCCCACTATCTTCCCTTGTAACCACCAACACCCCATTATCTTTCTTTGTAACCACCAACACCCCACTATCTTCCCTTGTAACCACCAACACCCCATTGTCTTCCCTTTTAACCACCAACACCCCACTATCTTCCTTTGTAACCACCAACACACCATTATCTTTCTTTGTAACCACCAACACCCCACTATCTTCCCTTGTAACCACCAACACCCCATTGTCTTCCCTTTTAACCACCAACACCCCACTATCTTCCCTTGTAACCACCAACACCCCCACTATCTTCCCTTGTAACCACCAACACACCATTATCTTCCCTTGTAACCACCAACACCCCACTATCTTCCTTTGTAACCCCCAACACCCCACTATCTTCCCTTGTAACCACCATCACACCCACTATTCTTCTATTCAACCACCATCACACCCACTATTCTTCTATTCAACCACCATCACACCCACTATTCTTCTGTTTAACCACCATCACACCCACTATTCTTCTGTTAACCTCCACTATTCTGTAGACTTCTGTTCGATCACCAACTTCCTACAATCCTCCCTTGCCACCAGGGGGCCTCGGTGGTCCAGTAGGTAGAGTAGTAGACGCTCAATCCAAACAGCCTTGGGTCGCGGGTTCGAATCCCACTCAGTCCAAAAAAATTGGAAAATTTTCTGCCTGGGTTTTCGCTTGAACGACCTATGTGGGATGGTTGCCAGTTATCAACGGAAGGTCGTGGGTTTCCTCCGGGCATAGAGCCCGGTTTCCTCCCACAATGTAACTTGCAACGCCGCCATATAAGTGAAATAATCAAACAATCAATCAATCCTACAATCCTCCCTTGCCACCAGGGGGCCTCGGTGGTCCAGTAGGTTAGAGTGATTATCCCTCAGTCTCACACAGACCTTCTATTGATGCCGCACAGGTTCGATTCCCACTCAGACCAAATAAAACATGGGTTTTAGTAAAATAAAAAAAGCATTGATATATATTAATATAACAACAGGTACACATTTGTGATAAAAAAAACTCTTGAAAAGAGACAAAAAGAAGTTCTGGAGCCAAAAGGGAATATTACATAAACCAATAGGGCTGCCATGTTATGCAACAGGTGATGTCAGAAATGGTACGTGAAACACCGTCTGCCCATAAGGTATATACTCTGAAAGAATTGTCAAGATTGGATCAAAAATCTTCAAGTTATGGAGCGGAAGGGAACGAAGATATAGACTAAGAGAGAATATTACATAATCCAATGTAGAAGTCATATTATGCAATCGACAATGTCCTACATGGTTCATGACACACCTTCTACCCACAAAGTATATGTTGTGAAAGAATTGTAAAGATTAGATCAAAACTCTTCAAGTTATGGAGCGGAAGGGAATCCGGACCGGACGGACGGACGGCGCTGGTAATACCATAATACGACCAACTTTTTTTTAAGTCGGTCGTATAAAAATTAAAAATTTCTGTGTGGATTTTTCACTCTGTCCCCGTATGTGGAAGAGTTGCCAGGTACTCGCAGAAGGTTGTGGGTTTCTTCCTGGCAATGAGCCCGGTTTTCTCCCCCATTAAACCTGGCAACGCCGCCATATCAGTGAAATAATCTATAATGCGGGGTAAAACATCAATCAACCAGGCCCCCCGCCACCACGAAATTGGCTTCACATGACTATTCTGAACATCTGGATTTAAGGTATTGACATCCATCCATATGATCTCGTCTAGATTTAGTGTTTTTCCATTTCCACTGATTAAATGTTTGAGATAGAGAAAAAAGATCGAATTTTACGGAAACTATAAAGACCTGGCTCACCAAAGCAGCTAAGAACAAGAGAACGAGATATATTTATGGGATATATTGATATATAGTGGAAAACAGAAAAAAAACGAGTCGATTAAGAAGTAATGGTCATAAAATGTGCATACCTCAAGATCTAATTTTGGTTATTCAAAATAATAATAAAAAAAAAATTTATTGCAAAACTTGAAACAAAAAAGTCAAATATTCGAAAAAGGAGTCCAGGTCTAGAAAAAAAATGGACCGTATGAAAAAGTGGATATTAGAGGTCAAGGAACAAATTGAGATAAAATAAAGCTAATAATTGTAAAAGATATCAAAGCATAGATCAAAATTTGAGACCATTGAAAGGAGTGGGCTGAATTATGTTGCTCTCGATATTATTTAACGTATATCACAATGCCAGGTTAAGCGCGTGAGGAAATCTCTGACCCCCAGGGGTTACCAGCAAAATCTTCCATATAAGGCATTTGGGTGGCAGGCACCTAAGAAATTATGGATGCACGGATTTGTGTTGGTGCAAGAGATTACCAACTTGGCAGTTAAGATCAGAAAAAAGATTTGAGTTCAAACATTTTCACTGGAGTCAAAATGATTTCAACTTGAATTGAACTATTATTATTTAATTCCAAGTGGACTGGAGGTCTTTCCATCTGGACTTGGTGCCGACATCTGGACTGGAGGTCTTGTCATCTGGACTTGGTGCCGACATCTGGACTGGAGGTCTTGACATCAGTACTGAAGGAATAACCATCTGGACTTGGTGCCGACATCCGGACTGGAGGTCTTGACATCAGTACTGAAGGAATAACCATCTGGACTTGGTGCCGACATCCGGACTGGAGGTCTTGTCATCTGGACTTGGTGCCGACATCTGGACTGGAGGTCTTGTCATCTGGACTTGGTGCCGACATCTGGACTGGAGGTCTTGACATCAGTACTGAAGGAATAACCATCTGGACTTGGTGCCGACATCTGGACTGGAGGTCTTGACATCAGTACTGAAGGAATAACCATCTGGACTTGGTGCCGACATCCGGACTGGAGGTCTTGACATCAGTACTGAAGGAATAACCATCTGGACTTGGTGCCGACATCTGGATTGGAGGTCTTGTCATCTGGACTTGGTGCCGACATCTGGACTGGAGGTTTTGACATCAGTACTGAAGGAATAACCAACTGGACTTGGTGCCGACATCTGGACTGGAGGTCTTGTCATCTGGACTTGGTGCCGACATCTGGACTTGGTGCCGACATCTGGACTGGAGGTCTTGACACCAGTACTGAAGGAATAACCATCTGGACTTGGTGCCGACATCTGGACTGGAGGTCTTGTCATTTGGACTTGGTGCCGACATCTGGACTGGAGGTTTTGACATCAGTACTGAAGGAATAACCAACTGGACTTGGTGCCGACATCTGGACTGGAGGTCTTGTCATCTGGACTTGGTGCCGACATCTGGACTTGGTGCCGACATCTAGACTGGAGGTCTTGACACCAGTACTGAAGGAATAACCATCTGGACTTGGTGCCGACATCTGGACTGGAGGTCTTGTCATCTGGACTTGGTGCCGACATCTGGACTTCAGATCTTGCCATCTGATTAATTCAACGATTGATTGGTCTATTACACCGCACTCAAGATTATTTCACTTATATGGTGTGCCAAGTTTAGTGGTGGGGGGGGGGGGGGGGGAAGACAAGGGCTCCTTGCCCAGAGAAAACCCCCGACCACCAGCAAGTATCTGGCAAACTCTTCTATATATATTTAGGATCACTAAAACACACAGACACGGGCACAGGGAAAATCTTCTTGTCTAAAATAACCATGGAGACAAGTTTCTAATTGTGTTAAAAAAGAAATGTATCACTCTTCTATATACTCTAACATATACATGTACATCTTGCCATCTGAACAGAAGGAAATAGGTGGGTGACGTGTGTTGAACAAAAGGATACAGTGATAGAAGGGTTGATGAACAGAAGAATATTGGTAGTTGGACAGGAGAGTTGGTTTAATTTTGACAGCCCGTTTAAAATATATCAGTAGGCTACTAAATTGTGAATTTAGTTAGTTTCACTAATACTGAAAATTAGTTCTTAACATGGACAATTCACCAATTCATTTCTTCGAGACATATTTTTAAAATCAAAAGGCCTACTGACAGGGAAATCAGTGTCTCTAAATTCATTAATAATAATTCACCAGCTAATTCAGTAATCGTCACCTACATATATTTCAGATTTTACAAATTGTAGGTGTATTGTTTTTCTTTATAACCCTGGACTTATTACTCTTTAGAATGTAAATAGGGGGGGCTACATGTATTTTCATGTCAGTATAGGTCTACAATTAATTAACATACTTATAATTGATAAAAACATTTCAATTGAAACCAAAATAATTAATATACCTGTTATATATGCCTATGAATTTAATCAGTTTCGGATATGTCATTGTACATGTAACTGTCAATGTCAGGCGTCGCACCGTTCAACTGTCAATACACGCATTTAAACTGATCATAATTTAATCCAACTATCTTCTGTTATTTGAAGAAATTGTTGCTGAGTTACGCCGTGATTGAAACAGATGATGTTGTATGAAAATAAGGGATCTGTTTTAATGAAGACTTGTGAAATCCGCTCACATTGTACGTTTTAATAACTTACTGAACTCAAGCAGGAGTATGACAGTCACTTAGGCATGCGCAGTCTATGCTTACAAGTTTGTGTTAGTTTTGTTTTTACTGACATTGGTACACATGCGCTATGAAAGCTCTCAGTTTCGGGTATGACATAAAGGGTTGTCCCGAGTTTAGGTTCTGAAATCTAATGGCGAATTGCATTGTGGGTATAAAGGTGAGTCTTACTTTGAGGAGACCCCCCTCGTTACACGTCTTGGTAGAGACAAACATGGCTACACGTCTATATATATATTTTTCTGTGCATCATTCCGATCCCAAACCTCCACTAAACCCCATAACACATTGCCCTAGAATCCAATGATCTCATTGAGTAGTTGATTCCATTTTAGATTTAGATAACAGATTCTACATTGCACAGACCGTTTCGTGCCAAGAATTGCTTTTTGGTTTCCTACATGTCAAGTATAGCCAGGAGAGAATGCATAAAGAATGTTGCTTTGTTGTTTTTAGGCAGAATGACTGTGGAGAAAGATGGTTCGACAGACCTAAAAACAAGCGGAATATCACAGCCAAACCACCAAGGTAAAGATCACCCCCACTTTTTAGTTTGGAGGGTTCCAAGTAGGCCTATATGTGAATTAAAGAATAAGATAGATATATTAGAATCAGAAAAGGAATATGTGCGTAGTTTGGTTACATTTTTCCAACGTGGATTTAAGGAAAATACTCACAATGAAAATTCTTATATTGTTGGGATCCTTTTCAGATACCAATGACGTGGAAAAGGACTCGGCAGATGAACACGCAGGGTCTTGTACAGTGCAAGGTATTTTGAAGACAGCTTTTAGATAAATAGAGAATTGAAATAGCAAAACCCTGATGCAATTTTGAAGATGGTTTTGGAAGTCATAAATATAATCAACATCAAATTTTCTTTTATATTGCAGGAAGTTATCACGGCGTCAGGGCGGATGATGATGATGGTAGCTATGTACAGGGACTTGTCTTTACGAAATCGTTACTACTTTTGAAGGAATCACATGTCGTGTTTTTGGTGGGTGACGCTGGTGAAGGGAAGACCGCTACCATTACCGCTCTAGGAAAATATTACCATCAGCTACAGTACAAAACTGTTAATATCAAAACGATTGACGAGCTGGAAATACTTTCTCTCAATCCGGAGAAAGTGTTCGCGATTTGCGAAAACGTTTTCGGTGATAAGTACCTGTCACCAGAGCGGTTGAATTCTTGGGCTATACTTCCATCAGCCAGCGTTTTGGCTTATTTAGAATCTGGGTTATTAAAGCTTGCTTTGGGGAGTTCCTCACATAACTGGCTCAATTGTCATTTGGGATTCCAAGGAAACCGTCTCTTTCAGCATCCAATATTTGTCACTTCAGACAACCTGGATGTAGAAGAGAAGAATAAGTTGATTGAATCGTATATGCAGAACGGTGGTCGGGAACTAGCTGCAAACATTCGAAGTACCATCTTATTGGTTCAGAACCCAATAGCGTTTCCATATACGTGTAAGCAACTAGTTAAAGTAGACATTGATGACCTCAACTCGTACACTGCTCCCCAGATCACAGAAGTGTTTCAGAACCCTTTGGCTGTAGCTAACCGACAAATGCAACACTTATCTCAAAACGCACCCTTGAAGTTTGCCTGTTTTGTTATATTGATGCTTCAGGAAGGATACATAAGGAAGTCACAGTTACATGTTGTTCTCTCCAAGCTTCACGGGGACCAATTTGACGAGAAGATATTCTCTGTTGACCTCTTCCATTCAAACATGTTATCCTCCAGTCCAAAGTACACTCGAGTCACCATCACTGACGACAACGATACAGAATACAGGTTTTCAACAGTTTTTATTTTTGAAGCTGTGATTTACCGATTTGGGACATCAAACATCCGAGAATTTTTGAAGTTGGCACCAAAAGGACTTATTCTTGATAGATGCTTTATAAACGAGTGCCCAAAAGATATTTCCAGAACAGTGAATTTTGTACCTATTCCTGAATATGTCCTGGATGATTTTTTGCATATTTTGACAAAGGAAGTAATTGCAGGTAATGCTATACAAGTTTTTGCCAATAGCTCTATCCAAGATGCAAATGGTCAGAGACGGTGGATTGATCATTTAGATAAGCTTCCAGTTCAAAGTCAGATTGTTTTCTCAAACTCAGATTTTGTCAAAATTTGTGCATCGGAACTGGAATGCAAATTACTTTCAGAATATGTTTTGGATCGAACTCCTACAAGATCTCGGAATCATACACTTTCTCAGGAGATATATTCTTTAGCTGTGCGTGAACAAAACCACTTATTAAGTTACCTTGTACATAAAGGTTTGGATCTGAATGTTTGCAGCGACAGTAGTCAGACACCTTGTCAATTGGCACTAGTTGCCGGTAAAGTCACAGCTCTGCGGATTCTATTACACTTTGGTGCTGACGTCAATCGTATCGAATCGCGTAAAGGGACGGCCCCTTTACATACAGCAGTTAAACGAGATAACGAAGAAATGGTTGATGTTTTATTGCAATTTTCAGCAAATGTAAACTGTGTTGACCGCAATAGAATATCTCCTCTGCATTTGGCCGCTGCTAATGGGAACAGGGTGATCATAGAACTGTTGGTGAAAGCTGGTGCTGATGTCAATATAGAAGACAGATGGGGTAAAACACCTTTACACTATGCTGCTGATGCCAGGGAAGCCACTGTTGTATCCACTCTTATTCATAAAGGTGCAGATGTCCTTTCTGCAGATTGTAACAACCAGTTGCCAATCCATTATGCAGCATTGCGTAAAGATCCCAAGATTATGTACCTGCTGTTACAGGCTCATCCGGAAGCTCACTCCAAGGATGCATGGGGAAAGACCGCCAAGGAGTATGCATTAGAAAATGGTTCATGGGATTGGATAGGATTGGTGGATACTACTGAAGCAATAAGTGAGGCTTGGTTGTTGTGAACCAATGCGAGGGTAACTTTTGCTTACACTGCTCTTTACATAGCCGCACTCATGTGTCTCTATCCTGGTTTACTTACTTTGCCGGTCAGGTAGAGCCACACATTAAACCGCCATTATAAGGGGGAGATAACTCATTAGGTCAATTGTTATGCTATGCTTTACAAAGAGCGATTTAACAGTTTAACAACGGATTTCGAAAAAATCAACTGGTTCAACTGGTGAAAAGAGGAAGTTTCAAAGATATAGTAGGCAGTAATAGCTGCACGGTAGTTGAGATTAAGAATAGTTAAGACTTAGCTTAAAGTTGAAATCAGAAGTCCTTCCAAATAATTCATTCAAAAGCAGTAACTACTCTTTACATAGTTATACTGTTGGGTTTTTTTGAGGAGTATTGTAGTCAGCATTTGAGTAAATAATCCCACAGCGAGATTGCCATGGTATTTGGGGTTAATGCACAACCGGGTCAGTATTTATTATGCAATTATCGTCATTTGATGTAAATCCAAATAACTGTAGCGTTACATATTGCCAATAGTTATAAACAAAACTGTTTTAAAACGGGTGTGAAATTTGTTTTATGGGACCCCGCCCAAAACTTAAATAAAAAAGCATCGAAACAATCCTTCAAAAGTGGTAAAAATGGATATTATTCACAATGCTTCCTTCAAGTCATAATCTAGAGGTGCAAAGCTTTACACGTTAAACATTTATTAATAGATATAGCAATATCAATCTGGTTCGTGGAATTAAGCACAACTAGATAACATTAAATCATTTAACGGATGAGAGATTTACGTGCAGATGGTCAGTCCAAGTTTCGATTAAAATGTATGATACCAGAAGTCTATGAACAGGTAAGTGTGAAATGTCGCATTACCCCATATTCAGGGCACTGACGCTTTCAGCCTGCTTATACTACACTATGTGACGTTTATGCGCGGTAGATTTTGAAATTGTCAACGGTTGCGCAATTTCAAATCAGAAAATAAATTCATTCTCCACTTACTGCATCTATCGGCAATTCCAGTAACCGCAGTTCGGAGAATGCATTGGTTCTTATGAAAGCTTTACCGAACACGCGACTCTGATATCTCCATTTCGATTCAAATCGTTCCAAACAAGTCTTCTTCGGAAACTTACACCTTTTGCTCCATCAAGTACTGTTGTCATATCTAAAACGCTCGCCATGTTTTTTCTGATGCATCCCATAATAGTTCATAGGAGAAAGTGAAGAAAAGCCACGCTTTCTGACTAACCGAGAGAGGGCTCTGTGTATGGTGACCTCTGGGTCGAAAGGCGCCAATGCCCTGAATACGATGTAATGGGACGCTTCACACTTCCACATTCATAGACTTCTGATGATACTAAATCAAATTCTTAATTTATGAATGGAATTTCCATTTCATTGTTTTCTTATTGTATCCCCTATTGATGGGATGTTTATTCGCGTACATGGGTTTTGATTTTGTAAATACAAGTTTAGATTTTATTTGTAGTTAGAATGTATTATCTTACTTGTAATAATATTGACTCTATAAACGTTTTTATCTTTTCCATGTGTTTCGAGTCTCTCCAAGATTGATATCTGCAGGAAACGCTCGAGTTTATTGGTGTTTTGGGATTATCAGCTCGTCCGATTGATAAGACGAGGAGCTGATTGTGATTTGCATATGTCCATTGTTTTTATAATATCGACATGTGTTTTTCTGAGATCTTACTTGAAACATGCAGTGAATATGTACGTAAGCAGACTTATTGAACAAACAGCCACAAATGTAGCGATGGCACACGCTAAAACACACTGGCACAAGGATTGATTGATTTATTGTTTGGTGTTTTACGCCGCGCTAAAAAATTATTTCACTTATATGGCAGCGTTGCCAGTTTTATCGTGGGAGAAAACCGGGCTCTATGCCCCGGAGGAAACCCACGACCTTCCGGTGCTTTACTGGCAACCATCCCACAGATCGCTCGAGTGAAAACCCAGTCTCATTTTGTTGGGACTGAGTGGGATTCGAACCCGCGACCCATTGGTGAAAGGCTGTTCGGACTGAGCGTCCATCGCTCTACTTACTGAGCCACGGACGCCCCGTAGCACAAGTCCTTCAGACTGAAATAGCCATGGAGACAATTTTCTAATTGTATTAAAGAGAGGTGATATTATATGGTGGCTCTCAGGTTTTAGACTTGTGTCAGAGGAAATCGGGCAACCATTGCACATAGCTCGGTCAAGAGAAAAAAACCCTCAAATTTAAGAGCGTAGTTTTAAGTCAGATTAATTGTTCTTTCCGACTAAATATAAAACGTTTTTTCGTGATGAATTGACTGAATAAAGTTGGCCAAACGGGTTTTATGAAACATTCTCCACAGGTTTTGGCAGGTTGTCCTTCGTCAATCTGACTTAAAAGTCGAGATGCTGGGGGGGGGGGGGGGGGGGGGGGGGGGGGGTTGTTTGTATTGGCGCTTTCCATCAAAATGTGATGATTTGCGCCAAAAAAAGGGATGTAAGCGGCTTAAATCAATCTTGTGTGGACTAGGGGAAGTGGGACCATTCTATAAACATCGGAAGCGATGGCACCGTCGCAGATAAGTGGCTAAGGCTTGGAAAACTTGATTATGTTTTCTTGCGGGGGTCAAAATGTTGTCCATTGTTGGGTTGAAAATACCAGCTTTGATCATACGTCGAGATGCTCATTGAAAAGAGCTCTTTTTAAGTCGTGATGCTCATTGAAAAGAGCTTTTTTCAATGAGCATCTCGACTTTAGTCCGATTGGTCCTTCGTGTAATGCGTATCGGAATACATGGGAGGGGAGGGGGGGGGGGGAGTCGATAGCAAATCGTCAAACACCCGTAAGCCGCCGCTCTATTTCAAATAATTAGTCGCAAGTTTGGGAGCTAGTTGAAATATTGTTTTTCAGTGAAATACATTTATAATTATTTCATAAATTGTTGCAAATCTACATGGACATATGGTTCCAATTTCGAATTAATAACATCAACATGTAATTAATTTCACAAAGCGCTTTGTATTCCTTAATGTTAATTGCCACATGGCATAGCCCGACTAATCAGCCTCTGTAGTGCTGAGAATCTGACGCACTCCCTGATGTATGCACCACAAAATATAGAAATAAAGGAAAAACACAAAGACAAGATTTCTCGGCGACATATGGGATGGATAGACGACGCCAATTTTACTCGCCTGCACAAACAATCTCAGTTGATTTCCCCGAGAAAAAAGGTGAATACAGAGACTATTTTCCCGGCAAATTGATCACTTTTAAAAACATATGAAGCAGTTGGTAGTAGGGTACAGCTAAGACAAAACGTTAAGCAGTCATTTGGAGTCATTAGTTTGTTTGTAGCGGCTCTTCTGGAAATGTATCTGCCCATGATTTTCGATTTACTGATAACTCTTAAATAGCGAAATGATGGTAAAAATCTTATTTTCCAATTCTTTTAATAGAGCCTGATTATATCCAAACCCATAACGCGAGGCTTTACGAGAGCTTCCATGCCCTAGATAACGAGGTTGTACTACAAAACAGAAAAAAAAATTCTGCCCAAAAATTTGTTTTTGTTTTGGGGATTATTCTTTCTTGAAAGTTGAGAATCCTGGAGCCCCAAAACGACAAGAGGCCCTTTCTCGGTGTTATATTCTAAATACAAGGGGTCTATATGGTCGGTTAAAGTGATAGTCCCTCAGTCCGATTGATTGACTGATTGTTGATGTTTTACGTCTGGTTCAAGACCATTTCACTTATATGGCGGTGTTGCCAGTTTTAGCGTGGGCAGAAAGAGGGCTCTATGCCCGGAGGAAACCCATGACCTTCCGGTGGTAACTGGCAACCATCCCACATAGGTCGTTCGACCCTCAGTCCGAAACAGGCCTCCCATCGATGCGTCGCTGGATCGAATCTCACTCTGACCAAATAAAAATTGAATGTTTTTTTTACTCGAACTCCTAATGTGGAAGAGTTGCCGGGTACAAAGGTCGACAAAGTGCCCGTGGTTTGCTTCCCCACCAAACCTGACAACGCCGCCATGTAACGGGAAATAATCTTCGGTGCGACGAATTAAAGCATCAATCAATCCATCTGAATAACCAGGGTCTGTCAAATTTGATGATCTCAAACTCACTTCATGACTCTGTTTAAGCTGGATACATTATTGGTGTATTTTAACGTAAATATATAGCTAATTACAAGCTACATTGCGCGCTCGTATATTCAAAACATAAATCTTTTGTAAATGTTCGTAAAAAGTGGCATGCGCTGCCAAAATTCACACTTTTTTCATAATTTTGGATCGCCACGACAGTAAGAGGCTTTGAAGGCCATGGAAAAACTAAATGATTGGCGTTGGAATGAGGAAAATCCATATAGTATGTGGCCTGTACGAACCGAAACGTGTTCGAAAAGTAAACAAATTTAAATAACCGGGACGACCATTCATTCATTCTAAGTCAAAGTTAGTTCAACACAATATTTTGTGGTACATTTTCGAGACTAGAGGCATTAAAAAGCTTCTGAAATACACGTCTTGAGAAAAATAGCCAATAATTTCAACATTCTGTTTTAACGTCAAAATATCAAATTTTTGGCAGCTCATGCCACTTTAACGTAAACTCTCAGGAACACTTAAAGCTTCTAAATGTATTCAACCCTCTAAAATATCAACATTTTGACAGCTCATGCAAATCCAATCTGACTAAAGTCGAGATGCTCATTGAAAAGAGCATCTCAACTTTAGTCAGATTGATGCAAATCTATCGTCAACTATGGGTTCGAGATGGGGCCTTTCGTTTCAATACCTTTGCGAGACATCTGCAGAACGCTGTGGCTAAATGCATTTGGACACAGTAGAGTGCATGGCGTCACTAAACAGTTGAAGATTCCAGTTTGGCTGTTGTTGTTCATATAGCACACGCCCATTTCATATTACTACTGGCGTTCTGTGAGTATCCACATTGTGATTTAGTGTGTGTGAATAAGCAAGACTCGTCCATTAATTACACAATTAGCGCTAGGCTATAGTGTCATATCTACAACAACAACTTACATGATAATATGCCAGACTCAAAATCACCTGTTAAAGGGATTGAATTTAGTTTGTGTCTGCAATAGAAAGATTGTTGTCAACGTGTACAAATTGTCCAAACTGGTTTGCTCTCTTCTGCCAAACATTATACAGTTAGGCCTACATGTATTTCACCTCTTGGGATATTTAGAGTTACATCCCCTTGCGGGGGTATGTGACTAAACCACGACCAGAAAACTTCAAGTAAGAAATAGTAGTAAGAAGATTTCCTAACGTTACTACCAACACTAATTTATAATTTATTGTAGTTATTTACAAAAATACTTTAAGTGCTCAATGATGTTTAAAAGCTTCACGTGGATGGCTTTTTATCTGGCGCGGCTACATGTAGGTTGTTACTGGCTAAGTAATGCATTCGTTTTAAGTGACAAAAATCAACCAGCCAGCCTTAATGACAATCAACCAGCCAGCCTTAATGACAATCAACAAACCAGCCTTAATGACAATCGATCAATCAGCTTTTAATGACAATCAACCAGCATTAATGACAATGAACCAGCATTAGTGGCAATCAGCCAACCAGCCATAATGGCAATCAACCAATCAGCATTAATGACAACCAGCCAACCAGCATTAATGACAATCAACCAGCCAGCATTAATGCCAATCAACCAATCAGCATTAATGGCAATCAACCAACCAGCCTTAATTGCAACCAACCAACCAACATTAATGACAATCAACCAGCCAGCATTGATGGCAATCAACCAACCAGCCTTAATTACAACCAACCAACCAACATTAATGACAATCAACCAGCCAGCATTGATGGCAATCAACCAACCAGCCTTAATTACAACCAACCAACCAGCATTAATGCCAATCAACCAATCAGCATTAATGCCAATCAACCAACCAGCATTAATGACAATCAACCAATCAGCATTGATGACAATCAACCAATCAGCATTAATGGCAATCAACCAACCAGCCTTAATTACAACCAACCAACCAACATTAATGATAATCAACCAGCCAGCATTGATGGCAATCAACCAACCAGCCTTAATTACAACCAACCAACCAGCATTAATGGCAATCAACCAATCAGCATTAATGACAATCAACCAGCCAGCTTTAATGCCAATCAACCAATCAGCATTAATGGCAATCAACCAACCAGCCTTAATTACAACCAACCAACCAACATTAATGACAATCAACCAGCCAGCATTGATGGCAATCAACCAACCAGCCTTAATTACAACCAACCAACCAGCATTAATGCCAATCAACCAATCAGCATTAATGGCAATCAACCAACCAGCCTTAATTACAACCAGCCAACCAGCCTTAATTACAATCAACCAACCAGCATTGATGACAATCAACCAGCCAGCATTAATGCCAATCAACCAATCAGCATTAATGACAACCAACCAACCAGCCTTAATTACAACCAGCCAACCAGCATTAATGACAATCAACCAGCCAGCGTTAATGACAATCAACCAACCAGCATTGATGACAATCAACCAGTCAGCATTAATGACAATCAACCAACGAGCATTGATGACAATCAACCAGCCAGCATTAATGACAATCAACCAACCAGCCTTAATGACAATCAACCAGCCAGCATTGATGACAATCAACCAACCAGCCTTAATTACAACCAACCAACCAGCATTAATGCCAATCAACCAATCAGCATTAATGGCAATCAACCAACCAGCCTTAATTACAACCAGCCAACCATCATTAATGACAATCAACCAACCAGCATTGATGACAATCAACCAACCAGCTTTATTGCCAATCAACCAATCAGCTTTAATGTCAATCAACCAACCAGCCTTAATTACAACCAACCAACCAGCATTAATGACAATTAACCAGCCAGCGTTAATGCCAATCAACCAATCAGCATTAATGATAACCAACCAACCAGCCTTAATTACAACCAGCCAACCAGCATTAATGACAATCAACCAGCCAGCGTTAATGACAATCGACCAACCAGCATTGATGACAATCAACCAGTCAGCATTAATGACAATCAACCAACGAGCATTGATGACAATCAACCAGCCAGCATTAATGACAATCAACCAACCAGCCTTAATGGCAATCAACCAACCAGCCTTAATGGCAACCAACCAACCAGCATTGATGACAATCAACCAGTCAGCATTAATGACAATCAACTAACGAGCATTGATGATAATCAACCAGCCAGCATTAATGACAATCAACCAACCAGCCTTAATGGCAATCAACCAACCAGCCTTAATGGCAATCAACCAACTAGCTTGAATGACAATCAACCAACGAGTCTTAATGGCAATCAACCAACCAGCTTTAATGTCAATCAACCAGCCAGCATTAATGACAATCAACCAACCAGCCTTAATGGCAATCAACCAACCAGCCTTAATGACTTATCAACCAACCAGCCTTATTGACAATCAACCAACTAGCCTTAAAGACAATCAACCAGTCAGCCTTAATGGAAATCAACCAACCAGCCTTAATGACTTATAAACCAGCCATAATGACAATCAACCAACTAGCCTAAATGATAATCAATCAATCAGCTGCAACCAGCTAGCCTAAAATAACAACCAGCCAGCCAGCTATTACTGCTCTAATTCGATGGTGGCGTAAAATGGCATTCGATCGATCACTGAGGCTCCATTTCTCAATTCTACTTGAAAATCCTACCTTTGTTGCAGGTTTTTAGAAGCGTTTTGTTGGATCCTTAAGAAAATGATGGTCCCGTTTCAGCAAATATTGTCATTCACTATGACAGGTAAGAATACCTTGGTATATAAAGGGTTATTTTATAGTATATATTCAGTCAAACTCAAGATTATTCCATTTTTATGGCGGCGTTACCAATCAGGTTCCAGGTGGAGAGGAAATATTTGCACGGGTGGAAATTCACCACCGTTTGCGTGTACTTGTCAAACTGGGCGAGCGAAAACCCGCTCAGAATTTCTTCACTTATTTCTTTATTTCAATTTTGGAATTGTTGGAATTTATCTTAAAAGGTAATGTTGAATTCAATGGTGAAATTTTTCAGGAAATGTAAGGATGTGCTGTGAGAGAACGCTTTAGTCCCAACTTTGCCTTCATTTTTTATGGCTGAGAAAGAGAGTGACATACTTCGCAAATGCCACAAAACTATCTGTCTAAATGATATTTTTCTTTTTATCATGTGACAGGATACGTTAGAAGACCTTCATATTCTCAATAACTCTCCATATCCGCATGATCCCAGCATTAAACTACAGCCTACTGTTGATCAAACTTCTGTGGATTTTTCGGATGTATCTATCCACAAGGGTCATAAATATCAAACGACTTTGTATCTACATTACAAAGAATTTTTCAAAATCAGCTGCTACATGCTCAGTCATACAAATAATCCACTTACTTTAAAGGGATCCATTAAGTCTCATGTGTTTAGACTCTACAGAAACTTTTTATTAATCAGGCTTATACTTTGCTTCTTAAGGCCCTTCTACTCATGGAGTATTCTGCCTTAAGTCACGATACAAACTCCATGTATACGTACCAGATGTATACGAATCTTGCAACAAATATCAAATGTCATAGAACCTTTATTGCGACTCCTTTATCATCGTATATTTTATCAGGTGCAAAAATGTCACAAAAAAAACGTAGGAGAAATTATCTACGGCAAAGAGCCGCTTACCATTTATCGGACTCAGATATGTTGCGCCCGTGACACAGCATTTCATCACTCAAGGACAATTTCGAAATCATTCCAATTGAAAAAATCATTCTTGTCACCTCCGCTGCAGATACCAAGCACAAATGTTTGGAAAGGTTAAGTTTTTGGATTCAAACACTACAAACTGTTTACCCTTTGGGTTTGAACTTGTGCCCGGAAAGTTGTCGGAAAAATCATACTATTTTTGTTTCAGTATAACAAGGTCAGCATGAATATGGCCTAGATTATAGTAGAAGAAAACTAACCACTTAAAATAAAATGGCTCGACCTCTAAGCCAAAGGCCATTCATTACTTATAAAAAGAGTTTGAAAGATCTACTAGCCAGGGCTATACTCCCTTGTCAGTTTTTAGCCCGCCGTCATTCTGATGGAGGGCTATTCAAATCGCTTTTCCGTGGTCCGTCGTCCGTCCGTTATTTTTTGGCTTGTTACCTTTATTCCAAGAAAACTACCAGTCCAATCTTAATCAAACTTGACATAGATCATCACCCTATGGTCTAGTTGTGCACCGTACGTTTTCATCTCATTTGCATATTCAATGTGCCCACCAGGGGGCGATATTTTTTTTTTTTGTTACCTTTATTCCAAGAAAACTACTAGTCCAATTTCCACCAAACTTGGCTCACATTATCTCCATATAGTCTAGTTGTGCATCGTACATTTTCATCTCATTTGCATATAAAATATGGCCGCCAGGGGGCGATGTTGTTTTTCTTTGTTACGTTAATTGCAAGAAAACTTTCGCTGTTACCTTTATTTCAAGAAAACTACCCGTCCAATCTTAATCAAACTTAACATACATCATCACCCTATGGTCTAGTTGTGCACCGTACATTTTCATCTCATTTGCATATAAAATATGGCCGCCAGGGGGCGATGTTGTTTTTCTTTGTTACGTTAATTGCAAGAAAACTTTCGCTGTTACCTTTATTTCAAGAAAACTACCAGCCCAATCTTAATCAAACTTAACATACATCATCACCCTATGGTCTAGTTGCGCACTGTACATTTTCATCTCATTTGCATATTCAATATGGCCACCAGGGGGCGATATTGTTTTTTTTTTGTTACCTTTATTCCAATAAAACTACCAGTCCGATTTTCACCAAACTTGGCTCACATTATCTTCATATAGTCTAGTTGTGCATCGTGCATTTTCATCTCATTTGCAAATTCAATATGGCCGCCAGGGAGCGATGTTGTTTTTCTTTGTTACCTTTATTCCAAGAACCTACCTGTCCAATCTTAATCAAACTTAGCATACATCATCACCCTATGGTCTAGTTGTGCACCGTACATTTTCATCTCATTTGCATATTCAATATGGCTGCCAGGGGTCGATATAATTTTTTTGTTACTTTTTTCCAAGAAAACTACCAGTCTGATTTTCACCAAAATTGGCTCACATTAACTCCATATAGCCCTGTTGTGTACTGTACATTTTCATCTCATTTGCATATTCAATATGGCCGCCAGGGGGCGATGTTGTTTTTCTTTATCTTTATTCCAAGAAAATTACCTGACATTAATCAAACTCAACATACATTATCACCCTATGGATTAGTTATGCACTGTTCATTTTCATCTCATTTGCATATTCAATATGGCTGCAGGAGGACGATATTGTTTTTTTGTTATTTTTATTCCAAGAAAACTACTGGTCTGATTTTGACCAAACTTGGCCCACATTATCTCCCTATTATCTAGTTGTGCACCCTACATTTTCATCTCATTTGCTTATTAAATATGGCCGCCAGGAAGCAATGTTGTTTTTTAACCAAATTTGAAAATGAAACTTATTATCATCATTCCAAGAAAACTACTGACCTGATCTTAACCAAACATGACACACATCATCCCTCTAAGTTCTAGCTGTGCACCGTACATTATCATTTCATTATCATATTGGAGATGGTTACCAGGTGGCAATGTTGTTTTCAACCAAAGTTTCAAGGGGAGCTTACTTTGTAATTCACAATTTAATTTTCCTCAACAATAGTTATCTCCCTGGAATAAGATTTTTTATGTAGGCCGCAATTCCTATATCCAGTTATTAACAATCTTTATGAATATGAATAGATGAACGCGGGCGTTAAGATCCCTTTAAGGGATCTCTTGTCTATCTATATATAGGTATTAAAAAGAACAAGAGTTTGAAAGACATGCTGGTCAGGGCTAAACTCCCCTGTCTGCCTTCTACCTAGGTTTTCTGGGAAAGGGTATGGGGGGGGGGGGGCATACTATATAGTCTGACGATATTCTTACTATAGCTTAAGATGCGTAAGAATTGTCAATGTAATACAAAGTGTTCCAGAAAATTCTACTGACTAAGGCCAAGCTCTTGTCAGTCGTCAACCTAATGAAATATCATAGGTTTACTTTATTACAACAATTTATGATGGGGTATAAAGGTCTAAATGATATACCTCTTTTTAACACAATTAGAAACTTGTCTCCGTGGTTATTTTAGACAAGAAGATTTTCCCTGTGCCCGTGTGTTTTAGTGTCCATAAATATATATAGGTATTTCTGATAAAACCCAAATTTTCACTTTCTTTTCTGATGGTCATATTTGGTTTAACCTCAGTTTACCGATATTCTTGTCATTGCTAAAGATCCACACAACCTTGCCAATAGTTAAAAAAAATTCCAGAAAATTCTAATGTTTAATAATCCTGTCTATTTTCAACCTTATGATTTTTTTTGTGGTTTGGTTTATCGCAACAACTTATGGTTTGGAATAACGGTCCAAAAGACATGCCCCTTTTTAAAACAATTAGAAACTTACCGTAATGGTTGTTTTAGTCAAGAAGATTTCCCCTGTGTTTTAAAGTTCATAAATAAATTGGCTATAGAATATTTTGGTGTCACTTGAATGACAAGACAGGATATAATTTCTTACTTTTTTATCGCTGGAACGTGTCAAAGGTGCCACACATCTGATCTATATATTCGTTCCACATATTGTCCCTTTGTGGTAAAGTTTTCCAGAATTGACCGATATTAACATAGGCCCACTAGTGCATTATACAGCCAAGATATTCGTTTTACTACCACGTGATAGTCACAAAGGGTATGGCTTATCATGGTACTAAATTTTGACCTTTTGGCAAATGCCTGTGACCAATTCCTTTGTTTGAGAGGTAAGCCTGATGTATCTGTGCTTCCTTAAAGGTTCTAAGAACTGAAGAATGGGTAGAGTGCATAAAGCTTGATACGGCTAGTCTTCCCTAAAAAGAAAGGGGTTCGAATCCCTACCCCATACAACATAACTGACAGTGTTTCTTTTCGAAATCACCAGAATCCGGTTTCCTCTTACAGGAATCCTGGTAAGCGATATGATATTAAATACGTCGTATAACACCAAAACATAAACAAGTAAGAAAAATACCATGGCCCAAACATCTTAGTTACCGTATGTGGATGAGTTGCCAGGTACTCGCCGAAGGTCGGGAGTTTCATTCCGGCAATGAGCCCAATTTCCTCCCCCACTAAACATGACAAAGCCTCCATATAAGGGAAATAATCTTGAGTGCGGCGTAAAAACATCAATAAATCAATCTGTGTTAGTTAAGATTCAACAAAAAACAACCGTTACCAGCATAACTTCAGTATCTTCTCAGATACGGTTTCCCAATTTGGCAAATAACACATGGCCATAGGCCTACAACATGTTCATATTATAAGCGAATCGGGACTGAAATATCGCACATTTTTATTTTTTACTTAAGTTGAAATAGCTTTCGTGAAATACGCTTCAAAAATATCTGCTACCGGGTAGCTCAATAGTTTTTTAAATGTATATTCCCAGCCACCACATATGTTCAGAATTTTAAGATGACATTTTTTAATTAACTGCATCGAATTGTAAACAGTTTTCAATATAGTTTGCAACACAAAAAACACTCAGTCTCGTTGACAGAGCCCTACACAGTTATTCAAATAGTCTTTTCAGAATTGACCTCCTTCTGCTGCATATATTGGCGATGGAATCGAGGTGATAACTTTCCGAAATGCGATTTCGTGTGTCCAATTTACATAAAACGATACTCAATGGTTCTGATATAAATTGTCGATTTTTAAACTCGCCCACGCTAAATAGTACGTTCACAACTCACCTAACCAAATGAAGACAGTTGGCGTAATCTTTGAGAAACAACACTTAAAGATTGCAGATGACTTGTCGGAAAAAAAAGGGTTTCATCCAAAACCTTTGTGGTCATCATATTATTCCTTATACATCAAACCCCGAGTCAGGATGAACACAAAATTTTGTTATTCCCAAATTCTTTTATTATGACATCTTTACTCACAGCAGATGTCTTCTTATAGCAACAGAAGCCACGTACAGCCTGTAAATATTGGCATTGGGTTAGCAGGCTATTGTGATTAGCGCTTGTTGTTTGATGCTTATTAAATAGCCATTGGTTATGTTTAATAGCATCGTAGTCGAATTATTCCTCGTGTTGACAACTGCTCTACCTGTAGTTTTATAACCACTATGTACCTTATCTTCCAAACACCTGTCGTTTTCACCACTACAATATTATCTGACATTACATATAATTCGGCATAAATAGTGTGGAACTGACTTGGAGGGGTTATCAGTCTTGGACCGATCATTACCTACATCATGACACACCAGAGCTTCATTTTGGCTGTATTCACCATAACACTCTCAGTGCAGATAAATGGTTAGTTCATAAGCCTTTTTTGGACTTATCTCAAGTGATAGGTAATGTTGTCCGTTTGAAACAGTTCCAATTTTGGGACCAATTTAGCAAACAATTGTTGATCATAATGGTCTGAATACCAAAAGTCGTGTTAGTTTAATGTTTCATTGTAGGTGGCATCTTGTCATTTGTTAACCAAATTTCTTGGTTGAATCTTCTTGTTTGACAAGGCTCAATCTACAAGGAGGAAAGATCAGGCCTATAATGGTCAATTGTGCCACAACTCTGGTGAAATGTGCCACAACTACGTCTGTCACGAGGCCTTCGGCTTCTTGTTATACGCATAGTTTTCATATATTCGGCAAAGCCAGCCAACAATCAAAAACCTCAAGGAGGTTTATTTTGCTGGCATTGTCTTCCGAAGAAAAATGTAAGTTCTGACCTAATCCGTTGTTTATTTTCAGCTGTTTTCTTCGGCTCGAAAAAAGTATGTTACGAGAACATAGGATGCTTCGATACAGCGCCACCTTTTAACAATGCATGGAAATATCTGCCCGAATCCCCCGAGAAGGTCGATGTTACCTTCCGACTTTTCAATCGTGATTCTCCGGAAAACCCCAAATACCTGGACCCTAACAATCCAGGATCTGTGTCGGAGGCTGATTTTGACGCGGAGAAACCTTTAAAGTTCATAATTCACGGATACGTGGATCATGGAGATGCTCCTTGGGTTCTCAATATGTCTCGCATGTTCATCAAAAAGGTAATTCTATCATTTAGTCTCGATTGTTCAACCTAGATGCAGTTTTTATTGCAAGAAAATGAAACAGATCTGTCCACCCAATTAAGGTTGGTAGGATTCAAATGGTTTTTCGGGTTGGATGTTTAAAAGAATTCAGATTGTAGTTAACAGTATCTAGATCAAAGCTGAACATACAGACTTTATTGAAATGATTTTGAATTCCAATTAGAGGGCTAAATTTACTCGGACTAATTCTGGATGTATAAGTGGTGATTTCCTGAGTGCTCATTTCGGGTCTATTATCTTTTGTCTTGAACCGTTAACAAAAAATTGATTTTCAATAAAAACCTAATTCAATTTCTACGCAGGAAGATTGTAATGTTATAGCTGTGGATTGGCACCAAGGAGCCAGAACATTTTATCCTCAAGCCGTCGCCAACACCCGTCTTACTGCCGCCATTACAGCCAATCTGATTCGGTTACTTTCGGATCAATTCGGACTTGCCAAAAGTTCCGTTCATCTGATTGGCCACAGCCTTGGGTCACATATATGTGGTTACATTGGTCGCCGTGTTGCCGGATTGGGTAGAATTTCAGGTATAATACAGAACTTATTTATGCAGATGATGATGGTCAGTATGACCGTGACATAATCACGTTATACGTGTATGTTAAAGGATAATGGAGCTAAATCATAAGACTAGTTTAACCCACTAGCAGAAGATAGCCGACTCATCGTTACTGTTAAAGCATAAAAAATTTAGTTTAGTTTGTCTAAACTGCATTATGAAATATGTCTCAGTCAGGCTCAAGTGTTTATTTTAAAGAAAAGAATGCTCTACAGATGTTATTAAGTAATCCCATTTTCAGTCATATTAAAATTTCCAACAATGATGTGAATCAATTTTCATCAACCTGCTATTAACATAATTGGAAGTTTTGTTTATTGAACTATAGATTTTTTTATCTATAAATTATTTGAGCAGCTCAAAATCTCTGATTTCCCAGGCCTTGATCCAGCTGGGCCTCTGTTTGAGAATACAGACCTGGCCGTACGATTGGATCCATCAGACGCCATCTTTGTTGATGTTTTACACTCTGATGCCATTCCATTAATTGATTTAGGTGAGGCCACGGATTTATATTCTTCTAACCATGACTTGATAGCAGACAATTAAGAGGTTTAAGAAATGTTTGGAACTCTCTTTAAACGTGGGTTCCATACTAATGATAAAAATTAAGACATCACCACGTAGTTGTTTATGAACAACACGAGCTTTCGACACCTATACCGTTGTCTTTGTCAAGGGTAACTGACGAAGACACCGGTATAGGTGTCGAAACCTCGTGTTGTTCAAAAACAACTAACTACGTGGTGATGTCTTAATTTTTTATTATCAATTAAGAGGTTATTATTTTCTCGGATTTGTTTGGGAAATTAGAAGCAAACAAAAGTATAACAACCATGGTCGACTCCGTGGTTATTATTTAAAAACGGAAGAGCTGTCTAACAATGATATATCAATAGTCTATGTTGTAATAGTTATTCCTCCTATCAATAAGCTTTATGTTTCATTGTTATAGGATTTGGAACACTACAAGAATTAGGCCATGTGGATTTTTATCCCAATGGCGGAACTCAACAGCCCGGGTGTCCAAATCGACCATTCTTTCTGGGAATCAAACAAGTTTTTACCCTGGATTTTAAAGGTTTGCGATTTTCTTTTTCTTTTTGGTATTATTTTATTTAAGGACTTGACTGTTTACTTTAAATGATACTCATCCTAGAAATATTCCACATCTGTATATTGAAGCGAAACAGGTCTTTTCTGTTTGTAAATACTGATGTTCGTTTTAAACGTGAAATTGGTGGTTACTTAATACAACACGTAACGTTAAATGATACATAATCTATTGTGAAAGCTACAAACTTCTCATAGATAATGAAGACTAGTAGACTACCGTTTATAACAGACACTCAGTTAATTCTTTCTAGATATATAATATATAATATATTTTACAAATCCAAAAATAGTTTTACAAAATGAATTTCCGATTTTGTGATAACATTAAAACATTGCAATTTAAGTTAGCTTGATAACCTTAGCGGTCTAAACTTTTTTTTATAAAATTACTCCCTAGTCTTTTGTTATATATTGCAGAGAGTCTTGAACTCTTTTTAATAAATGCATTTTTTGCCTTGACATATATGTATAGGGCCTATTCTTTTGTTGTTGATGTAGATGTTGTACATACGTTGGATTGCAGCCATAATAGAGCTCTTTATCTGTACACGGATACCATCGTGTCAGAAGAATGTCAGTTCAAAGGTTACCCCTGTGCCTCAAAAGATGACTTCGACAAGGGCAAATGTTCAAGTTGTCCTGAGGGAGGATGTCCTTTGATGGGCTATAACGCGGATAAAGTCCCCGTCAAGACCGGAAAGTACTACCTTAAAACAACAGCCCAGGCACCATTTTGTTGTAAGTGAAGTCATAACATAATCCTCCTACTTCGTTCTGTGATAACAGTCAGGAGATATCTCTAGTATAAATGATTGATTGATGTTTTTCGCCGCACCCAAGATTATCACAAACGAAACACAAAGATAAGGCAGTGAGATTTTAAATACGAGTGTGAATATGTTTAATTTCAGGGACTTTATACTATATACGTTTTATAATTCACCACCTAGCAGCCCCCTATAGTAGCTAATATACATTTATGGGATATTTGAAGGGGTCTGGCTTGTGACCGCTGTGTGACACTCTCGACTGCATTTCAGCCCTGATAGCTCAGTTGGTAGAGCGTCCGCTTCAGGGCTGGGAGATCCAGGTTCAAGCCTGGGTCGAGTCAGACCAAAGACCTTAACAGTGGGAGCTGCTGCATCTTCGCAAGCCAAGTTAAAATCTTCATGTCCCCATTCCGTGTTTTACCTTGGCGGACTACTTCACTCCAACCCGTAAATCGAATAGCGCCCGCTGGTGGGAAAGTAAGAGTTGTCTTTCCTAGACTTACAGAGTCTTGGCCAGTCAGCACTCGTTAAACAAAAGTTCATGGTGTACACAGCCGCCATTACGTTATTTTCAGTGTAAGTGCCCGAGGATTTGATTAGCTGCGAGAAGTTTCACTCGCATCCAATCAAAACGAGCTGTTCGATTTACGGGTTTGAGTGGAGAAGTCCGCCAAGGTAAAACACGGAATGGGTTACGTGAAGATTTTAACTTGGCTAGAGAAGATGGAGCTGCTGCTGCTTCGCTTGGCGCTCATCAATATGAGTTAGAGCAGCGACTGGTTGGCCCGGTGTCAGTATGATATGACTGGATGAGGGGGCTTGCTGTGTGTCTTCGGCAAGTCGTCTCGGTGAGGCAACATCAAATAAAAGAGCAGTGGAAATCTGCCCTGCCACAAGGAGACAACGCGTCTTCATATGACTGAAATGCAGTTAAGCCGGACGTAAAACCCAAATCACTCACTCACTCACCCTGCATACCTATAGCCTATTTCAGTGTAGACATTTTGTCGTCCTCCATTTTTCCTGACGTCCTGATGACGTCATTTATATATAGGGAATCGGTTTATTGTAAGATAACGTAAACGTGCAGTCCATGTAACAGTATGCGAGATTTCACATACTATACCAAATGGTACACCGATCACATGTAGTTCGTGTAACAGTATGCGAGATTTCACATACTATACCAAATGGTACACCGATCACATGTAGTTCGTGTAACAGTATGCGAGATTGCACATACTATACCAAATGGTACACCGATCACATGTAGTTCGTGTAACAGTATGCGAGATTTCACATACTATACCAAATGGTACACCGATCACATGTAGTTGGTGTAACAGTGTGCGAGATTTCACATACTATACCAAATGGTACACCGATGGCATGTAGTTCGTGTAACAGTATGCGAGATTTCACATACTATGCCAAATGGTACACAGATCATATGTAGTTCATATAACAGTATGTGAGCTTTCACATACTATACCAAATGGTACACCGATCACATGTAGTTCGTGTAACAGTATGTGAGCTTTCACATACTATACCAAATGGTACACCGATCACATGTAGTTCGTGTAACAGTATGTGAGCTTTCACATACTATACCAAATGGTACACAGATCATATGTAGTTCATATAACAGTATGCGAGATTTCACATACTATACCAAATGGTACACCGATCACATGTAGTTCGTGTAACAGTATGTGAGCTTTCACATACTATACCAAATGGTACACCGATCACATGTAGTTCGTGTAACAGTATGTGAGCTTTCACATACTATACCAAATGGTACACAGATCATATGTAGTTCATATAACAGTATGCGAGATTTCACATACTATACCAAATGGTACACTGATCACATGTAGTTCGTGTAACAGTATGCGAGATTTCACATACTATACCAAATGATACACCGATCACATGTAGTTTGTGTAACAGTATGTGAGCTTTCACATACTATACCAAATGGTACACCGATCACATGTAGTTCGTGTAACAGTGTGCGAGATTTCACATACTATACCAAATGGTACACCGATCACATGTAGTTCGTGTAACAGTGTGCGAGATTTCACATACTATACCAAATGGTACACCGATCACATGTAGTTCGTGTAACAGTATGCGAGATTTCACATACTATACCAAATGGTACACCGATCACATGTAGTTCGTGTAACAGTATGTGAGCTTTCACATACTATACCAAATGGTACACCGATCACATGTAGTTCGTGTAACAGTATGTTAGCTTTCACATACTATACCAAATGGTACACCGATCACATGTAGTTCGTGTAACAGTATGTGAGCTTTCACATACTATACCAAATGGTACACCGATCACATGTAGTTCGTGTAACAGTATGCGAGATTTCACATGTAGTTCGTGTAAAAGTATGCGAGATTTCACATACTATACCAAATGGTACACCGATCACATGTAGTTCGTGTAACAGTGTGCTAGATTTCACATACTATACCAAATGGTACACCGATCACATGTAGTTCGTGTAACAGTGTGCTAGATTTCACATACTATACCAAATGGTACACCGATCACATGTAGTTCGTGTAACAGTATGTGAGCTTTCACATACTATACCAAATGGTACACCGATCACATGTAGTTCGTGTAACAGTATGTGAGCTTTCACATACTATACCAAATGGTACACCGATCACATGTAGTTCGTGTAACAGTATGTGAGCTTTCACATACTATACCAAATGGTACACCGATCACATATAGTTCGTGTAACAGTATGTGAGCTTTCACATACTATACCAAATGGTACACCGATCACATGTAGTTCGTGTAACAGTGTGCGAGATTTGACATACTATACCAAATGGTACACCGATCACATGTAGTTCGTGTAACAATATGTGAGCTTTCACATACTCTACCAAATGGTACACTGATCACATGTAGTTCGTGTAACAGTGTGCGAGATTTCACATACTATACCAAATAGTACACCGATCACATGTAGTTCGTGTAACAGTATGTGAGATTTCACATACTATACCAAATGATACACCGATCACATGTAGTTCGTGTAACAGTATGCGAGATTTCACATACTATACCAAATGGCACACTGATCACATGTAGTTCGTGTAACAGTATGTGAGATTTCACATACTATACCAAATGGCACACTGATCACATGTAGTTCGTGTAACAGTGTGTGAGATTTCACATACTATACCGATCACATCAAAAGTAGGAAACCAGGGCCCACAGCAAGAACTAAAACTTGACCAAAGGCAACGATAAATGTTAACCATCACTGCCGATAGTGGCTCAGTTGGTTAGAGTGATAGTCACCCAGTACGAAAGCGCATTGAATCAATGCTGCTGTGTTGTTAAGAATGATTGACTGCTCTGTATAGAACTTCTGCTTATGATCATATATTTGTTTACTGTTTTTTTATCATTATAGTACAATCGATTTTCGTACACTCTTTTATAATTAATGTGAATTTAATTCGTTGTCTTTTTTTTTACTTCAGTGCGATGATATTCCTAACGAGGTCAACTCCGAACAAATGTCGTTTGCAATCTTAATAAAAACACACATGGACAATACCAACTTTGTTATTGTTACATTCTTTGCGGCACTTGAAGTTTTTGATTGAATATGACTCAAGTCTGGATTAAAACTTCGTGTTTTTAAAGGGTCATTGGCTGCCAAAATCAGCATTTTTGTTGTACATAAAGGGATCTTAACGCCCGCGGTCATCTATCCATATTAAAGATTGTTACACAAATAACTTGATATATGAATTAGGGACGACAGTGCATTTAATGTATATATTATGTGATATTGGGCCTACATGAAAAAATCTTATTCCAGGGAGATAACTATTGTTGAGGAAAATTAAATTCTGAATTACAAAGTAAGCTCCCCTTGAAATTTTGGTTGACAACAATATTGCCACTTAGTAGCCATCTTGAATATGCTAATGAGATGCAAATGCATGGAGCACAGCTAGAAATTAGGGGGATATGTGTCATGTTTGGTAAGATCAGGTCAGTAGTTTTCTTGGAATAATGATAAGAAGTTTCATTCAAATTTGGTTCCAAAAACAACATTGCTTCCTGGCGGCCATATTTAATAAGCAAATGAGATGAAAATGTAGGGTGCGCAACTAGATCATAGGGAGATAATCTGGGCCAAGTTTGATTAATATTGGACAGGTAGTTTTCTTGGAATAAAGATAACAAAAAATATATATATCGCCTCCTGGCGGCCATATTGAATATGCAAATGAAATGAAAATGTACGGTGCACAACTAGACCATAGGGTGATGATGTTTCTTCAGTTTGATTAAGATTGGACTGGTAGTTTTCTTGGAATAAAGGTAACAAGCGAAAAGTTAACGGACGGACCACGCACCACGGAAAAGCGATTTCTAAAAAGAAAGGTTATCGAAAAACTAACTGGTGGCTGTTGAAATACACTCGTGAATTTTGCGTAGGCCTATACCGCTAGTGTGATTCAAAAATCGGGATCGAAAATGAAACAAAATAAAATAACGAACTTAATTTAATTTAAGACCTAAGCTAACAGTAAGCAACCCTTTAAATTTTTCTGTCTGCAGAAAAATAGCCGAGAAATTTAATTTTTTTAAACGAACAAGTATCTGTATATTTGTAGCTTATGCCACTTTAAAAAGTGGAAATAAAAAAAAAACAGTAATGGGCAGAATTGCATGTTTAGACTTAACTTTCCTCGATATAATTACCAATAGCTCATAGTTGATTTATTCGATCTCAAACATATACATGTACTAGTAGTTTATCAAACATACCTACAGATCACATAATTGTAGTCAACAATCCTCTAATGAGCTGACAGCTTGAGGATTGTAGAAAGGTCGCGATTTTGAAAACGTAAGTCTACGGTTGGCATATACAACCGATCCGTTTTTCTTTCGAAAACATTATTCACCCATACAATAAATGCCTTAAAATGAATAACCAACCTTTTCTGTCGTGATATCAATTTCCCTATTGTCGAATTATAGGCCACAGTTATTGCATTAAATCCATATCACGAGCTGGTTGGAACATTTTCCAAGCGGGCACGGCGGCCTTGTTTCGTATTCTCCACCATTGAGAAGTTTTCTTATTTTACTAATGGCTACGTCTCGTAGCGGATGCCCTTTAGGGCCTCACATTAACCCTACATACCGGAGCTACAAATCTCACAGATGCCGTAACCACATCTCTTGGAGGAGAGTAGATCCCAAAACATGATGTAAAGATATAACAAGAAATCTCTGAGTTACGTTAAATTGGTTTATAGACATAGTAAATATGTACATCAAATCTCTAGAACACACGGTGGATATTACCACGACCAGTTAACGAGCGTACAATATATATTACCACACTCGGTTTACGATCGTACACTATATATTACCACACTCGGTTTACGAGTGTACACTTTGTATTATCATACTCAGTTTACGGGCGTACACACGTTTACGAGAACTGTACCACGGGTACACAGACTGCTGACAGTTTACATCCAGTACCTGGGCACATGCTGGTCGTTGTACAAGCATTGGAAACAATCTTTGTTCGGATTTTAAAACTATTCATTGGACTTACACTGAAATCAAAGAAAATACGACAAGGTATCAGAACACAATATGACATCCGTGAGAGTCTTACCGTATATTTCAAATTATCATGAAATTTGCTGTAACCAATAACAATTGACTTATGTTCGCTTTGTGAATTAGTTCAGATTGCGTATTGAGCACGAGTGCATGAGTCGATAAAAGTTCTCACCTTCTTTCCAACGTGAGACATATTTTGGTTATTAAAAGTGCATTATTCCAGCTTTTACAAATGTCTGTTTCTGAGTAGCCTATCAATTGATCGGCCTAGTAGACTTGTATGCCATCTCAGCTACAATAGTTCCCACTTTGTGTAGATAATATAAGTGTTGCTTGATAATTCAACATTAATTGAGGAAACATCGATTGAGGGAAATTACCGATTTAAATGTTAAGACTAGCAGAGAAGTTTTCAGGCGCCACCAATGGCCCCGATACTTTTGCTGGTCGGTTTGGTCTTGTTTTAGAAACGGAATTTCAACTATCATGAGCAATCAAGAGCATTTTTGTTAAAGTTATTACCAAATGTATAAGCTAGATGATTTGGTAACCATATTCACAAACCCAAAGTCGCATACCAAGTTTATGGCTTCCGGCGAGTAAGCGAGAATTGCGCACAATCGTTCTTCTTTTCTGAACGCAAATGTATCCGTTTCTGCGCCACAGCATTGCATCTATGCCATGTTGCAATAAGTTTTGACCGCCATCCTGATTGCACCGGCTCAATGACTATGAGAACCGAAAACAGACATTTTAATTCGCGTGCTTGCAACCCCAACATACTCCCCAAGGAACTGCATTCGCGATTTTTTTCCATATATTTGTTCCTGTTATTTGCTTCCCTGTGGTGGCTAACGGGGGCGAGAAGGTCGTGATTCTATTTCATTCGAGCGTTTCTCGACCTTGGTGGGGTCGCCAAACACGCCAAGGTGGCCAAACATTGCAAATGGCAGCCCCGGTGACAGGACATTTGTGGTATTCTTACGAGATTTGTTCTCCCTATATGATTTACCTTTGCACCACAAAACAATCCACCATAATACGCCCTGTACCACAGGACAAGACGGGAATTGGACTGAACGCCGATTGCACTGGAAGGGCGATGAACGTTGACTCATCATTATGTATACATAGGGCCATTGCCTGCGTGGAAGAGATTGAATAATTATTCTACCAACTGAATCATAAATGCATGCTTAATGAGAATAGGAATAGGAATAAAAACAATATACTTCCAAAAAGCGGACATATCTGGCCCATAAGAACAAAAACAACCTGTGCTTTACGCCGCTCTCAAGATTATTTCACTTATATGGCGGCGTTGCCAGTTTTATTGCGGGAGGAAACCGGGCTCTGTGCCCGGAGGAAACCCACGACCTTCCGCTGGTAACTGGCAACCATCCCACATACATGTAGGTCGTTCAAGTGAAAACTCAGTCAGAAAATTTTCCCTTTAATTTTTATAGACTGAGTGGGATTCGAACCCGCGACCCATTGGTGTGAAAGGTTAGAAATATTGAAAAGGCTTCACAATCTGATTCTGATTCTTCCTTCTCTGTTTGTATTAGATAATCAGGTGTCTAGTATCTGAAGTACAAACGAGGCGACGAAATATGGTTCAAAGAGAATGACTGGAAAAATATAATAACACAACTATGGATGTAGGTCTATAATGAACAGGAAATTTAAGTAATTTATTCATTTTGTGTTTCAGCTTTAATAAGAAAGGAATTGGAAGATCATAACAAAAATTGAGTAATGAATGTCACATATAGATTTCTCTTCAGGGTTGTCTAAATAAGAAGAACAACGGCATACATTTGTTTGACAAGATTTTCTCAAACGATGGAAATAAAATAAATTTCAGCAATTGAAATTCTATGTTCATATGAAAGATTTTCATTTCTCTATTCGATAAACATACGGACGCCACATTATGTAATCAGGGATACCCTAAATTGTTCCGGACACACCATCTACCCCTTAGCTATAGATACTCTAAAATTGTCTGGATCAGGTCAAAACTAAAGAAGATACGGACTAAAAGAGAATATTACATACTCTATTACACATGGACACAGGGAAATATAGATGTCGAATTATGCAATCATGCAACCAAAATTGCCATAAATGGTTGACGACACACCCTCTGTCTATAAAGTAAATGCTGTGAAAGAATTGTAAAGATCAAAACTCTTCAAGTTAAGGAGCGCAAGCAGCCAAGGCATAGACTAAGACAGATTATTACATAATCCAATATGGATGCCGTATTATGAAACCAGGGATGTCTTAAATGGTTCCAGACAAACCACTTCTAGCTGTTATATTTACACTGAAAAAAATGTTACGGCCAGGTAAAAACTAAAGATGATATGGACAATAAGCTAGCCACCTCATCGTTTAAGGAATACGGGGAACGGGGGCTAATACATGAGCTTCCGTTGTTTCCGGGCTACAATCCTAAATACATTGACTCTTAAGAGCTAAATCTGAAATATCTATTGAGTTTCAGTTAAATTCGAACCCTCAAGGGATTGGTGGACAGCCGGGGATTCTCGAAGCAAAGCGGTCGGAAGAGTTGAGCAAAAACGACCAAAGATAACAGTAGTAGCCAGTGGTTAAATAAAAAAATGCGAAATTTCCCAGTAATGAAATAAATCATTTTTTTAGGCATAACTGGTTGTTTTCAACTTCACTACTGGTATATCACTACTGGTAAATTTTTATTTCACTACTGGTTTTATATCATTACTGGTCGTTTTTTACTTCACCACTGGTTGTTTTATGTGACATTATATATCATTACTGGATTGTATTGCATTACTGGTTGTAACACACGCTTCGGTGTCTTTTTAATAAACTTAAATGTGACTGGCGTTAACAAAACGTGGTTTGTTTGGATAAATTTTTTTGGATTTCTATAGATTCCTCTCCTGAACTCCTGCTAACAAAGTAGGCTACTATTGGGCCGAGCGACATCGTTGTCAATGTGGGAGGAGGAATACGCTTGGAGACAGGTTAGAGTTATTGAATGGCTTCCCGAGGGTATGGAAGATATTCTCAGAGGTGTGGCAAAGTGCGAAGCACGAGGCCAAACTTCTCAGAATTCCATCCATACTCGAGGGAGCCATTCAATAACGTGCTTGTATCATGGTATTAGTGATTGACGTTGTCAACCAACTAGCACGTGTTTACTGTCTGATACCCAGTCAAGAGAGCCATACAACAACTTCCAAAATCGGGAAGTTATTCAACGCTTAAGCCCCGCCCACTCTCTGTCCACTGGGTATCGGATTTGTCGAAGACTGCTCATCAAAAGAAAAACGCCGCAACCATGATACAAAATACAGTTACCCACGTATTGCAGGAAATAACTCACCCGGTTGTAAGGTCCTGTAACCTCACACGTACTGGAATCCTTTAAGGCTGCCCCCAGACATGAAGCCTCGACAGAACAGCGACAGTGTAGGAGTGAATAGCCACTTGGACAAGTTACTTGTACGGGTGTAAGTGCGTCGACCGCTATAGTGGACACTAAATTCAATTGTCGGGCTGAAATCATTAATATAAACTTTATTGCTTATTCAGTTATAACATATTGTATATATAAAACTCAACACTAGAGTCAGTACGGAGGGTTATTGTTTTGATATTTCGGGTATTCTTAGTCTATAACAGAATGCTGCTTTGCCGGAAAGATAGATTGATTGATTAATTGATTTATATATTTCACTTATATGGCGGCGTTGCCCCGTTTAGTGGGGGAGGGTTGTTTGTTTGGTGTTTTACGCCGCGCCAAGATTATTTCACTTAAATGACGTCGTTGCCAGTTTTACTGTGGGAGGAAACCGGACTCATTGCCCGGAGGAAATCCCCGACCTTCGGCGAGTACCTGACAACCCTTCCACATTTATCGATCGATTGAAAAACTGATTCAGAATTTTTCAATTTTTCTGTGGACTGTTGGAATTTGAAGTTTTTTTAACCCGCGACCCGACAATGGAAGGCATGTGTCAGACTGAGAGACTAGCGCTCTGCCGACTGAACCCCCTGTATTCGGCCATGACAGTAAATAATACACCAGTGTTTTCAGTGTCTTGTAACATATCACTATCAATTTAATGTACTTACTTTTCGGTTTGGGACAGAAATCAAAGGTCAGTAGAGATTGGATCAGAGTGTCCACATTACTGAACTTGTCTTGTGCCATTCCAAATCCAAGGGCAAGTCTAGTAAAACAGTGATAGGTTATATGACATATAATATCTACAGGATTGATGACATATTATAACTACAGGATTGATGATATGTACTAATGACAGGATTGCTGATATATAATAGTGGCAGGATTGATGACATGTGATAATGACAGGATTGATGACATGTGATAATGGTAGGATTGATGACATGTGATAATGGTAGGATTGATGACATGTGATAATGGTAGGATTGATGACATGTGATAATGGTAGGATTGATGACATGTGATAATGGTAGGATTGATGACATGTGATAATGGTAGGATTGATGACATGTGATAATGACAGGATTGATGACATGTGATAATGGTAGGATTGATGACATGTGATAATGGTAGGATTGATGACATGTGATAATGGCAGGATTGATGACATGAGATAATGGCAGGATTGATGACATGTGATAATGGTAGGATTGATGACATGTGATAATGGTAGGATTGATGACATGTGATAATGGCAGGATTGATGACATGAGATAATGACAGGATTGATGACATGTGATAATGGTAGGATTGATGACATGTGATAATGGCAGGATTGATGACATGAGATAATGACATGGTTGATGAAATGTAATAAAAACAGGATCGATGACATGTAATAACGACAGGATTGGAGATATGTAATGATGAAAGTTTGAAATATAATAGCGACAAGATTGATAAAATATAATAATGACGGGACTGAAATTAAAAAAAAAAAGCATTACAGAAAATCAGGATAGTTGAGCGTAAATGAAATAATGATGTAAGGAAATGGTTATGGCGATTTAAAAGAAAGGAGGTAGTCCGGAATTTGGAGTAAGAAACCGGGACGAGAGAGGAAGGACATATTCAGAGCTTATAAATACTCTTAGCACTTCTCTGTGAATGCTATTGTTTGTCTATTGTTCCGTTATGCAGAGATAGACATTGGGAAATCTGATTGATTGATTGTTTGGTGTTTTATGCCGCGCTCAAGAATATTTCACTTATTGTGGGAGGAAACTGGGCTCTATGCCCGGACGAAACTCACGACCTTTCGTTGGTAACTGGCAACCATCCCACATAGGTCGTTTGAGTGATTGATTGATTGATTGTTTGGTGTTTTACGCCGCGCTCAAGATTATTTCACTTATATGGCGGCGTTGCCAGTTTTATTGTGGGAGGGAACTGGGCTCTATGCCCGGAGGAAACCCACGACCTTCCGTTGGTAACTGGCAACCATTCCACATAGGTCGTTCGAGTGAAAACCCAGACAGAAAATTTTCCAATGTTTTTTAACTGAGTGGGATTCGAACCCGCAACCCATTGGTGGAAGGCTATTTGGATTGAGCGTCCAACGCCCTACCTACTGAGTCAGGGAGGCCACTTGAGAAATTCTACGCCTTCAATTTGTCATGAAATCGTCGACGGTAAGATTCCATCAATATCTTCATCAATAAATTCAATTAAAAAATGTTCGATCCGAAAAATACAGAACGTATAAGCTTCCGATAGCTAGGCCTGGCTGAGATATATTCTGTGAAAACATTTAAAAGATGATGGTGAGCCTGTACTTACTTGTTACATTCAGAACATTTCGGTGGAATTGGATAGGGATTTGGGAAGTATGGCAAGGAATTTTGCTTTGTTTCATTCTGACAATCTATATGGGATCTGTAAAACAATTAAAGGGAGATATTTAATACAGTTTGTTTTTATATATTTTGATTCCATCTCTAGTGCGCAGAGTGAGAAATAAAAAAGAAATAAGTTGCGAATAAGTATGCTATATTCTTGATGTTTTCAGAATATATGGCCTATAATTGATGTCACTTTTCAAAGTTAGGAGATTCAGATTATAAAATTATCTCCTATGTAACTATAGAAACCTAATCACTGCTCGAAAGTAACTTCGCTATTTCTACACTATAAAAACACGAATGTTAGCAAATCAGGATTTATTACTGTTAAATGATAGACGAAAAATCAAAATCCTCTAAAACCATGTTGCTTTGTTCGGTAGTTTAGGACATGTTTAAATGATCTTCTAAGGTCTTTCTCCTTGAACCAGTCATTCTGCATTGCGTTTAATTTGTTTGTGTCTTTTAGAAAGTGCCCATAACAGCATTGCTGGGCCAAGGGCGTCAGCCAAATTCCGTCATCCAAATTTCTGCCATTTTTCAAGAGAATGTAATCCACACAATAACGAGAATACATCTGCCCTGCGTTAACATATCAATTCCTAAAATGAGTCAATGCCGTTTTCCCGTCTAAGTTGCGTTCCCTTTGACGGTGTGTTTAGCTAAAGCTACTTTTCCAAAACACGTGAAATGTCTCAAGTCAATGAATACTCTGGGAATGTAACATTCAATTTAGTGCCGACTTTTTGGTTTGCGGTTGACTAATCTAAGGTACGGAGATTCGGTAGTTTAAACAGAAAATGCAAACTTTTGGAAAATATCTCCTGATGACTTTACGTGAATGGGACGAGATTTTAATGATTTTTTCTCAAAGATATATGCATGCATGTCTCTTTGTTTGAGACCCTTTTCAGCTATACGTTTATTCCACAGCTATATGAATCTCCAACATTCTTAACGACACTTTCCAGTGTTGAAAAATAACAAAACCCAAAGCCAAACTATAAATAGAGCATATGGTACATATAACGTAGAATATAGCAAATACAAAAAGTTAGAGAGTTTATACTTACATGAATGCACTGAAAATGAAGAGACCCAATACGTTTAAGCCGAATTTCATAGCCATCTTCTGAAGAAAACAATATGATCAGATATAAACTGATTGTCATTCAACCGGTAGAAAAGTTTTTTATTTTACCTTAGATTATCGGTTGTCATGGGAATTCGACATTTTCAATGTATCGACAGTCGTTTTCGGAAGACCCTAAATCGATGTTACCAACCAACAGCGTAGAAATTATCACCTTATCATTTATGAGAAATAATTTTTATGGCTTCACTAAAGTATGAAATAATGTCACACCAGTATAGTGATGGCGATATGTGCCATACTCTAAGACGCGGGTTCCATTCCCGATCCGGGAGTCACTCACATATGTTACAAGAATTTCTGCCATTTTACAAGAGCCTAATACCCCCCCCCCCCCACCCCCCCTCCTATACCCTTCCGGGCGCCAAAGATTAACATTAGCCAATACATGCTAAAATGTTGTGCATCAGAATGGTCCACCTATATCATTTACATGTGAAATAAATAACTCAGTCAAGTTTTTGAATGGACTTAATCTTATTGAAAGTACAGTAGCCTACTTCTGGCAGCCGAGACTTCAAAAATACATTCACGATTTATTTCATGGGTTGGGTTATTCATATAACACCGTACAATGCCAAAGATACAGAAAAATATGAGTAAAAGAACAATATAAAAGCAGCACTATATATAAGGGTGTCTATATGATTAAAACTACACTATATAAGGGTGTCTATATACTTACCGGGATGGTTGTTGAACTGTCTGATTAACTGTAATCAATGGATGCCTACAGTCATCGCAAACTGAAGGTAAATCGTTATACTTTGATTTAAACTCCGATTAAACTATACAGCCTTAATTCTTGTCTTTTTATCAAGGTTTAGACTTCCAGTATCAAGGGAGATGATATCTTAAAATCCAGCTCAAACTAGCTTCGGGCTAAGAAAATGAAGTTTGATTTTCAAACTTGCTTTATAAATCAAGCAAGCGTGAAATGCAGAATCGCAGAAACGTGTTGAAAAGGTAAACATAATTTAAATAACCGGGATGATTCTTGCAGGTTTGCTTTAAAACAACTGTAAGGCACTAGTGCCACTTGTAAACATCGCAGCCACGAATATCAAGGTCTCAATACCAACATTTTGGCAGTTCGTCGCCACTGTAACTATTAGTACGACTTTATTGATTGCTTTATTATATCTTAAGGAATTAAGATGGCTTAATTACTTACTCGGTTAAATTTAATAAACGAAATAATTTGTATCTCAAAACAGGGCCAGAAATTCTATATTTTAAATGGGTTTTAGGTCGTATTATTTTGCAGCTTTTAACGGTGAGTTTAAAATTTTTTTTCAAACACAATGCCGAAAATTTTCCAATGTGTATGTACTATGTACTTCAGGCCGACGTATTAATCCTCACCAAGAAGACCGAGATCGGGATCACCGGAAGGTCAAATATTTCAGTCTCAGAGTTTATCTTAAATCTGCTGACTCGTCTAAATTAAAGACGATTACTACATCATAATCGATTGGAACCCTTAAGTGACCATAGTAAAGTGCCCGCAGGCTATCGGAAAGGTCAATTAAGTTGACCCTTGAAATAACTACCAACGGTTAACTTTCCAAAGATTAACATTGATATACCGCTTTTCAGGGCATCGGGGTTAAAAACTTTCATTGTTTTCTTCACAATTGGAAGAATTTATAAAAGTGTGCTCGGATATATATATATCTAAAACGATCCGGAGAATTTGCCGTTAACTTAAAGGTAAATTCTTTCAAATATTTAAATTTAAATTGCTAGTCTTTTTGAACGACAATACTTGTTGATTTCGTGGCTAATTCCCTTTTATTGTTTTTAGAATATAAAAGAAAAGCCTACTTAATTTCACATTTATAGATGTTAAATAGTTGATTCAATTTTTATTTCCACTAATTTATTCTGATAACCGGATGGAACAAACATTTCTCCATTGAAATTATCTTGACGGTCGAAACTAATACAAATTTAGAAGTTTTATGTAAATTTATAAGGACAACAGAAATTTTAAATTGGTACACACAACTTTATTAAAGTTTATATTCAGTAGTAATGCCTACCAGATCGCTGAAGTTCATGAAGTTTACTCTTAAATGTAAGAGAAAACTTAACTGAACAAAAAAACAACATATAAAGTATGTGGTTCCTACGGTCGCTGAAACCTTGGAAGCTCTGAGGTCATATAGAACTATAGGTGCATTCTGAGGGTTACTCTTGCAATACATTTCTTCCAAAAGGCGCCAGATTTATTGATATATTTTCACAATTTTCTTGAGTTTTTGTGATAATATATATAAGTGTATGTGTAGGAGTGTGTGGAGGGGGTTACCCAAATCCAGACACCTATTGGATCATTTTAAAGCTTGGATCATTTTAAAGCTGAAGATTATCTTTTGAATTATTTACCAATTACGTATTGTTTACGCCTGTCAGACTTACTTATGAACACGAACACTCACGGGGACAGGGAAAATCCTCTTGATTAAAATAACCATAGAGACAAGGGTATATGCAATATGGACCTTCACACCCAGTCATAGGTTTGTTGAAATATACCAAAACCCGTGATATCTCATTAGGTTGAAGACATACAGGAGTTTGGCTTGAGTTAGTAGAATTTTCTGGAACACTTTGTAATATATTGACAAGCTTGTACCAATGTAGGTTAACTGGGCTTAAACCAAATATCATAGTGGAAAAGAAAGAGAACATTTTGGCGGATATAGAAATAAAATACCAATGATGACAATTTGATATTTTAAGTAAATAAAGAGCAGTTGATTCAAGGACTATCTGGGTACATTGAGTATACGCGGATTCACGTTTTTTTTACTTTCTTAGACAATTACAGGTGAGCTCGGTCAGGTGTTACTGGTACACGAGCACTGGAATCTTAACTACAATTGATAGTTCTGATGAAAGTACATCCAATATACAGGGGTATTCTGTTAGGTTATTCCAAGGATTAAATCTGTCACAGTATGGCAAATCACCCCCCTTCCGTTCTTGACACGAGTGTATCATTACCGCCAAACTTTCTTCTCCGGTACATCAGTGAAATGTCTTCAGACGCGATGCATACCAAGAACAAACGCTTGGAAAGGGAAAGTTTTTGGATTTAAATGTTACAAACTGTTTATCTTTTGGGTTTGAAATTGGACCCGGGAACACAAACTATTATTCAATTTGTGTTTCAGTATAACAATGCCAACATCGATATCGTTGGAAGCTGATGGAGGCTATAGGCGCTATTGACCTTCTGCTCTAAGGATGTACACACTCAAAGTAACATTTTTACTTCAATATGTTCGCCCTGTGAAGCCAGATGGACTCTGAAGTTTCATACTTACAAGCATCTTTCTTATTTTGTTAAAACACATTTTTGATTTGGCTAACGATATCTTGAATAAATTGTATAGCTTATTGCCATTAATGGTGATTTCTTATCGCCAGAGTGTTGCTCTTTATGATCACAATCGTTTCTGCAACATCAGTTTGCCAACAATCTCCCTACACCAATGATTTTATCGGTCGGTGAAGACTTTCCGGGGTGGGGGGGTGGGGGGGGGGGGGGTGCTTAACTTTTTCTTTGTGTATATTAGAGGGTTCCAGAAAGCTCTACCGATTAAAGCCAAACTCCTGTCTGTCGTCAACGTAATGAAATACCATGGGTTTTAGTTTATTACAACGACTTATGATTGGGTATAAAGATATAATGATATACCCAGTTGGATGGTTTCATCCCAATATTCCATGCAAGGTGCACTTTTGACAAAGATTGTGGTATTACCTAGCCTGTTGGTCATGGATTTACAAATTCACTACATTACTGCTTGATCGGCGGTTGACAAGAACTTAAACAGTATATGTTAACTGTATATGTTTTTTGCAGGTGCTCAAACCACATGCGATGTTTATTAAATTATCAATCTTCAGTGCTTTGCTGGCGGCTGTATTGTGAGTATGCTTAAAACAATCGTGTTAAGATTGATTGATTGATTGCTGTGCCGCACTCAAGAATAATTCAATTAAATGAGAATGTAAGCAAACAATGAAACCCCCCTACCTTCCGTTAGAACCCGACAATCATCCCACATAATTCAACAAGTGGAAACCCCCAAGTTTTTGCAAGTACCCGACAATCGTCCTAAATTATACCATCAGAGAAAATCCATGACTTTCCGCTAGTACCATACAATCATCCTACGTAAATCAACCAAAGGAAACCCCCGACCTTCCGCTAGTACCTGACAATCATCCTACGTAAATCAACCAAAGGAAACCCCCGACCTTCCGCTAGTACCCGACGATCATCCCACGTAAATCAATCAGAGAAAACCACCGACCTTCCGCTAGTACCCGACAATCATCCCACGTAAATCAACCAGAGAAAAAACCCCAACCTTCCGCTAGTACCTGACAATCATCCTACGTAAATCAACCAAAGGAAATCCCCGACCTTCCGCTAGTACCCGACGATCATCCCACGTAAATCAACCAGAGAAAACCCCCGAACTTCCGCTAGTACCCGACAATCATCGCAAACCATGTCGTAATTGTCTTTTTTGAACCTGGGTAAGAATAAGTTTCAATTTAGAAAAAAAGAATTGGCTTTTGTGTATACTTTAATTATTAATAAACTTTTCCTTCCTGATTTTCAGATGCCGGGAAATAAAACCCATTGAAAGGAAAAGTGAAAACAGAAACATTCCCCCAGCACAGAACGTCAATCGGCCGTCTCAAAGCTACCCATTCTTCCCCAACCCTAACCCTTTCAATCCCAAACTTAACCCTTTCATCAACCCTAACCCTGGCGTCAACCCATATCCATTGGTCTATCCACAGAACCCATACGTTTATCCTCCCCAGCACCCCAACTACCCTCATCCCTATCCTCCGTCATACCCCCAGCCCTACCCTCAGCCCTACCCGCAGCCATACCCCCAGCCCTACCCTCAACCCTATCCACAGCCATACCCCCAGCCCTACCCTCATCCCCAGCCTCATCCAGTGCCAATACCAGCTCCGTACCCATTCCCCATCTGGCCAGTACAGCCAAAGCCCCCGGTAACCCCAAAGCCCGTCACCCCAGGACCCGAGATTCCCACCACACCCGAGTGCGATGTCTGTAAATTGTAAGTACTCTATAACGTTAATATCGTATAGATTATTTTTTCTCAGTACTCAAGATTATTTCCCTTAGATTACATTGGCAGGTTAAGTTGGAGAGGAGACCAACTTCTGTGCTCTGAGAAAACGCCATGGCCATGGCAACATGACGATCAAGTATAATGACAATATCCCAATGTATCGATAGTATTTAAATAAAGGTCTATACTCTTTTCATGCGGGGGCCTCCGTGTCTCAGTAGGTAGAGCGTTGGACGCTCAATCTGAACAGCCTCCCACCAATGGGTCGCGGGTTCGAATCCCACTCAGTCAAAAAAAAAATAGAAAATTTTCTGACTGGGTTTTCACTCGAACGACCTATGTGGGATGGTTACCAGTTACCACCGGAAGGTCGTGGGTTTCATCCGGGCATAGAACCCGCCATATAAGTGAAATAATCTTGAGTGCGGCGTAAAACACCAAACAATCAATCAATCAATCTATACATGCATGTACATCAGACAGTTGTTTGTTTTGAATCGTTTTCAACACCTGGACCTCTAAGCATTAAAGGAAAGACTCGTCAAAAGCTGACAGTATGCTTTGAACTTTACAAAACGTGCTGATAAATATTAAAAGCACAGCACAAGACCATGTATGGACTTGAAGATTCCACTGATACTTGATCAGTGGGTATATATTAGAGGCATAATATGTAATTACTCCAGACTAATTAGAGGTTATCACATGCCATTTTCCATATCATACCACATATCAGCCCGGGACCTCCATATCAGCCCGAGGGCCGAATTATAACCTTTTTTATCATATATCATGATATATAATAACGCGGGTCTAAAATGCCTAGCTGTATTGTATAGTAAAAGTTCTGGTTTCTGTACAGGATCGACGATGGGTTTCTGGCACAGAAGACACGCTTCATAGAGATCAGCAATATGCTGACCACAATTAAAAATACATGTGTGGATGCCACAGGTACGTATAGAGTTCCATTATATTACAAGATTACTGCCACTTACTTGTCAATGGTAAATTTCATCGGTTTTATTGAATTATTGAAAGCTGGTAGTTTGGTTAGAAAATCGTCGACAATTGTGGAAAAATGAGAAGCCTAGTCTGGAAAAAGTACAGGTTAACGAATTTGACCGTTGAAAGGCATTACAGAAGTCAACCCCATCCCGCTTTATACTAATTAGCTAAGGAAACGCACGCATTCCGAATTTTATTTGTCAAAATTTTGACTTTATACTTTATTTAGTCACCAATAAATTGTAGTCGAAATAAGGAATTATGAAATTCGAGTTATTTTGATTCACACTACTCGTGTATTAAGGCTGTTGATATTTAGTGGCCATTGAGAAGTAGGCCTATTCCGAATTGCGAGTTCTCGATCACACTTTCCATATGGACAATATTTGTTTTCTGTTACCCAGTGTCAGATGTAAACTTTCAAGTCGGGGATGCATCCTCTCAGTCTGTAGCAACTTGTCCCAATGGTCAAAAGGTTATCAATTGTAGATGTAGCAATGAATCGCCTTTAGAATGTAACGGTGTAGTGATACTTACACAAGGAACAATATGTATGGCGGAGGGTAACGGTGGGAAAACGGTCCAGGTAAGGAAAATTAACTCTGCTTAAAATACAGCTGTATATCAGCTGTCAGAATGTTTATGTCTTTCGATCAAACCAAAATTTTGAAATTATCGTTTTTTTTTGTTGTTGTAAGATCCCATTTTGCAAGCTTTTTAGTGCTGCTATAGTTTCGATTGATTGATTGATTGTTTGGTGTTTTACGCCGCGCTCAAGATTATTTCACTTATATGGCGGCGTTGCCAGTTTTATTGTGGGAGGAAACCGGGCTCTATGTCCACGACCTTCCGTTGGTAACTGGCAACCATCCCACATAGGTCGTTCGAGTGAAAACCCAGTCAGAAAATTTTCCAATTTTTTTTACCTGTAGTTCCGAGAGTGCCTTTTCCACAACTAATTAAGCTCCAGAATGAATCAATGCTTGTCCAGATTATTTGAATTTTGTTTACTTTTCTGACACTATTTTAGTTCTGTACAGACCACAGACTGTGTGCATTTCCCTAATTCAAACGTCAACTGTTCCTGTTTTCGATAACGTTCAAAGCCTGTTATATTTCCGGGCAATCAGAGTTAATCAAACAAATTGGTTTTGAAGTTTGTTAGGGACATTATACACAGGGGCAAGGTGATAAATGAATCTCTGCTATACAGAGACTCTGCTATACTCTGCCGCACTCGTATGTCTCTATCCTGGTTTACTTACTTTGCCGATCAGGTAGAAACTATACAATTAGATTTCCAATCTTATAAGCGGGTTCACTATTTATCACTATTGAGCTATAATATGTTTATTTTGTTTTTGTGTAGGCAATAGCCACGTGTGCTGTTGTTGGTCCCTTGTATAGTGTACAAACAGAATCTGATGTTAATCCCGTTGTCTCATGTCCAGCTGGAACAGTCGTGAGGGAATGCTTTATAAAAGATGATAACAAGTAAGTCATTATTTCCTATAAGATCAAACTAATTCATTAGCTTTAGAGTTCAAAGCTATAATTGATACATGCCACATGCATACACATTGATTACAGTGATTAACCAACATGGGTGATCAAAGGGGGCGCAGAACTTTCGAATAGAAAAATTCAAATAGACCTATATATGTTCCCCATTTCTAATACAATGCCATTTCAAATACAATGATTGGTTGATTGTTTGGTGTTTCGGTGTTACGCCGAGCTCAAGATTATTTCACTTATATGGCGGCGTTGCCAGTTTTATTGTGGGAGGGAACAGGGCTCTATGACCTCCCGGTGGTAACTGGCAACCATCCCACATAGGTCGTTCGAGTGAAAACCTAGTCAGAAAATTTTCCAATTTTTTTGGACTGAGTGGGATTCGAACCCGCGACCCATTGGTGGAAGGCTGTTCGGATTGAGCCTCCAACGCTCTATCTACTGAGCCACGGAGGCCCCTACAATGATTGAATCCGCAGTCAGAATTGACGTCTTTGCCAGCGCCACCTGTCCAGCCCAAACGTTCCATAAGGCCAGACATGGACAACCAGCGAAATAACTCCGGTGACGGCATGATATTTGCGAAGTTAGAGAACTAACAATCTGGGTTTGAATACAGCCCTTTGGAAAATTTGGCCAAAAATGCACGTGGCGCTGGAGTAGAAGTCATTTGATGTCGAATTGAAAAATTAGACTTTATTCTTAACCTGTTTTCCTTTCTTTGTTTTTTTTGCAGTGACAACATCTCAACAGAAATCAGTGATACCTTATTAGGATGTGAAGCAGCTGGTGTTTGTTCATCCAACTCATGTGTCCTTACTGCTATATGTCTACCATCTACATCCTAACATTTATCACATCAGCAGATCATGTTTCAAATTCTTTATAATAAAAAAAAAATCATTTAACAAGGTTTTGAAGCTATCTTTGCCGAATTGTTGAATTGCTCTATAGAAATAATGAAACATGAGTGAGAAATGGAATGGTAGACCAATAGTTGGCGATAAAAATGTGAGATAAAGTTCATCTTGATTGGTTTTGTTGATTGACTTATTTATTGATTGATGTCTAATACTTCACTGAGGATTCTTTCATCTATATGCGGCGTTAGCATTCTAGTTCTGCATGTGCTCGGAGGAGGAAATCCTATTGAACCATCTGATTGTATACTATTTGCAAACTCTGGTACCACAAAGCCCTCGACTCCATCTAAATGAAAAGTGTTATGTAGTTATTTATTCGAATATAACTATATCCATGCAGAGAAGAATTAATGAGCGCCCTCTTCGAGGTATTTTAAGTTTGATGAGCACGACGAAAAGGACACTTCACACAGATAAAAAATACCCCAAATCCCATATACATGAGAGTAGGAGATGTTAAGTTCAGGGAGTGCTTCACAAAACATATACGCTGGATGTAACATTGTGTTTGGTCGTAACCTAATGATTAAACCAGAAACGTTGCCATGGCAGTTAAGCCGTCAATAAGAAACATCGAGCGTAAATGTATTAAGAAAGTCTTCTAAAGCCCGTTTCACAAAGCGGCGTAGCGTAAGTTTTTGCGTAACTGCCACAGCAACCCATACTGTTGGGATACGTTGCCATGACAGTTACGTAAAAACTTACGCTACGCGGCTTTGTGAAACAGGCTCCAGGGGCTCGTTTCACAAAGCAGTCTTATAGCAAATGAAGCCTGGTTGCCACTGGATACCATAGAGAGGAGATACGACGCCATTGCAACAGCGATTGATCGCACTGTGCGGCATCTTCTCCAGCCAAGATAAAACCTAAATATCTCCATTCCGTGTCTCCAAACACGGAATGGGGGCATGCAGATTTTATCTTGGCTGGAGAAGATGACTGTGCGACGGCTTCGTGAAACGGCCCCCTCGTCCGCACACACAGTACAATCGATGAAATCACAGGTATAGAAGATATCTGGAAGTTGCCAGATACTCGCCGAAGGTTTCCTTCGGGCAACGAGTTCGGTTTCTTCCCCCACTAAACCTGGCAAAGGCGCCATATACGTGAAATAATCTTGGTTGCAGCGTAAGACATGAATCAATCACAAGTAAAGGGTATTCCCACAGTCATTTATCATACCTTATCATGATCTGAATACTAGAAATAAGCAGTATTCTGATATAAGTATAGTATAGGCCTATTATAAATATTCCAGAGACATCATCATTGACAGGGTGCGTGCCAACTTTCACATTTGCATTTTCTTCTTGTTTTTTAGAATATGAATTTATGTTTCTATTCAATCACAATTAACGGTTGAGAACGTTTGGGTGTATGGCTGAGCGTTAATTTTGCACATGTATTCTCGGTTTTTCACCACACTAAATCTATTCACTGGTTTTAAGTTGAGATAGGGTCTATATATGTGAACGTTGGTACAGTCCTGGCAAACATTCCACAAAAGTAGATGTAAAACCAAAATCTGGTATATAAGATTCCTGCTTACTCCGATACGTAGATTTCCCGCATTTACATGTTTTGACAATTCCGATTGTCCTGACCTTCGGCAAGTACACGACAACTCTAATCCTTTAGGCAATCAATTGAAAACCCCACTCAGAGTTTTTTCAATTTGTATTGATCTAAGTGGAATTCAAACCCGCAACCCCTCGATGGAACTATGTGTCGGACTGAGAACTATATATAGCTATCACTCGATAGTCGAATGAGTAACGGAGTAACTGCCAAAATTCTAACTTTTCCATAATTGTTCATACATTCTGATTGTCACGGCAGTAAAGAGGTTTTAAATTCCTCGAAAAACTAAATGCTTGGCGTTGGAGTGGAGAAAGTTGATACAGTAGGTGTGCTATATTGCAGTCGAATTTGTTTCCGAAAAGTAAACAAAATTTAAATAATCAAGACGAACTTCATTCATTCTAAGTCTAAGTTAGTTCAAAACACTATATTTTAACGTACATTCTGGAGACTGGTATCCTGAAAAACCCTAAGAATGCTTCTGAAAAACAGCCTTTCATTTCCACATTCGGTTTTAACGGAGAAATATCAACATTTTGGCAGCTCATGCCACTTGTAGAAGTCAGTCCGTAAGTCGCCGGTCCCTCTCAGCTTGCAGAGAAACAATTTGTCGTAATTAAGTATAAAACTGTAGGATCGCTTGATTAAACCCACCCCATCTAAAAATTTACCACAAGGTCACACAGACCATAAAAAGTCAGGAAGGCTGATAATTTGGGTATAATTAATGTTCCTCTTTGCCGGGTCAGCAACCATGGTAAAGCAAAGCCACATTGTTTCCAGCTTGAAGGTCAAGGAAGCGTTAAAACCCAGACTGGGGCTGCAATGCCAAGATGCACTTATAGTTATATCAAAAGCTGAGTTATGGAAAATGATAGTCAGCACCGTGTGACGTTCAGTGGGTTCAAGACTTTAACGCCAAAAACATATGAACAATTTTAGCCAGAGAGTGTGGCGTTCGGTGAAAGCTCAGATACAAAATTATGGATAGTGAAGTTTGGCGTTCAGTAGATTCACCAGCATAACACCAAGTTCAGATAAAAAAAATTATGGACAGTGAAGGTTGGCGTTCAGTAGATTCACGAGTATGACGCCAAGTTGAGATAAAAAATTATGGATAGTGAAATTTGGCGTTCAGTAGATTCACGAGCATAACGCCAGATAACAAATATGATAAGTGAAGTTTATTAGCTCATGGGGTTTTCTATAATTTGTTGAATGTTTTCGTCAATCTTCTGTTTCACGAGTAGATCGACCTGAAAGCCTTCAATTCACAGGCTTATCCCATATAGCTGTTTAAAATAAAGTTACGTTGACCGACTTTTGAGCCTGTTTTACGATTGTTTTTGCCAAGGTATTTTTCTTGAAACTTAAATATGTCAAGTTCCTTTAGCTATACAAATGAGTAATATCAGTATTGTTCTGGAATTTCAAGCGGTATATTTGAATGGGCGCAGTATTTGTATGGAGTCTGTCAGTCCTGAAATGTACTATACTGCTATACTAGTGATCTTTGTAAATTCCCGGATTACAGTTTCCTATTTCGGAACTGTCAGTTCTTAGTTCGTATCATATCATCAAGTCATCTTGATATACGTTTTCTTTCCACTGTTTGTATAATATTTGCTTGTAAATATGTTACTTTATTTGATTTCAATGTAACTCGATTGATGTTATGTCATATAATTTGCGTTATATGACAGCGTTTTACGGTTAAGCGAAGGAGGAAACGGCCTTTTTCGTAGTGGAAATCCCTAAGAGTACCTAATTGCAACTATCATATAGGATGATTGAGTGAAAACCCCAATCAGAAATTTTCTTTAGAGTGTTTAAGTGTTTGGGATTCGAACCCGTGACTCCTGTGTGAGTTGCTTTTGACGTCTGAGAGGCCACCCTTTTTCCAACTGAGCCACCGAGGTCCTCATGAATATTTGAAGAACACCCGCTTACTAAAATCTGTATCAAATTATTCATGTTTAAGGATATCAACTCGAAATTTGAACCCTACGCCAAACTTGGTTTGTTTCACAGCATACATTAAAGAAAAAATATAAGTGAAGAATCTGATACATGCCTTCCATCCATGGGTTGAGGGTTCGAGTCACACTCACACCAATTCAGTTAACATTTCTGAATGGGGTTTTCTCCTGGTCACCCTATATGGAATATAGGTACTCGCCCAAGGTTGAGGATTCCCTCCCCCACAAAACCTAGCAACGCCGTCATGTAAGTGAAATAAGCTTGAGTGCTGTATAAAACATCTATGAACCAAACCCCCCATTAAGCTATACAACACAATTATCAAATGCTTCATTTTCAACAAATCCATTTATTGGGGATATTTCACACAATTCTTCAACCTGGCAGTCTTCTAAGGCCATTGTCTGAGGATCCAGTGCACACAGAAAATATACATTTGTAAACTGTTGATTTCAGATGATTTACTTTTGAGATTTCATTTCTACCAATATGAATGAATCAAACATCTGCATACTGTATGAGTTTCTGTTTGGCAAGAGCTTTCATCGGGTTTGTTTAACTCCTGGTGTCACCTCCATTCCTTCAAATATGGGGAATTTCACTGGAACAGAAAAGTTTTAATTGACTACTTAACTGCAAGAATTTTTCATACGTTTTTTTATTTAGCATTTCTTGTTTATATTTATAGATAATACATGTACAACACTCTAACAATGCCAAAGCCCACACTCCACTCCACTTCACTTGGCAACGCACAATATACACTTTAAGTGACATAATCTTGAGTATAAAGTGATATTTTTTTATGGAAAAAAAATAAATACATGTATTTCTTGATAATGTCATTAGGATGTGTATATGTACACTATTTACTTGTTTTAAAAGGGAATTAAACAAGAGATCAGTGAAAAAGAAATGAAGGATGCTTCAATTTAACTCCTGACATAGTGTACATCTTCCTCCGAAATACAAAACATGCCGATTGGATTTGGCAATGCGTGCAATGGTAGATTGAAACTGGCTTCATGGCAATGCGTGTGAACAATGATTTATCTCAAGAAACCGTAGTGTTTATGATTTTACTTCCGAAAACCAAACGCTTACATTGCTTGACTAAATTTGACGCTAATAATGGTAAATATGTTAATGTTATTAAATATTTAGATTAAAGTTTGAATGTTTGTAACTTTCATTAAACGAAAGCTCATGTTGTTAAAAACAACTAACTACAATGTACGTGGTGATGTCTTAATTTTTTATCATTAGATTAAAGTTTTTAGGTCAATCCTTTGGGGACTTATTCCCCAAATGGTTGCTAGGCGACAATTTTAAATGAAAAAAAACGACGAAAAAATAAAACATGTTGCATAACTTGACCATATGGGGAAACACACAAAACAATTCATCAAGATCCATCTGGTAGTTTTCTTGATTCCGTGATCACAAACTATATAGGTAAAAATCACATAAATGGCCAGCAGCCGCCATTTTGAATATGCAAAGGAGCACAAAATTGCATAGTGCACAACAAGACCATAGGAATAACCTGCCTACAAAATTTTACGAAGATCCTTTCATTACTTTAGGAGAAAAGTGATAAAAATAAAAAAAACAAAATGGTCGGCTGGAGGCCACTTTAAATTAAAATAAGTGGCTGTCGCCATCAGGACCCCTCGGGTCTGGGCCAAAGAAACCGAAGATATATTTATATTCCAGACAATTTGTTGCGAGTGAAAACTACTCCACATACATGTATCACATTTACAAGGAGGTTTTTGACTGACATTCATGTAAGGGGCATAACTCTTGAAAACACGTCCGAGCGGGTCGATTTTAAATAAGCTTCTTGTACTTGCTGTATTTAACAAATGTGTGAAGTTTCAGAGTTGTAAGTTAAAAACTTTTTTAGATAATGGGTTCACAAGGCTACTGACAGCAGCGGTAATGTAAGGGGCATAACTCTTGGAAAAAAACATCCGAGCGCGTTGATTTTCAATAGGCTTCTTGTGCTTGCTGTTTCAAACAAATGTGTGAAGTTTCAAAATTGTAAGAAAGATTTTTTACATAATGTGTTTACAAGGCTTTTTACAGCAGTAGTAATGTAAGGGGCATAACTCTTGAAAAAAAACATACGAGCGCGTTGATTTTCAATAGGCTTCTTGTACTTGCTGCATTTAACAAATCTGTGAAGTTTCAAAATTGTAAGTTAAAAACTTTTTTAGATAATGTGTTTACAAGGCTTTTGACAGCAGCGGTAATGCAAGGGGCATAACTCTTGAAAAAAACATCTGAGCGCGTTGATTTTCAATAGGCTTCTTGTACTTGCTGAATTTAACAAATGTTTGAAGTTTCAGAGTTGTAAATTAAAAACTTTTTTAGATAATGTGTTTACAAGGCTTTTGACAGCCGCGTAATGTAAGAGGCATAACTCTTGAAAAAAACATCCGAGCGCGTCAATTTTCAATAGGCTTCTTGTACTTGCTGTATTGAACAAATCTGTAAAGTTTCAAAGTTGTAAGTTAAAGACTTTTTTAGATAATGTGTTTACAAGGACCAATGGACAGATGGACGGACAGACAGACAGACGGACGATGGAGGCAATGACAATAACCTTCAGGCAAAATTTGCCCGAGGGGTAAAAACGACCCCAAAAAATAGATGTTGCAGAAGTAGACCATATAGGGAACCAACACAAAAGCATTTCATCAAGATTGGCCTGGTGATTTTCTAGATTCGGCGATCACAAACTATGTAGGTAAAAATAACAAAATGGCCTCCATTGGTCATTTTAATATGCAAATGAGGGAAAAAAATAGATGTTGCACAACTAGAGGGGGGAACCTGTTATGTGAAATTTGATGAAGATCAGACCAATAGTTCTCTTGGAATCGCGATCACAAGAAAAGTTTACAGACACTGGACTACTGCCGACGGAACCCGAACAGAAAGGGATTTGATAAGACCACCATGAGGAGAATGTGTCTTAATAAGAAACAAAATTAAAAAATCTGTTAATTTTTCGTAGATTTAGTTGCTTATAAAACTACCTCTGCAAGGTTGATTTCAACGTAAAGTTCTTATTTTGACCTTTTTGATAAAAATGAACAACAATTAGCTATTTCTGTTGGGATAAAATTTCCCCTCTTTTTGGCACCTCATAACTTTTTAATCAGTTTCATAGAAGATTGAAGTTTGTGTTTGGGACACTGGAAATGAAAAATTAGCGTGCATCTTCTGGACTTAAGTGTTTTATTTTACTCCCTTTTGTGAATAACAACTTTTAAATGGTCTGTAAAGCTGAAACACACACAAAACTACACTTCAAAATTGTGTATTGCAAAGCTGAAAGATATCCAAAACTACACTTCCAAAAAGTATATTGCAAAGTCATCCAAAATGACACTTCTAAACGCTATATTACAAAGCAAAAGGCCCTGATCCACATGTACACTGAAAACAAATGAAATGCATCTCCGAAAACTGAGGCCATAGTTGAATGATATTCTATATTTTGGCAGATCTACCCCGATGGTTCAACTATGGCTTCAGTTTTCGAAGTTGCATTTCTTTTGTTTTATACAAAATTCTTCTGTGTTGGTAAGTCCTTTTGACAAGTACACTTGTAAATGGTAAATTACAAAGCTGAAAGACATCCAAAACTATCCCTATAAACATTACCTCATAAAACTAAAAGTCACCCAAATGTACACTTCTTAATGGTACATTGGAAGGCTAAAAGACACCCAAAGCATACTTCTAAATCCATGGAGTGGATGTACAAACATATTTGGCATTCAAAACCCCTTAAAACTACTCACATCTTGTGTTTTCAAGAGAAAACAATTAAATCAACAAACACCAAGTTTAGGTTCAGCAGAATTATGTTCATAATAGTTTACCAACAGTACCAAATACATATATTTATGAACACAAAAAACACACAGGCACAGGGTAAATCTAACCATAACTAACTGTGTTAAAGAGGTAGCAAATACATATACATGCATCTGCAAGATTTTGTTTACACTCCCCTTTTGAGGTGTATGAAATGTGTACATTTTGTTTTTACCTCTGGTTAATATATGTATATTTGGTACTGCTGGAAACAACGAATTCTAGAGATTCTACTGAACTTTTTGTTATTGTTTCACTCAAGATCAGTCGTAATGACTATAAAATTAGCCAAGTGAGTGGTTTGTTATTTTGATACGGTCTCTTGTACTGGACATGTATATCCATAATTAACAGCCATGTCTTGTATCAATACAAACAATGACAAATTAAGATACATGAATCGAACAGGTTTTGCCAAAAATATGGAATTGACATCATTAAACTTCAGGGATATTGTAGAAGTATTTTGAGCATCATGGTTTTACCTTTGTTTTTGTTTCCAGCTGTTATTGTTTTCCCAATGCCTTGTGCCCCAGACTCTGGGGAGTCAGATAATTCATCCATACCCTGAGTATAAAACACAAAATGGTCAGAGAGAATGGTAACAGAAAAGTGGTTGAATGCTTACAAGTTATGGAAAAAATGCCCAACAAAAAGCTCCATAATATGCAATGGCCTAGAGCTTGAGGTGGTGCTAACATTCCAGATGAAAAAGTCTGTGGTTAGAAGGCATGTGTTCAAGACTGTTAAACAAACCTTGCAACTGGACATGTTATAAATCTATTTTGGTGAAAAGTGCCAATGTTAGACTTAATGTTTAAATTTCTGCCAAAGAGCCATAAATGTTACAGGCATAAAAATGCCCTGAAATGATTTAAGCCGTTAAGTTAATGTCATGAGTAAAAGAAGCTTACCTGTGAATCCCTGCTTTCAAGTTCTTTGGCTCTATATATTGTCTTCATCATAGTCACATAATTTTTATCTAGCTCCTGGGAAAACGCAAAATCAACACGTTAGTTAATATACACAAAGAAAAAAGTTAAGCACCCCCCTGGAAAGTCTGCACCGACCGATAAAATCAAGGGGGAGCATATTAAAGTAAAAATGTCACTTTGAGTGTGTAGAACACATCCCTAGGGCAGAAGGTCAATAGCGTGTATAGCCTCTATTAGCTTCCAACCTGGTGGATTTGAATCCTTTAGAGCACATTTGGGATAGAATGGGCAGAAACATTCAAGCCCTAGAGCCTCCTATACAAAATCTGCAGGAATTGGAAGCTGCATTACATCGGTATCGGCGGCAGTTACCCCTTCAACAGATCCAAGGTCTCACTGGAGGGATGAAACGTAGGTTGGAAGCTAATGGAGGCTATACACGCTATTGACCTTCTGCTCTCGTGATGTGTTATAACCTTTTCTATACATGATTGATTGATTGATGTTTTACGCTGTACTCAATTATTTCACTTATATGGCGGCGTTGCCAGGTTTAGTTGGGGAAGAACCTGGGCTCATTGCCTGGAGGAACCCCTGGCATTCAGCGAGTACCTGGCAACTCTCCCACATGAAAAAATCGAGTGAAAACATTGTACATTAGGGAAACCAGAACATACCTCTTGTGTTGGAGGGTCATCTCTCCTGCCTCGCAGCCATGCTGTTAAAACAAAACCAAAATATGAGATCAATGCCATTGCAATTAGTCTCATTCCATGTCAAAGACACTTTTTTTAAATATGAGGACACTTATGGTACGAATTTATTTGGAGACAAACCATACAATGCTCCAAAATACTTGTTTTATTAAGCAGTAACATATCTAGGCACAGAAAACAAAAAGAGAATGAAAGTTGTATGCTCCCAACTGTTCACAGAACATTGAATAGCACATTCAGTTTCCCTGGAAATAGCACAGACTTCATCGTGGACATAACTTGTTAAGTATCTTATTTCAAATAACCTAAACAGCGTTCAACTGGAGACAATTGAGAAGGCAGCATCCCTGAAAATAGCTTGGAGGCCTGAAGAAGAGCAATAAAAGAAAGATTCTTTAGTTTAGTTGCAAATGTGTTTATATTATTGAGTATAGAACTTTATTCACATACCTTCCCATTCTATAGGTACTTCAGGGGGGGTAAATTGGTTTTTGTCTCTGGCTTCAATCCATCGTCCTCCTTTCAAGTTTCTTGCTGGGTGTAAAAACCAAAATGGAGCTATTAATAAAAGGTAGTTTTCTGTATTTTTCCAAGACTTTCTATTTTTGTCAAAATTTCAAACTTTTGGCATTATTTTGTATTTTATAAATATAAATTCAAAAATTTGCTTTGAAAGGTGTAAAAGATGTAAAAGAAGTATGATGATATGCATGTGCAAATGATTTGAATCGTGTAAGTTAAAAGGGCACTGTAAGTCTGATGAAAAATTAAGTCTACAGATTTAATAAATCATCATATTTTACAGTCGAACACATAATGGGAGTGCGTTGAAATGATCGCTGACAACCAAAGTTGTAAATGATGGACCATCTACTATGGGTATCCGATCGGTTATTTTACAGAACCAATTGTTGTACGTGTTTAACCAAAGCCGATGACAGCCTACTTATTAATCAAGGCATCGTCCTGCCCAATGTCAACCTCCAAATAGAAATAAAACTTATTATGGAGTTTATACATTTGTCAAGACGAAAGTGACGTCACAACAGCTTTGATGTTGGATGGACAATAATTGGCCTGCTTCATCTACAAAAAGAGACTGACGAGCCAGTGAACGACCATCCCCAAAAACTTCTTTGCAGAAATACAAATATTTAATAAAAAGTCGGTGGAGCCCAGCTTTACTTGTCTGAAATTTCTTGTCAATGCAAACATTAATGTAAATTCTAGCATTGAAAAACCGACAAACGTCTGCGATAACTCATTAACTGATCGGATACCCTAAGTATAAACTATCATATAATAATAAATTATAAATTATAATCACACTTCTTTATTTTACTTTATCACTTTATACTGAAGCCACGGATTGCATCAGAATAACTTCAATCTACTAAACATAGTTCTAATCTAGCAATAGCAGGTCTCATCATTTTACTATTTCCTAGTGTGAAAGTAGTATAAATATAATTAATCATGGTACAACTGACCAGCATCCTTCAGATAATACTGATTGCCCAAATGGTCTTCTCCAACAAAATGAACTTTCTGAAGAGGAGCTGCTAAAGAGTTTCTGAAGTTCGTCCAAATCTTACTGATTACCCCGGGCCTACGAGACATTGATCACCTTTTTCTTTTACTCACAGATCTAAATTTCTTTTACAAAATAGTTCCATTAAGCTAAATAATTTCGAAAGCAATCTGTCACTGAGTTGGCGACTGACAGTTTGTTTATGAAACACATGGGCCGTATCTAAATCTAAAACCGACATTGAATGCGGGTAGCTAAATAAAATTAATTAAATCTAATGCAGGTAAACTTTTGGCAGAGACAGCCATAAGGCAAGGCCTCCTTCCTATATGGATTATATCTGTTGATATTTCAGACAATTTTCTGAAGTCTATAAGAAAAGTCCAGTGCTAGTATGACAAATCTCCATGTTTTGCAGCACACCAATAAACCCCATCCATCATGGCGGATTCTTACCAACGTCAAAGAAATTCACGGGAACAAAATCGACATGAAAAGGATAATTCCGGGACTAATAAACCATCAGAGAGTCTCAACAAATTTGTAAATGATGGGAGTTTTATGGACATGTTTAGAAAGAAGATGGAAGCTGCAAAGAACGAAAGGCTCCATGAACCGTCGGTGTCCACTTCACCAACAACAACAACAAATCCATCGAACCCTTCCTCTTCGGCCAATACAGATCTTTTGTTAAAACCGATCAACTGTCCGACGAATTCAGCCGAAACGCATTCGACTGCTATCCAAAAGCCAAATGTCGTGTCTTTTGTAAGCGATTTGAACTCGGGGTTATGCTTATGGTTTATATCATTTGTGTGTTCGACCATGGAGGATGTACTAAAAATAGAGATCATTTCAATTTGTTCAGTTATTTCTTTTTTTTTTAACAGTAAATTACATTTTACAATTGTTCAATTATTCAAGGCTTTTGTTATTCTTTATTTTGAGACTAACATTTGTTGCTAGCATGTTTGCCCCTCTCTTATTAACTAACTCCTTAGGCCAATATTTTGTCATAGAACTAAGTTTTAGTTTATGATTTTTGTAATGAATATTTTCAGGCTGCGCTACACTGGTCACTGGTTAAAGCATTGACGCAATCTTAATTTGTTAAGTACTTCTATTTCCCAGGTTGGGAAAAGACGAGGGGGTAGAGTTTTGAAAACTGGAACCGTAAAGAAAGTTAAAAAGGAAGATGAAGAGGTACTACAAATAATTTTCTATGCAAAATGAGGCCCTTTTTTTCCTGAACAATCGTTTAGTTCCATTGTTACTCAAAAAAACGTGAACAGTCGCCTTTTACTCAGGCTGATATATAAAAAGCAGGAAAGGTATTGGTAGCCTAAGTGAACACTGAACAGTATGTACTGGTTTATTGAAAAAAATAAAATAAATGAAAGAGGTTTAAAAGATGGAAACAAAGTAGTTTATGATAGGCCTACTGTGTCTACTCGCTTGCTCTTTATAATGGTCTGTACTCGGTATCACATGGCCTGTTTTCATGCAAAGTTTTTTTAACAATTTTGTCAAGTTCAATATTTTTATTTTCCATGTAAAAATATGATTTTGAAAATAAAACAAAGGACATAAATCCACTGTAAAATGTAAATGAAATGTCCAGTCTTAATGGAAGATTTCAGAAATGTAAGATTTTGGAAAATTATTCTGCTTACTATGATAGTCTTCATCCGGTTCTCTGCTTTAAATTAATTCCTGCTTTGTATATTTTTCATTTCAGTCGACGGAAAAAAAAGATGCATGGTCAAAGTACTTAGACGAGGTAAAGAAATATAAAAGTCAAATGTGTGTTGATGAAGATAAAACAAGACCGCTTGTGAAATGAATCCTGTGATAAAACTGATATTCTCATTTGTCCTACAACATTACTGTATGAAGACTTTCACATTATCATCAGCAGCTTGATATTATAAATGTAAAGACAAATATAACTACATGTATATAATTTCAGTTTAATTAACTCGTGTCTTTTCGAAAGTGGGTAAAACAGTATTCTCATTATTTTGGGGATTTCATTTATTTTGTAGAATTTCTACCATTTTTCATGAAAGTGTAATCTCAAAAATAACGAGAATGCTCTCATAAAATGTCAGGCCTTGTAGAAAAGTTTCCTTCCCAAACAGCCACATTTATCTAATACTGTTAGTTTAACATTCAGTATAGCTTGCTACCTGACCAACACTCAATCATACATTAAGAGTTATTTCAAGTGGATTTCATTATTTATTTCTAATCGCCTCAAATTATATGTGATACACATTTCATGTTTTTTTTATCGAAACCAGTTTTCATGACATTACAATTGCATCTGGTTAAAAAAAAATTATCTGCTAATATAAAACACACTGGCATAGGGCGTACCTTCTTTTACTCTGTACATCTGGCTCTAAACCTATTATCTTATATGCAGTGTTTCTTTTTCTTTATAAATTTCTATATTGAATATTCTAACTATCTTGTCTGTTCTATATGTAGAGAAAAGGTTGCAGCCATTTAAAACTGCTTTAACAATACTGTGACCAGGTTGAATTAATCATGAATAAGGCTATTCAGGAACATTTTGTTACAGATGTCATGCTAAACAATGATGTCAAAAACCAATATGTTGCTTGTATAATATGACTTTTTTTCACCGCCCAGTTATTTGACTTCATTAATGTCAAAATCCTTCTGTTGAGAAATATGAACAAGAAGCCAGCTTCATCATACTACATGGTTTGTTTGTATTTGGATTTCTTTTTTAGATAGATTGATTGATTGTTTGGCGTTTTACACCGCGCCCAAGATTATTTCAATTATATGGCGCCAATGTCAGTTTTATTGTGGGAGGAAACGGGGCTCTATGCCCGAAGGATTTCACTAATATGCCGGCGTTGCCAGTTTCATTTTGGGAGGAAACCCACAACCTTCCGGTGGTAAATGGTAACCATCCCACATAGGTCGTTTAAGTGAAAACCCAGTCAGAAAATTTTCCAATTTGTTTGCACTGAGTAGGATTTGAACCAGAGACCCATTGGCGGAAGGCTGTATGGATTGAGCGTTTAACGCTCTACCTACTGAGCCACGGAGGCCCCTTTTCTGTGTTTAACAGCAATATGCATTATGTTGTCAGAAATTAGTTTATAGTCTCCCAAAAAAACAAAATAATGAAAATAAATGCTATGCATGAGGGAAAGTTTGATGAATTCTTGTTACCAATCGTGTTACACTAAATCTTGGAGATGAATAAATAAATACCTACCCAAAGTTCATTCTAATAAAAAACGACACAAGTCACGCCTCGATTACGCATTTAGAAAAAAAGTATAAATTAATGAACATGTATAAGTGAAAGACACACGCGCTATTTAAATCCAAAGGCTCTCTGTATTTTTCACGGACAGATGAAGTCTTGAACTTTTTACAAAAATTCGGTTTTTAATTCTGAGAAACATTTTTTTTATTTGTTAGGTAGGTTCACTAATGCAGAGCTACGTATACGCACAGCGCTGTGATGATTTGAATCAGTAACATCTGGGATGACTATGAAATCCCAGGTTACATCATAAAAGCATAGAACTTGGTTCTATGATCTAAGTAGGCCAGCTGTAGGCCGGGGTTATGAAAGTTATCTGGGTAATACAGGCGACGGATTTGGTTTAAGGGACACTCTTTTGAAATTGTAATCTATAAAACAAAAGACGTAAAAATTAAGGTATTCCAACACTGAAGTTTTCCAACGATTTTAACGTAAGCATTACACAACTAGATCTATTTTGTCATTCTAAACACAACTGAACAATTACGCTATGTAAAATTCTAGTAGTTTCACATAACATAACTCCTAAGCTTGTCAAAACTAGCTTTCGTCTCAAATACCAGAATAATTGTGGGAATCATCTTACTAAAACTAAAAAGGAGGAGGGTCCATTTTGTGATTGTTTGCCCTCGATGATGCTTTGATCAATAAAGTACTATTTAGCCCGGATTTTCGGTCTAGAGGGCTACTGATTTTATAGTGGGCTGGTAATGAGAATCACCCCCGAACACGGGGGAAAAAATTCAGCAGAGCCCAGATTTCTCGGCTAAGTAGGCCTACTATTCTATTCAATTAAAATCCTTCATTTTAGTTTCATTTTCTATGTTTTAATACCCCAGACAGCCTACTACTAAAATTAAAAATGGCGGTTAGTCTATCTTTTTAAAAACTCAGAGACGACTTTGAACATGCCGAAAGTTTAAAAAAAATAACGGCAATTTCCACAAACCGGAATATTGGTACGTAATAATATCGCCCATATGTTAGGCCCTATAGTTAAAGCCACGACAGTAATTGTTTTTGTGTTCCATACCGCACACACAGAACTGAACACATATGTTGGGGAGTGTTGCCATGTTTATAATGGGAGTGATCGATTTATCGAGGCCATAGCAACAACTGGCAAAGCAGCCATATATAATGGAAATAGAGTCCCACGTAAAACATGGAACACACAGTTGACCGCCATATATAGCTAAGTTATTAACTCCCGACAGTAGTTCCTACGCAAAATTTGATAACCTGCATGAGAGGTCGGACACTTTACTTCCTGACGCAACGCCGTCGCTTTAACAAAAGACGAGGGAGTTTCGCGGTCCGTGAATTACGCCAAGACCTCTATTCCCATTCATTTTGCATGAGGGTTGTAACTGTTGCAACCGATATAAGTGAAGCAATATCAGATAATGTAACAACCGATATTTTAGCCAAAAGAATTAGAAAAAAACGCCCGAGACTGTAAGAACGACCGAAAATATAGCAAAATATGTTGCCCGATAATGTAGTCTATACATGTAGTAACACTGAAACCACAATTAAATGATTTGAGAATCAGGTCAAGGTAGTCAGAAAAGGGACAGGCTTTGGCTAGGATGTGGCAGTCTGTAAAACACTCAAAGTATTTTGATTTATATGAAATAGTGCGTCAATGTATTGGGGGTTCGAGTTTTTTTACATCCCCGTAGGCCTGGATCAAAAATCGCGAAATAAAAGTTTAAAGGCACACTTGCCGCGAAACTCAGGAATATTGTTTACATTAAAAAAGAAAGACCGTTTTCTGTATTTTTCCCAGACAATATAAGTTAGGAACTTTCTATTTTTATCAAAATTTAAAAGTTTGGACGTCACTTTGTATTTTTGATTTGAGTTTGAATTGTTAGGTACCCGGAACATAAACAAACCAAACTGCTCGCTGGGGCGCATTTATGTTTCAGTCGAGTGAGTGAACTAACGGCACAGTGTAATTTTACGTAGGCCTATTTATCTGAGAAATACAGACTGACGATCGGTTAAGAGCGACTGGAAAAGCCTGCTGGTAATTGTTTGAGTGTAAACCACAGATAGAAAGGCCTGAAATGAGGGTAATCCAACACGAAAGTTGACCGACACTGATCGTTGTTGTTGTAATCAGGCTTCGATTCTTCGTTTGTTTTTCACCCCATTTCTACATTCTAAAGCTAACTAGACATGTTTTATGTGTCCTATGTTTAAGTTTAGTGGTATTAGTCGTAGTAAGCTCATGTAAATTGGTTTTCTTAGCAAATTTAAACAGGCTACGGCGGCAAGTGGGCCTTTAAGAAATTCTGTGCGGATTTTTCAGTCTATCGACCTGTGTATATCTGAGCAATGTCGCTTCTCTCACTACAAGCACTTTGTCCAAAGTCGTATCCCTTCCCTGACTACCAACTCCTTTCTCAAGCCCTGTCCCTTCTCTGACCACCGACTCCTTTCTCAAGCCCTGAGAAGTTGAAATCGGACTACCATCTTGTCCAAACCCATGTACCCTTTTTGTCTACCATCTTCTTGTTCAAAGCCCTGCCCCTTCTCTGTCTACCATCTCCTTTCTCAAACCCTGTCCCTTCTCTGACTACAACTCCTTTCTCAGGCCCTGGCTCTTCTCTGACTACCAACTCCTTTCTCAAGCCCTGTCCCTTCTCTGACTACCAACTCCTTTCTCAAGCCCTGGCTCTTCTCTGACTACCAACTCCTTTCTCAAGCCCCGTCCCTTCTCTGACTACCAACTCCTTTCTCAAGCCCTGTCCCTTCTCTGACTACCAACTCCTTTCTCAAGCCCTGTCCCTTCTCTGACTACCAACTCCTTTCTCAAGCCCTGGCTCTTCTCTGACTACCAACTCCTTTATCAAGCCCTGTCCCTTCTCTGACTACCAACTCCTTTGTCAAACCCTGTCCCTTCTCTGACTACCAACTCCTTTCTCAAGCCCTGTCCTCTGACTACCAACTCCTTTTTCAAGCCCTGTCCCTTCTCTGACTACCAACTCCTTTCTCAAGCCCTGTCCCTTCTCTGGCTACCAACTCCTTTCTCAAGCCTTGTCCCTTCTCTGACTACAAACTCCTTTCTCAAGCCCTGTCCCTTCTCTGACTACCAACTCCTTTCTAAAGCCCTGTCCCTTCTCTGACTACCAACTGCTTTCTCAAGCCCCGTCCCTTCTCTGACTACCAAATCCTTTCTCAAGCCCCGTCCCTTCTCTGACTACCAACTCCAAGCCCTGTCCCTTCTCTGACTACAAACTCCTTTCTCAAGCCCTATCCCTTCTCTGACTACCAACTCCTTTATCAAGCCCTGTCCCTTCTCTGACTACCAACTCCTTTCTCAAGCCCCGTCCCTTCTCTGACTATCAACTCCAAGCCCTGTCCCTTCTCTGACTACCAACTCCTTTCTCAAGCCCCGTCCCTTCTCTGACTACCAACTCCAAGCCCTGTCCCTTCTCTGACTACCAACTCCTTTCTCAAGCCCCGTCCCTTCTCTGACTACCAACTCCTTTCTCAAGCCCCGTCCCTTCTCTGACTACCAACTCCAAGCCCTGGCTCTTCTCTGACTACCAACTCCTTTCTCAAGCCCTGTCCCTTCTCTGTCTACCATCTCCTTGTCAAAATAATCTCACTCCCAGCTCTCTGTCAGAAACCGCATCATTTGACTACCTTCTCGATCCTTGACAAAACCGTCTTTGATTACCGGGGGCCTATGTGGTCCAGTGGGTTTTCGTGATCGTCCCTCAGTCCCACACAGACCTTCCATCGATGCGGCACGGGTTAGAACCGCCCCCTTTCCCCCACCTCCCCACTAATGGGCAACGCCGCCATATAAGTGAAATAATCTTGAGCGCGCCGTAAAACATTAATCTTTGACCACCGTAATGCCCATAAATGCAAGCACTATCCCCTCTCTGACTACTCTCTGACAAAGCCTTCCGTTCTGCGACAACCTCTACCCAGTCATGTTTTTCTTTCGCGACCGCCTCCTTGTCCAAGGCTCTGTCCACAATATCTATGGCTACAATATCCTTATCAAAAGAGGCGTCCCTTCTCTCTCTCTCCCAATTCTCTGTCCGAAGTCCCATCCTTTCTTTGACTACAATCGCCTTGTTATATATATTTATATTCTGTGACAACAACCTCTTTGCACAGAACTCCTCTGACACTATAACAGCACATTGCCCAACCCCCTATTCTTTATTTGGCCACCAAACGCTTATCCAAACCCTGTTTTGTAACTAACCACACCTTGTCTAAAGCTCTATCCTTTTTTAGACATGCCATTGAGGGATTTGATTCTGATGATGGGTAGTCTTGCCAACTGTGTGGTCCACTTCAAGTACAAGTGTTTTTCTTTTTATACGCCCGGCTTGAAAAGCGGGCTGTATTATGGTATCATCTCCGTCCGTCCGGCAGTCCGGCAGTCCGGCTGTCCGGCAGTCCGGCTGTCCGGCTGTCCGGCGTCCGCTTTCCCTTCCGCTCCATAACTTCTAAAGTTTTGATTCCATCTGCACAATTTTTTCTGAGTATATACCTTATGGGTAGAAGGTATGTCGCAAACTATTTTTAACATCACTGGTTACATAATATGGGAGTTATATTGGATTATGTAATATTCCCTTCCGCTCCATAACTTCTAAAGTTTTGATTCCATCTGCACAATTTTTTTTGAGTATATACCTTATGGGTAGAAGGTGTGTCGCGAACTATTTTTAACATCACTGGTTACATAATATGGGAGTTATATTGGATTATGTAATATTCCCTTCCGCTCCATAACTTCTAAAGTTTTGATTCCATCTGCACAATTTTTTCTGAGTATATACCTTATGGGTAGAAGGTGTGTCGCGAACTATTTTTAACATCACTGGTTACATAATATGGGAGTTATATTGGATTATGTAATATTCCCTTCCGCTCCATAACTTCTAAAGTTTTGATTCCATCTGCACAATTATTTCTGAGTATATACCTTATGGGTAGAAGGTGTGTCGCGAACTATTTTTAACATCACTGGTTACATAATATGGGAGTTATATTGGATTATGTAATATTCCATTCTGCTCCATAACTTCTAAAGTTTTGATTCCATCTGCACAATTTTTTCTGAGTATATACCTTATGGGTAGAAGGTGTGTCGCGAACTATTTTTAACATCACTGGTTACATAATATGGGAGTTATATTGGATTATGTAATATTCCATTCTGCTCCATAACTTCTAACGTTTTGATTCCATCTGCACAATTTTTTCTGGGTATATACCTTATGGGTAGAAGGTGTGTCGCGAACTATTTTTAACATCACTGGTTACATAATATGGGAGTTATATTGGATTATGTAATATTCCATTCTGCTCCATAACTTCTAAAGTTTTGATTCCATCTGCACAATTTTTTCTGAGTATATACCTTATGGGTAGAAGGTGTGCCGCGAACTATTTTTAACATCACTGGTTACATAATATGGGAGTTATATTGGATTATGTAATATTCCCTTCCACTCCATAACTTCTAAAGTTTTGATTCCATCTGCACAATTTTTTCTGAGTATATACCTTATGGGTAGAAGGTGTGTCCCGAACTATTTTAACATCACTGGTTACATAATATGGGAGTTACAGTGTATATTGGATTATGTAATATTCCCTTCCCTCCATAACTTTCAAAGTTTTGATTCCATCTGGACAATTTTTTCTGAGGATATAGCTTATGGGTAGAAGGTGTGTCAGCTTCCTTGGATAATTTAGGGATAGCTATGGTGGCCAAAACCTTAAAAGTTTAGAATTATAATTATTTCTCTGTTTTAAAGGCTCTTCAATTCAGTTTTATTACCCATATGGTAAAGCAAATATAGCTGCTTAAAGATATGTTTGACAATATTCATAAACCTGGTTGTAAGTGTAAACAGATAAGACTTGTATATTTACACACCATTGACCATCTCAGAGATTAGGCTCTGTTCAAATATACCTATATAAAATGTGGCAAACATCCTGGTCAGTGATGTCTTCAGCAAGTGATTTAACCCACTGACCAGTCAGAATTAGCTGAACTCCAAGCTGAAGACCTGGACATTTAACACCAGATGAGATTTCATATTTGAAGGACCCATTGCATATATTCAAAAATATATATATGGAAGGATTTGTTTTGGTATGGCTGCAGTTACTGTGCCTTTCCGGGCGTATTTTGGGTTTCCCGAAACTCTTGTTCATACATGTCATACCTTTGACTGGTATAACTAACACCTTAAAGATGGAGTTAAATCGAATAAGTTACCACCAACCAATGGCAACTGACCTCTATCGTTTAGTACTTGCGGTCTTCAAAAGAAATAAGATCCATAAAATCTTTGCCATCCAATTTGCAACTATCAAACTTACTCTACTGTGTTAATCATTTTCTAGTTTTGGTAGCTTTTTACAATTCGATCCTTAGAATTCATATAGCGATCCAACCTTTGGCGAGGGTGTCGTCTCATTTTTGTGTAACTTTTAAGGTGTGTGTGGCAGAGGATAATTTCGGCACATTTAAATAAATTTTAGATGGTACCTGTAATATTTTACGTAGGCCTATTGCATTGATCTTATACATGTGTGTGTAAATTTGGGATCTGCTTATTACCCTTCACAAGCATTTACTATATATTGGAACATGAAGTCAGTGTAAATTTGTCCTGGATGATAATTTCTTTGTATTCTCGTTATTTTGGGATTACACTTTCTTGAAAATATGGTAGAAATTCCTCTACCAATTTTTGGGTGACGCCCGAAACGGGAATCTTACCCGATAGGTGCCATACTCTGGGATCTGAGTCCGATTCCCGTTTCGGGCCTCCCCCAAAAATTGGTAGAGGAATTTCTACCATATTTTCAAGAAAGTGTAATCCCAAAATAACGAGAATACTGTTATACCCACTTTCTAAAAGACACTAATTAATTAAACCGATAATTTCTCTGACAGTGTACAATCAGTTATCCATATATACGAAATAAGCTGAATGGCTTCAATTTGCTTTCAGGTTGCACCTTTAATGATAGTTCTAGTCTATCTTGCTGGCTCTTTTTTTCCTCCTGTAGAGGAAGACAACATTATCTGATTCAGTTAGCTAAGCCACATTGCACATTCATTATCTAAGAATCAAGCTTTATATTGGTACCTCCTTCAATTTACCAAATTGATCTGGGCTGCTAACCAATTCACAATTATAATTATCTTTCATACAAATTAAAACGTATGTTTAATTGTTTGTCCATTTGACATCATTGTACAATAAAAACTTTTGCAACTTTTTAAACCATTGTTTTTTATGACTCAACTTAATAAAACCGCATGGTATATCTTTGTGGTGCTGTTCCACAAAGACTGTGTCTGACTTGCTCATGTTTAATCATTGCCTGTTGTTTTGTTAAACTATCGCCCCGGCAATTATAGGGGTCACTCAATCCCCGCCTTAGTGACAGTGACGTAAAAGGTATACAAAATCATAATTCATATTTCCAATAAGCTAAGTTTCATAAACCCGGGGCAGTTAAAATCTGTCCCAGGCACACTCAAAAGTGCAACATGCATATAAACAGGGCATGACATAACAGTAGTTTTTATACGAAATTTATGAGGCACAAGTAAGTTTGTAATTATATATTGTGTGTCAAGGTTGTTGCCGGGAGTGTGAAGAGGGCGGGGGCTATAAACTTTGGGGTGATGCATTCTATAACTGGTTTCTAGGTACTATGATTGTGCAACTCGTATAAATATATGTAGGCCTATGAACACTAAAACACATAACCACATGGAAAATCTTCTTGACTAAAATAACCATGCATAGATGCAAGTTTCTAATTGTGTTAAAACGGTGGTATGTCATTTGTACCTTTACACCCAGTCATAGGCTGTTGTAATAAACCAAAACCCATGATATTTCATTAGGTTGAAGACAGGAGTTCGGCTTTAGTCAGTAGAATTTTCTGGAATACTTTGTAATATAATGACAAGATTGAACAGATGTTCATCTATGGCAAGATTTTGAAGTCCGGTAAACTGAGATATAACAAAAATATGATCATAGGAAAATAAAGCGAAAATATTCAATTTGGCAGACAAGGAACTGACTAGTAAATCTTTCAAACCCCGGGTTTTTTTTTTATAAGCAATGACTGACGTTTGGATCAGAGATCTAAATGATTGGCGTTGGAATGAGGGACATCCATATAGTCTACGGCCTATACGAACCGAAATAGTGTCCTAAAAGTAAACAAAATTTAAATAACCGGGACGACCATTGATTCATTCTAAGCCAAAGTTCGTTCAAAACAATACTTTATCGGTCATTTTCGAGACTAGAAGCACTAAAAAGCTTCTGAATTATAAGTCTTGAGAAAAATATCCAATAATTTCAACATTCTGTTTTAACGTCAAAATATCAATATTTTGGCAGCTCATGTCACTTTAATGCAAACCCATGGAAAGTGTTGTATGATAAATATGTCATCCAGATAAGGATATGGGTAGTGGCCGTCCCACCGGCTGGGAAATGTACTTGAATGGGAACCGTTGGGGTCACCGGACCAAAGATTCCCCAACAGTATTTCCACTATCCCACTATATAATGGCATCAGTATGGTAAGGTATAACTATAAGAAGCCATTTACGGCCTGGTGAGCGGTGTGTCCGATTCTGGCCGAAGATACCATTATTTCAATGAAATGTCCCACTTAAAAATGCCAAAAGATAGTGCCCGAAATCTATTAATTTCATTCGTAAGAATTGGCTAATCCTAATGACCAACTTGATCCTAATGAAGTCGATGGATGGCATCTAGTCCATACAGAAAAATCCACATATTTCTTTATTTAGTTATTTTGATTAGCTAACTGTATCTAATGTCATTGTTGAAAAAAAGGGAACTCCGACAAAAATAAAGTCCGACAAAAAAAAAATGACCACAGCAACAAAATTACACCATACAAATGTACAATTGAGAAGAAATCTATTTCGGAATAATAAATTGATTTCTGTTTTACTGCTTGTATGACAATAAGCAATTATATTAAATTTGTTTATATGCTGTTTTTGTTTTGTGCTGAAATATATAACATAGTTCCAGAGAAAAAGCTGGATACTATTGGCCCAGTTATAATATTACTTTATATATTTATCTAGTAGGCCGATAGAGATAGGCCTACAGTTTAATCGAAGAGATCAAATGCTTGTTCGTTGAAGAATTTTGAAAAGTTATATCGGGTGTGTAGAAAAAAGCAGTCCCCTTTTTTCATCTTAAATAATTCAAAAGCTATACCAGTTAGTATACGTATGGAATTGAAATGAAATTTGACCACGTCATCAGCAGTCCGTTTCAGTCAACTGACTATAGCCGTATAGGCCTAATATGGATTTTTTATGGAGATAGCCTATCTTGATAAACTTATTAAAACAATGGAAACCTCTTATACAAAAATGTTTGGATTCCTTGCGATACAGAACTAAATCTATGCAACAACAAAAAAGTATAGTGATAACAGAAAAAATATATTCTCGCTGTTTTTGTGTTAAAACCAAATCCAGTTTACCATCTGCATTATCCATAAACCTGTTTCACACGATTCACACAGGTCAAAGCGAAACACAAATGATGATGACGCGTCTATATTAGTGTATTAAATACGTCACGAGAAGAAGGCCGTTACTGCAGAGCAGTGTACGAGTTACGCTTATGTGGCGCTTTTGATTGGTTGGCTATGGGGCTTGAAGAATGCATTGAAAGGGAATTCTGTGACAGTTGGGTTGGGTTGATCAGGGCGGTTTGAGCAGCTAACGACTTTGTTCACTTACGTTTACAAGCTTGCAAGACCGCTGATTAGGCTATGGGTTACAGTATTCGGTAAATATATTTATATTTAGTTCTTTAAGTTGCATGTTTTTGTTTGTGGCGAACTAAATGCAAATGGGGTTGGCTTTTTTTCTCCCTGTAATTTTTTTGTTTTGGTTTGACGGAACGACGACGTACAGTGTAACTTACAGTTACTTTTGTTTTCAGTCCTTAAAAACATTATGAAGGGTCCTGTTTTCAACAGTTTCGCAATTCCGCCTAACTCAGTTTTGCAATCTCTTTCAGTTCTTTTGTCAACTTCTAGTGGCTGTTGATGAATTTGGAATTTATATTGTTTCATTTAAAGTGGGATCCACGATTCGGATTTTTTGATAAACTGTTTGTCAGGTGAACAGATAAGTTCAGGTTTGAAGTACTTTGATATTGATTATAAAAATATAAGGGTAGCCTATGCGATCAGTTATCAAACAGAACCAATTATCATACAACCAACTCTTGTGAGTGTTTAACCAAAACTTTACTATCACACTTATCTGACTTATCAAGGCATCGTCCTGCCCAATTCCAACCTCAAAATAGAAATAGAACTTATTATGGTATTATATAAAAATTTGCCAAGCGACGGAAGAATAGTTGCATTCACTGATTCAGCCGTGTAGGGGAATTTTTGAAGACAATAAATAGCACCGTTACAGCTTTAACGTTGGCTGTGTGATGATTGGTTCCCGTCACTCTAAAACTTTTTGTAAGATTTACACTATTTTAACTAAAGTTGACTGGGCCCAAGTTCACTTCTCTGAAATTTGTTGCCAATGCAAACATTGATGTTCATTCTAGCATTGAAAAATTAGCAAAGATGTATGATAACTGATCAGTTACTCGTAAAACATTTAACAGTTTAACTTTAAGGATTGACGTTGAAATAAATAGATATTGGTTAAGTCAGTAACCAGTGCAAACTAAGTAGCATATGGTAAAAACGAATAGAAGTGCATACAGGAGTCTGCATTTTTTTTTTTTTTTTTTTTTTTTTTTTACAAAGTACATGTTTTTTCATATGGAACTTTTTAGCCGGAGTATTTAAAGGATTCATATTCAGGATTTCCATCGAAAAGCAATCCCTGCTCAAAAGATTGGCAGGTCTCCATGCACAAGTCTATAAGCTTTCCTAACCGAAAGTGTTGAAAACATTGCAGGTACTTTATAGTTGTAAGATGAGGTAATATTGGGATGAGTAAGGGCTACTCACCAATATTTATGTAAAATAAAAAAATAATTGAGTAAGACCTTCGGGGAAGAACTATGAAGGTCCATGAAGGGGAATAATGATCACTATCAATTCATTTTGTCCATAGATTCACTGAAGAGATTTCGTCAGAAAGCAACAGTTCCGGTTTCTGTAGTGTTGAACTCACAGAAGCTCTAAGTGTAGATTTAAAGACATTGGTTAACTTAGGTGCTATAAAGTAGTTTTTAAAAACATAAAACAATTTGCTTCATATATTCACAGTGCATGAACTACATGTAGATCCTATTAGGAAACCCCTTGTCTGTTTCAGATCTATCCAGTCTTGATAGCAGAATTACAATGCCAGAAATAAATATGGAGACAGATATTTCTTTGGATTTTCAACCTGTTGAACTTCAGCCTTTTATCCATCAAGTTGGAGGCCACACAAGCATGTTCCGTTTTAATGAAAACACAGTGTGTAAACCACTGTGTTCAAGGGAATATCAGTTTTATCATTCTCTTCCACCTGAGTTGCATCCCTTTACACCTCAGGTAAAAGGTTCGTTAATTTCTTTTTTTTCTGCTTTCTTTGCTGTATCATGTAGATAAATCATTAACTTTGGTATTACCAATGTGATCAAATCTGTTTAATGTTTGTTAAAATGAGCCCAAATCACACGTTCAGAAATTGATATGAGTAAACTGACAGAATTTTTAGTGGCTAACACTAAGTTTGAAAAAATTAAACAGCGAGGAGACCCAAATTAAGCCGTCACAAGATAGATGGTCCAAGTGCGTCAACAGTTCATGGCGGAAAGTGTCAAACTGCACACAGCAACACAAAGCATTCCCTAGTCCAACAAGAACTTACAAAAAATTTCTTTTGAACCCATAGTTATTAGTATCAGACTGTAGTTGTGAATATACTATTTGTTTATGTGATGAGAATTCAGAAGTTTGCCTTGTGTGTGTTTTTTTTTTACAGTGATCGTCCCTCAGTCCCACACCAATCATTCAATCATGACGATATTAAATGTAATTCAGAATTGCATAGCAAAATACTCTTTCCAGCTTAAGGATTGGCCAGTAGCCTTGATGTATGGCAAAATGACACTACATTGAGTTTTTGGATCAATCTGATGTTGAAATCATGCTTATTTTGTCTATGACACAATCTGATAGCTTAGATGTGTATCAATGCCATACAATTCAAACGTCATGAAAAACATCTTCTAAGCCGAAAGGGTCCATTGTTTTTTGTATGGCAGATCAAGTCTTTTCACTTTATTGTATGATTTTGAATCTGTTGTATGTCAGGTAGTATAGAGGTCCAACTGGTGGAGAGCAGTGATGGGTATGTTACATTTATTGGCTACCCGACAGGTAATGGGACATCTGACCAGCAGTCCAGACCTCCCAGGTTCAGTCCAGAATCCATCAACACACCTACCTCAGACTCCCCCTACAGGTAACAAATACACAGGTCTCCAAAGAATAGTTATTATGTCTGGGAATAGGGTCAGCCAGCCAACTACAATCATCCAAGTTGGACAAAATCTATTTTGGCTTGTCTTTATCAACAGTTTAATGCATGGATGAGAAGTCCAGTAGTTCCACTGTTTAACGTAGTACACAAGTAGTGTTATTCCGAAAAACGAAAACTTCATATTGACTCAATATTTCGACTTTTATTCAGTCATCATCAGGAGTGAGGTACATTAGCAACAACATTGGTATATATACAGGTAAAAACAAACAAACAGATTAAGCGGTGATATAAATATTAGGAATGGCCTTACAGATTTACAAACTTATTATCATTATTACATATGCACGTTGACAAAACAGATAAAGAAAACAGATTAGGGGAACATCAGGATCTAAACTGGCATGGCTAGGGGATATTAACAAAGACAGTCTTATCTTAAGAATTAGGACATAGTTCATCGAAATAAGACAAGTTCTTTAGATGCTTTTAATCCACTGTTTAAGACAGGGCTATTTCTTCTAATACACAGAGCTTCTCTGAACATTATATCTGACCAGTGATACGATTTGTCAATAATTACAGTGTTAATAAGAATAAAGTCGCAAAGTGTAGGTGGACTAAGGTCATTTAAATTGTCTGGTAATGATTGTGAGTTTTTCAAAAATATAAATTCTTCACAATTAGAAACATGATTGAAAATTTCACTGTTTGAGATTTCACTGATGAGAAGGGATATTAAGAAAACAGGGACACAGTTTTAAATGAAAATATCCTTAAAAGTACAAAGTACAAACCCCAATTTTACGTTTCTGACTTAAGATATGTTCACACTATACCCCAAATATGGTCCTGGGTCCAAAACGATTTCCATGCTAAAATGGCTTCAATCTTAATCAGTACATTTGTTCACACTTGCTTGATCTGATATTCGTTATGGACACCAGATTCTAACAGCATGAATATAAATCGCTTCCAGAGCCATTTTTTTCGTTTGAATATGCAGTGTGAACACAACTGTGACACACACTGTCATACCTCAATCCGAATTTGGTATATATATATATACTGTGAACATACCTTACGCCTATAGTGCAACTTTCGATGGTTCTGTAATCTATACACAGAAGAAACTATGATATCAAGTTGGATTTGTTATTAGATGTAATGTTACTTAATTTTAACAGTCATATTGGTTAATATTATTGTGGGGTGCCCTTTGCAAGAAAATTACAATGGTTTTCTTTTTTTTTAAATATATATTAGATTATTAGATAATGATAATGTCCTGGATTGTCATAATCTTGGAAATAATTTTGAGTATGAAGCACTAAGTGATGTTTTTTTTTTCCCAGTTGGAGATTGTTACGAAGCAACAGTGTAGAAGATTCCTCGTACAAGTCTGATGAGCAGTTCTGTGAGAGTAAACTAGTGAGGTTAGGATCATCGGAAGGGGTGAATCCATGGAGTTTAAACTGTCGTAAACGCCAACTCGCCAAGATGCGTAAAGCTAAATCTGACTGTGATACCAGTATCCTTTGATTAAACCTAGAATATGATTCCTAGAAAGCTAGAACCTAGAATGCCCACTGAAAAAGGCAAACTTCAGCATTTCAAAAGGTTATATGGTGCTGTTTTACTGGAAGGGTAAAACTTTTTCAAAGGCTATGGTGCTGTTTTACTGGGAGGGTAAAACTTTTTCAAAAAGTTATGGTGCTGTTTTACTGGAAGGGTAAAACTTTTTCAAAAGGCTATGGTGCTGTTTTACTGGGAGGGTAAAACTTTTTCAAAAAGTTATGGTGCTGTTTTACTAGAAGGGTAAAACTTTTTCAAAAGGCTATGGTGCTGTTTTACTGGAAGGGTAAAACTTTTTCAAAAGGTTATGGTGCTGTTTTACTGGAAGGGTAAAATGTTTTCAAAAGGCTATGGTGCTGTTTTACTGGAAGGGTAAAACTTTTTCAAAAAGTTATGGTGCTGTTTTACTGGAAGGGTAAAACTTTTTCAAAAGGCTATAGTGCTGTTTTACTGGAAGGGTAAAAAATTTTCAAAAGGTTATGGTGCTGTTTTACTGGAAGGGTAAAACTTTTTCAAAAGGTTATGGTGCTGTTTTACTGGGAGGGTAAAACTTTTTCAAAAGGTTATGGTGCTGTTTTACTGGAAGGGTAAAACTTTTTCAAAAGGCTATGATGCTGTTTTACTGGAAGGGTAAAAAATTTTCAAAAGGTTATGGTGCTGTTTTACTGGAAGGGTAAAACTTTTTCAAAAGGTTATGGTGCTGTTTTACTGGAAGGGTAAAACTTTTTCAAAAGGTTATGGTGCTGTTTTACTGGGAGGGTAAAACTTTTTCAAAAAGTTATGGTGCTGTTTTACTGGAAGGGTAAAACTTTTTCAAAAGGCTATGGTGCTGTTTTACTGGAAGGGTAAAACTTTTTCAAAAGGTTATGGTGCTGTTTTACTGGAAGGGTAAAATGTTTTCAAAAGGCTATGGTGCTGTTTTACTGGAAGGGTAAAACTTTTTCAAAAAGTTATGGTGCTGTTTTACTGGAAGGGTAAAACTTTTTCAAAAGGCTATAGTGCTGTTTTACTGGAAGGGTAAAAAATTTTCAAAAGGTTATGGTGCTGTTTTACTGGAAGGGTAAAACTTTTTCAAAAGGTTATGGTGCTGTTTTACTGGGAGGGTAAAACTTTTTCAAAAGGTTATGGTGCTGTTTTACTGGAAGGGTAAAACTTTTTCAAAAGGCTATGATGCTGTTTTACTGGAAGGGTAAAAAAATTTCAAAAGGTTATGGTGCTGTTTTACTGGAAGGGTAAAACTTTTTCAAAAGGTTATGGTGCTGTTTTACTGGAAGGGTAAAACTTTTTCAAAAGGTTATGGTGCTGTTTTACTGGAAGGGTAAAACTTTTTCAAAAGGTTATGGTGCTGTATTACTGGAAGGGTAAAACTTTTTCAAAAGGTTATGGTGCTGTTTTACTGGAAGGGTAAAACTTTTTCAAAAGTTTATGGCTGCTTATTATTGGCAGAGCAGTCAATTTAAAAACTACTATTAGTTAGGCATGAGTCTACTTTGGGTTTGTCTTCCATTATTTATCATGTTAGCATTTCCTTTTGAATAAGTTTAAATATAATATATTGTTCAGGCAACTTGTTTGTTGAAAATCTTTTTAATAAGAATTTGTAAACATATCATAGGAATTTGATTTCACACAAAAGTAACCCTCCCTCATTTTAAGTGTACTTCAGAAATATCCAAATCTAGTTCAAGGTATTATATTAAACTGTAATGGATTAATTGAAATGTACTCTAGAGTGTCAGTGGATACTTTACTTATAATACTCCTTGGCCCCTATTTTTATGAACACTATAACACACATACATTGAAAATCTTATATACTGAATAATATTGGAACTGGGATACATAGTTAGTTTAGTCCAGACGGTATTGCCTGTGTCAGATTAGAAAATATTATGCTCAAATAGATCTTGTTTTTTTCTATAGATTGTATACATGTGAGTCATACACAATTAGTCCATTTGGAAATTCTTATAAAAGCCCAGTTCTATGAACAGCTGGGGCTTTACAGATTTCATTGTAGTATACAAATAGGGAATATTTCCATTCCTTACAAACAAGTATGTTTACTGACTGTTCAATATCCCATGTAATGATTTGTATTTTTGAGATTTTGTTTTTTTGACATGCATGAGATCTGATTGTTAGTTGACCTATATCAAACTGTGTGAATTCCATATGTCGCATTGACCTGCTTACATTAAATGTGCCTGCTCCGAGAAGGTGGGAGGATCAGCCACATCAATCATCTGAGACCTTTGGACCAGAACCTCTTTGAAAACTGGGCTTATTAGATGGACAACAATAGAGAAAATATCTGCTTATGCTACAGTCTGTTTTTACAGTTCGCTTTTCCGTCGTCCGTCCGTTAACTTTTTGCTTGTTAAATTTATTCCAAGAAAACTACCAGTCCAATCTTGATCAAACTTAATTTACAGGATCACCATATGGTCTAGTTGTGCATGGTACATTTTCATCTCATTTGCATATTCAATATGGCCACCAGGGGGCGATATTTTTTTTTGTTACCTTTATTCCAAGAAAACTACCTCTCCGATTTTCACCAAAGTTACCATACTTCATCACCCTATGGTCTAGTTGTGCACCGTACATTTTCATCTCATTTGCATATTCAATATGGCGGCCAGGGGACGATGTTGTTTTTCTTTGTTACCTTTATTCCAAGAAAACTACCTGTTCAATCTTAATCAAACTTAACATACATTCTCTCCATATAGTCTAGTTGTGTGCCGTACATTTTCATCTCATTTGCATATTCAATATGGCCGCCAGGGGGCGATGTTGTTTTTCTTTGTTATCTTTATTCCAAGAAAACTACCTGTCCAATCTTAATCAAATTCAGCATACATCATCACCCTATGGTCTAGTTGTGCAGCGTACATTTTCATCTCATTTGCATATTCAATATGGCCGACAGGGGGCGATGTGTATATTTTTTGTTACCTTTATTCCAAGAAAACTACTAGTCCGATATTCACCAAACCTGGCTCACATTATCTCCCTATAGCCTTGTTGTGAACTATACATTTTCATCTCATTTGCATACTCAATATGGCCGCCAGGGGGCGAAGTTGTTTTTCTTTGTTACCTTTATTCCAAGAAAACTACCTGTCCAATGTTAATCAAACTTAACATACATCATCACCCTATAGTCTAGTTGTGCACCGTACATTTTCATCTCATTTGCATATTCAATATGGCCGTCAGGGGGCGATATATATTTTTTGTTACCTTTATTCCAGGAAACTACCAGTCCGATTTTCACCAAACTTGGCTCACATTCTCTCCATATAGTCTAGTTGTGTATCGTACATTTTCATCTCATTTGCATATTCAATATGGCCCCCAGGGGGCGATGTTGTTTTTCATTTGTTACCTTTATTTCAAGAAAACTACTAGTCCAATCTTAATCAAACTTAATATACATCATCACCCGGCCTATGGTCTAGTTGTGCACTGTACATTTTCATCTCATTTGCATATTCAATATGGCCGCCAGGGGGCGATATATATATTTTTTGTTACCTTTATTCCAGAAAACTACCAGTCCTATTTTCACCAAACTTGGCTCACATTCTCTCCATATAGTCTAGTTGTGTGCCGTACATTTTCATCTCATTTGCATATTCAATATGGCCGCCAGGGGGCTATGTTGTTTTTCTTTGTTACGTTTATTGCAAGAAAACTACCAGTCCGATATTCACCAAACTGGCTCACATTATCTCCCTATAGCCTTGTTGTATACTATACATTTTCATCTCATTTGCATATTCAATATGGCCGCCAGGGGACGATGTTGTTTTTCCTTAGTTACCTTAGTTATTGCAAGAAAACTACCTGTCCAATATTAATCAAACTTGGCCCGGATTATCTCCCTATGATCTAGTTGTGCACCCTACATTTTCATCTCATTTGCTTATTGAATATGGCCGCCAGGAAGCAATGTTGCTTTTGAACCAAATTTGAATTCACAATTGATTTTTCCTCAACAATAGTTATCTCCCTGGAATAAGATTTTTTATGTAGGCCCAATATCACATAATATATACATTAAACGCACTGTCGTCCCCAATTCATATATCCAGTTATTGGTGTAACAATCTTTAATATGAATAGATGAACGCGGGCGTTAAGATCCCTTTAAGGGATCTCTTGTTTCTGATGTCCATTTATTTCTTGTCTTCACCACTTACACTAGACTCATTGGTTATATCTTTTGACTATTGTCTGTTTATTGCCCGTCTTCACCACTACACTCATAGGCTCATTGGTTATAGCTTTCGACTATTGTCTGTTTATTTCTCGTCTGCGCCACTACACTCATAGGCTCATTGGTTATATCTTTCGACTATTGTCTGTTTATTTCTCGTCTGCGCCACTACACTCATTGGCTCATTGGTTATATCTTTCGACTATTGTCTGTTTATTGCCCGTCTTCACCACTACACTCATTGGCTCATTGGTTATATCTTTCAACTATTGTCTGTTTATTGCCCGTCTTCGCCACTACACTTATGGTTATATCTTTCGACTATTGTCTGTTTATTTCTCATCTTCGCTGAGATTCCTTAACCTTGTGAAGAATTCATATTACTGGAGAATGTAGCGGCTAAATTCACTTGCCCCTGTGTTCTTGATCTAAAAATGGGAACTCGACAACATTGTGACGACGCTCCTGAATCCAAAAAGCAAAGTCAAACTTTAAAGTGTAAGTCGACCACATCAGCTGCTATAGGACTAAGGATATGTGGCATGCAGGTCAGTAATGTTTTACCTGATATCGTGATTGATGGATAAGTGTTTTAATTATTATCGCATTTTGCTTTCTAAGATAGGTCTTCCATCTTGAGTGGAGGTCAACGTATGTGGAAGAGCTGCAAGGTACTTGCCTCAGGTCAGGGGTTTCCTCCAGGCAATGAGCCTGGTTTCCTCCCCCACTAAACCTGGCCATGTCACCATATGAGTGAAATAATCTTGAGTGTGACGTAAAACATCAACCAATCAATCAACCAAAGAAAAAATTTAAAATTTCTGATTGTGAGCAGCTTTTTTACTCGATCACCCTATGTGGAAGAGTAGCCAGGGGTTTCATCAATGAATCATTTTGCTTCTTCAAGTAATCTCATCAATAACACCATTAATGCGTGTGATACATGTAGCTTTATAAAGTTAGTGTAAAATTAAATACCTAGAATTCAATTTCAGTCAAAATCCCCATGATTCTTCTACACGATGGTCAATTTTAAAAAATACTGAGCTTTAATTCACATGAATTAACTTTACAACTTTTTCAATATGAAAGGCATATTACAATAAAAATGCTGATATCTCAATTTACAATATAACGTGCAGAATTACATTTCTTCTTGGTTTTTCTATGACAGGTTTACCAGACTAGCTGTGGTAAGTATATCTGCTATAACAAGTATCATGGGCGGAGTTTAGGCATTGATGGATTCAAAGAGGCTGTACATCAATTTCTTCATAACGGTCACAGACTACGGGTTGATGTTGTAGAACTCTTACTGACCAAACTACGAGAACTCTACGGGGTCGTAGAAAAACAGGAAACATTCCGATTTTATTCCAGCTCCCTATTGATAATGTATGATGGGACAGACCAGAGTTGTGTGACTCCGTCCACACCGCCAGACCTGGATCCAGCTTTGTCCAGGTCCAATAGTCAACATCTTACAAAATGGCCGTCTGAAACCGATAATGCTGTTGCCATGGCAATACCGTCAACAGAGATGAACTTAGATAATCATATCCATCATGAACACAGTAAAGTGCCGGCCCTGGTGGACGTCCGTATGATAGACTTTGCCAATGCTACTCATAAGGAATTCCTAGAGGATCGGTTAGACCACCCTGGTCCTGACCGGGGCTATTTGTTTGGCCTGGAAAACTTAATCAAACTCTTAGAGGAAATTCTCCAAAATTTCCCGTCTCAAAGCTGATTTCAAATACTTGGATATTTACTGCTTTAATTTTTCTAGGTGACATTATCATGTGAATTTCACACAGAAATGACAAAATAAATATGTGTGGGAATGATAAAGAAAGTGTTCCCTCTTTCTTCAAATCATGTTTTTTCTGACTCTTCTGACTCTTTTCTGAATCTAGCTTTTGAAGACATTGCTTCTATTTTAAAATCTTGAAGCTTACGCAAGCTGTAGATAGCATTCTTTGTTTATTCTTTTATTAACATAACCTACGTTGAATTTTAATGAAAACAACTTTTAAAATGATTTTGTTTGTACGCCTGTTAAAGATTCGACTCTTAAGATTTTTGTTTTTTTGTTCTTTATATCCAAGATTATATAAACCAATATGTAAAAAATATTTTAATGTCCCAAACCTTTTTTTTTATGTATATCATATTTGTTGAAGTGTTACATACATCTACCAGAAAGAACTTTTTTGACTGAGCTCTTATTGTATTTTATAATTTTAAATTTTAATGTTTACATTAAACGATACGGACAGTAACAGTTGCTACCTTTATTTCTTTATTCATCGTCAAAAATCTTTTATGTCCAGATAGAACGCTGATTGACGTTCTCAACAAGATCAAAGGATGTGCCCTTCCCTCCTCGTGCGCCTCAAGTACAACCAAACCCCAAAACCAAAACCTTAAAAGGTGTTTAATGAAGTCCTTGTAAATAATTTCATATTTATACTTCACTCTCTACATCGGCTTAAAAGGGCTCCGTGCATATGAGGCAAACTAAAGATCAAAAGAATTCCGCCATTTTACTGTGGTACACATATATTGGGCAGGTGTTGGGATGATCACTGGGAAACTTCTTTCCCCAGACAGACAATTAAACGGCGAGTTTAATAAGATTTTTTAATTCATTTGCAGCTGATATATATTTTAACTTACTTTTAGTTTCAGCCAGGTTAGAGTTTCTAACAGAGGCTCCAGAGTGTGTTAATATATGCTTACAGCCTGGCCGTTACAATGTTTAATAGTAACGCTTTTACACCTCACTACAATAGGGTTCACCCTAGCTCAAAAACTTTAAAGTGGCATGAGCTGTCAAAATTCACACTTTTTTCATAATTTCTGATCGTCACGACAGTAAGAGGCCTTGAAGGCCATCGAAAAACTAAACGATTGGCGTTGGAATGAGGAAAATCCATACAGTATGTAGTCTGTACGAACCGAAAACGTGTTCGAAAAGTAGCAAAATTTAAATAACCGGGACGACCATTCATTCATTCTAAGCCAAAGTTAGTTCAAAACAACACTTTATCGTATATTTTCGAGACTAGAAGCACTAAAAAGCTTCTGAATTATACGTCTTGTGAAAAATAGCCAATAATGTCAACATTCTGTTTTAACATCAAAATATCAACGTTTTGGCAGCTCATGCCCCTTTAAGCTATGGGGAGATACCGGTATATAATATGCAGGTTTGGGAAGACATCTTCAGTATAATTTTTTAAAAATATTCCACAGCGACATGGGTTCAAGGGCTAGGTTCACCCATGTAGGTAGGACCTCTGTTTACATTAACCAGAAAGCATCTGTCTGACAATAAACAACGTAGGCCTACCACAAAATTAGCACTAATTGCTCATTATCTGTACATTTTTCGCACCTTTCATCCAAAGTTTATCAAATCTTATTTAACAAAAGTTTATAGCAAAAGTGCAAACAATTCGACACAAATAGTTCCTTTAAAAAGGTGTTTATTGAAAGGTATGTAAAAGAAAAAATATTGAGTTTTATTGAGGAATTCCTTTTTCTCTCCTGTAGTTATGCGAATTGACTTGCTTTAGCTTCACTCCAAACCATCTTCGCAAGCCAAGTTAAAATCTTCATGTCCCCATTCCGTGTGAACATGCAGATTTTAACTTGGTTAGAGAAGATGACTCTAAACACTATCTATGTTATATATGTCAGACATACCAGTAGGGAATTCCATGAGTGGCTCTTAAGGTGATAGACTTTATACACTCTGTATTCAACTGTTATATTTCCTAACCAACAGTTACTTACTGTTACCGGCCAAAATATGAGCGTTTGCATGTTTTTTTGTGTCCACGACGAACTAAAGGATCGATTGGCATGTACAGAAAACTACAACCAACTGTGTTGCTTAAATTCTGAGAAAAAGAAAAATCAGGTAATTCTCTATTTTTTGAACGCGTTACACTTTCCAACTCTACTGTCCAGCAAAACATCAATATACTTTGTCCGTAGTTTGGATATTTCCAACTAGTCGATTACCAAGTGTTGCGACAAGAGCTTGTAAGAAGAGACACACGTTTTAAACGTCCTTTTAGTTCCACTATGCAACCTTTTTCAATTCTGCAGGGAAAGTAGGCCTGTGCCTTCCGTACTTCAGAACGTTAATTACTTTAGATTTTCCTTAAAATGGAAGCCGATAGAGGCCATCTAGCGATTCAGAGCTATAGGCTTTGAAGGGCTATATCGGGCTAGGCCTCTATATTTAATCCTCTAACGGCTTCCATGTTAATATTCAACTTTTAATGTCCAATCTGAAGCTTTGAATATGTTTTTATTACTTTTCTGTTGTGAGCTGTGTGTCATTTCATGTTTACTGCCAGGAGAAAATATGACGTCTGGTTAGTTTTTGACTTTTTTTTTATAAACAGAGCTTCTGGTTGGCTGGCTGGAAATATGCAAATTCTATTGCCAAATTATATTCAAATTATATTCAAATTAAATTCAAATTATATAATTCTACTGCATGACCAGCACAACATCAGTATGTTTTGGCAATTGGGTTTGGCTATTTCCAACTACCGGTACTGGTTACCTACATAGTAGAAAAACAATATTCGCGGACGTATTTTAAAGGGGATTCAGCTGCCAAATAAAGAAACAATTTCGTCGAAAGAGAATTGGCTACAAAATAATCATGGGCATGTACGTCAAGGTATAGTTTTAAGAGTAACAAAATCTCAAAAATTCACTGACATACCAGCTATATGAATTGAATCCATCATTAGCTCACGTCTTCTTTAGTACATATAACTGTATGGCTTTACCGATATTTTCTGATTCAATGTCAATCCCTTAATTCTTCAAGGTACTTCAAACGCTCAACTTCTCATGGTGTCTGAATTTTGGCAGTTCATGCCACTTTAATATAGTTTTTTTTTCATATCAGGAAATCGACTTGTGATCCTTCATCCGAGATTGATTTCTTAATTTTTTATAATCTGAAGGCCCACGAGAAAACACAAGATATATATTTGTCAGACAAAAACAATAGCAGTAGGGAATTTCATGATTGGTTCTTAAAGGCCCACTTGCCGCCGTAGCCTGTTTAAATTTGCTAAGAAAACCAATTTACATCAGCTTACTACGACTAATACCACTAAACTTAAACATAGGACACATAAAACATGTCTAGTTAGCTTTAGAATGTAGAAATGGGGTGAAAAACAAACGAAGAATCGAAGCCTGATTACAACAACGATCAGTGTCGGTCAACTTTCGTGTTGGATTACCCTCATTTCAGGCCTTTCTATCTGTGGTTTACACTCAAACAATTATCAGCAGGCTTTTCCAGTCGCTGTTAACCGATCGTCAGTCTGTATTTCTCTGATAAATAGGCCTACGTAAAATTACACTGTGCCGTTATTTCACTCACTCGACTGAAACATATAATCGCCCCTGCGAGCAGTTTGGTTTGTTTACGTTACGGGCACCTAACAATTCAAATTTTCAAATTCAAATTAAAAATACAAAGTGACGTCCAAACTTTTAAATTTTGGTAAAAATAGAAAGTTCCTAACTTATATTGTCTGGGAAAAATACAGAAAACGGTCTTTCTTTTTTAATGTAAACAATATTCCTGATTTTTGCGGCAAGTGTGCCTTTAAAGTGTCATTTTTTATGGACTTTTTATCAGAGATAGATTAGAAATCCGTCAACTGTAACATCAAGCTAAATCAACTTTAGTTGGAAATATACAAACCCTAGGGCCAAAGTATATTGATGTTGTCCGGTCAGCACAACAGTATACTTTGGCCATTTAGTTTATACTAAATTAACCCTGTACGATTTTGACGGGTATCCTGTAAACGCATGCAGAATCGGTTATGACGGTGGCGTCAAATCTTTTCCCAACCGATCAACATTTACATACTGCTTTAGTGCTTTTCAAATATAGCTTTCACCTCGCGAAAATTGTTCCCCTTTTATACGCCCGCTCTTAAAGCGGGTGTATATTGGTATACCGCTGTCCGTCCCGGATTCGTGTCTCGTCTCTATAACTTAAAACCTATTGCCTGAATTTATTTTTCTTCTTCTGATATATGTAGCGTATGGGTAGACGGTGTGTCGCGTATGAAAATTAAATTCTCAATATTTTTGGCGACCAAAACAGCTACCCATGCAGCCTTTTGGCATTTAATAACTCTGAAACTAATGAATGGATCTTGGAGAAAAAAAATCCGCTATAATTAGCATAGGAGTAGAGATGTATCTAGTACTAAAAGCAAAAGGGGTCTCGCTATTTTTGGCGCCAAAACAGCCACCTAGCCATTTGGCATCCAGTTACCCCGGAACTATTGTATGGATTTTGATTTTTTGTCGGTTATAACTGGCTTATGAGTAGATGGTTTGTCCTGTACCAACATTAAATTGGAGTCTTGCTATTTGTTGCGACCAAAACAGTGACCAGCCTTTTGGCATTGCGTTACTTTGTAATTATTTCATGGATTATAATTTTTTTCTTCGGATATATAAAGCTTCCTGTTAGAGGGTGTGTCATGTACCAAAAGCAAATTAGGGTCTCGATATTGCTGCGACCAAAGCAGTCTTCGGCATTGAGTAACTGGATACTTATTGCATGAACTATCAACTTTTTTTTCAGTTATAACTAGCTTATGAGTAAATGGTGTGTCCCGTACCAAAATTAAATTAAGTTCTGGATATTTGTGGTGACCAAAAACAGTCCCCTAGCCTTTTGGTAGTCAGTAACTCCAAAACTATTGCATGGATTTAAAAAAAATTAAGTTATAACTAGCTTACAAATAGACAACGTGTCCCCTACTAAATTTGGGGTTTCGCTATATGTGCCTACCAAAAACAGTCACCCAGCCTTTTGGCATTCAGTAATTGAGGAAACGGCTTTGAATCTGTCTGTGGTTTTACAGTAGATCTTACAGTAATTGTATCCAAACAACTTTTTGATAACCATTGTGACCAAATGAGTTGCGGAGCACCTTTTTCTATTGTTTTATCGGTAATTAAATGAAATTGATGTTATATGCCTATATGTAGTGTATACACTTTTGCAAGTAGCTTTTGTACAGTTTTTCAGATATAGGTAGCAGCTAACAGGTAGGCGGTGTGTCAAATACTAAAATTCATCAAGCCCCAGTTTTTTTTAGGTGACTGAAAGATTCTACCAGCCGAAATTCTGTTTAAAGCATGTCTTTAATATTGAATATGAAGATAGTGTGCTACCAATGAATTTACGCTTGTGGGCGTATTTTCTTAAATTATTGTTTTGGTTTTTTTAAATTGAAAATACAGTATTTTTACTCTTGTTATAAGACTACTTTATTGATTTTCATAGTCCTGATTTTTTTTATTATTTGAATTTTTAACTTTTAACTACATGATTCTATTGTGCAAACGTCAGGGAGTGTACATCTTCTGTTCTTAGCACCATATAGATCGTTTGTTCGTACGGTAAGACATATATTCATTTACTCGCGAACACCTATTGCCAGATTAAAGCGGCCCTTATTGGTTTGTCATCTTTTGTTAACGACAAGGAAGTGTCATTGGTAACGGTAAGCAACACCACTTTGCACTCATACTGATTTTATAGCTGCCACTTTAAAAGGCATTCTTATATCACTGCACTTGATGACACCAGTATATTCGCAAGAGCAGTAAACATGCCGTTTGTTTGTGTCATGCATGTTATGGTTTAGTGTTTATTCCGGGACCCTCTACTATAACCGATGCATAGATACTACGCTTTATTCACCAAGCTTTACATTTTAAACTTCACTTAATGTATAGAGAGAATTGTATATAATGTCAATAACCTCGTATCAAAGGCTTTTAACAACAACAAACATACATTACCGTGCCTTTAGTTATCAAATATATATTTTACAGTGGCATGAGCTGCCAAAATGTTGATATTATTTCGGTAAAACAGAATTTTGAAATTATGGGTAAGTTTTCTCAAGAAGTACAAATAAGAAAATGTGACTAACTTATAGGCAAAGAATGAATGGACGTTCGATGAAACCCTATTTTTCTCAATCATATTGTACGTCAAAATCAATAACACACTAGAAATAAAAAGCTTTCACAGAAAATAGTTTTAAGTGCTGAACAGATGTAAACTAATGGTTTATAAGTTTTGACTATTTTCCATTCAATATATAAAAAAGTTATGCTTGATAAATAAAACTTTGATATACACAACTGTACAACTTTTGTTTGTCACTCTAGGGGTTTCTTCGCATACCACGTATATACATAGAACCCATGAACTAGACACAGGGAAAAAAGTTAAGCACCCCCCACCCTGGAAAGTCAGCACTGACCAATAAAATCATTGGTGTAGTGAGATTGTTGGCAAACTGATGTTGCAGAAACGATTGTGATCATACAGGGCAACATTCTGGCGATAAGAAATTGCGCCATTTATGGCAATAAGCTATACAATGTATTCAGTATATCGTTAGCCAAATCAAAAGTTTATTTTAACAAAATAAAAAGATGCTTGTAAGTATCAAACTTCCGGGTCCATCTGGTTTCACATGGCGAACATATTGAAGTAAAAATGTCACTTTGAGTGTGTAGAAAACATCCATAGAGCAGAAGGTCACTAACGCGTATAGCCTCCATTGGCTTCCAGCCTGCGTTTCATCCCTCCAGTGAGACGTCGGACCTGTTGAACGGGTAACTGCCGCCAATACGGATGTAATGCGGCTTCCAATTCCTGCAGATTTTGTACAGGAGGCTCTGTGGCTTGGCTTGTTCTGCCCATCTTATGCTAAATGTGCTCTAAAGGATTCAAATCCGCGCAGTTACCCTGCCAGCAAACCCGACGTCTCACTGGAGGGATCAAACGCTGTTATCGGTCGATGCAGACGCTTTCCGGGGGGGGGAATTATGTATGGAAAACGTTATTCTTTGCCAAAAATGGCGCTTTTCCTCAACTCAAAGATTCTTTCTGGGCGCTTTATCTAGGACATGGATTGATGATGGACAAAATTCGTTGCAACATTCCAGAAGCCAAAAATTGCTCTTTGTGATTTACCGTCAAAATTGCCATTAAGTTTTGGTGCCAAAAATCGGACTTTTTTTCATAAATTCAGAATATCAAAAGAAATTGAGAGTTTTAAGTACATAAAGCTTATACAGCTGTATATAATAACGTTGAAACGTATCGATAAAAAGAGTAACCTTTACGAACCGATTAATTAATCTGGTTAGATATCAATCAATTTAATCGGTTATATAAAACGTGCGCCTTTTCCAAGTATATGTTAAACCAAGATTAACTCTCATAGTTAGTTTGTTTGGAGTTGCAATTTCGTGCTGTAAAGGAGTGTAAGTCGATAAGGAATCAGTACATTATTTCTAAATTTCCTGTTTGGGAACTGTAGGCCTATATTAAAATTAGTTGCCTGTTCCTGTGTCCAAATTCTGTTCAAGAGACTTTTGAAGGACTTCTTGTAGGTCATATAAAATCAGGAAAGGCGTGGCGAGTAACAAATATAAAATTATGCACTATCTCTCCATGTAGAAGAAGTTAACCCCAAGCACCTCGCCAAACAAACGTCCAATTATGCATTCTAACTGCAGAGCGTATGCAATTTCAAGCACATGTATGTACAAACACATATACTTTAACGTTCTCTTGGATTAATCCATACGCTGATTTCCCATGTGCCGGAGTGTAGTAAGAAGTAGCAAGTTTTAATATAACCCCACCATATATCGTTACGCCTTCATATTTCTTTGCAATAGGACTTTTGCACAAAAATCATGAAAACCACGCTATCAGACTGTTTATATCTGGTATATAATACATAGAGAAATGTTAACTTGAATATTTAAAAAAGAGAACTGTTCGCAACCACCATAGAAGCTTATAGGCAGCGGTAGCGGACAGATAAACTTGTAACTAATTACCCAAGGATAGATTAGAAACAGCTTTTATGTGAAAACGGGAATGTTGCTGATATTGGCATTCAAAGCTCACGAGTCGGAGTTCCAGAACGTCTGATTAGCGCTAATCGATATCACTTGTGGAGAAATTGATTTACATTTAGATAAGGCCACGAACAAACCATCAGCTGTGGGGTTTTTTGTGTAGAGAAATGCTTAAGTCTTGATTAGGACGCGTCTGTAAGCTGATGTGTGTTCTGTTTACCTGATTAAAAAAATGTTATTTTGAGATTTCTCTTGGATGGCATGGGAAATAAGCACTAATCAGTGTGCCTTGAATTACTTGACTTAGATACTGCCTATGTAGTTTTCCCATCACGTCCATAGTACACAGCTGTCTGCCCGGTACGTTGTTCTCATTTACCTTACACAAACTCTATCTATAGACAACAAATAGAAACACAAATAGGATGCAGTATAGACTGGAGCCATTATAGTCCATATAGAGCTCTAAATGAGGCTGTTTGATTCCAGGGCCACGCTCCAGTAGCTTGGTTTTCATGATTTTTGCTGAAAAGTCCTATTGCAAAGCAATATGTATAGGCGTAACGATATATATTTTTAACACTATAACACACGGGCACAGGGAAGCTCTTCTTTACTAAAATAACCACGGAGACAAGTTTCTTAGTGTGTTAAAAAGGGGCATATCATTTAGACGTTTATACCCAATCATAAGTTGTTATAATAAACCACAACCCATGATATTTCATTAGGTGGGCGACAGGCATGGGTTGGTGTTAGTCAGTAGAATTTTCTGGAAAAGATGATTTGGCAACAAATCATCAGTATTTTTGGTAAAGCAAACACGCCGATTTGCTATAGGTTTTAGATAGTAATCAATTAGCTGTCATATTCTTTAACGTTCACTACCAAAATCCGAGATAATAGGACGCCCTGGGGGAAGAAACGTCTCGGGAAGTTCTTAAAATAGTTCGACTGGACCAAGAAGACATTAACTTTCAGAACTACATTCTATTACCTTTCAAATAATTCTACCGAATTAAATAAATGGCAAGAATGGAAAATGTAATAAAAAAAATTGAATCACACCCAAAATATCAAAGGTAAAATTGTTTTGCATCTCAAAGTTGCTACGGAAAAAAATGTAGGTGTTTCATTGGGTCTCTGGTAGATATCTAGATATCTCCAGTAGATATCTGTGGGTCTTCATGTCTTAGAAATATTCATTCCGAAACACAGAACCCTGGCTGCTTTGTTGGCGAATGTGATTTGGGGCTTGTCTACTTGTTCACCACGCGATATTCAGTGAGCTAATGATTCGGCTGAGAAATGATCCAAGAAATCATCAGTATTTTTGATAAAGCTAGGATGCCGATTCGCTATATAGGTTTTAGATAGTAAGCAATTAGCTCTGATATTCACTACTATGTAATTCGAGATAATAAGGCGCTTTGGGGGTATTGAAGGCTTGAGCCAATGGGTTTGTGAATTTTCAAAAGAATATAGAAGACCCAGTTTTAAAGTTAAGATCAGATTCCAAATAGAAAAGAAGAATTGTATTGAAATTTCCAACATTTTCAGGTCACATTTCCTTATCAAGTTTTTGGTCATGAAGAGGGTTGCCGTTCTACCTCTGAATATTAATTATTCTTAGAAATTATTGTTTGTACATGATAAAATTTGATGGACATAATTCCAGTATTATGTATAGTAAAACTATGTATAGTACAATAAAATAAAGCCTAATACAACTAGATCTCATTTGAATACAAGCTGGATTTCGTGAGCGTGCAAGCCAATCTGACAGGGGATCGCTTCATCCAGCAAGTGCTCGATCCAGTTGCACAATGTGATAGTCACCAGCCAAATATCCGTGGATGATGATGCTCGGTCCCATTCTTCAAGAGATCTGACCCAGTTATCCGGAACATTCCATGGTCAGTAATTGGTCCAGATCTGAATCAATTCAATGTCCAGATCCACCGCCCCAAAATTTACATGAATTGGAAATATCATTGTATAAGGAGTTGCATCAGCTTCCCGTCCAACCTGGAACAATACTTGAAGGCGAATGGAAGACAGCTGTGATTCAAGCCTTTGGGGTAAGTTCCCGATATTGACTGGTTGTCTTTCTGTCGTCTCCATACGGGACTTTTAACCTCTCGTTCAAGTTCCGTCAACATTAAATTTTGAGATTTTAGAGTTCATAAATATGCATTTAGCCGCACACATGTGTCTCATCCTGTTTTACGTACTCGCTGGCCAGAAAGAATATATATAGATATTGATTTCTCTTTTTTCTCTGGTTCAAACATTCATTCGGGTTTGTTTAAAGTCACTACAATGCAATAACCTTATGGGGGTGGGGGAGGGGGCAAGTTGCAACGCCTTTATGCTACATGTATGTTAAGATCGAAAGGCCGCTCGCATATATTTATTAACAGAAGTTTGCAATCCATGTAATCCATAGTTATGTTGATAGTGACTTGAAATTTCAATGTACTTTACGATGTCCAGCCCGGATTATGATGATCAGTGTTCAGAATTGACAGAAGTCAATTGACGTACTTCAACCCGCATACCGCATTATTATATATATCTTCATTCTAATTGGCACAAGGAGTTATATGGGATATGGCAAAATGAAAATCAATGTCCGTCATACAGGTTTACCCAGTTGATAATTGCTATACCAAATCGACGTCCACTTTGATAATGACCGAGATCTCCATTGGAATGAGACAATCATGCAGTTTATGTGTTATCCCAAAACTAAATTATGGGGCCAACATCAATATTTGTTGCGCGGATCTCGTTTGTCCGTCAAAACCTCAACAAAAAATGATGCATGTAGCTTTGTACTTAATTTTAAAATGGTTAAGTAGGAGTGGGAAGTCGCTGGTTCGCCAAATAGAAACCAAATCCAAGATGACAATCACCAATGGCGATTGCAGTGTGCGAGGGAGAAATTAAACTTTTAAAAGACACTCATTTCAATTTTAAAAGCAATCAAAACCCCCTCCTAACGGGATGGAATTCTTGAAATTCCGCGTGCGAAATATATGCACATCTAATCTAAGAAATAAGAATTCTATTTAACAGGATATATTGGCTGTTATTAAATAGGCTAGTGGAGCTATCAAGATCGGTCAACAGGAAAAATTCGTCAAATTTTGCATTGTATTTTATCTTCAGGCAAACTCCCAGAACGCATCTACGGTCATGCATCTAGTTTCTGGGGTCTAGAGGGCCCATGTGTCTGTGGGTATAGTTTATGTGCAATATAGTGATCCACAGATTTAGATTTAGCACGGAAAAAGTGTTGCAAGCCGGGACAGGATTTCTTTCTGAAGAAACTTTAAAATTATTAATAGACTTCAGCTTTTTCAATTTCAACCACAAAGTCCCTCTGCTTGGTCAAGAAGAGATACTCTATATACGACAACATTCCACACCGAGGAATATGTGTAATATCTTTCTGATTGGTTCTTGTAATATCTTTGGAAGAATTTCAAATTCATCATTCGTTTTTGTGGACAATTATTCAGTGTAGAGCTTTGATCAACCGTCAGATAGGCCCATGGAAATATGTAAATAAACAATATTATTCATAAGAATCAGTTTATTTCTGATAGTATAAACATATATCTTACTTACACTTACAAAATCTTACAAAGTATACAGCTAACAATAACTATGATGTGTAAACAAATAGTCATCAACAAACAATACATTTCTAAAAAAAAAAAAACATAACATTTCAAAGATATAAATGTATCACAGATTCAGAATAAATTAATAAAGCAAATATCTATATAAATATATAACAAATATATAAAAAAAAAATACTAAACATCTAATATAAAAGTATATATAAGAGTGAATAAATAAATCTACAATTGTCAGTTGACATAAAACTACAACAATTATCAGCAGTAGGAGATATAGCTGTGTTAAAACTACAACAATTATCAGCAGTAGCAGAGACAAAGTTGTGTTAAAACTACAACAATTATCAGCAGTATAAGAGAAATAGTTGTGTTAAAACTACAACAATTATCAGCAGTAGGAGAGACGAAGTTGTGTTAAAACTACAACAATTATCAGCAGTAGGAGAGACACAGTTGTGTTAAAACTACAACAATTATCAGCAGTAGGAGAGACACAGTTGTGTTAAAGCTACAACAATTATCAGCAGTAGGAGATACATAAAACAATTATCAGCAGTATAAGAGATATAGTTTTGTAAAAACTACAACAGAATTTGGTAATCATGCCATTTTCAAATAAACATTTACATATTAGAGGTATTGAAAACCTTAAGATGTTTGTTACAGCCCTGACATCAAACAATTGCATTAAAAGATTAACAATACCATACAATAACAAGAAATATTTGGGTAAAGATATAACATTTAAATTTTAGTCATTTTGAATACACTAAACCATTTCCTCCAAGCCATAGCTTGAAACCTTGACTGTATTTATTAAAATGGTGAAAAAAAAAAAGAAGTAGAAAATAAACAAACACCCAGGTCTGTCACATCATTAATAAACATTTTAAAAACATGCCACGTTTAGAATGTGTGATCCATTTCCTGTCAAATATAGATTTAGATGTCACCCCTTCCTTTGCCCAAAATATATATAAAAATATATCAGATTTGTAGATCAGATATGATCATTTCATTCAATCCTAACAAAGTCTTCCCTGTTATAAAAGTCCATAGTGTATCTAGTTCATAAAAATGTTATCAAAAAATGCAATCATAAATTTTGTAAAAATTTTCCGATAGTTTCTTGTGAAAAAAATCTGTCCATACTTTGGTATTAAAGAGAAATATATCTTCTGTGAATTTGAGAAATAACAGGAATCAATTTTGTGCACTATACATTATGGAAAGTCCTTCGCCTTGGGGAGCGTCAAGTTGGGAGTGACATCTAGTCATGTGCTGCTCAGCGACTCTGCTCGGGTGTGACATAACTGAGCCACTCGCTGACCCACAGCTTGACTTCGACTCCAGTTCTTAACTGTTTCCGGGCCATTTGTCCTAAAACATACATTTAATTTCAAATGATAGCTTGAAATCTTGTTATTTGAGATGCTTTAAATAATTTAGGAATAGCTGAGTTATTGAATACCTCTATATGTTGGTTGGTTGTTTGGTGTTTTACGTCACGCTCACTATGATTTCACTTATATGCCAGTTTTATTGTGGGAGGAGACCCACGACCTTCCGGTGGTAACTGGCAACCATCCCACATTGGTCGTTCAAGTGAAAACCCACTCAGAAAATTTTTTAAATTTTTTGGGGACTGAGTGGGATTTCGAACCCCCGACCCACTGGTGGAAGACTGTTTCAATTGAACATCCAACGCTCTACCTACTGAGCTACGGAGGCTCGCACCTCTAGGCTGGCAGAAAGTCAGGACATTAGAAAGAAGACAAGAATAGGTTAAGGAAGACGAGAACAAATATGTGAAACTATTTCCAACACAACTGAGCGAACAAATTGAGTGACAGGAAAAGATGAATTGCCCCCAAATATTTATCCTGGCTATGCATCTATAAAATGAAAGTGTTTCAATAGGCTTACATTTTCCGAGGTGAAATGGACTGCGGTCCCAGGGAGTCCCCTGCCTCTGTGGTGGACCCAGTTTTAGCCTCAGCAGCAAATTGATAAACAATCAGCAAACAATCTCGACACAATTGGACGATACGGCGACAACAATTCATCTCGGCCTTTGTAATCGAGTCAGAACTCTTGTTAAAAATTGTCTCCCATGAATTTCTACAAGGCAGAAAATATAACCACATTGTTACATTTATAAACAAAAATAGTTTAAGAATATAAGCTTATTGATATTATATCACAGAATTTTTAAAGATCTACTAAGAAAAGCTTTCAATGTGCTATTTGGGTACTGATGTCAAAATATTCATTTCACTTTAAATATTTATGAACAGTAAAAAACACACACATGGAAAAGTTACCTTGTTACTTATGGGATATTTTTCTTGGATGTAATTAAAATTTATGAAAAATTTTACAAGATCATTTAAAAATGGTAGATTAAAAGCACACTGTGTGCTAAAATCTGGAATAAGTACAGTTTATATATTTTTGCCAGATAGAAGAAGTTAAAAACTTTCAATTTTTGCCAAAATGCTAAAGCTTAATATCATTTTGTATTTTTAGTCTGAAGTTGAAAATGTGATTTGTCAGGTACAAGTAAACACAAGCTGAGCATATGCACAAGCTTCCTAATGATTTGAACAGTAAAAAACGATTCTGAGAAATACAGACGAAGGAATTGTTTTCAGGGACACAGAAATTTGAGATTTAAACTAGACAAAAACACCTAAAATGAGTTTTTTTGGTTGCGAGAAAAATCCACTCTGAAATTTTTCCAATTTTACTTGGTCTGAGTGGGATTCAAACCTGCTATGTGGTTTTGAATCTATACGTTTGTGTTCGTCCTACATTTTTTAGTGGGTTTGACGCCCTCATTCAGACATGTTTAACATAACTGGACATGAAAGATGCACCCCTTGTTTAATTTGAGTGGTTTTACACATAGTATGCTCGTGTAAGCTCACTAATTTCACAAAATTCCCAATGGCTGTGGCAGTGAGTGTGCCCTTAGGCAAAGAAATATGGAAAGCAAAAGCAGATAACTTACCCGGAGGGAGAGAAACAGTTCCAGAGGCCCTGTCCATGACTCCATAGTAACCGGTTGAAAACACGATTAATGATACGGTTTAACCTGAGAGTATCAATTTCTCCGTACTTCCAGACTCGCTGTACAACAGCTCTGACATTAGATCTCACTATATCTATCACCTGCAACAAAAATAAACACCAGTTGTACAAGTCCAGTGATCACAGGGATTAGAACTTTGACCAACCAAAAATGACAACAGCTCTTATTTTAAGAGCTCCAGTATATGCTGCCTATGGGGTGGGGCCAAATGACCTCTCTGGGAACAGTCCTACATGTCTACAACTAAACTGGCATGAGGGCGTTTTAAAACCAATCAGGCCAAAAACCATATATCAAAAGTTTCAAAGATTCTAAACATATGTAAGAGGGAAGTCATTTATCTAAATAAGTAAAAGGTTTCTTCAGATATGAATCTTAGTTAAGGACCACAATGAACCTGACCATAACACCACTCCAGTCTTAATCCTAATCGATTAGTCAGTTTTCTGGGCGAAAGAGTAAAGGTGAACTTTAACTATTGATATTTCAATAAAGAAGGGAAATTAATAACAAACGTTGTGGATTCTACAACTGTAAGTATATTTATCAAGGAACTTATCTAGTCGAATTAGGCGTTAAAACAAGCCAGACATTTACTTTAAAGTGCAAGCAGAGTGCAAATTCAAAGTTAGCTAAAAAAACCATAAATAAACCAATATAAATCTCTGTAGTCCTGAAATAAACTTTGATGCAAAACTTGTTCCTATATTATTAGGCAATTTAAGTTTGTAGTTTGACACCTCAAGTCAACAAAAGGTCACAGTAACTACAGGGGGTGCTCACACACTGATACATACCTTTCTTCTTTTAATGGAGTCCAGTTTGACCAACCAATAAGAAGCTATCCGAGGTTTGTGGAACTTCCAGTTCTCGTGCAACTGGTGAAGAAAATACAAATGATAAAGATTTATAACAGATGATCACATGAAAATCTGAAAACTTATTTTGCTCTGGAGTTTAACAATAGTTGCCACAAGTTACATCTAGTACACTTGTAATTAATACCCAAAAGTAGACACATATTCTGAAAAATGCTATATTGATTGATGTTTTACGTCGCACTAAAGATTATTTCACTTATATGGCGGCGTTGCCAGGTTTATAGTGGGGGAGTGGTCATTGCCAGGAGGAAACCCCCGACCTTCGGCGAGTAAAATCCACTCAGAAATTTTTCAATTCGTATTTGGTGTGAGTGTGGTTTGAACCCGAGCCGCATCGATGGAAGGTCTGTGAGGGTTTAATGGGAGAGGAGACTGGGCCATGTTCCCAACAGTATGCAAGTTAAGATAATTTCACTTATATGGGGGCGTTGCAAGTTTAAGTGTGGGAAGAAACCAGGCTCTTTGCCTCCAGGAAACCCGGCAAGAACCTGACAACTCTTCCACATATGCCAACTGATAGAAGGCTTTTGTTGGCCAGAAAGACTATCTTTCAATTCAACTGAGTCACAGAGGCCCCTCTTACCTTATCCAATATCCACTCCGCTTCTTCATCAGTTTTACCGGGAAATTTGATTCGCATTTCATTCAATGCTGACAAGGTCTTTTCTGTTAACTCTTCTTCTCGTTCTAAATCCTGAGGTTCATCCTAAAGAAATAATACCAAAGTTGTAGTTTGCTGAAATCATTGATATTGGTACAAATCAACACTGAATTAATTTACTACCGTAAGCCTGTTTTATCACTTACATTTACCAAAACAAACAAAAAACACTTACAATGAGTGACATTAAATTTGATTTGGCGTTTCTGGTCAAAGATCTAGATCTTGCAGCCTGACTGGACGGCCTTGACTTTGGTTGTGCTGACGGTGGTCTTTGGGCTGAATTTGGCCGTGAGCGTGTTGTATTTGACTTTGCCCCAGCCTGACGTGACATGTGAGCCGCAGATCCTGGACGAGAGCTGTCTCTCCCTGTACCTTTAAATTGTCTACGACTTGAGGCATCTTCATCGACATCGTCATAGTCATCATCATCATCGTCGTCTTCACGGTCACGAGCCTGTGGGATGCTGGATGGCATACTCGAAAGTGGCTGTACAACAACAACAAGGAAAATGTTTCAACCACCTACACCATATATAAGCAGTACAATAAGTTAAAATACGAGCACAGAATTTGTAAGGTATATGTTGTATTAATTTCAGGTATACAGTGTAGTTTAACAGCAGGTGAGCAGATTTGTATGGCAACAACCAACCAATAAAAACATTTTCTTCATTTCAAAGAAATGGTTGATGACCAGTATAAACTTTCATGTACTTTGGTATTATTATTTTTATTAAGCAAACAAGGATACCTGTATAGAAAATATTATCTAATGCTGTAATCAATAATATACTGGAGCTGACTTTTCATTGGGAATATGGAAACAGTAAGAAAAGTAGTTTTTTTTTCTTTCTTTTAAATGTTGGGGGGAGTCTTTTGTCAGATTGAAAACCCCAAGTCATTACACTTGGTAAGTGAGAACAGATTTAACGTCACTTTCAACAACATTTCAGTGTTATTGTGACCAACTGCATGGGGCATTGAACAATGCTATATTATACAAAGATGGTAGTTACCTTTGGTGCCCCTCTATTGGGTGGGCCGGATTCTTCGTCTTCACATTCTGCTAACATTTCCAACACCTCTTGCTCCTATTGACATATAAATACAAAACATTTATACTAAATAACATGACAACTATTGCAAAAATCACATATACAGTCTGTGAGATAAAAAAATAGTGTACTGAGTCTGAAGTTAAGAAAAAAAATTGATTGAAAAGCTCGAAAAATAACAGAAATTATGCACATCATACATGTAGATAGAGAATGAAGGCAAGATAATTTCACTGACAATGAGAATTAGAATCGGCTCCATACATTCGACCTCAGAACCAACTGGTAGCAATGGTAGTTCCTTATATGTCTATAACAACAACAGGTTATCAGAACCAATCATTACCGTGAAATCCTTTAGCTTGGAATGTCTATATACAAAATATAATGACGCATTTCCATGAACATATGATTTTTTGGAATGTCAATTCTAGCTGACAAAACAAAAAAATTCTTTACCCTTAATTTATTGCTGTAGACCAGTTGTAATTCCCTCTGCATTGAGGCTGCCCGACTGGAAAGAAATGTTTGGAATGATGTCAGGATTAGTTTGGCATATTTTTCCTGACCATGACGATCGGCTGTGGGAAATATACGTCGAAACCGACCACTATGTGCATTCTCATATTCTTCTCGTCCTGCGTTTTTTCGAATTCGATGCAACAGGTCTTTCTGTAAATAAAGACGAAAAAGGTTGAAATACAGGCCTATAAAGCTGTTCTGATTGATATTTGAATTTCAGAGTCAGACCTAACTTTGTGATTAATTGATATTTAACGTCATACTCAAGATTATTTCACTTATATGGCCCCATTACCAGGTTTAATGGGGGACTTAAACTAGACCCTTCAGGTACATTGTAACACTTCCACACAGTCCTATCTTTGTAATAGCTTGTAGAACCAGACAAAAATCCCAACTGATTAATGTCTTTATTTCCAAAAACCTAGTGGCAAATATTACCGCTTTTTTGTGACAAGAAATAACATCCTAACAGAGATGTTATCTGACTAACCAGTTCTTGTTTTCTTTTTTCTAAGCTGATTTTTTTCCTCTCTGCTTCAGACATCTCCCCGTTGACATCTAACCTTTTAGTGGGTCTCAATAACCGCTTCTGAGCCTCGGCTTTCTGGGCTGCAAGATTACGCTTCTTATCAGACGATCTATAAAGAGAAATACCCATGGTATCAAAATATTGTTTGATTGATTTTGTATTCACCCTAAAGATGATAACTTTATAAGGTTTTACAGGAGAGAAAGAAGGACTTATTCTATGATAAGTGAACTAAAATAATCTACAAGATCAGCTATAAGTTGGAAGCCAGATTTATCATTATATATGTACAGGAATTACCTTGCCTTTACTTTGAGTGACAAAACTAATGATCATTTTGTCTATCGGAAACACAAACATTAGCCTGTAATTTCTGATAGCTTTCATTCAGTAGCCCTTACACACCCACATCATACACTATCAACAGCAATGAAAAAAGTTATGTTAAAGGATAAAACAAGTCATCAGAAGATGACCTATGCCCCCGGCCCTACAGTAATTCATGCCTTTAGATGTGAAGAAATACTGTTATTTACTGCTTCAAGAAAGACTGACAATAAATTTCCTGCATGGTTAACGTTTATTTTGGATATTTTTGGGATTATTATTATGGATTCTATTTGGGCATGACTGTCGATATGTTAAGGATTTTGGAATTAGGGATTAATTGACCGATTGATTGATGACGTCACTTGGAAATTACGGGAAAAGCATTTCGGGAGATTGAGGGATGTTAAAATAATTTTTAAAATATGGCGGAAGAAATAATACTGTATCAAACAGAAGACGTAAAAGGCGCAAAGTTACCAGAGAAAATGTGTGGATAAAAACAGGTTATGTCTTCAATGTTTTCCAAAAAAGTAACACCTTGCTAAACAAAATGGCGAACTGAGGTATATTTTACCCAGAAAGCTTTGCGTAATTCTATGTGACGTCATCAGGCTGGGCGGTAATTGATTCTATTTTATCAAGGCAGATAATCCAATAATAATCGTCATTGGCCAATACAATTGGAATCTTTCTGCATTTATAACATTGCAAGATAAAATCGCAGAAAATTAACTACTTTATATGGACTTTCACATGATTTTCAACTTTAATCTGCACTGTCTTTCACTTCAACATTTTTTTAGTATCATACCTGTAGAGCCCCAAATAGGAGGTGCCCATCCTCAAGTGGTAACAAACATACCCACCAAGTTTGATGGAAACACGATAAAAACTGTAGGAGGAGATGCATTGACAAACTCTCATTGCCTATCTATTCACGGTTTCAATAAAAGACAATAACTCCAAAAATAATTGAATCAGCGCAATCCAAACAGGAGGTATGCATCCTCACTTGGTAACAAACCTGCCAAAAACTTTTGTGCAAATCTGATACAAGCTGTAGAAGGAGTTGCATAGACAAGATTACGGACAGATGGACAGACAACCCTATTAATATATATCCCCCGCATTATATGCCGAGATATAAGATAAAACAGTTAGGAACATATTGATTATCTTACTTGATATTTAGTAGCCTTAAACTGTCTTCAATTACACCGGACTTGATGTCAAAGTCGATCTTTTCGTCAGTTCCAAAACTTGGTGAGCGATTTATCTGAATAGAAGATATTTCATATTTAGGAATGATTAAAAATTTATATTAATGTAAGAATGATTAAATCAAATAATTGAAACATTATTAGACAATTAACATATGTGACTATACACATGTTGCCCAATATTTAAAAACTTGGTTGGGACTTTTGAAACTTTAGAAATCATAACGTCCAGAGAAATAACACATTGTGGAGAAAAAAAAAATCAAGGTTCAAAGAAAATAATCCTGATATAAACTCACCTCTAATAACCAAGGCCTGAGTTTACGATCAATCATAACATCAAATCCTAACACCTCAAAACAAACACTGTCATTATTTGCTGTAGCACCCGGGCGACACATGCGGTAAGCATGAAGGATGTGTGGTAGAGATACCACCATTGTCTTTATAATTAGGTCAGATATATTCTTCCACAGTAAGACCACATCGTAGTCATTTTTCCGTAAGTACTCATTGAAGTATCTAATGGACCTCTTACTGCCGGTCTCGGTGGTAGAACCTTTCTCGTAGAACTCATTGTGCTTGTTTATGGAGTAGTTTGTTAGGTGCATGAATAAACGATTCTACAAAAAAAAAAAACGATGGATGGTTAATTTTTCATCAGCTCATCAAATGAAAATTCAAGAATATAATCTAAAATGATAAATAAGTAAATGAGCTTGGTTAATGTTATTTTACAATAGAAACCTATGTTGATGGACAGTAACACTGTCAAAACTGACACTATACCCAATTTCATTCTCTATTAAAAATGCCTGTTAAATAACCTTGATAAACACACACCTGTCTAAGCTGACATTTTTAGAATGATATATTTGATACAACTTAACCAGACAGGGGAGAACAATCGCCTATTTACAGATCAGCTAGAGTACTAACGCAGATTTTGTTACAAATTAACTTACCAGGTTACTGTCTTGTGGAGGCAGATATTTCTCTGTACTTAGTCGAACAAGTCCATCATTATATAGGAAGATCCTCAATGGGTCACATGACGTAACTAGTACATAGATACGGAGGTCAAATTTATAACCTTCTATAAGTAATGGTTTGTCTATGTACTCCTGTACAATGTAGGACTCATTCTGAGGGATCTTCTCAACATTACGATATAAACCAATACTGGAAATAAAAATCACAATTCAAACAAGATTTTGTATATTTGTAATAGTTAATGGCTCATCCATTTTGTTATCTAATTTGATTGAGCAAATTCCCAACAAATAAAGTTTCTGTTCAATCATTTATATAAACATAGCAATAGTGATGAATATGGGACACACTCAAGGGGAGATAAGTACTGTACTCTCTTTATTCCCAATTGTATTAACGGCCAGTCACACTGTGCCATTACTAGCATGCAACTTCTCCCAGTCTGATTTATTTCAAAAGGCAAATTCTACTACCCTTAAGATAAGGCAAGGAAGCAGGTCAAGTAAGATTGACTGATTGATGTTTTTATGAGTGCAAACTGGGCTCTTAGTGTCATTTGTCCAGAGTAAACCCCCACACTACAGTGGTTACCTGACAACACTTCCATATAGAGTGATCAGTGAAAGTCCACTCAGAAGTTTTTCAATTTTTTTTCCTTTGGACTGACTGTGATTCAAACCACCGACCCATCGTTGGTTGATGTCAGACTGCTTTATGTTATGACCAATGCCTGCACCATGTGATTACTGGTAAGCTATTACTCAATAAAATCTTGCCACTACATCATTTTCAATTTTCCTTTGCAATTCACGTTCTATATGGCTGCAGTGAAATTGTAAAGAGAGATTTCCCTTACAGCTTCCAGCAGACTAGATAATTTTATTTGTGATAAAACCTAACTCAACGTGATAAATCAACCATTCGGACAGATGTTGTGAGGGTTGTTGTTTAGTTTAATACACTGTACAGGCTCTTACCCGTGGCCCTGGGATCCATTAGGGGGCTTAACAATAAAAGTTTTGTGTTTTTTCTTTGCTTTTAAGTCCTTGGCATAGTTAAGTAGTGCTGTACTGTCGGCAGGTAACACCCAGGTGGGAGGGGAGAATGAGTACTCATCAGACAAGATTTTCTGAATCCTGAAACAAAGTAAATATATGTGTTTAGTTCTAAAAACTAAGCAGACTTGAGTTTGTTTTCTTTGTCATTTTTAAGACAAAAATGGAGAATTTGACAAAGGATTATCAGGAAAAGATAGGTGTAGGAGTTTTTATGAGGCTTCAAAGAAAACTAATAAATTTATACGGATATACACAAAATCTGTCATACACTTCTTAGTACAAATACAAGGTAGGCCAAGCTACTGTCAGTCGTCAACCTAATGAAATATCATAGGTTTAGTTTATTACAGCAATTTATAATGGGGTATAAAGGTCTAAATGATATACCTCTTTTTAACACAATTAGAAACTTGTCTCCGTGGTTATTTTAGACAATTTTCCCTGTGCCCGTGTGTTTTAGTATTCTTAAATATATATATATTATCTTCCATAAATAGCCATATCCCACTGCCAAGCCTGACTATTGACCAAGTTGTTGATACTTTATAGTAAACTTTCCAAACCCAATAAAAACACGTTGCTTCAAAGATAACAGAGGAGAAAACCTGTGAAATAGGTGTCTTACTTGGTCATATTTCTGGCGAGGCAGTCTTTACGAGTCACTTCTCCCATACCAGGGAAATGGTTTATATGTTGGTAAGGTTTCATTTCTGATATCTTCTCAGTTGACACAAATGCATCATTCCATATTAAGTAACTGAATAAATGTACAAAATAAGTCGAATATTCATAGAACACATAAAGTTTAATACCTGCTTTAACAAGAATTATCTAGTGTGTACGATTAATGGAGACATGGAGTTTATGTTTCATTATTTTTTCCATGGTTACTTTAAAGCAGGTGCTTGTCACTGTTAACTTCATTGCCTCTTCAAAAGGTTCATTGAAAGATTGAAATTTTACATTTGCCTGTGAACAGATGGCTTACAATATTTGGTTGGCCTAAATACCTTTTACTTGGAGCCAGTTAGTTTGTTTGAGAGACTTTGATAGATTATTTTATATAGCAGGAAATGTGGATATTTAAAAGAGATGTATGAAGACGACAATTACCTGTTCTGATCATCGTCTTTTGAAACCGTATAACCAAGGTGTTCAGCCATTTGTCGAACTAAATAAAACATAAAGTTAACAACATACAAAATAGTCTTATTATTCCAGACAGCAGACAACGATCTCTAAGTCAGCTACAAAAATTTCATTTTTAAAAGGTAGTATGAAGGGCGTCCAAACAAGACCCGAAAATGCATAGACATAGACAGTTGAGCTGGGGAAAACATATACCTGACAACATATTGGAACAGACAAATTGTATAGGACCCAAAGCTATTTCAGTCCCTGTGCCAATACATTATATAGGACCGGTATGGATAAATTGGGAGGCACCATCAGGTCCATAGGCTGTGCATTTTCTTCAAACATAAATACCTCCTATAGTGAAACTAACTACCTGACCAAAACATGTATAGTGAAACCTCTATATACCGGCACGCCTCGAGGAAAGAAAACAAAAACACCAAACAAACTACCCGACCAAAACATGTATAGTGAAACCTCTATATATTGGCACGTCTTCAAGAAAAAAGAAAAAAAACAGTAAACAAACTACCGGACCAAAACATGTATAATAGTGAAACCTTTATATATCACAAGGCTCAAGGAAATAAAAACATGCTGGTTAAAGAGAGATGCCAGTTTAATACAAAAGGAAATTGGGCATACTATCTATTTGGACAGGGTTCCGGTTTTCACAGGTTTCACGATAACAGTGAATTTTGAAGTAAATCTTACCAATGTCATAACGTGTACCACTAAGGTTGACTGTTATTTGACTTTTACGTCGTCTTTTCTTCTTTAAAGCTGTTAATTTGGGGTCATCTTCTGTATCATCAATGGATTGTTGTTGTTGCACAGCCTGAGAGGATCGGCGACGTTCATCATGCAAGGGGGGACTACTCTGTCTGGTTGACATACTACTAAATGGCTTTAAGTCACGATCTAAAAGAGATACAGAAATATTGGATGAAGGTCAAAGTAAAGTCTAGAAAAAAAAATCCTTTTCCAAGATGAGAAATAAAGCTTTAATATTAATGATATTTCATTTTAAGACCTAACTTTGAACAATACTTTTATGTACATAGGGTTCATGAAATCAAATTGTCCAATGATATGGAGGTCTGAGAGGCCAATGCTTCTGTGTTCACCATGTCAGTTTCTGGCCTTCAGCATTTTTATTTTCTACAGGCGATTTGATGCTAGCGCGGACCAATTCTAGAAAAAAAATTTGAAATTTGAGGCCTGACATTGGGCAGATATTACGTTTATTAGAATATGTTTTACTTGGTTTGTACATACAATGGTAATAAGCAACAATCCAGCCATTGAAAGCTCTGGGGTCAGTCTGACAAAGCAGTCACAAAGTACGTCGAACATAGTGTCACAATATCTAAGACATAAGCTTGAATCTTAGAAGCGTCTGTGTAGGATAATGCCAGCTTTGTAAGACAGTTGCCAGTACACTAATTTCTAACCTCTGTCAACAGAAGCTATTGAAGAGAGTGAAGCGCTCGGATGAATTCGTCCACCATACATTCTATAGTCCGACATCTTCCTCTGTTTTTGTTCCATTTGTGTCAAGATATATGGTGTTTAGGTGTCAACAGAGTTTTGGCCATATCAAACAGTCACCCATCTGGAAATACAGTCAAACATTCACATTACATTTGGACACAAAAAGTGACATGAGCTGCTGACTTTTTTCAATAAATTGACATTGAAAATGAACAAACGAACTCATTGATTGGAGTTTTACGTTGCACTCAATATTATTTCACATATATGGCGGCAAAAACAACTGAAGATGTGTGCTTATAATGAGTAAATTCAAATAATTTCCGACCATCATAAAATGTATAATGATGCTAGTATTGGAAGCTCCTCTATATATATGTACATATATTTTTTCTTTGAAATGTTGCATAAAGGGTTTAGGTTAAGTACCAATCAATGACTCGCTTCATTGCCTCATTTGATGAAGCAGTGTGTTCACATAAACAGTTATGTTTAAGCACCCCCCCCCCCCCTCCACAACGAATATGGGTGAATAAAATATTTTACACAATTTAACATGACACATCTTAGTATAGAAAAACAAAAACAATTCTGCTGAAGTTTGCTTTTCAAAAAAACAGCATGGGTATCCTATTTTTGTGGAATGGCTGTTCACTCTATTCAGTGAACTGGGATTGGGGTAATAATCAGATTACGGATAGAGCCGAGTTTTCGGTGTTCTGTTGTGCAAGGAATCATCAGCCGATTCTATAAAGTCAGTTCATGCTCATACAACAATGTAGAATTGAGCTATAATTATAAAGAGTGATGTGAAAGAAGAGATTTTTTTGCTTGATTTTTCGAGAAAAAAGGCAAAACCCTTTGGGAATTTTGCAAATATTAATTTTTCTCTATCTCTACAAAAAAAAAATATCTTGATTGTTTCAGCCTCAGACATCTAAAAGGTCACTTACTATTTGATTGCATTGTCTTTAGTTTACAACTCGATATTCTGATTACCATGAAGGAAAATAATAGACCATTTTAATCCATGAACCAAGGAAATGGTTCTCGGAGCCATTTATATCCGTGCTGTCGTAATCACAAGGTAATGTAAATGAATTTATTATTAACCATGAAAGCCATTTTAGCAGGGAAATTGTTTTGGACACCCAGCCTAAATCAGGGTCTATGTTAATCGACATAAAGATTTTCAGGTAAGAAAGAAGGTTAGCAATTTACCACTGGTGAATTTCTCTAAATCATGATATCAATCTTTATTTATCTTCCCCTGGGTAACTGGTACCGCTAGGCTAACACAACAACAGTAAGTAACAACAACACGTAACAGTTTGAGTTACATCGGCCTACGTGTGGTGAATGGCAAGTGTGGGGTTATTGTCCAACTAAAATAAGATGTAGTATACTGTAAATATAACATCTTCATGGAACTTTCTGAGCTTAAAGTTCATTGAACTTGAAGGTAAACTATTGAACTTGAAGGTAAACTGAAAGTTTGGTCGTGACCGTGTCAAACAACGATGTGAATCAGGTCATTTTAGATTCCGAATATTATAACTAGTCTTAGACTCAATTCGAGGTCAAATGAAACAATCGACACAATTTATTTTACTCAAAAAGTGTTCACATCATCAGCAATACATACCCACCGTGTCCAAAAGACAAAGACGCTATTAAAATGTTATTTTCCTCTTTCATACATTCTTCTTTTCCTGGGTGCCGGCCATGTTGTTTTGGTCACGTGGTGTTCATCACTGCTTGACGACCAGCCCAACACAGCCCTCGGACGTCCTCGGCCTGTTTAGCGGATCATGCCGAGTCTAAAATCAACACAAAAACGTTGAAATTACCTTCATATTTCTATCGCAAGCTATTTGTGTTTTAATGTCTATAAATATATATCGAAAAATCTTAAGTTCTGAAGCCACCTATCGCCCAAGTCTCAAACAATATAAATAAAATGAATCTAGGCCTATATAGGCTTCTTTCCATGGCACAGCTTTAGTGGTAAACTGGATTGAAATTTGAATGGTGTAACGAATTTTTATGGTGAGAAATAAAATCCAATTACACTTAACAAGAACATCGGGGTGTCGAAATCCTCTGTATATCACAAATCGTATACTTCGTTTAGATGCACTCCTATTCGTTTTACCATGAAATTGAGATAAATTGGCGAAAATATTCCTATTTTGTCGGTCTTCCACTTTAGGCCTACTCTGTTTTCAGATGTTCGACTCACAGATCCTTTTTGACCTCTTGTCTTTTGCTATTTAGCCAATAGTTCCAGTATATTTTTTATTACACAATTTGTTAACACCGGTTTTCAATTGTTAATTCCAGGCTTACGTTTCACCAATTCCCGTTTTCTATGACAAACGTCGCCTTTTCGGAAAAAAACTTCCGATCTCCTCGAAACATTTTTATCGTAAAGTGTTGAACTTTTACGGCTAATAGGCCTACATGTGCAAATATATTGGCGAACTCACTAGAAAACTCCAAATTGCGGAGATTATCCTGTAATGTTGAGATTCTCTTTCCAATCTGCTCAAATGCATATGGGTCTAAATATGCCTTGTTATTATTCCTTTATGCTTTTTAAATATTTGTAAAGAGGCTGTGTTCCAGTATACGGTGAATATTAACAGCCCATCTTTAAACGTGGGTTCCATTCTAATGAGAAATAATTAAGGCATCATCACGAAATACATATATGTTGAGGTGTATGCACTGGCATAGGGGTTGGAAGCTCGTGTTGTTACTTCGTGGTGATGCCTCTATATTTTCTCATTATCCTATCCGTCCGTTATCTATAAACTTTGTACAAAGAGTTGGAGAATTATTTATTTCTGCTGAACTTTCAGTTTGAGATATACTTGGATTTACCGATATTTTTAATCAGTTTTCAAACTTGAGACTTATTATATGAAACGGACAATAGAGTGTTTTTTAACCTTTTTTGGAAAAACCGCGCACAAGCTGTGACAAGCAACCCATTTGCTTACTGTTCGTTATCATTTAGAATTTAAATTATTTCGACAATGCATTCTGTATATTGGGGCTGCTTAAAGTGACATGAGCTGGTAAAATTCGAACTTTCACATACAATATAATTGCCAAGAGAAGTTGGGCGTTTGAAGAAGCTTGAAGAACTGAAGGATTCACTTTGTGGAAATATATCGGTAAAGACAGTGACCCGTTCGAGCGTGTGTTTGTGTGTTGTTACAATTGTCCCGTTTAACCAGTACTGATACAATCAACAAGATGAAATAATTTTGGCAGATTGGGATTGTATGAGTGTTAGAGGAACTGACTTTATGTCGAGTCAACCCAAAGTGAAAATAGTTTCTAGTACACGACGGTTAGCCGTCATCACCACCAACCCAATGGACGATATTAAGAAAATATTCGGACAAAAAGATCCATCTTTTATTGGGGGGATTTCAACACCATTAAAGACAATATTATATAGGCCTCCAGACCTTATTGTGATGGGAAGACCTTTACAAACAAAAGTCCACACACTCAATTCCCAACTAGTCCGAGTTTGAAATGATTAAAGAGAGGGGCGCGGGAACGAAGAAGATGAATTCGATTTCAACTCTCCCCGTTATACTACTAACTGAAAGAGCGGAAGTCAAGTGATACTGTTCGGATCAAGTTTGACAATGAGGTCCGGGGCAAGTTTGACAATGAGGTTCGGATCAAGTTTGACAATGAGGTTCGGATCAAGTTTGACAATGAGGTTCGGATCAAGTTTGACAATGAGGTTCGGATCAAGTTTGACAATGAGGTTCGGATCAAGTTTGACAATGAGGTTCGGATCAAGTTTGACAATGAGGTTCGGATCAAGTTTGACAATGAGGTTCGGATTAAGTTTGACAATGAGTAAAAAGGTGTTATACTATAGGAATTGTAGAAAGAAAATAGGGATTGATCCTACTGCCAATCGCTGAGATATCACCCATGTCTCGTGTAGAAGATCTCGTAGAATGGCACGAGATTTCGATTGTATGCTGAGTTGTTAGTATTATTTCACATTAATACATTTCACATTTCACGCTCGAACATGAGATGACGTAAACAAAGTAAGTTTGCTCCCTGTTTTTTGGTCTAGAAGGATGCAGAGACACGAAATAATAAAAAGTAACTTCATGTATGAGAAAACATGCCTAAAGGTATGAAAATATACAGCCATATAAGCCATGATTTGTCTTGCATAGCTGACTACAGAGGATCAAATACATACATAACTTAGCCTAAAAGGTAATGATTTTGAATTCAACGGGCAGATCTTTCAGTAAATTGATATGGGAAAATATTTTAGTCTTAAGTTTGCCTCTATTTTATGGCTGTGTGGATGTATTGTGTAATGATGTATTCGTGTCTGAATGCCATCATGGAGGTTGGGACAAGTAATATTAGACGATCATGTAGTTGACACGTGACACACGATTAGGTCATCCTAAATCAGAAATGTCTTTACTCTGTGTAGGTATATTACATTTGCAGAGATCTCAGTAGTCATATTGGTAAGGACCCTTCGATTTTCATTGTTAGCTTCTGTTTATAAAAAATATGATATTGTCCAAAAAATCAAGAACACGGGTTAAAAAGATTTGTCTTGCATGGCTGACTATAGAGGATCATATATATATTTATGGACACTAAAACACACGGGCACAGGGAAAATCTTCTTGTCTAAAATAACCACGGAGACAAGTTTCTAATTGTGTTAAAAAGAGGTATATCATTTAGACCTTTATACCCCATCATAAATTGTTGTAATAAAGTAAACCTATGATATTTCATTAGGTTGACGACTGACAGGAGCTTGGCCTTAGTCAGCAGAACTTTCTGGAACACTTTGTATTACATTGACAATGCTTACGCATCTTAAGCTATAGTAAGAATATCGTCAGACTATATAGTATGCCCCCCCCCCCATACCCTTTCCCAGAAAACCTAGGTAGAAGGCAGACAGGGGAGTTTAGCCCTGACCAGTATGTCTTTCAAACTCTTGTTCTTTTTATAAGCAATGACTGGCCTTTGGGTCAGAGGTCGAGCAAGTTTACTTTGAAGTAGTTTGTATTCTTCTACTATAATCTTGGCCATAGCGATGCTAGCTTTGTTATACTGAAACACAATACATGCATATTCGTTTCTCGAAAACATCCCTAAAACTAATTAAGCTATTTAAAAAAACAACAGCTCCATGTGAACTATTTCTAATTCAACACCAGGGACCGGTTGTTCAAAAGAAAATTAGCTTAAAGGATTTATGAACAGCTTTTGGAAATATTCTCTAATTTGCGTTAGGTGTGTTGTAGAACATGTACTTTATAAATCTGACCAAAAAGAAAACTAAATTTCGGTCGCAGCACATACAAAATTCAAGCTACGTTTACCGATCTACAATGCTTACGAAAGTTAATTATCTCAGAGACTTATGACGTCAAACACGACCTCCGTTGTGTACGTACCCAATCTCATTCTCGCGAGATCCCCTGCTACTACGTGAACGCGACGGACCTCTCAGGCCGTTACAAGCCATTTGCCTTAGTCTGCTAAGGGGAATCCCCTTTTGCCAGAGCTGCGGAGAAATACTCTCACCACAATCACGTGACGTAGACATACAAAATAGCATGTTATACGCTGGCCTGTTCACAATCGCGGAGGGTAGAAATATAGTCCCTGTATTTCCTGAACAATAATTCAAAACTTAAGGGCGTGTACCAAAAACGAAATACAAGCCAACATATAGAATCTGGTAAAGATCACGTACAAATCAATTTTGGAAGTAAGTTTGATTACCCAAATTTTGGGTAAAATGGCTTGGAACGGCCTGAGAGGTCCGTCGCGTTCACGTAGTAGCAGGGGATCTCGCGAGAATGAGATTGGTACGTACCCTCACAGCGATGACGTAATAAACGGTTTCTGTTGTCTCAGTACGTCTTCGTGGCAGTTTGTACACATCGAAGGTCGTGTATGACGTCATTTTTCCGAGCAGTTACGAAAAAAACGGAAAATATGCATATTTCCTCCCCGTTCGTTTTTTGACTACCAGGGGACTAACGCGAAGGTTGTTTCGTTTCAACTGATAAATTTCAAATATATATTTAGTCAATAAACAAGCACAAACCAGCTTTAAATCTTGTTCATATCTCCTTGAACGGCAGGTTAGATGACGTCGCGTCACAAAGGAATTTCTTTGTTACGCCACGCCATATAACCTGCCGTTAAGCTAATTTTCTTTTAAACAACCGGCCCCTGGCATGTGGAAGAAATTCAACTTATCAGTGGAACTACTATATAATTAAGCTATATTTTGCAAAATTTACAGACAGATATGCATGTATCTTCAAGCAAGCGGATAGAAACAATTTTCTATTACTATTGAAGTAATAATGTCTAGATGCTGTGCTGTTTTGTAATGATTGATACATTAAATCAGGTCTCAAATGATACGAGTTGTATTGAAAGTAGATGGTAAAACATTTATTGCTCGAAAATACATATATCAGGTGACTCAAAAATTACATTAAAACAGTTCAATTAAATGAAATAATATATCCTTATAAAATTGTATACACTATATTTGACTTGTGTTTACTATAAACAGTCAAATTTCTTAAAGTGGCATGAGCTGCCAAAATTCACACTTTTTTCATACTTTCTGATCGTCACGAGAGTAAGAGGTTTTGAAGGCCATTGAAAAACTAAATGATTGGTGTTGGAATGAGGAAAATCCATACAGTATGTGGCCTTTACGAACCGAAAACGTGTTCGAAAAGTAAACAAAATTTAAATAACCGGGACGACCATTCATTCATTCTCAGCCAAAGTTTAGTTCAAAACAATACTTAATCGTACATTTTCGAGACTAAAAGTCCTAAAAAGTTTCTGACTGATACATCTGGAGAAAAATAGCCAATAATTCAACATACTGTTTTAACATCCAAATATCAACATTTTGCCAGCTCATGCCACTTTAAAGTACTTATGAAACATAACTGAGGATATAGATAATTTATTTAAAAATCAACTGTTTGTTGCTGTTACATTGGACTTTCATCTTCAAAAATTTAAAACATTTTGCATCAAGTTTTTTTTAGCGTTGTAATCCGTTTTCTGAAGCAAAGTAAATAGAGGTTATGCAGTCGGATCACTGTAAGCATTGACGCTCGTAAAAACTTGTCAACTTCCGAAACTTGTCTTGAATTTCTTCAGATATTGCTTTACTAATCTTTTATCTGCCAAGGCATGAGCCATTTACGAATAATACTACCGAATTAAAACCACACAGGCAAAATTTGTGCAACATGATTTTTTCCTAAATCGGGACAACCACTTTACAACATACGGCACTGCCGTAAAACCGCGCATTCTGCATCGGTTGGAAGTATGCAATCGACAAATACAAGACACCGGGTTTTGAGGCCGATCAAGCTAACTTTTTCGAATTTATTGGTGATTTCTTTCTTAGATGGATTAGAAATGTTTACGGTTTCATGCAAATATTCGAAGTTGCGAAAAAGAAATTCCATTTAGTCATGAACCGTAACTTTTGTGGATGAAATTCCCTGTCCCGATTTAGGAAGGGTTGTCCCGTTTTAGGGGAAATAGTCAAATTTTTTAAGACGATTTTTGAAATAGTACGCTGCTTAGAGAGACAAAATCATTGGATTATTTAATCATTAATAAAGTCTATAAACTTCTGAATATAAAAATTGGAACTATTTGTTTTGTATTTTGAATCCTGCGATGAAAAATAGAAAAGTGTCCCGATTTAGGGCGAGTGACTGTAGTCCAGCTTACAAGAATTTGACAATGAGTGAATGACAAAGAGTAAAATAATCTTATTTTTTTATATTTTTTGAAGTCTGGCAGTAGAAATCTGAACACAAATACAGAGGTATAGACCGTATATCTTGTTGAACTTGGGCTGCACATCAAAACTTAGAGTTACACATCAAATGTCAAAATGTTCTGTCACGTCGCTGTTACTGTTTGGCGTTAGGCGCTGGTTGTTGTTGTTGTTAAAAGTTTGAACGAAAGTTGAACTTACTTGTCTCCGGTTATGTTGATTCACAATTAAACAAACTGCCGATATTTAGCATCTATTGTTGGGACTGTTGTTGGCAACAGCTTCCTACTGCCGCAAATTTCTTATGTCATTGAGATCTGAGACTGAAACCAATCGTCCCCGAAGATACCGAGTTAGACTGAGGCTGACTGAGTGCAGGCGAGACTCGAGGAAGAAAGAGAGGGTACAATCACACAGGAATCTGCACACGAATGAAATCCATGTCCTTGCATAATTATTCCATCGGTGAATTGCCCTTTTTAATGTCTGATGCATATTGTGTCCCCGTTTCAACGCAATATCAACCACACGACATCGTGGTACCCAGCAACAGCTATCTGTACACCGCAATGATTTAACTTCCCGCCATATTCGGTCATCACTATGACGTCATACAAACACAAATCGTGAAGCAGAAAAGTTCGCATTTTTGATGCAGGTTTATCACTCAAAATTAAAGATAAATTAAATATTTTTTGGGGTGGGAAATGTGTCAGAATAATTTTTCATAATATATACTTATGTTATTTGGGGAGAACAAAGGTTTGCTTTTTTCAATTCATAAGGTCTTTAAGGTTTGTCTTCAAGAATACACGAACTATTTAAAAACCCTTGACCAAGCTGTTCCACGCTCGACATCTGTATTATTACCTAGCCGAGAAATCTTGGCTCTGCCGAATTTTTTTTTTCCGTGTTCGTCATAGCCAAGATCACTTCCATAGTAAAAAAGGGATATAAGTTAAGGAGACCCGCCGAAAAAATCGGCGGCGCAAATTTCACAACAAATAAGCAAAGAATAAAATATTTACCACTGCATTCCGATAGTATAGACCACGAAGAAGGAGTTTGTCAAACTTAGGCCACTGTAAAGTGACTAAAGATATATGATTGAAGTATTTCTACGACGCCCCGCACAGTTTAACTGGTCGTTTAAATGTTTTACTATGGCGGTTACGTCAGGTTGAAAGCCAGTGGACTTCGAAACAAATATTGACTGCATAAGGGAAAGTTTACCACTTTACAGCGGCGTAAGTCTGACAAACTCCTTCTTCGTGGTCTATACTATCGGAATGCAGTGGTAAATATTTTATTCTTTGCTTATTTGTTGTGAAATTTGCGCCGCCGATTTTTTCGGCGGGTCTCCTTAACTTATATCCCTTTTTTACTATGGAAGTGATCTTGGCTATGACGAACACGGAAAACAAAAATTCGGCAGAGCCAAGATTTCTCGGCTATATTATTACCTTACCAGGCCTTACCCTGATTGTCTGAGCCCATTTTATACCATCTTGAGCACAAATATTGGGTCAATGTTATGGCAAGGGGTAATTGGTCCCACATTATCTTGTCCACAAGATTGGGCCAACAGTATAGGTCTATACCCAACACCCGACATTATTATAGGTGCACGACCTGCCAAAATTCCATTAAGGTGCAGAAATGGCTTTTATGTAAACGGCATATCCGCCAACCAAGACAGCTTTTCATATAGTGCATTTTTGGTGTTAAACGAATAAAAGATGATCGGTGGATAGGAATAAACTGTAGATTCGATGACATTTTCTTGGTATTAAAAAAGTAAGCAAATGAGAAATGATTAATGCATCACCACGAATTCAGTTACTTGTGAACAGCACGAGCCTTTGGCACCTATACCGGTGTCTGTATCAAGTGTAGCCTATAACATTGACATAAATACTAAAGAAAAGAACAAATGTATAAAGTGGCAAATCAGTGAAGCTGTTTGCGAGAGTAACTATGTTAATAATATTCTAACGTGGGAATAAATCAAGAATGAAGCTAAATACAAAACTCGCACTTTTAATTAGTGTTCTTTTGTTATAAGGCCTTTCCCGTTCGGCTATATTTACATGTCGCATTGGTTTCTTTATTAAATTTTGCATTAAGTATACGTTAAAAAAACATAGCCTACACCCGGTGTAAAACAAGCTTCATGTTTCAGTTATACTTGGATGGGTGGAAAATAACCGTGTACAACATGATGCAAATTTTTAAGAATGATCTTGGAACGTTATGAGTATAGGTCATTTTAAAGAGATGCCATCCTCTATAAAGTTTCTCCAATTTTAATGAGCAAGTTACAGTTGATTCTTATATTAGAGTGTGGTATCAAATACGACCTTTCAGGGAAAACGGGACCGAGAGTTCTGGACTGAGTTTTCATGATAGATCAATGTGGATCAGGTAACCAGGTAACAATGACATAGAGATCGGGGCTTGTTTTACAAAGTAGTTGCATCGCAAAGGAAGCCATAGTGAAGAGATACAACGTCATGGCAACTGTGATTGATCGCATTTTACGATGGCTTCGTGAAACGGCCCTCTGATACCACGTCAGCGTTTCATGGAATAATTGGGCCACAGCTTGAACCGCCCAGGGGCTCGTTTCACAAAGCAGTTGCATCGCAAACGAAGCCTAGTTGCTACTGGATACCGTGAGAGATACGACGTCATGGCAACTGCGATTGATCGCACTTTGCGACGGCTTCGTGAAACGGCCCCCTGATCCTCCGAGCGTTGTCGTTGTGATTTCAAAGACATACGTAACTTTGCGGTATACTTCTATACAGCAGGTGTTGCCCATATCGTTTCAACGTTTAGCTTATTTTATTTCCGGAATGACGTAAAGAGTCATGAAAGCATTAGATTGGTTATGTTTGGAGTCAAGTAAATTAAAATACATCAAGTATAGAATTGTGGCGTTCCATGAATGGAAAACGCCAGTTACCTCAGTATATAGATATATACATCAAGTATAGAAAACAGTTAAAAGCATTTTCGGATGTCTGTTGCTTATAGAAACTACATCAACTTTCAAAACATAAGATCGGTGGAATGCTCTTGTATTGTATAGCATACCAGGTACTTCTTGATAAATAGGACAAAGATAAATATGACAGCTAATTCTGTTTCAACGATTTTGATTTGTCAAAGGAAAGTTCTTTTCTACGTCATAAAACATACAGAAATGGCGATTAAATGTGTCACAAAAGCAAACAAATATATTTGTGTACAATTTCTATGTACAGTTTTCAGTTTAATGGGCCAGTCACAAATCAGTTGCGATGCGTCGGCGATGGGTAAAACCCGGGAAATTTTAACAAAATCTTGAGACAGATCTCACGATTTTGCACCCGTCGGAGGCGTTCTCCGGACGCCTGCGGCTTGTCGCAGATTTTTTAGGCATCGCCACAGTCGTCGATGTCCCCAACTTTGAACTTAAAATTTTAAGATAGCTCGCAAGATTTTTCACCCATTTTGGCCATCCCAGACACAATCTCCGATGACCTACGATGCGTCCTCCGAATAATCTGAGACTAGTCGCAAGATTCTGTGTGGGATTGGAAATTCAGGTTGAGAATAAATGTCCGGTGCCCTCCAACTGAATCGGAGGCGCCCTGCGACGATTCGTACGCTTTCTGTGATCGTCTCCGACGAATCGTACTGTGGAATCGTATACAGATACGAGGTCAGAAAACCCTCCTTTTCCCCACATATACCCAGGGTTGGGGGAAATTAAAAGAAAAGACCCTCGCAGATATCGTCTCCGATCGCCTCCGATGCGATCGGCGGCGATCGGAGGCTAATCCCACGATTTTTCGACAAAACCGGGTCAAAGTCCTTGAAAAAATCCTTGATAGGATTGTTCAAGGATTCTTTATTTTCTACGACGACCCCCGGCCAAAACTAATCCCCGACAGATCGCCGACATTGTGACTGGGTCATTACTAATTATGGATCAAACACTTATAGACCCTGGCAAACGGGCTATAACCATTAACAACATTCCCAATCGCTTCCTGTTGGCAGAAGCTTATGGAGTAATACATGACGTGCATTTTTTCTGTTAATTCCAGGGAAAACTGTAATGGATGACAGGCATGTGGGGCCGATTGTGTTACAGGACCGTGGTGGGCATCAGATACGATTTTTCAACTACAAAGGTACTCTTCTGCCCACATTTCCAGGAGATCTGGGTAACAGAATCAAGGCACTAGAAAACTTTAAGGCCCGGAAAGACGATGTTGTTATTTGCAGTTATCCGAAGTCAGGTATAACTATATTGTGATAATTACTGATGTTCTTTTACGTCTTAAAGCGGCTATACATGCCCCCTTCTCACATGTATGATCCAAATATAAACGTAAGTCGTTACTCTGTATCAAGGAAATTTGATGTTTTAGCTAATCCTTGAAACAAAACATAACCTTCATATTCAGAACGTCTTGCCTTAAATAAGCTAAGGGTGAAATCAAAACATATATCGCTTTAAAACCTGCTGTTAAATGCTCGGCAATAGCTTTTACATGTATGTCTAGACAGGGTTATATTGAAAAGGTAGAACGGCAGTTAAACAACCCTTTATTACCAAAAAGTTGATAAGGAAATTAGGCCTGAAAATGTTGGAAATTGCAATAGAATTCTTAGTTTTCTTGAAGAAAAAAGGCTATGTTAATAAAAAGCAGTGTTGCTCTTTGGGATCTGACCTTAATTCTAAAAACAGGGTCCCCTATATTTTCTAAATGATATGCAATAAGAAACTTGTCTCCGTGGTTATTTTAGACAAGAAGATTTTCCCCGTGTCCGTGTGTTTTAGTGTTCAAAAATATATTAGAATGGCACACATGGGATTTCTTCACCGAAAAATAGCTTTTAGACTAGGAAAGAATGAACTTAACATTTTCAAACTATGTCAAGTTTATACACACAATATACGTTAAAAACAAAACAACCCACACTGTCTCTTGTAAGCATTCTGTTATAATGGCTAAATATCTCAATTTTGGCAGCTCATGCCACTTTAAATATGAGTACATTATACTAAATTAACGTACATGTTGATATCAACAAGAAGCTCTTATTTTGAACTTATTGATAAAGAAGATAAAGAATTATCTAATTCTGTTTAGACTGAGTGTATGGGATTCGATTCGAACCTACTTATTGGACAAAAAACATACTTAGACCAGTTTATTCCGGAGAAGGATGCAACATAAACCATCGTCTTGAGTGAATCTGATAATGTGTATTTTCCAGCGTTTGGAAAGCTAATTGCGTCTTATGTAAAATATTAAGGAACTTCATACACCCTGGTCACAACTTGTCCATGTTGTATAGGTTTAGGGGCATCTTTGTGCCAGCTTTCCTGATCAAACAGGGTGTTGATTTTATATTAAAAACTCGGTAATATGACAACTGTTCCCAAACGGTTGCATTCTGTGTGAGGTCCAGTTTGGTCTCCAGTCTATTGATAATACTTTTCTTGTTCTATGTTTGATCACTACAGGAAGCAGTTGGGTCTGGGAGATTATTCATATGCTTTTACACAACACGACAGAGCATATAACCGGAAACAAGATGGCTACCATGTTAGAGGTGATGGACCAATCGATTATTGACCAGCAACCCTCTCCAAGATGTCTCAGTTTTCATTTTTCTTTTGACTACATCCCTAAGGATTTCTTTGAGAAAGGTTCCAAAATAGTCTATCTACTGCGTAATCCTAAAGATGTCTGTGTGTCACATTTCCATCATCACTACGGACTGGTGCAGACGTATGGTTACCATGGGAACTGGACGGACTACTTTCCAATGTGGCTCGAAGGAAATGGTAACCTTATAACTCTTAACAGTTTGACTCTGAAATCTGCCAAATAAGTTCAATTATTCTGATGGGCGTAAAACGGAATATAGACCTCTAAAGGCAATTTTGAAATTAGAATTTGTTTGAATTGAAAGGAAACTATCGTAGAAATAGTGTAACCAAACTTCTAAAGACATACTTTGAATGGATTGTTTATAGTAAGGGGAAGTTATCATTCCACTTCTGTTGTAGTTGATTATGGGTCTTGGTTTCCATATGTCCGGGAATGGGAGAATGGTATGAAGAAACATCCTGACTACAACATTCATCTCATCTATTACGAAGATTTGAAAACGGTGCGTAACAAAACTTCATCAGCATTCAGAGAAATTTTAGGCATCTTATTGGTTGAAATGCCCAGAATGTGAATTTTCATCACCAGCCAAAGAAATTTCTTGGCATTTGATTGGTCGAATTGACCAGAATGTGAATCTGTATCCGAGTGCTTCCAACCTTCAAAAGTAACGATCAAATTAAAACTAACTCACCCAAACCTGACAAAACATTATGTTCTTGATTCCGAGTTATATGTCACATGTTAAATATTAAATAACGAAGCGTTTAGGCCAAAGGTAGAAACTAACCATACCTGGAGTGAATGTGTATAAAAACTGAGCAATTTGTTCAAATATTATGTGACGATTCTCCATAAATCTTGTTGAATTTCGCGTGCCCTTATAGGTTAGTTAGCGAACAAAGTCATTGACTTCAATTTAAACAAAAAAACGACAACTGCAGGTTACGGGAAAATCTGAACAAGTTCCGTTGATGTTACAGAATTTCACAGACGAGATAAAGAAACTTGCTTCATTCCTTGGCTTGTTTCGAAGTTCCGAATATTTCGACAGAATAACAGAGCAATGCGAATTTTCTGCTATGAAGGCCGCTAAAGAAATAAAAGGGTTCAGTCCACCGGAAGAGGCCCAATGGAGAAACGGCAAAGCTCAATTCCTCAGGAAAGGTTTGTTCGAGACATTTCTTTTAGAAATGCCAAAATACGATATTTTTAGTCAAAACCAAAAAATCGAGTTTTTGTACGCCTTTTTAAAAAAGAAGTGTAAATTGCAGTCTGTTTAGTGATACACCTTCATGGTGTTTATTGCAGCCGAGACTAAATTATATTATTTAAATCTTGTTTATACCTCATTTCTCCCTGGACAAAAACTCTATATGAATATCTTTTCTTTAAACCATTAAATCATTTAGTGATTGGTGGAACTCAAACGTTGGAATTGCCGTGACCAACTTAATTTATAAAATGGCGCGAATATCCCAATCAGATATATATCAATATTTTGGTCTCTTTTGGTCAATTATAAAGCTGAAGAAAAATTTGCCAAACGTATAGCATTCATTCGCTATATGCAATATAGGAAATACATATTGTTTTCCTTTAAAATGTCGTGTTTCAAATTTTGTATAGGTACCATCGGCGACTGGAAAAATCACTTCACTCTTCATCAGAACGAGGTATTCGACAATTTGTACGACGATAAAATGAAAGGAAGTCAACTGAAATTTAAATTTGAAATATGATGTAATGTGCTTCACAACCAATTATTGTCGTTTATAATATACTCTTCCTCTCCGCATATGTTAGAGCCCTCTTTGTTTGGATTATTTTATTTACTGAGTGACTAAAGTTAGAACTTTTATTCTATTTATTTATTTTATTCTGAAGATATCAATAGGGGCCTACAAAAATCGGCACGCTGGCATTTAGTATGTCTTGCGTTTTGTTACAATGAAATATATAAAAACCCTGGTAGAAATGTGCGTTGTCGGGGACTTGAATTACACACTTACCACACATTGACATGATAACATGGGTTGGTTGAGCCAAATTTGACTAACTTAAACCCAATATTATTGGGTCAATGTGATGAGAAGAAGCTGCTCCAAAAAAACTTCGTCCATATAAAGATTGGGCCACCAGTACCCTGCATTCGACATTATTAAGAAGGCCAACACGGACCTGTGGAATCTAGGCAAATTTAATTATTGTTTTCCAATATTGTCTACTACCAACGCTTGATATTGGACCTATGTCTGTTACCAGCTTTGACCCACCAGTAGTGCCCCCCCCCCCTCCCCCATTACCTAATGAGCGTATCTAACAGAGTGAACCTCCGGGAAGTTGAACTTCAAATTTGACTATACGCTGTTTGAAGTTACAGTATACAATCACAACCAGAAGCTGACGGGTGTTGTATCGTTGGCCGCCGCTCTGCCTTAAAGGATGGGATTCTATCATTTTGATCATCGTTCTAACGTTTGTCCAACCGATGGTTTAACACTGGTAATTTTTTGGCCTAACTTTGGCAAATGATGGATTTAATGTTGTATAAGGGGTTGGTGCTGTTGCACGTAAAACATCTGTATATGGATTGCATATTGTGTATTTGGAGAACTGTCGGCCTGGCAATGGACCACCGATAGGTGTGTAGTAAATAGGTCCAGGCATTTCACAAAAATTAAAAATTCCCTTTCCCCTAAACCATGCCTTTTTAGATATCCATTCGAGTGGAAATAGAAGAGTGTTTTAATATCATCAAAATATGCTGTAAAAGAATAGTAAAGATCAGGCCAGGGATGTCTTAGAGAGTTCCAGACACACCATCTACCCGTAGGTATATTGAGAATATTACATAATATAATACTAGTATAGATGTCATATTATTCAACCGAAGATGTCGTATATGGCTTATGACACACCATCAACTCATTAATTATATACCATTCTTAGTTTTTGGAGTTATGCTTGATAAAAGATGGGGCCACTTATGGCGCACCTGTTTTTTATGAGCCATATAAGTCTCTCCGTGCTTTAGAGAGACATTTCGTATGCCTCTAAACACGAATAAAACGGAAGCTTTATTACTTCATCTTTCAAAAGCGGCTCAAAAAACAGATTAGCACATTTATTAAAACACCTATTAACTGTAAATGTGTGAATTTCATCATCTTTAATACAATGCAAAAAAAACGCATCCCCAAAAAGAATATTGCAAGATAATTGTATAACCGACTTTGGCTACAAAAAAATGTGTTACTTTGGATCCATATTGGGAATAGAGGTTGTACCCCTATATATTCTACCAAACATTGGGCCTATACGAGTGTATGTATGAACGACATTGGGAACCAAAAAACAGCTATTTAGCCCCGTCATTAGTGTAACCGTGAACAAGTGGACAAAATGAACTTGATGTAACGTTTAGTTCAATATTTGACCATAAGTTTTAAGCCCTATGGCAGTAGGTTTGGCAGAGGTATTCAATCTAGGCACACATCAAGAAACATTCGACAGTCAGACATCTTATAATTTGATAAACAATGAATCATACGTGTAAAGTTTTATTGTAGAAAAATCTGACGTAAAAAAGAAAAATGTGATTATTTTAAGATCTTAAGGCTCCCGAAAGTGGTTTGTAGGATGTAAGCGCCTCCCATCATAATACATTGGGGTCTGTAGTGTAACCCGAAGAAGCAAAGCAAATTGTTGAGGCTCGTAAATTAACGGATTAATATTTGATAAGGTCCGCTTTGCGTCTAATTTCAAGTGTAGTTTTTGTCGAGTGACAGCTTTCTCGCTCATCCTCTTTTCTTGCGCTATCAAACAGGGAAGCCGTGTTTGACCTCAATTTCCTAACCTAATTGATATCGATTTGTGCACATCAACAGATACAAGTGTGTGATAACTGACCTGATTAGTAGGTTAGCGTTAAATGTTGTTTTGTAAGGATACCACGTTCACACAAGATATTGATTGATACATACTTCTACAAGACGATATCCCGGTTAACAGAATTAGTCGATACTTCAGTCTGGCCAATTCGTTATTACTTATCCATATATAGAACAGGTTACGTTTACAAAGTGATACTAACTGCACTTTGGGGCACAGAATACTGAGAAAGGCATTGTAATTCCATATGATTATCCAACGTTTGGAAAACAAGAGCCCACTGTTATTGGACATGATCTTGTATTCAAACCGTTCTAATAGGGGGATTGTTTTCTCAAGCCTTTTGCTCTATCTGTCTTTCACAACGGAAGGGAAGGCATATTTCCATCGCCAAGAGGAACTGCTTGGTTTGCCTGGCTGGAGAATGTAATCCTTAACTCATTGCTATGCATAGAGATGCCAACTTGACGGCCAGAGATCTGCAGAGGCTAAGCTCGCCGTCTTTATAACAGAATGTTATCTTAACGAAAATGTCCACATATTTATGTTGTAATTTTGCATCGGCCGATGTGAATTAAGCGACCTGTTGATTTCCTAGTCTTGGTTCAATGGGTAGATACTCCACATTAATCGACCATGCCTTCACACGACAGACACTGGACCCAGGGCAGCGTTTATCGAACTATCATCCTTGAGGGAGAACAGTAAATTTCTCGCTGTTTAGTCAACCGCCGCGGAGAAACACGGTAAGTTTACACAATCCTCGCTCTTCTAGATCTGGTTATGTTTGCTTAGAATAGAAGTGTATATCACTTTTCGTGCAAGGGCTTTGGTACAAGTAGTTTTATGCTTCCACTAAGGGGATATTTCATTTTCGGGGATATTATTAATAACCTAGCCCGGATAAACGGTCTAACAGAGACTGGCATTACATGGTTGGTAATGTGTCTTGTCATCGTGTACGGAGAAAAAAAAGACACTTTTTTCTTTTTACACAGCATTTCACCAGCTAATAGAGATGGACATGTTAACGAAGTTTTAGCTCGATGGTATACATGTAAACTTCCAGAGGTTATATATGCAAACATCCCGAGGTTATACATGTAAATTTCTGGAGGTTATGCCTGTGAACACCCCAAGTTTATACGTACATACTTCTCGATGTTATACATGTAAACTTCTCGATGTTATACATGTAAACTTCTCGATGTTATACATGTAAACTTCTAGAGGTTATACATGTAAACTTCTAGACGTTATACATGTAAACTTCCAGAGGTTATACATGTAAACTTCTCGAGGTTATACATGTAAACTGCTCGATGTTATACATGTAAACTTCTAGACGTTATACATGTAAACTTCTAGAGGTTATACATGTATACTTCTAGAGGTTATACATGTATACTTCTAGAGATTATACATGTAAACTTCTCGAGGTTATACATGTATACTTCTCCAGGCTATTCATGTGAACTTCTCGAGGTTATACATGTATGCTTCTAGAGGTTATACATGTAAACTTCTCGATGTTATACATGTAAACTTCTAGAGGTTATACATGTAAACTTCTAGAGGTTATACATGTATACTTCTAGAGGTTATACGTGTTTACTTCTAGAGGTTATACGTGTTTACTTTTCGAGGCTATTCATGTTTACTTCTAGAGGCTATACATGTGCACTTCTAGAGGCTATACACGTATACTTCTAGAGGTTTTACATGTAAACTTCTAGAGGTTTTACATGTAAACTTCTCGAGGTTATACATGTAAACTTCTCGAGGTTATACATGTAAACTTCTCGATGTTATACGTGTAAACTTCTAGAGGTTATATATGTAAACTTCTAGATGTTATACACGTATACTTCTAGAGGTTATACATGCTTACTTCGAGAGGTTATACAGGTTTACTTCTAGAGGCTATACATTCGCATTCTAGAGGTTATAGTTCTAGAGGTAATACACGTATACTTTTAGAGGCTATACATGTGCACTTCTAGAGGCTATACACGTATACTTCTAGAGGTTTTACATGTAAACTTCTAGAGGTTTTACATGTAAACTTCTCGAGGTTATACATGTAAACTTCTCGAGGTTATACATGTAAACTTCTCGATGTTATACGTGTAAACTTCTAGAGGTTATATATGTAAACTTCTAGATGTTATACACGTATACTTCTAGAGGTTATACATGCTTACTTCGAGAGGTTATACAGGTTTACTTCTAGAGGCTATACATTCGCATTCTAGAGGTTATAGTTCTAGAGGTAATACACGTATACTTTTAGAGGCTATACATGTAAACTTCTAGAGGTTTTACATGTAAACTTCTAGAGGTTTTACATGTAAACTTCTCGAGCTTATACATGTAAACTTCTCGGGGTTATACATGTAAACTTCTCGAGGTTTACATGTAAAGTTCTAGAGGTTATACATGTACATGTATCCTTCTAGAGGTTTTACATGTAAACGTCTCGAGGTTATACATGTAAACTTCTCGAGGCTATTCATGTTTACTTATGCAGGTTATACATGTATACTTCTAGAGGTTTTACATGTAAACGTCTCGAGGTTATACATGTAAACTTTTAGAGGTTATACATTGTATAACCTCGTGTATTATATGAAATTAAATCCAATATGGATATTTTTGGCATGAGCGCCTTTGTATTGAAGGGCGAATCCGATATGGACCTTCAATCCAATAGTAACAAAGGTTCTCAAAGAGATGGGACGATATTTGTCAAAAGTGACAATTGGTGCACAGTATTAGTTCATTTTCTGCATTCGAACTTCCTTTGATTATTAATAGCTAACTAATATGAACGGATCATGTATAATTTCAATATGCTTAAGACTTTTTTTTTTTTAGAAATTCCGTCTGTCAACGAAAGTTGAGCGCTTGGAGTATCTTGAAATAGTAATGGATTGGCGTTTGAAAATACCGATAAAGCCATGCAGTATAAACCCGTAGGAACCAAAGATATGCGATATGGGATGTATTATTTCATGTTTGTGTTTTTGTTGCTAATAAAAACTACCTTAACGGGTGGGAAGCTCTTATTTTATATTTCTTGATAAGAATAACGAACAATCCGTTAATTCTGTTTCAACGAAATCTTCCCTATATTTGGCAGCTCATGTCACTTGAAGCGGAATGATATGTTTTAATTGTTTTATAAAACGGAAAAAAGAGGGCAAAAAAAATGTTGTTGCCAGTGTGTTTTTTTTTAAAATATAATTCAGGTTTCCAATATTTTTATTTTAATACTAACTTTCTATCGTGAACCAGTTTTTATCGCTCAGTTTTTTAAGTTTGATTAGAATCTCATCGATGTTTTTTTTCCGTATAGTGCTAGAATGGAATCGCAGTTAAAAACATAGTTTGGCGACATGTTGCTTTCATATATTTATAGGCCTAAATCATCTACTTGCGGCTCCCGTTTTTGCTATCGCGAACATGTGAAATTGCGTAAACTGTGTATCGCTGTAGATCCATCCCGGTAATGGCATGCTGTCATCTCAAATACAAAACAAATTGTCTGTGGAGTGCTTCGCTTGCAAGAAAAGTTGCGGATAAACCCACTTATATGATTAGACTAAACGGTCTTTATTGTTCCGAACCGGTCGATGTAGGCCTATATTCTACTCTGGTCCTCCATACATTATTGTATCTCGTTTTTGACCCATATTGGCAAAGGTTTCACTTACACTGCAGTCTAAATAACCCTACATTCGGTTGGGGTATCCAGACCAGACCTATATAAGTACTTAAATCTGCTTTGGAAATTTATCTAGTTTTTTGCATTGAAGGTCAGTTGTGCTGTATGCTGGATTCATTACTATAAGGGAAAACATCTGGGTCACGGTTTTATTTTTAAATCCATGTTCAAGCTCTCTATATCTTAGTAAGTAGTTATTCAGTTTGTTGATCATTTAACCTCTCATAATAACAAAGCTACATACATCATTCTTGTTGAGATTTTGACTCTAAAGGACGAGCTTGCATGTTGAAGTCCGATTCTCCCGGGGTTTTTTTTAAGGAGACTTTGAAGTGACACGCTGGTCTATACTTTTCAATGCAGAAATGTTAGCGTCCGCCATGTTCTTCTCTCCTATAGTATCCCGTTAACGTCTTTAGGCCCTTTCGCTGAAGTCGTGTAAGCTTTTGGAAAGTTTGGCTTAACAACAGGGTGTCGGCGGATAGGTAAATAGCCAAACTCGTTCAAAAGTTGAGGTATACCATTTTACTGTATTTGACCGTTCCTAACGTATATATCCAGGCATATCATATTCTAAAATAGTCCACAATGCCAGTCTCGAGAATATCGTTACCCCTGACCCAGGGTCAATGTGGAGACGCATTATACTCGAGCCTTCAACAAACTCGATCCCCAAGGTGCGAGACTATCGTTACCCCTGACCCAGGGTCAATGTGGAGACGCATTATACTCGAGCCTTCAACAAACTCGATCCCCAAGGTGCGAGACTATCGTTACCCCTGACCCAGGGTCAATGTGGAGACGCATTATACTCGAGCCTTCAACAAACTCGATCCCCAAGGTGCGAGACTATCGTTACCCCTGACCCAGGGTCAATGTGGAGACGCATTATACTCGAGCCTTCAACAAACTCGATCCCCAAGGTGCGAGACTATCGTTACCCCTGACCCAGGGTCAATGTGGAGACGCATTATACTCGAGTCTTCAACAAACTCGATCCCCAAGGTGCGAGACTACCGTAACCCCTGACCCAGGGTCAATGTGGAGACGCATTATACTCGAGCCTTCAACAAACTCGATCCCGAAGGTGCGAGACTATCGTTACCCCTGACCCAGGGTCAATGTGGAGACACATTATACCCGAGCCTTCAACAAACTCGATCCCCAAGGTGCGAGACTATCGTTACCCCTGACCCAGGGTCAATGTGGAGACACATTATACCCGAGCCTTCAACAAACTCGATCCCCAAGGTGCGAGACTATCGTTACCCCTGACCCAGGGTCAATGTGGAGACACATTATACTCGAGCCTTCAACAAACTCGATCCCGAAGGTGCGAGACTACCGTTACCCCTGACCCAGGGTCAATGTGGAGACACATTATACCCGAGCCTTCAACAAACTCGATCCCCAAGGTGCGAGACTATCGTTACCCCTGACCCAGGGTCAATGTGGAGACGCATTATACTCGAGCCTTCAACAAACTCGATCCCCAAGGTGCGAGACTATCGTTACCCCTGACCCAGGGTCAATGTGGAGACGCATTATACTCGAGCCTTCAACAAACTCGATCCCCAAGGTGCGAGACTATCGTTACCCCTGACCCAGGGTCAATGTGGAGACACATTATACCCGAGCCTTCAACAAACTCGATCCCGACGGTGCGAGACTATCGTTACCCCTGACCCAGGGTCAATGTGGAGACACATTATACTCGAGCCTTCAACAAACTCGATCCCCAAGGTGCGAGACTATCGTTACCCCTGACCCAGGGTCAATGTGGAGACACATTATACCCGAGCCTTCAACAAACTCGATCCCCAAGGTGCGAGACTATCGTTACCCCTGACCCAGGGTCAATGTGGAGACGCATTATACTCGAGCCTTCAACAAACTCGATCCCCAAGGTGCGAGACTATCGTTACCCCTGACCCAGGGTCAATGTGGAGACACATTATACTCGAGCCTTCAACAAACTCGATCCCCAAGGTGCGAGACTATCGTTACCCCTGACCCAGGGTCAATGTGGAGACGCATTATACTCGAGCCTTGAACAAACTCGATCCCGAAGGTGCGAGACTATCGTTACCCCTGACCCAGGGTCAATGTGGAGACACATTATACCCGAGCCTTCAACAAACTCGATCCCGACGGTGCGAGACTATCGTGTGGCTTTTCATCTGGAGCAATGTATTTGAATGATAAGACAATGTCAATATGAGCTAGTAAGACGAACATATACCATCTCTGAGTATATTTACTTTGTGCAATAAGAACCATTTGGTGTATCTGATATATATTGGTATATATGATCCTGTTACTAGCACGTACTCACGACGTTTTTATTCAAAGTGAAATAAGATGCAGTGAGTTTGACATTTTTTCGTTAAAAGAGAAGAATGAAATTTATGGGTATTTCCCGCCAAATGCCACAGATGAAGATGTTTTTGTTGATACCAGCGTCAGAATATCGTTTATCGTTTGATAAAACAAAGTCATGTACCTCGGTTAAGTTTACCGCTCCAAATCAAATGTAACACGGACTTAAGTCAGATTGGGTTAAGCTACATGTGTAGTGAAATACAACAGCTGCGTAGCTCTAAACTAGTCGATTGGCGAAAATTAGACAGGTCGATAAAAATACACCGCTCTCTTACAAGACAGATATGTCCTTACACTCAATTATCAGTATCCTCAAGCCGGTCTTTTTTCTGAATAGTAGTATGACTGCCCAGAGGGGAATTTTTATTTATCAATTTAAACGGATTAAGTCCGTAGCATTTCAAGATGCTTAGTAAATATCCCCAAACAAAATAAACCATTACACAGACGTGTAAGCGGGTTGAAAATCATGTTTACTAAGGCAGTACTATAGTTTTTCACTGGCTATTTCTATGTTCCTATAAGCAGCGGATATTTCCATCCCTATTCGTTCAAAACGCCAGCTGTTTTAGACATAAGAAGCTATCGTTGCTGGCCAATCAGCCAATCAAAGTTGAGATCTCGACGTAATCATCGTTTTCTGCTAAGGAAAATTAACACTTGTTTTTATTGACTAAAAGTACCACATGGCTTCATCGCTCTTAAAATAAAGAAAATCGCTCTAGGTGAAAAGCGTTATGCAATCTGCATTGGTTGATATTTAAATAGGTTTTAATTTGCAAGGTGTTGCAATACTTACTTGTACCGGGAATCTTAAGCGCGACGCTTAAATCCCATGTTTCCAATTCAAAAATCCTTCAAAAGACGATTGAATTAAGCTTCGGCTGGGGTGGTTTCTAATCAAGGAGCTATTATTGACAATGCCCAATTGAAACAATCATTTGTGCAAACTGTCGTTTAAATTATATCTTGAAGATGCATACGTCCCCTTTTTAGCCCATGCGACTGACTTTACGGATTTTTTTTTATTTCAACGTCAATCCTTGTTCAAGGCGGTCCAAGCTCTGAACTTGTCTTGACAATGTCCCTTAATTCTGAAGTTATATAATGTGTGATTTTAATAATGTAAATAGAATTATCTTTTGGTTTACAATTTCTTACAAAAAATCCACTTTGATGACACATGTGCCCCATAGTTTTTAAAATAATTATACATGTAGTTATTGTGGTATAATACTTTCTTGAAAAGTAGTAACATTTTTCCAACTTCCAAATCCAATCAAACGTACTTCCGGGAGTATATGGCAGTTAGTCCATTGTAAGTGTACAGCAGTGGTGGTTTGTCGAGGGATCTGAACATTGCACTAACTAAGAAAGGTACCATTGAATGAAATACTGTCTTATGTTTTCAGTTTGTACGGTTTAAGGGATGGCTGAAAAGGAGATATATGATAAGGATGGGGTACGAATGATGGTAATGGAATTCAACGGCCGTCTTCTTCCCTACGTACCTACTATTGGGGAGAAACTGGCCAAGTTAAAAGATATGGAGATTCGAAAAGACGACATTTTGATTTGCGGATTCCCTCGATCAGGTAGGAGAAATCCCTAGAATTTACAAACCAAACCATTGATCTGTTTTAAATCTTACGGAAAAGGAGTGGTTTGGTTTTCCATATCTGATTTGACGTCATATTCCCTATGATAGGCTTCTTTAGATAATTCAACTGCATCTCAGTTTACTAAAGGCACAAACACTCACACAAACCTTCGTCGATGGCAGGATCGTTGGTTGATTGCCCCAAATAAATGAAATAAAAACTGGACTGCGGTGTAAAACCTCAATTTATCAATGGATAATGATGGATACCGCAATGGTCCAAAATGTTACATTTGATTCTCTATACAAATTGGACAAATTGGGTGTGTGCAAGACCAAGCAATGCTATTTGATGAAGCACTCAAACGTTTTGCATGACAGTGTATGTTAGTAAAAAATATTATCCATAGAGCAATGAAAAGTAATGGAAACTGATAGTGTTAAATACCTTTTCATCTAATAACGTTCAATGTTAAACTGTTGATGAGATTTGAGCTTCGATAACTTGGAGGGGTCAATTGGGGTCGATGAGATTAGAACTTCGATAATCTGCTTATCAAGTTTCCTTAAAGTGGCATGAGCGTCCAAAATGTTGATATTTTGACGTTAAAACAGAATGCTGAAATTATTGGCTATTTTTCTCAAGACGTATAATTCAGAAGCTTTTTAGTGCTTCTAGTCTAGCAAATGTACGATAACGTATTGTTTTGAACTAACTTTGGCTTAGAATGAATGAATGGTCTTGGTGAATGGTGATTTTTCTCATTCCAACGCCAATCATATAGTTTTTCGATGGCCTTCAAAGCCTCTTACTGTCGTGACGATCAGAAATTATGAAAAAAGTGCGAATTTTGGCAGCTCATGCCACTTTAAACGAAATATTTTAGAAATTATTTTAAATCATCTCCTCCCTTTTTTTCCAGGGACAAATTGGGTATGGGAGGTTATAACAATGCTGCTAACGGGGGTTGCTGAGAACTCCACTCAGGCGAAGATAGAATATATGTTAGAGTACCGAGATTTAGAACACCTGGATAAGCTTCCCTCTCCCAGGGTTCTGAATTCGCACCTGTACCTTGAAGATTTGCCTAATGGTGTCCAGGAACAGCCTTGTAAACTTATTTACGTCTACAGAAACCCCAAAGATGTGGCTGTATCACTTTATCACTTCATCCATAAAGACTTGTTGTCGGATTACCAGGGATCCTGGGATGCTTTACAGGAACTTATCCTACAGGGACAAGGTACTCGTCTCTCTTACTTATCCTACAGGGACAAGGTACTCGTCTCTCTTAATTATCCTACAGGGACAAGGTACTCGTCTCTCTTACTTATCCTACATGGACAAGGTACTCGTCACTCTTACTTATCCTACAGGGAAAAGGTACTTGTCTCTCTTACGTATCCCAACACCTGCAGGTTCCTCTCAATATAAAACTTGCAAACAGAGAAATAATCATGGACGACTCGTGAAATATAACAACACCCAATCAATCGATTAATCTATCGTAAATTTTTGAGGACATTTCAGATAGAGACTTTGAACTCATTACGTATTGACGGCTTTGCGATATTAATTTTGTGCTACTCATTCCGTCCGTTTGCTATGACTGTCTCACAATATATTTTAGCACTACTCTTTAAATGTACTCTTTGGTGGAAACCCCTTCATCTGATTGATTGATTAATTGATTGATTGTTTGGTGTTTTACGCCGCGCTCAAGATTATTTCACTTATATGGCGGCCTTGCCAGTTTTATTGTCGGAGGAATCCGGGCTCTATGTCCAAAGGAAACCCACGACCTTCCGCTTGTAACTGTCAACCATCCCACGTAGGTCGTTCGAGTGAAAACCCATTGGTGGAAGGCTGCTCGGATTGAGCGTCCAGCGCTCTACCTACTGAGCTACGGAGGCCCCTGTCCCTTCATCTGAGATGGATCACTTATTCTTCTACTAATCCGAAAGTCAACGAAAAAAGTCACAACACACTTTAGAACGCATTCCCTCTAAAATGATCCAAAAATTGTACCCGATACCAAGCCACATATAAAACCGTCATTCGAATAAAAATTGTTGATGAATAAGACATGATTCTCACGCGTTTTCTTTCGTTTACAGTGATGTATGGAAGCTGGATAGAAAACATTAAAACGTGGGACAATATTATACACACAAGAAACGACCTGAATATCTTCCCGATAGCATTTGAGGATTTAAAAATGGTAGGATCATTTACGAAATCTCTCACAAAAAATGAATCTTGTTCTTATCATCAATAACAGACCTATCATGTGGGAGGTGGGGAGGGAAACTTGTTTCCTCAGTAGGCTTCTTAACCTTATATATTGTTACTGTTATATTATCTGTTTGAAATATCGGTCACTAAATCTGTTTAGTTGTCCGTCATAATTATTTTTAAACACCGCCCCTGCTTCAGTTTAGTGGTAGGCCTAGTTTAACTCATTCTATATTATGAATTCGAAGGTGTGATATATTGAACTTCTCACATTTGTACTGCGTTAGTGCGATTTTTACTGTGTTATATTCTGTTTTCAACAGCTGGCTTATAAAAATAAATACATGCGTAGACAATGGGAGCTAGGCAAAGCATCTCTTATCGAAGTTATTGATTGATCTTCTGGTATTGCCGAATACGAATTTGGGAGAGTTATTTCCCTTTAGGAGTTGAGGGTCATAGCTTTTCAACCTTTTCTTATCCTGAAAGGTGTTCATTGCATCTGGAATCTGCCATCTGTGTTATAATAAAAACAAAAACTTTTACCTTTTTCATTTTACAATCGATTTTGGTGCGTAGGGATTTTAATATCTCCTGAAATGGCTGCGTTGTACCACGGAGGCGTTTTCTGGCCATAGTCATGTATCCTTTTCACAACTTTATCAGCTTATATTCAGCTATTGTCTTATCGTTTCAGGATTTCTCCACCCAAGTTCGTAGATTAGCCTCGTTTCTGGGAGTGACACATAGTGACGACTTTTATGAAGCAGTGGAAAGAAAATGCAACTTCCAGAACTTGAAAGCCGCCAAAGATAAGTGTTTTGATGAAGAGGAAAAAAGTTTTTGGAGGGACGGAATACCTGCTTACATGAGAAAAGGTAGGGTACTGACGGCCTTAGGTTATAGACAATAGCACCAGGCTGATACTGTTTTACGGTGCTTGCGGAATTATTTCAGTTATGTTGCTGGGAATGTTAGCGGGGTCCACACACACTGGGAGTAGAACACCGATATCTTCCAGTGACTTCGGGGGCCTCCGTGGCTCAGTAAGTAGAGCGTTGGATGCTCAATCCGAACAGCCTTCCACCAATGGCTCTGGGGTTCGAATCCCACTCAGTCAAAAAAAAATTGAAAAATTTTCTGACTGGGTTTTTACTCGAACGACCTATGCGGGATGGTGGCCAGTTAACAACGGAAGGTCGTGGGTTTCCCCCGGGCATAGAGCCCGGTTTCCTCCCACAATAAAACTGCCAACGCCGCCATGTAAGTGAAATAATCTTAACACACCAAACACTCCATCGCCATCAATACTGGCTCAGGTTTTATATCTATTTTACGGTCAGATGTAGTATGTAACTCGGGACTTTAACCATGCTCTGATAATCTACCATTACTGTACTCTCCTTTCAGGTTCTGTTGGTGACTGGAAGAACACATTCACTGTTGCCCAGAATGAGATTTGGGATAACACATTGAAAAAAGAATTGAAGGATATTCAAATCCAATTTAAGTACAGTATATGATAAGAGAACATTAACTCCAGAATGCCCCAGCAGTCAACAGGAGAAACATTTTTGTAAAATTAGGAGTTTTTAAAAACTTCTCTGTAAGTCTTAGACTATGTTAAAGAATTTGATGTAAATATTTTTTTGTTTAAGTGCATTATTGGCATCCGAATCATACTTCATTATACACGACCAGTGTTTTCTACATTTAGTCCCTAGATCATCATTAAATCTTTTACTTAAGTCTAAATAATGTTGATGGGTTACTGGAATATCCGTCGATCATAAACATGCATAGCTTCTATGTGTGTATATTGGATTGTCTCAAATAGCTATACTTTTGCTTTGATCTCTGATTGTTCCTCATCCTCCTGCCATTGTACGCGTGGTGGGTATATCTGACAATATATATAGAGAGTGCTACACGTCATATTTATGACCAATCTATCGCCTGTATAGGTTACCTTTTTGTTTAACATGCTGGAAAGTGCTTTTATTATAGCTAGTCTGATAATACTACATGAGTTTTGTAGAATAGTTATCCTCAATTGACTACAGAGGAATGTGTCGAGAATAATTGCCCAACAATACGTACCAATGATTGTTTATCAATACATACTCTCCAGAAGGCTCCATATCACGCAATGACTCATCTCTCTTTTGAAGATTGCCGTGTTCACATTTCGTCAATATGCACTTTCTGTTTGCGTTGTAAAGAACTACCGTCTATCAGTGTATTTTTTCATTTTCAACAGATTTAGAGTATATAGGTACGCAGATATTTTAGGCTTACAAACAGGGTTTTTGCGTTTTTTCATCACATTCTCTTGTGCATTGGTTTATACCAGAGGCCTCTCTTTATTTCGGCCCTCACTTGAAATATTTATTTACATTATTGTGTTGAAAACATGAGCAATCAAAGCATCTCTGTCAATGTGCATACGTTAAAACGCTTTGCCTGACATTTTGACCAGGGGGCCGTTTCACGAAGCCATCGCTAAGTGCTATCAATCGCTGTTGCCATGACGTCGTATCTTTTCACCATGGTATCCATTGGCAACTACCCCTCGTTTGCGATGCGACTGCTTTGTGAAACGAGCCCCAGTGTCGTGGATAGCCTATGGTATAGTGTGATGATGTACATTTTGCTTTTTTACGTGTGCCGGTTCACTTTGTCTTTTCTAATTACGCTGTGCCTGTGAGGGTTGTCGTATTAGTGAAGGACATTCAATTGAGCCATATTTTGGATTACCATCAATCAAATAGTCCAAAGGGGTCATAAGACATTTTCACGTTTGGGATTAATGGGTAGGCCTAATAACGCTATTGTTAACTATCAACTTGTGTTTTTCATAAAGTTCTGAATGTTTTTCTTCTTCTTCTTCTCTAAGCACAAATATTATTATGTCACAGTAACGATATGAAATATCAGTAAAACACACATGATGTAGATTACAAATTATGTTTTCAGCAATGTATTGACATTTTTCATTTGTAAAGATTAATTATTTAAGTTAGCTTTTTTCACGATGTAACATTTTATGGACGTTTTAGTGGCCTTTATAAAGATGCCTTTTATGCCATTAATATCTTTGTTACATAAAGACAAATGAGGTATTAATTTATATAATTCCTGGTGAGATTTATGAACAATGATTTAACCAGGACATCAAACGTGTTTGTATATAGGGAATAAATGTATGTGTGAAAAACATAGGATTCAACGAAAGGGAATTCTTGTTAGTAAATAAAACACGTGTCAGGAGAAAATATGGGTATTTTGCGTAACCAGCCTGGCAAATGACGTGATACAGATCTCTCTGACGTATGCTTGCTCTCTTTAATTTGAACACATCGCCAATCTGAGAGTAAATAAACAACAGAAGTCTTGTCAGTTGGAAATATCCAAACTATATATTGATCCAAAGTATATTGATGTTGTGCTGGCCAGTAAAGTTGGGAAGTGTATCGCGCTGAAAAATGTATCTTCAGAGAATCTGATTTTCTCTTTTCTCCTAATTGAAGCAGCACAGCCGGTAGAAATGTTTCTGTGCATCTCTCTTCGGCTACCACGGCATACAGAGGGCCGTTAATGTACAATACGGGTAACAAGCTACATTCACATAACAATTTCTCAAACTTTCGTCAATGTTCGATGTTACTTGATTTCTGAAAATGCAAAAAGAATGAATATCAATCTGGAAATATGTAAACAAATATCTGATTACGTTTTGATTCAGTTGACTCATAAAAGGTATGATTAAGGTACCACTGTACGTAGCTGAGACTGGTAACTAAAAAGGTAAAGCAGTGAAAAAAAGTTCATTGGAATGTAAAAACTAGCAATCCTTCAACGATAGCTGCTTTCAAATTCTCAGTTGCAGAGCTACTTTTTAGTACAATGGTGTCCAAAACAGCAAAGGTAAAACACCCATTTCCAATGCGTTGACACACACGCGCCATTGGACAATCGACATGCTTGGAATTTGGTTCACTTGACCAATTGACCGTTGGCGCCGTTCAGATTCCTTACATTTTAGACGACAAACCATCTGGGTTTCAGGTGGGTACCCTGTCCAGACACATGCATTGATGGGAGTAAATATTGGTCAAAGAGATCTCGCCCAATCACTAGATTATATCACCTCCATCTCTTTTTGTAAGATACACGACATTTTACCATACAATAGATTGAGTGGTTGATGATTGGTAGATTGATTATCTACCCCTGGACATTCATCAAAACATACAGCTACAATAGATACCATACCTAGCCGATAACCAACATTCCTTGACCATCTTTCCCACTGGACATGTTATAATTGGGAAGCTGGCCGTCTTGCTGATATAATGTCCGTGAATCACGGAACAGACAGCTATAGCCTGTAAATAATACAAATGTTGGTTTCAATACAAAGTAACGCAAATTCCTGATTTATAGCATCCATTGGGGTATTGATGTCAGGTTGTAGACCTTCGGAGCAGGATTTTACCAATACTGCCCAACACGAATTGTGTAACCAGCATAATCACTTGTAAGTAGAATCTACATGCAGTGATCACATAAGCTGCCATTAGTTTTCTTCTTCTTTAATGTTATTACCAAATCTTCTTTTTCAAAGCGACAAGAGCTGCAAAAATTAGAATTTTCCGTGAATTCTGGATATGGGGTGTCAAATTATCGAATCAGAAATGCTAAAATAAAAGCCAAAAATGCTGAGCCTGAATAACTTGTACGAACGAAAATCTGGCCGATTGAGAAACAAAGTTTGAATAACTGGGATCGTTGTTCGAGATCTCTCATGATTGGGACCCTGAGCTGTGTCTTCTAAACGACATTATGGTATACCTTTATGCACCTAAAATAGAATGTGGAAATGACTTTGGAACCCCGCATGCTCGGCTACAACAGTCAGTTGGGATTTACAAAAATCGCCAAAAAACATAATAAGAAAAAACTCACAAAACTGCATCGTGTCAAGCGAAATTGACGCTACTGTTTATTTCCCTGGCGACATATAGGCGGCCTGAAGCTAAGTGACGACATTGGAAAATTCCTGGGATATTAAAGGGGAAAGAACGACACGCCTGATTGTACTTTCCATCCATCACATCGATCCCCTAATATACCACAATGACGTCATTAACCAATCAGTATATTTACCTGGCATGATATGAGGCACACTAGTTCAATGTCTAAATGGAGGCGTAAAAACATACGTATACAAATGCATGTCAAAGCCGACCGGTAGCGAGCGAAGACAGCAGAATTTTGTTCCGATTGAAAGTATTGGACTTACCTGAACAGTAGCTGTTGAAGCTGCCAGCGCTTTACATATTGTGCCCTTTTCGAAAATCTTGACCCCTAAGCAAATGTTTGGATCTTCGTTATCGCATCTACATGCCACAACGCTTTGACCATGGGGACATTTGGCTATAGAAAGTGTATTAGATGCCTCCCCTATTTCCACCTCGACATCTACATCTGTAAATCAATAGTTTAACTCTCTATTTATAAATAGAAAATCACGCAATCTAGAAATGAACGCGTCGATCCATAAAACAATCGTTGGCTCAATGATGGAAAATATTGTTAGAATGAATCTGCTTACCTGTTTCTTGTGAACAGCTTTGTTTAATAGCTTCCAGTTTAAATTCAATTCGAGTGAACAAATAATCCTGCCGAGAAAACACAGCGTCCGACCTAAAAGAACACAGACAGTAAAGGTATTCACAAATCACAAAATTGGGAGAAAAAATCAAACAAAACTGTACACGAAGAAAACATAACAGTAAACACGTTTAGGTTGTTCCGTCTTTCTTTAAATTGGAAGAACATCCAACCACCAAGGCCGCTTTCCATACCAAGCAGTGCTCAATGTTTTAATGATTTAGTGAAAAATAATCAATAATTGCACCACGGCCACATTAAATCACATTTCAAAAACATAATTCAACGATTAGTTAGATATTATAAACTTAAGCTGGTCATCGCTGGCATAACTGGATAATGGAAAGCGACCCTAGTTTCAACAAGATGGTAAGCAGGAACGCTAAAATGTCCTACAAAGGGAAACTTATATACATGTATCAATAAGTCATCAATTCTGATATAAAATGGACAGTGTCCACTATATGATTTATAACAAATTGTTAATGTATGTTATAGTAGTTTGACTCGAGACTGAACATTAAGAGAGTTATATAAATCAATACTAAATCATTAGGCCTATAATCAGAACAATAATGGTCAAAATAAAAAACAGTAAGCGTTTTGAATTATATGAAATTATATTGTCTGAGAAAGAGTTTCCAAAAACCTCATCCTGGTAATTAACTTACGGATTATAACAGTATTTGAAAACCTATCAATTTAGGCCGAGAATTACTTACGCTGTACACAAGTCACACGCTTCAACAGGTGGCAAAAACGGTGATGGGGGTTTGACCGGATGAACGTAGGGGTTTGGCTGTGTTGGAGGCGCCTGTGTAACGACGTAAGGGTTTGGACGAATAACTGGTTTAGGACGCCGATAGGGATTGTTCTGGGCACCGTCTGGTCGAGAGGAATTCTGCTGGCATCTGTGAGAAACAAACAGTTGCATATGTGGATAACTATATCAACTTACCATCAATTTATTGTACAACTACTGTGGCAGTGACGTCAAGTAGTATAGGACACGGTGCCCGCACGTACCAAATCTTTACGCTTGTGAAACCCAACATGTTAAAGTTCGATCTTCAAACGTTTTATTTTCTTAAGTCTTAAAAAATAAATGACAACCTTAAGACTCATATTTTGTAATCAATTTCGTTTAAGAACATATACTGTACGAGCTTGGCTAAAAAAATGGGATTTCTGGCATAAAAAAATTCTAGGCATTCCATTTTTCTGTCTACGACATCTATACGGAAATGAATAGACCCCGTCGGCTTAGAATGACGTTTTTATGACGCTGTTCGAGTTGTATGGCATTGGTGCCATTTCTCTGTTGCGGACGCTGTAACACGCCTCTTTGGCATTGCCTCATAGACGAAATGAACCCGATTCCGACGTCAAATTGATCCAAAAACTCAATTTAGCGTCATTTTGCCATACAACGAAGCTTCTGTGCAAGCGTCAATCCTTAAGCACGAAAGGGTCTATAGACCCTTTCGAACAAAATATTGACGCTTGCACAGAAGCCTCGCTTATGGCTAAATGACGCTAAATATACTCTTTCGGTTTAGAACGACGTGTTTATGACGTTGTTCGAATTGTAGGGCATTGACGTCATCTCTCTGTTGCGGTCGCTGTGACACGCCTCTTTTGCATTACGTCATAGACAAAATAAACACGATTCTGACGTCTGATTGATCCAAAAACTCAATTTAACGTCATTTTGCCCTACAACGAGGCTTCTGTGCAAGCGTTAATCCTTAAGCCGAAAGGGTCTATTGGTTATAGAATGCACGTGTACTTACACAGCTGACGATATCAAATAGAGGATTATCAACACTTTAATAGACATCCTGGAAAACAATAAAACATAATTATTTTCTGTTTTCATTTGATTGCTTTCATCACCAAGAATTATTATCAGTCCATCGAAATACGGCGGCCACACGACGTTTAAAACGAGCCTACTAAACATTTACATGAATGGCCCAGTTTGATATCCATAGGAACAAGATTGGTTAGAAACTAGGAGTGTTATTTTTCCCCAAGTAAACCGATCGAAGATTTTTGTTATTTTGCGATAAAGTTTCCATAATAGGAAAATACTGTTATTCGAAAATACTTTTATACGAAAATATCAATAAGACTTATTAACTAACACAAATTAAAACCCTTTTTCTTAAATTTGGATCGGCTAAAATTTTTAAGTTAGACGTTTAAAACATCTTGCAAAAATGAAGGATTGGCGTTGGAATAACAAATATTGGTAAAACGAACCGAATATGTGTGCTAATAACGGACAAAATTCCTATAATCGAAATGTATGAGTATATTTAAGGGGTTTTGTGGTTTTTAAAAACAACGTTAGCATACATCCCCGATACGGATGTCAACAGAAAGCTCTTATTGTAAACGTCTTGCTAAAAATTATGAGCATTTAGCTAATTCTGTTTCAGCGAAATTTTTCCGATATTTAGTAGCGGAAATTTGCACTTTTCCCACAGCTCTGGTAGTCAAGAAACGTTTGAAATTCATCAGAAAACTAAGTAATTGACATGACCTTAAAAAAATCATTAAACCTGTGGCCTGCAACAGCATTATTTGTATCCTAAAAATAAACAAACGTTGACGAACCTTCATTCATTTGTTCTTAAATCCTTTCTTAGCATTATTTCGACGTACAAGTTGAACTTCTTGAAAAAAAGTCGACAATTTCAAAGTTTTTTTTTTAACGAAATATCAATAATGGGGTAGCTCATACCATTTAAATGTTACAAAAGCTTTACAATATCTCACCTGTTTTTCACCTGTGTTAACTTCAAGCGTCTTAACAGCAGTCCAGTATGATATCCATGTCACGCTGTGGTCAGTTACTCGTGGACACCAGGAAAAGTCGTTAACGTAGGCTAAATCTTTAAATTCAGTTATAGAACAGATTTGGAGATCAAGCAACGTTAAGCAGCTTCAGGGCAGAATATTAGCAGATTTCTTATCTCGATTTCACAATAAACTACATATAGTAGAAAAGATAGAAGAAAACTATGTGTGCGTTTTGAATCCTTCTATAATTCGACGTAAGCATCTTTAATACAATAATCTTTTGTTGATAGAAAATTGATTGATTGGTTATCGATTAGTTGATTGATTCAGAGATTCATGGGGATGCTGCCATAGGTGCCCATATCCCCATAGGAATTCCAACACTGAATGGCTATGGACACTTTTATAATATATACTTTGTTTCCAGAAGATGGTAGTCGATACATATAAATACTATTGATACCATTCACCTAAAGAAAAGGAGCAGGAATGATGTTTTTGTAAACTGGATATAATGGACAGAACTTTCAAAAGTGTCAAACCACAGGGGCTCGTTTCACAAAGCATTCGCATCGCAAACGAAGCGTAGTTGCCAATGGATACCATAGTGAAGAGATACCGAGTCATGGCAACTGCGATTGATCGCAGTTTGCAACGGCTTCGTGAAACGGCCCCCTGAACTTTTGGTCTACCATGCGTCTAATGTTCGAAGCCAAATAAGTTTCCAATTTAATAGTTTATGCCATACTCTTTCCAACCGCGGGTTAGATAGTTGATAAAGTATAACTGGTGCATATACCCGTTAATATAAATGCTGAACACAGATTGACTTATCAGTCCCGGGTCATCAAACGGCCAATCACTGCAAATCAGTCAAGCGATCGATTCGTATCGTAAACAGATCGATGAGATGTGTCCTCAGCACGTTTGTCGTTATTCGTTAAAGCCACACTCGCCGCAAAAATCCAGAATACAGTTTATATTAAAAGCATCGGAGGGTTTCTGAATTTTCAAAGACAGAAGAATTTAGGAACTTTCTATTTTTGCCCAAAATGGAAAGTTTTGGCATCATTTTGTATTTCTAATATGAAATTGAAAATTTGATTTGTTTAGTACCCTCAATGTAAACTCACTCCAAGTCTGGGCATGTGCATAAAGCGCCCTGGTGTTTGAACAGAGTGAGCGATGCAATAATGCAGTATAAATCTAAGAACTTTATATGTGCGATACAGACGGAGGATCTGGTTTGAGAGACACAAGAAGCCTGCCTCCAAATTTTACAGTGTAAACCACTGAACACTGAAGCTAACAGATTCCTAATCGTTGTTGTTGTAACAAAGCTTCGACTGTTCCTGTGCTTTCAATCCCGTTTAGACTTTTTAAACTACTGGATATACATGTAGTTCCCAATGTTTAATGTTAGTAGTTTTACTTGTAGTAAATGTCACAGCGGCGAATTTATATCTCTTTCCAACCTTGGCAGTAAACATTGGCTTTAGAATTACTGATTATCACTTGGGTTCGAGTACTGGTTTCAAATTAGGACGGGTTGAAAGTACGTGTCCTCTCCTACAGGAGTTATTGCTTCGACCAATTATTTAGTCCAAAGTGAAAGGATTTTGGTGGGGAAGTGGTGGAAGTTGAAGACCAGCGAGAACGAGGGGATGTGATTTGGTGCAAATCACTTCAATTTAAGTTGGCATGATAGAGAGCACGTGAAACCCTATAGGCGATAGACCAAGCGTGACGCTTCTCACCATGGCAACCCACAATCTTGGTTTTAAACAAGGGCCATATGATATAAAATTTGGATATAATATGGGCTATGGGTTAATATAGCATCTTAGCTATATCTGAATTTTGTGAAAAGATTTGTTTGTCGATGGAATATTTGTCAATATTGTTATATTGTGGTAAATACATCAGTCCTGAACTTCTTTGATAGATAAATATCGAAGACACACAGAATCACACGGAAAAAAATATATCAAACCAAAACGAAATGAAGATTATAGATATTTGCCTCAAGCCCATGTTGAGACCATCTGGACCAAGATGGCTGGCACTGAGGTATTTCAACACTTCGCCTCTCTATAGATTGATCGATGTTTTACGCCGCTCAAAATCATTTTAGTATTATGGTCAGGTATGGTGAGGGGGGGGGGGGGATCTTTTTGCCCGGAGGCCCCGACCTTCGGCGACGTGGCAATTCTTCCGCGTACGGCGATCGAGTGAAAAATCCACTCAGAAATGTGTAAGTTTGTATTTGATCTGTGTGGGATTCGATCCCGCGCCGCATCGACGGAAGGCTTGTGTCGGACTAAGGGACTATCACTCTAACCGACTAAGCCACGCCTCAATTCCGACTTCTCCATCAACCCCCCGACAAACAACTATTTGCAGCATACGCAGTAATGTATGGGCAGCACTTAAATTCCAGTTGACCTTTGCACCGCACAGACGCGACTCAGTGGTATACAGAATGTTCATTCGAGTGAAACCGGCCTCTAGTCGGCCGAGCTCCCTTTGTCTCTTACGACAACCCACCCCCACAAACATGCACACTCCCCTCCCCAACAAACATGCACACTCCCCTCCCCAACAAATAAAAAAATTATTATTGGTCACTTTACAGTCTGTTGCAATCATCATCAAGGAAATTACTGAAATAGTAATAAATTTACAGTTTGTTTCGTGTCGTATTTAATGGTCCAAGTAAGCAGTCATTCCTGATAACGATTTTTAAAGATGGCATAGCGCAGGTGCGAAGGCTATTCAATTTCCCCATGGTTGTTAGTGACCTACTAACCCAGATACTAACTGAATGGAGAATGCAGAGACTTTGATATTTCTTCTCTATTTACTCGGCTCGAACGTTAAACAGACTGTAGCATCTTTAACGGCCAGGAAAGGTAGGCCTGTACTTAAAATATATTTTATTCAAATTTATGGAAGCTCTCGGAAATTTTGTAACCACCCCGTTTTATAACATTTTTTGACTGCATATTAACATGAAGTCCGGGTTAGACTATATCAACTGTATGTTTAATGTTAGCAGACACATTCTGTTGAGATCCTGTCAATATTGATAAAACGCTTTGGAGTAGAATTCGAACGAATGAGCTTACGCTGAAGGCAGTTTACCATCTTCTCGAACCAATGTAAAAATTTTGGGTTATAGACATAGGCCTACATGTTTTATGATATTTACTTTGGCTCGAGAAGGTGGTGCGCCGTAGTCGATACATATATATTAGGCCTTTAGATAGGCCTCCTAATGATACTATTCACCCAAAGAAAAAGAGTGTAAACCTGCTATAATCAAATGGACAGAACTTTCAAAAGTGTCAAACCACAGATCCTTTGGTCTACCATGCGTTCCGTTTGCTTCTTTTTTTTATCTCAATATTTTAGATAAACGTGTATGTAAACGCTATTATAGCCAACTTATGGAGACAGGAAATGGTATAGAACACACCTACGACATCCCCTCGTCCCAAAGCCTCTATAGGGGCTTGAGCCATATCATAGTTTAACTAAATTCACCATACGTCCTCCGTTACGACTGATTACTCTACATTATAGAAAATATTTGTTTACATTTCAGTAACTAGCATTTTATGTTCATATGAAAGTTTTTCGTTTCTTTATTCGATGAACATATACGGATGCCGTGTTACGCAACCAGGCTGAGGGGTGTCTAAATTTTTCACGACATAACCATCTATCCCTTAGGTATATACCTAAAGAAGATATAGAGTAAAAGAGAATATTACATAATCTAATATAGATACCGTATTGTTCAACCGAGGCCATAAATGGTAAATGGGTAAATGCTCTGATAAAATTGTAAAAATCGGATCACAACCTTTCAAGTTATGGAGCTTCCACTGCAACCCAGATACATGTATATAGACTAAAACAGAATGTTACATCCAATATGGGTGATGTATTATGCAACCAGGGATGTGCTAAATGGTTCCAGACACACATCTACCCTTAAGTATATTCTCTGATGAGATGTAATTTGCAACCGAAATCATAAATAACGTAAAATTAAGCTAGTTTTTCGCCCAAGTAACGTTATGACATCATGAGAGAACTGTCAAAATTGACGTCACAAATTAATTACGCCATCAGTCATTATGACGTTATAATAAGGCGTCCAGCATCAACCCAACATTGAAGGGATATATTTATTTTTAGATCTCGATGACTGTGATGCTGTCGTTGGTGACGTCATTTCTGACGTCACAATGCTTTATCGAGTCTTTCTTCAGACAGCCATTCTTAAAAATAGAGCGACGTCACCAAACATTTTCTTAAAGGGGCATGAGCTGCCAAAATGTTGATATTTTGACTTAAAAACAGAACGTTGAAATTATTAGCTATTTTTCTCAAGACGTATAATTCAGAAGCTTTCTGTTGCTTCTAGTCTCATAAATGTGCGATAAAGTATTGTTTTGAACTAACTTTGCCTTAGAATGAATGAACGGTCGTCCCGGTTATTTAAATTTTGTTTACTTTTCGAACACGTTTTCCGTTCGTACAGGCCTCATACTGTATGGATTTTCCTCATTCCAACGCTAATCATTTAGTTTTTCGATGGCCTCCAAAGCCTCTTACTGTCGTGACAATCAGAAATTATGAAAGAAGCGTGAATTTCGGCAGCTCATGCCACTTTAAGTAGAGTCGTGTTTTTGTGTAGTGTGAGAAAAAGATTATCCAACTCGAACCAGTGTGTTACAATGAATATCACTCTCGTTTATCAATTTCCAAAGTCACTCGCCAGAGGCTCGTGGCTTTGAAAATTAATAGACTCGAGTGATATTCATCGTAACACACTGGCTCTCGTTAGATAACCTCTATTTATTGTATTAGTCACAATCAAGTGTATTCCACATCGGCCGAGGACACATGCAGTACGTCATATAGCCATTTTCTTTACCAGTACTGGGCAAGACGTCACTTTTTGGGAAAACATTGGTGACATAACGTTTTTTTATCCACGCATTTTTTTTGGTGTCGACTGCGTGCCATTTACATCTTCTTCTCTATACACTATAGTCTATTATTCCTTCCGCCATTTTGTAAAATTGTGTAAGCATCCCTCAATCCCCCGAAAATGCTTTGCGCGTACATTCCAAGTGACGTCATCAAGCAATCGCTCAATTCACTTCCCTATAAAAGAATGAATTATAGCTCAAGATCAATAAGAATAGAAATCGCCTAACAAAACTTAGATTCGAAACCGAAAAGCCATCAATAAAAATGTATTTATTTCCAATATTGTATCTGTTTCCATAGGTTTCGCTCATACTTTAGAATGGATTTGCACTTGACACTTAACGTTTCTATGGTGATAGCTGTTGTGTTGGGAGAATTTGTCAGCGCCATCTGGTATTCGAACGCACATCCGTGGGGAAGAAATCTTGGAGATCGTTACCTACTTACTGCCCTTCTGTGTGACATAGGCCTCGTGGTTATTCTCCAACATGTTTTGAAGTGAGTCAGCTTATTGTTATTTTGTAAACTTATGTTTATAGCTTCAAGATTGACGGTTTATGTCATGTTGTTTTTTAATTTAAAAACGTTTGAGATCTGACGAACGAAGGAAGCCCTTCTTGTTGGCCTCTTGTAATCAGCAGATGCCAGAAGCTACCATTCTTCTATACACTGCTGATACCTATGGCATTAACAAGAAGCAAGTGTACCCCTTCAATAACTTGTACTGGAAACGAACCAAATTTACTTTCTCATATGTGATAAACATTCAAATGTATATATTTTTGGTTGCCAAAACTGTTTTTAATCAGGTAAGACAAGATAAAGTAGAATTTAACTTTTCTCAATACTACATATACATAGACAAAGCATTGTTGATGGAAGGCGTATCAGATATTAAGCTGATAAGTATCATACAGATAGGTTCCACTGATGAGGTTTACGTATCATACAAATAGGTTCCACTGATGAGGTTTACGTATCATACAAATAGGCTCCACTGATGAGGTTTACGTATCATACAAATAGGTTCCACTGATGAGGTTTTCGCATCATACAAATAGGTTTCACTGATGAGGTTTACGTATCATACAAATAGGTTCCACTGATGAGGTTTACGTATCATACAAATAGGTTCTACTGATGAGGTTTACGCATCATACAAATAGGTTCTACTGATGAGGTTTACGTATCATACAAATAGGTTCCACTGATGAGGTTTACGTATCATACAAATAGGTTCCACTGATGAGGTTTACGTATCATACAAATAGGTTTCACGGATGAGGTTTACGCATCATACAAATAGGTTTCACGGATGAGGTTTACGCATCATACAAATAGGTTCCACTGATGAGGTTTACGTATCATACAAATAGGTTCCACGGATGAGGTTTATGTAACATACAAATAGGTTCCACTGATGAGGTTTACGTATCATACAAATAGGTTCCTCTGATGAGGTTTACGTATCATACAAATAGGTTCCACTGATGAGGTTTACGTATCATACAAATAGGTTTCACGGATGAGGTTTACGCATCATACAAATAGGTTTCACGGATGAGGTTTACATATCATACAAATAGGTTCCACTGATGAGGTTTACGTATCATACAAATAGGTTCCACGGATGAGGTTTACGTATCATACAGATAGGTTCCACTGATGAGGTTTACGTATCATACAAATAGGTTCCACGGATGAGGTTTACGTATCATACAAATAGGTTCCACTGATGAGGTTTACGTATCATACAAATAGGTTCCACGGATGAGGTTTACATATCATACAAATAGGTTTCACTGATGAGGTTTACGTATCATACAAATAGGTTCCCCTGATGAGGTTTACGTATCATACAAATAGGTTCCACTGATGAGGTTTATGTATCATACAAATAGGTTCCACTGATGAGGTTTATGTATCATACAAATAGGTTTCACTGATGAGGTTTACGTATCATACAAATAGGTTCCACGGATGAGGGTTACGTATCATACAAATAGGTACCACTGATGAGGTTTACGTATCATACAAATAGGTTCCACTGATGAGGTTTACGTATCATACAAATAGGTTTCACTGATGAGGTTTACGTATCATACAAATAGGTTCCACTGATGAGGTTTACGCATCATACAAATAGGTTCCTCTGATGAGGTTTACGTATCATACAAATAGGTTCCTCTGATGAGGTTTACGTATCATACAAATAGGTTCCACTGATGAGGTTTACGTATCATACAAATAGGTTTCACGGATGAGGTTTACGCATCATACAAATAGGTTTCACGGATGAGGTTTACGCATCATACAAATAGGTTCCACTGATGAGGTTTACGTATCATACAAATAGGTTCCACGGATGAGGTTTATGTAACATACAAATAGGTTCCACTGATGAGGTTTACGTATCATACAAGTAGGTCGGTTTCACGGATGAGGTTTACGTATCATACAAATAGCGAAAGTCCCATGATTATTCAGTATTTCGGCCTTGACACTTTGGACATCCTCCGAAACAGGAATCCTATCATTCATGGATTTGCAACATTCTATCAGACATATTTATACCCTGGCCATAAATCTGTCTTTCTGTTTTATGTCTTTTCAGTCAGTACTGGTCGGTAAACAATTGGGAACGAGCAGTTATTCTGGCACTATGGATGACGTTATTCTTCACTTGTCTCCAGGCTCCCCATTATGTCCATGACGCTCACTCCTTATCTTACTGCCTTGTCCATGTCGCTCATAAATTCACTCTTATTCTTGTCATGATTTTATGTCTCATGTATTTCAAACATATGTAAATTGTATGTAATATGTCCCTGTGTATAGGCCAACGACTCGAAACAAATCATTCTCAATATGTATTTATGTACGAACAGAAATCCATGGTCCAGTTATCCATCTGTAATAATGATAAATAATTAGGCCTATACGACCCATTAACCTCGTTTGTAACAGTTTTGTAATAGTTGATAAATAAAACGCACTGATTTTCAGTATGAAAAAAGCTCTTAGGTTTTTATTTTATTTTTTGTTATATATTTATCGAGAGAATTATTTCACTTGACATCTTCTATCGTTTTTGATTTTCTCAGTCCTTCAGAGCGGGACGTCACAATACGCCAGTGTCAGATTTAACCAAAGAGAGTAGATTGACAATCTACTCTCTTTGATTTAACCCTTTAGGGATTCGTGGTCAGATGCATGATGGGCCCCTTATATTACGTATCACAAATCTCACTTTTTGTCAGATAGTTTATGGTGTGGGCTATGTCTGTCCGCTTTGTATTTATCAATTGTTCACAGTAAACGTACCGGTATTGTTTATTGTTTTAAAGGTAAACGTCTGCTTATTGATACCTAGCATTGCAAGCATTACCATATAACGCAGGCGTAGAGCGACTTAGTATATACTAAGTCTCTCTACGCCTGCGGTATATGGTAATGCTTGCAATGCTAATTGTTACCGAGAAAAATCAATGTTCGCCTCTTACGATAAGGGAGTGCACTGGCAGTGCTTTGAAAGACTCGAATTACAGTTATTTCCCCTTGAACATTCATCGGTGGGTGTAAAAACCAAACGCTTCAAATTGGGTCGTATGACAGCGTGTTGAGGTGATCGCTGGTTACATTCTTTTCACAGAGAAAACGGTAAATGACTTTTGCAGCTGATTAGTTTGATTCTAATAGTCGGTTGGGAGTTTCTTACAGAAGCTCCAAAGCGGATCGCTGAGCATTAACTGTTTTGTCGTCTACTGATTTTTTTGTGTATTTTTCCTAAATACCGGTATATAATGTAAAAATAAAGAAAGCCGTTTATTCACAGTTTATCAAAGGGATAAAGATTTGTAACGTTTTTTACAACTCACTACAGCAGCGTTCATTTATGTAGGACCTCGGGGGCCGTTTCACGAAGCCGTCGCACAGTGCGATCAATCGCAGTTGCCATGACGTCGTATCTCTTCACTATGGCATCAATGCATTGGCAAAGTTCTACGTTTCGTTTGGGATGCGACTGTTCCGTGAAACGAGCCCCTGTTTACAATGGCCCGAAACCGTCTGTCAGACAATATAACAAAAGTAAATTGTAATTTCACTCTTATTTTTCTATTTAGCATAATTATTATGAAAAATGTAAACAATAACACAGCTATGAGTCGGCGAGAACTGTTTACATTAAATAAAGAAGATCGATTACGGAATGTTTCCCAATTAGAAGAGTTTTGACATTATTTTTTATTTTTAATATGAAATTGAAAATGTAAGCTATTTGGTACCCGCAATGTTAAAAGGAAAGAAAATCCAGTCAAACGTGTACATTCACTAAAATAGAATCTAATAGCTTTCGATAGAAGTGTGCAGTTTATTCCTACGACTTTTTGCTGATTTCTGAGAGATTTTTAAATTCAGCTTATCAGTATAAACGATAATGATAGAAGATCACCCATGTTGATTTCGGCAGACCGCCTGCTTACGGAGCAGACCAATAAAAGTGTAAGTTTCGGTCACGTGTCTTTCTTCAGCCCAAGCTGGCTTTGAATCCTCCAAATGTAAAAGTCTGCAATGAATTCTTCTGTTCATGGCCCATTTTACACGACATTGCATTTTACCCATTTTAGTTTTAAACTCTAAGAAGTGAAATACTGAATAGTATGAGCATTAGTCCGCAATATGTTGAGTGGATTGAAGGATAAATTCTGATACGCCCGCACGGGCTTCTTCAATACGCGAATTGCGTCACCTCTCAAATTTGTACGCTATGCCTCTTTATGGGTACAAATGCCACTTTTTAACTGGTATTGAACTGAGGTACTTTACCCGATCTTTATCGGCAACTTCGATCACTCTGCGGGGTTTCTTTCCTAACCTGGACATGTAATGCACATACACGCCCTAACAGGGGCGGCGGCACCGGGGGACCTATAATAATTGGCCTATTAAAAAAATAATGGAGTTTTTAAACACGATAGTTAAAGAGCAGTTAAGTGATTTAAAGGGCAGAAACAGTTGAAAACATGGGTTTAGAAACAGATATCTTTTGAGCGGCTTCGCCGCAAATCTTAGATTGATACAATAAATATACAGTTTCTGAGGGTCAAAGAACAAAAACCTCGCCCTACCACCCAATCTGTCTTGATGTTGGGTTGTTTTTAGTCCGAAATATCTGCGATGATGTAAGACATTTTCTGACAGATAGGCCATCATCATCGTCAGAACGCATTTGATCAATTTTCTGGGAATTTCTTGCCACCCTTCGAGGTGGCAAGACCACCTCTCGTTTCTCATCAAAAATATCAAGATTCTCTTCATAACTTTTAAAAAATAAATTTGCTTACCCGTACTTTAATGATTTCCCTTTCTCCTCGCACCAATCTGAAGTCTGTATGTCGACACAAGCCATAGATCTGCCCGGTTAAATCTCACATTGTACCAAACCTTTAATTTACAAAATTCGCCATTTCCATACTCTCATTGATACGTCACTATATGCGCGAAAGGTCAACAAGTCATATGACTACCCACTAGCAGGCGATATAGTTCATTGGTCGTGTTGGTTCACGTGACTTCAACAAAAAAGCAACACCACCAATGATCTCGATCTCGATGGAACTATATCGCCTGCTAGTGGGGTAGTCATGTGACAGGTTGACCTTTGCCGGATATAGTGACGTATCAATGAGAGTATGCAAACGGCGAATTTTGTAAACTAAAGGTTTGGTACATTTTGAAATTTAACCGGGCAGATCTATGGCTTGTGTCGACGTACAGACTTCGGATTGGTGCGAGGAGAAAGGGAAACCATTTAAGTACGGGTTTGTAATTTTATTTTTAAAAGTTATGTAGAGAATCTTGATATTTTTGATGAGAAACGAGAGGTGGTCTTGCCAGCTCGAAGTGTGTCAAGGAATTCCCAGAAAATTGATCAAATGCGTTCTGACGATGATGATGGCCTATCTGTCAGAAAATGTCTTACATCATCATCGCAGATATTTCGGACTAGGTTGTTTTGTGATAGTCCATCGTCTGATCGCAATCTTTGCTACTCTCCGTTTCAGTGAAATTTCTGAGAAAAGGCCAGATGTCGGCGATTGAGTACCATTGATCTCTCCGGGCTTAGGCAGCCCCTGATTGTGCTGTGATTTTGTCTCCCACGTAATCAAACTTTTTCCCAACTACGCCCAACAACTCAAACTGTCTTGCTGTAAGATTATTTTGTTAGTAGATCGCCTTATTACAATAATTGCTACTGTAAGTTTGACAATTTCTTTTTTAAATGTCAACTTTTCAATGTCAGAAATGACCTAGCTGGAACGCCTCGCCGGCAATCTCGAACCTTGGAGTTGCGGGGGCCTACAGGGCCCTGGGCCTGGCTACGATGCTGAGGGAGAGTATACCTATTATCTGAAAGCCTTCAAAGTTTTTAGGGTGCGTACTTTATGATTATCTACAACGTCAGTTGTTACAGACCCCTAAAATATCCAGCGCAATGGCCTTTAACAGATTTTTTCTTACAAAGTGAGTAGATTTCCGAGTTTTACGAATCAAATTTCACCTGTTGGGCCTTGAAAATGTATAGTTGCTCCCCCCCCCCCCCCCCCACCCCCCAATATCAAAAACGTTCCGCCGCCCCTGCCTAATGATTTGAACTGTGTTAACGAGCTAACGGCAAAATTATTTTACAGACGAAAGATTTGGTTTGACGAACTCAGAAATTCTGTTTATAAATATTTGAGATTGTAAACTATAAAAACAAACAATCAGAATTAAATGAGTACAATCCATGGAACGCAGTAGTTTATGTTCACTGTCAAGTGTATAACGCAGATTTTCGTCTGTGAATGGATGGGTCTGGTTTATGTAACCGGTTGGGGTTCTGCGTGCACCACAAAAGACAAGCCAAGTCCAAATTGAAGAAATGATTGGTAGCTTTATTATTGATAAGTCCACATTCCGAGCCCAGGCAAGGATAAATCTGCAACGACCAAAACAACAATTAAGATGTGCACAGCAAGCACTAAGAGCAGCGTCTCCCACGCCCTGGTCTGCTTTCTGCAGAAACCATTGCAAGCTGTCACGTTCAAAGTTTCATGTCTAGTGGTGCTCTACTTAATTAAGTCTTACTGACTTGCGAAATATAATACGAATATGCTAAAAGTAATAAGTTGGAAGTTATCAATTACAACGATGAAAAATAAAAACAAAGCCAAGTTCTGGTTAAAATTATTGTCGTGAATTTCACCATGAATTTTATGAACTCTTTGACTTTCTAATAAATAAATAAAAAATGAATTAATTGTATTCGAATTTATGATGTAATCGGTCGAAAACTAGATGTAAGGTAAACTGTAAAGTAAATTATAACGTTAAACCTAAACAGGTCCATTCTTTCCTTTTTGTATAATGATAAAATTGGACCTCTATTTTTTGCACACGGCCTTATTTTTTACCTGGACACTGGTCAGTGAGATAGTGGTCAAACCAGTCGTGTTTCAGTCACCAAAGGACTCAGAACTAGAACTATAGTAACTATACTCAGCACGTGTTTTCTACAGTAACGAAGCCTAAGTTAACTATTTAGCTATTTTATTTATCTACGTTTCCGACCAACCCTTTCCTTCAAAAAACATTATTTTTCCTTATCTGCGGCTTCTGTTTACATTTCTTCATGTAGTGAAAAAATCACTACATTGTTGGTGCCGAAACCCGGGACTTGTGTGTGAACAACTGTGAACTTTATCCGTTAAGATGTCTTTATCGTACTTAAAGGGTGTGCGGACTAGATATAAGAACATTTTGTCTCGAGAAATAGCTAAAATACAACCTCTGATTTCACAAGTGGAAAATGATGATGTTGATAGTCACCTTAAAAGGGTCACTTCTCTTCGTTACAAGCTGAGAGAATTTAGTGCTAAATTTGAAGAGGCAAATAAAAAAGTTTCCTGTGCATTTGAAACTACTGAAACTAAAGAAAATGCGGCAATGATTAAAGAAACTGAGGAGGAGGCGGCTGAACTACTTGGAGAAGTATATGGCGGGGTGTGTGAGTTATCGGCCCATGAATCAACACTTCAAGACCGTTTCAAACAAACGAAGAGAGAAAACCTAGATCTTCAGGAACAACTGAGATTAATGGCTGATATACAAGAAAAAATGCAGATACAAACTAAACAAATGATTGAGTCGCAACAACTTCAACTTCAACGAGCTCAGGAACTTCAGGACCGGGTTCTATTCCTCGACCAAATGAAGGTAATCGCTCATCTGATTCGTCTGTAAATCTCCCAAAATTAGAACTGTTAACATTTACTGGTGATATATTACATTGGAGAGAATTTTGGGATTCGTTCGAGGCCTCCGTACACAATAACTCTAAACTTTCCCCAGTACAGAAACTAACTTACCTTAAAAGCAAACTTTCAGGTGAAGCTAACTTTACTATTACTGGTCTCTCTCTTACTAATGAAAACTATGATGTTGCTGTAAAGCTGCTTACTGAACGATATGGGAATGAACAAACCATAATTAATGCTCACTATACAAACTTGATGGAACTACCACAGGTGACCAGTAACATAGCTAAATTGAGAAATTTGTTTGACCAACTTGAAAAACATTTTCGAAGTCTCCAAGCTTTAAAACAAGACACCAATCAAGGGATTTTTGTGTCCTTAATCTTATCCAAACTGCCACGTGATGTTCTGATTCAGCTCGAACTTCAAAAAGGAAAAACTGAAAATTGGACTGTTGATAGCCTAAGGGAGTCATTAAATACTTACATAACTGCTAGAGAATCAGCCGAACGTCAAACATTACCTACTTGTAACAAAATTAAAGAACAAACTAAACCGAGTTTTCCCAGTTTCCGATCTTTCCCCACGTCTACAGAGAGTCTGCTGACAGAGAGCAAAAGACCAGAATCGAACCAGCAACCTTGGATAAAATGTCATTTTTGTGGAAAATCTCATTGGTCGGACGAATGCACAGCATATTCAACGCTGGATGAACGAAAAGAAAGGATAAAAGGTAACTGTTACATATGTTTGGCGAAAGGGCATAAATTAAAAGACTGTCGCTCTGAAAGGCCCTGCTATCATTGTAACCAAAAAAGAAACCACCATAGGAGCCTGTGTCCGAAAATGTTTACAACCTCTAAAGCTTCTATACATCTACTTAACAAAGCCGAAAATGAAACTTCTGAACATTCTATGTTAGCCACAAATGAACACGTATTAATGCAAACTGCAACTTGTCAAGTCAAAAAACCAGAAAATTCATTCCACCGAACTACACGCCTTCTTCTGGATTCTGGTAGCCAACGATCCTACATAACACAAGATCTTGCAAAACACTTAAAACTTAAAATGGATGATTTCAAAGAAGAAATTTCAGTGATAACATTTGGATCAAGCCAACCACAGCGTATTAAAACTTCTGAAACAACAATTGACATTCAGTTAAAAGATGGTACTTTCATTTCAATTAAAGCAAATGTTGTTCCAAAAATAACCGGAACCATTCAGCGGCTGCCAATTAACCCAGAACTCTCTAAGCAAATTAAATATCTTGTAAAAGACTTCTCCTTGGCTGATAACCTATCAACAAAAATAGAAACTTCTACTCTAGAACTCCTCATTGGAAATGACTACTATTTGGATATAATTCTTCCTCAAAAGATTGAAGTTTCAAAAGGACTTTATTTACTTGGCTCAAAACTTGGTTGGATAGTAGCCGGTAGAATGAACTCAGAACTCAGCAGCCAATTAGACTCAAACTTACTCATACTTACCTTTGGCCAAAACTTCAAAACTGACACTGAAATGTTTACAAGTCCTGATAGTTGTCTCCCTTTCAAACCTAACCTAGAAGACTTTTGGAACCTTGAAACAATTGGTATTACAGATCCTATACATGATAATGGAGACGACTACGCCCTGAACAAACATAGAAACACTGTTACTTACCTGAATGATAGATACTTTGTCACATGGCCATGGAAAACTGAACACCCAGACTTACCTGATAACTATGCTTTAGCTTATGGTAGGCTAAAATCTTTGATACGCCGTTTATCTAAAATTCCTGGACTTCTGTCAAAATATGCAGACATTATCCAAGATCAAGCCGATAAAGGCGTCATTGAAACTGTAACAAATGATAAAATAGTCGGCCAACTGAAGCATTACATACCTCACCATGCAGTTGTCAAGCCCAGTAAAACCACCACCAAAGTTACGGTTGTATACGATGCATCTGCCAAGACACATCCATCCAATAAAAGCTTAAATGAATGCCTATATCGTGGCCCAGTATTGTTACACGACTTATGTGGACTTTTACTTAGATTTCGAACTCATAAAATTGCCCTATTATCAGATATAGAAAAAGCATTTCTCCAGATAGGATTACAACCAACTGATCGTGACGTCACCAGATTCCTTTGGTTGACGGATCCAAGCTCTCCCCATATTGAAAATAACATAACTGTTTACAGATTTTGTAGAGTGCCCTTTGGGATTGTTTCTAGTCCATTCTTACTTGCTGCAACTTTAGAACACCACCTTGATAAAGACGGAAGTCTCGTAGCACAACAAATAAAACAAAATCTGTATGTGGACAATGTTGTTACTGGTTGTAATACTTTAGCTGAAGCTAAGCAGTTTTATTCAACTAGCAAGGAGATTTTTGAACAAGCCTCAATGAATCTGCGTGAATGGGTAACTAACAATACTGAACTTAAACACACCATCCCTGAGCATGATCTTGATAAAAGACTTAAACTAAATGTACTTGGTCTAACATGGGTTCCCACTAAAGACGAACTTTCTCTATCCACTCCTAGCAGTTTCACAGAAACAACTATTTTCACAAAGAGGGAAATACTTAAACATATTTCTTCCTTGTTCGACCCCCTTGGATATTTCAGTCACGTGGTACTATCAGCCAAACTTTTTCTACAGGAGTTATGGTCCGAAAAATACGGTTGGGATGATAACTTACCAGATTTAAAACAAAGAAAATGGTCAAAAATACTGGAAAACCTACAGAAAATTCCTGACACAAAGTTACCTCGATATATTGGACTTGAAAACAATAATGAACTGTCCTACCATTTAATTTGTTTCTGTGACGCGTCCAGTGTTGCATATTCAACAGTAGTATATCTACGTGTGTCTTCAGAACAACAAACTGTGTGTAATCTGATCTATGGTAAAACCAGACTGGCACCAGTGAATAAGAAAATCTCAATTCCTAGATTAGAACTACTGGCTATATTAATTGGTGTAAGAGCACTTAACTTTGTTACTAACCAACTTCATCTTCCCTTAAAACAAAAAACACTGTGGACTGACTCTCAATGTGTGTTAACTTGGATTAAAACTAAATCACCTTTAGCAGTTTTTGTGGAAAACAGAATTAAAGAAATAAGAACCCACACTGACATTGAATTCAGATATATTTGCAGCAAAGAAAATCCCGCAGACCAAGCAACTCGAGGACGAGATTATTTCACTTTTCGACTGTGGTGGCATGGTCCTGAATGGCTGTGTACCCCAGAGATGTTTTGGCCTACATGGAATGTCCCGCCGATCACCGATTCTGTTGTACGTTCCGTTAACTCTGAAATTAAGAACCCCGTTCTACATGAAGCCAAACTGAGTGTTCATCACAGCGAACAGAACATCCATTCTCTATTAGGTATCTCTGTCACCAACTTTTCTTCTCTTACACGATTACACAGAGTTACAGCATGGGTGCTACGCTACATACAGAAACTCAAGGGCCTTAACAAACAAACAGGCCCCCTTACATCCAACGAGATCCATTCTGCCCGCAACAGTTAAAGACAGTATGTGTAGCGGTGCTAAAAACAAACTCCAAAAACAGTTAGGACTACAGCTAGACTCTGAAGGTATTATAAGGTGTCATGGAAGATTGACAAATGCAGAACTAACTTTTGGAGCAATTTCTCCTATATTAATTCCCAAGCATGACCCTTACACTAAACTCCTGGTTATCAAATATCACAAAGCTCTACTTCACACTGGTGTCTCACAGACACTTGCTCAAATCAGAAATGAATATTGGATTCCACAAGGCAGAACTGTTGTTAAAAAATGTCTTCATGGTTGTATTGTTTGTCGCCGTCAGGAGGGTGGTCCATACCAAATGCCTGCTATGCCTCAACTTATAAAGCAAAGAGTTGCCCGCTCTGCCCCATTCACTTTCACAGGACTAGATTACCTGGGGCCACTGTATGTTCGTGACGTCACTGGCGTTAACAAGGTATGGATCTGTTTATTCACTTGTATGGCCATAAGAGCAATTCATCTTGAGCTTGTGAGAGACATGACAACTGAATCATTTCTACTGTGTCTGAGACGATTTATTGCTAAACATGGTGTTCCTTCAGAAATTATTTCAGACAACGCCCCCCAATTTAAATTATCCAAATCTGTTCTTGACGAATTATGGAAACAAGCACTTTTCTCTTACAAAGTCCAGGATTATACTGCTAACAAGGGGATCAAATGGAAATTCATTATAGAATTGTCCCCCTGGATGGGCGGTTTTTATGAGCGCCTTGTTGGCCTAGTAAAAAGAACTCTCCGAAAAGCTGTTGGTAAAACTTTATTAAATTTTGATCACCTACAAACATTTGTCGACGAGGCTGAACGTGTGATCAATTCACGTCCACTTGTCTACCTTGATAATGACATTAACTCTACTATGGCTATTACACCTAATGACTTTCTAACTTTAAATCCAAGATCTACTCTCCCACAGATTAATGAAGATAAATCTGACCCCGATTTTTTCCCTAAAGTAAGTTCCACTAATACAATCATTCGAATTTGGAAAAAAGGACACCGACAACTGGATAAATTTTGGAAAATGTGGCAAAACGACTACCTTTTAAGTCTCAGAGAGAGAACACAAACTCACTTAAAGTCACCAAGAATTTCCTCTCATTTTTCCCCCATGAAAGGTGATGTAGTGTTAATAAAAGAAGACCTTCCTCGATCATCATGGAAACTGGGACGAATGCAAAATCTCATAACAAGTCGTGATGGTGAAACGAGAGCTGCCGAAATTCAACTTCCAAACGGCAAACTCCTTAACCGGCCATTGTGTTTACTTTACCCCATCGAGTGTCCACAAACTACAGATTATCAGGATTCCTGTACTTCAAGTGTGAACTGTCATGAATCAAACCAGAAAAAATGTCTTCCCAAGAGACAAGCAGCTATTCATGCTAGAGAACTTATTTCCCATCAGTTACAGTAATTGGTGTGCTGGGAGTGTCATGAATTTCACCACGACTTTTATGAACTCTTTGACTTTCTAATAAATAAATAAAAAGTGAATTAATTGTATTCGAATTTATGATGTAATCGGTCGGAAACTAGATGTAAGGTAAACTGTAAAGTAAATTATAACGTTAAACCTAAACAGGTCCATTCTTTCCTTTTTGTATAATGATAAAATTGGACCTCTATTTTTTGCACACGGCCTTATTTTTTACCTGGACACTGGTCAGTGAGATAGTGGTCAAACCAGTCGTGTTTCAGTCACCAAAGAACTCAGAACTAGAACTATAGTAACTATACTCAGCACGTGTTTTCTACAGTAACGAAGCCTAAATTAACTATTTAGCTATTTTATTTATCTACGTTTCCGACCAACCCTTTCCTTCAAAAAACATTATTTTCCTTATCTGCGGCTTCTGTTTACATTTCTTCATGTAGTGAAAAAATCACTACAATTATCTTGTTCCCTAAACAAAGTAAATAAGAATTAAAGTTACAGAAAGTATGCTTTCGAAGTTCTGACGCGCGTTGTTTACAAATAAAAGCGACAGCTGATCTAGCATAAATTATCGGTGATCACGTGACCGACCACATTTCAGCAAGACTCAACTTCAACACGTCAATCCTACATAAGTTCACTTTAACAACAGTTGACACTATCAAAATCGGAAAGAGCATAGTCATTAATCATAGTTACTAACCTGCAACGACCAAAACAACAATTAAGATGTGCACAGCAAGCACTAAGAGCAGCGTCTCCCACGCCCTGGTCTGCTTTCTCCAGAAACCATTGCAAGCTGTGACGTTTGGCCCCCCAGCAAACAGGAAGTTTCACAAAATTAAAATATGATCCGATAATTGTGTCCATCGCTCTAATAAAAAAATAATTCAAGGATTTAAACAGTTGTATGAAATAAAAAAAACTATTCAGATCGCTAAACAAATATTCGCGACGGAAAATTACAAAAAAACAGATGTCACGTGACACCCAGTTGGGAGTTTCCAAAAATAGAAAGACAGCTCAGGGGATTCCCCTAACTACATTCCATACTGTCACATGGTTCCCCCCCAAATTTAAATGGCGTCCCGACATTTACTGCAAACTTTCATACTCAACACTCTTTCACACTGCTCTTCCATACTATACCTACCGTCCTTAGTAGTCTCGTCGTTTTGATGAGAAAGAAGAGAGCTGCAAAGAGAAATACAAGTTTGCACACACTGAATGATTAAGTTTCTGAATGGTAAATCATTTACCTTTATTGTCCTTTGACCTATTTCCCAAACATCCGTGTCCATCCATACTGGTCGACGTGTCGTTCTCCGTGGACGGGTCACTCGAGGTGTCTCTATCCGAGGCTCTTCCTCATCAGGGGTCCCGTTGTCATCCACTTCCGAAACGTTAGAGCTTGGAGAATGTCCATCCTCATATCCCCTCAACTGTTCGTTCAGGTTCGATGGCTCGTTCTCTTCGTCCCTCCTTGTACGCCTAAACACAATGTCAAATCCCCCGTCCAGGGAAGATTGTTCATCGTCCGAGCTTGACGCCCCAGACATAGTCTTCCGCTTCAACGGCTTACGCTGACGTACCGTACGACCCACCTCCAAACATCTGTCCTGCTCCCAATCCTGAGGTAGAGGTAAAAGTAAATTACGGTGAAGAACCCTGGTCCTCTTGGTTCCACCACACCGTATATACTGGATATCTGGGTTTGTCTGTTTTACTACAAAATAGACCACATCTTCCCACTTGTCAGCGAGTTTGTGACGGCCTTTAATCCCCACTTTCCGGACCAAAACTTTGTCCCCAATGTTAAGCACTGCTCCTCTGAGCTTCATGTCATAGTACTTTTTCCTTTTTTTTACCATTTTCCCACCATGAGTCACCGCAAGTTGATTACAATACTCCATTTGTTTCCTGAGGTCTTCTATGTGTTGTGTATATGGCATCGCATCGTCCACTTCGCCTATGCCAAACATCACGTCTACTGGAAGACGGGGTTCTCTTCCAAACATAAATTCATACGGCGAAAAACCGGTGCTCTCGTGTGGAATGCAATTGTATGCGTAAACCAGCGTAGCCAAATGTTGTTTCCATTTTACCTTTTGTTCATCAGCCAACGTCCCAAGCATGTTTAAAAGAGTTCTGTTGAAACGCTCACAGGAGCCGTTTCCCATAGGGTGATATGGAGTCGTGTGCGTTTTACGCATCCCCGTCAACCTGCATAACTCTGATATCACACAGCTCTCAAAGTTAGCCCCTTGGTCTGAGTGCAAGCACGCCGGGAGTCCATACTGGGTGATGAAGTGATCGTATAGTGCCTTTGCGGTGGTTTTGGCAGTTTGATTGCGCGTAGGTACAACTTTCGCAAACTTGGTAAAGTGGTCAGTAATCACCAACAGATCTTCATAACCTCCAGACGGTTCAACCGTTAAATAGTCAACGCACACAATTTCCAGTGGCTGAGTAGTGACGATCGGAACCAGTGGTGCCTTATCCTGTTGCCCTTCCTGCACACACAACGGCGACATCCCTTGACCTTAACGTCAACGTCATTAGAAACCCCTGGCCAATAAAACCTACTCTGAACAAGCTTTAGCGTCCGGTCTCTACCTGGATGACCCATTTTATCGTGCAATTCCTCCAGGATCTGTTCACGGTATTTCCCAGGCACCACCAACTGACTCAACTCCCTGTTTTCCACGACTGTTTTCCTATACAGTTTCCCTGCTTTCAATTCCAAGCGTTTCCACTGGCCTAATAGCCTGTCAACTTCGGTGTCTCCACTTTTGGTTTTATCTCCTACCTTCAACTTGTCCACAACCGTTTTGATTACACTGTCCGAACCTTGTGCCTCAGCCACGTCGATCTTATCCACAGTTGGTTTCGCTACATCTTCAGCTGACGGTGCTGTTCTAACATTCATCCCTAATGACTGGATGTAACCTTCCTCAATAACTTTACCCTCACAAATTGCCTGTACGACCTCTGCCTTAACTGGCAGACGAGACAAAGCATCGGCATCCCTATTTTTCTTCCCGGACCTGTAAGGTCTCGTCCCTTTAACAATTTATGTAATGGGTGAGCCAACTTTGCAAAGTCTTTAATATATCTCCTATAGAAACCAATAAATCCAAGAAACTTCCGCAGATCTCGAATATCAGCAGGCACCGGCCACTTTTCCACCGCCTCAACCTTTTCCGGGTCGGTCTTCACACCTTCCTCCGTAACGATGTGACGTAAATATTTTACTTCGGTTTTTAGAAACTGACATTTGGATGGTTTCACTTTCATTCCGAACTCTTTGAGTATCTTGAATACAGCTTCAAGACTCTGCATATGTTCCTCCCACGTTTCTGAAAAAACTAACAAATCGTCGATGAAGACCAAACAAGACGTCAGATACAAATCGCGGAGGCACAACTGCATTAGGCGCTGGAAAGTCGCAGGGCTATTCGTTAGCCCAAAAGGCATTACGTTAAACTAAAAAAACCCCAAAGGCCCTAAAGTGAAAGCTGTTTTTTCTTTGTCGGCGTCATCCATAGCAACCTGCCAAAATACAGACTTGAGGTCAAGCACGGAAAAGTACTTGGAACCCGCGAGCGTGTCCAACGTTTCATCCAATCTAGGCAAAGCAAATGCATCCTTTACTGTACGTCTGTTGAGGTTCCTATAATCCACACAGAAGCGGACTGTGTTGTCTTTCTTCTTGACTAAGACTATTGGAAATGCCCATGGACTTTTCGATGGCCGAATAGTCCCGCTTCGTAACATATCATCTAAATGATTTCTAATATCCTCGTACATGGACACAGGGATCCGTCTGTGTCTCATCTTAATCGGGGTTTCGTCTGTTAATCGAATTTTATGAGTGACCGCTTCTTTCCTCCCATAGTCTGTATCATGATGTGAGAAAACACAAGCATACTTCTCAACCAACTCTTTTAGTTGGTCCTTATCTCCCTCCATAGTGTTCCAGTTGAATTCCTCTAACCAAGTCTCACCCTTCCCCATTTTGTCTCTTTTATCTTCTACAGGTGGCACTACTGTCTGGCAGACATGAAGATCGCAGATGGGAGAAGATGCTGGTATCGTGACATCATGATTGGATATGTTGGTAAGCTGTACAGGAACTCGTTCTGTCTTGTCCTCGCCCACTGGCAAGCAGATCAAACCAGGCGTAACCAACAGCCCACCTGGCAATGAAGATCGCACAGGCTGCTCCGCTAAAACAGTCATCCGGTTTGAGATAATCGAACCCTGCCTGAAAATTCCACTAATCTTCACCGCTTCCCCAGGTCTGACAACCTGCCGCTTAGTACAGAGCACTGTCCCTAAACATCCCAATTCGCCATCTACTTCTCTCTTACCCTCTCGTAAACAGTGAAATGCCATGTTCCAAACATCGTCAATCTCCAAGCTACCAGCACACTCCATTACGCCTGCAATTGCCCTTGTACCTAATACCACTGGAACTTCAGTATCATATGCCTGTCCAGGCACAACTAGAGCTAAAACATCCTGCATTGTTCCATCTCTTACTTGTAGTTCCAGTTCCACGTATCCTTCAAACGGCACTAGGTTTCCACCTGCTGCGTGTATTTTAACAATATTACTGAGTGGTCTAATCGGTACGTCATTTAAGTGTGTCTGTAAAAATCCAGATGAAATTGTCGATACTTCCGATCCAGTATCCAAGCATGCTGATGTACTTACACCATTAATTTCTACCGACGTCATCGTTTTACTACCAACCAATTTATTCCAAATTTTCTTTTCATCTTGGGAGCATTTATTCTCACCACCCCACCTGCCCCACTGTGCTGGTGGTTGCTAGTTTCCCTGACGCTTCGGACAGTTTTTCTGAAGGTGACCAGGTTCTTGACAATAGTAACAACGGACGCTCCGACGTGAGTCTTCCAGTTTACTTACTCTATCATTCAGTTGAGTTACTTGTTTCAAGACGCTATTAATAGCTTCAAGAACAGCACTTTGGTCATTTTGTTCCTCCATAACTTTCCCAGTCTGTTGTGTCTGTTGCTTTACTGTTTTTAGTATTTCTCGCTTAGCTTGATTGGGTGGTTGTCGAGAATTGATGTCATGCTCTGCGGCTCTACCCGCTCTTAATAAATCGTTGAATGGCTCTCCGGCATCAAACCTGTGCCTGATGGCAGCCCTTACGTCATAATTAGCCAACCCGCTCCAAAACTTAGTCCTGAGCATTTCCTGACCACCTGACAAACCAAATCCTCTTTCCTCCGCCAATCGCAACAACCCTTCTAACTGACACCCCCAGACCACAATCTGTTCGCCCTCTTTCTGTCTAGCACTGTAAAAATCTTCCAATATGGCTTCCGAAGTCAGTACATTGCCGAAAATATTGTCAAATTTCACAACCAATTCAGAAACCGAAACTCTACTACCCAGATTTAACATCACACCACTAGCTGTGCCTTTAAGTGATCGACGAATAGCCGGCATTACGATGTTTTCAGGAAAACCCTCAGTAAATAAGCTATTTACTTCGTGTCGCCACTGGGGATAGGCTACATCACCCTTACTGTCGTCTCCTGAAAAATTGGAAACGCGACACTGAGAAGCCGCTTTGAGTGGCGCCTGATCATATACCTGTGATGACGTCATTCTCTGCTGTTGAACCGCCGACCCTGCAAGAGAATCTACCCCATTAATACATGTACCTGTATTAGACATCGCCCCAAGAACTTCCTGTTTCTGCGAAGCACTCAATTTACCTAACAACTGAATCAGCTGACTTACCTCTGGTGACTGTGGCTCTCTACTAAGAAGTCCACTTACCTGACTGTACTGTTCTGTAGTGATATGTTTTACAGTAATGTCATCGCCTTGGTATTTCGTCCCATTTAATAAGAGTGCTTGTTCCACGTCACTTTGAGAAGAAAACAAAATGCAACACTCACCCTTTTCCTGATCCGGAATCACCACCTGCGTCACTGGCCTGTCTTTGCCAAAAAACTCTGCCACTTTCTCTCCATCCACAGGTACTTTCAAATTAGACACCCACACAACACATTTGTCAGTCTCCATTTTAAAAAAAATTATGTGCTCCCAACTAGTTCACAGACTGCTCTCAAAATTACACACGTGAGTTTTTTTTTAAAAATTAACCTGCTCAATCATTAACAAGAAAAACAAATTTACCAAAAAGAAAACTTCATACCAACACTTGGAAAAACTGGTATGTGTACAATAGAAATTTTGGGTTATCTACTGCAAAAAAACATTTCTGCTTGAAGAATGAAATGGGTGAAAAAAAATGGAAAATATTATCCTCAAAATTTCAGGTGGAAGGCACTGCACTCTATTTAAAGCGAACATGTGTCTCGGTATATAACAAAAAAATATTTGTGCCTGTGACTGTCGATGTACAACTTCATACAGGTACAACCTCTGAGAAAAAACTTTCCTTGCCAAAACAGGACTTAGACTGACAGATACTTGAGATACTTAACCCAAGTAGAATAATGTAGTGCTTGTTACACTTTGGAAAAATGTATGTAATATGTGTAACAATATTGTCAGATATGACACAATATCTAAAAAAAATGTCACAATTTCTCTATGACACCAACAGCTCATAGAGAAGAAAAAAATTATATCTATATCTATATAGAACTTGGTCAATAACCCGTGCAATGTTACTAAACACTGCTTGCACACTACTACTACTAACTATATGTTTGTTCCACCCTATGGCAGCCAATCTGACAGGGGGATCAAAAGTATGAAATAACCTGTTGTGCAATACACAAATAAACCAATCAATGTCCACCAAACACAATAGTCAACCAAAGACCATATATATATTCCACACCGCAATGTCTAATTATCATTGTTCATATATAGTGTCCCACAGGTGAATTGTGAGTTAATTTCAGTGCAACTTAATTTACTGCACTACTGTTTTTTCTTCTTTACTCAGAAATTCGTAAATTATTTTCGAGTTACGAAAAGAAAGTTTCATGCTATTCACCGATCAACACACAATGTCTGTCTGTAGAAGTCTTTTTTGTTTTTATACAATGTGCAGTCTTTGTTTTTCACCAGAAAGTTTAATTTTCATTAAAAAATAAACCAAATATGTATTTATATGTAACTATCATTTCTGCTGATTATCTAAACACATTACTGTTTCTTAACAGTTCTTTCCCTATGTTTCCACAAAAGTTCGAACTTCTCTTTATCAGCTGAATCTTGTAGAAACACAACACCATATAATAAACATGAGTTTTCCCCAAATGTTTTATTTGATTGATTTTTTTCTTTGGATGAAGGTTTTTCCCACCATCGAAAACACCGTGGAGACTTTGCTGTAAATCATGGCCATAAATTCACAGGTCTACCTCACACAAACACTTTCCCCGGAGCTCCCACAACAATACTGGTTAGAAAGGACTGTAGTTTGTCAACATGCCTTTCCGCCCAGGTTTCATTGAGTTACACCTTTTTGTAACTCACCCTCACCAGCGACGAATCCCAGTCTGGTCTTCTATCAGCGTCGTGCCATTCCTTCGATGCCCAGGCCCCACTTTGGGCGCCAAATGTAACCGGTTGGGGTTCTGCGTGGACCACAAAAGACAAGCCAAGTCCAAATTGAAGAAATGATTGGTAGATTTATTATTGATAAGTCCACATTCCGAGCCCAGGCAAGGATAAATCTGCAACGACCAAAACAACAATTAAGATGTGCACAGCAAGCACTAAGAGCAGCGTCTCCCACGCCCTGGTCTGCTTTCTCCAGAAACCATTGCAAGCTGTCACGTTCAAAGTTTCATGTCTAGTGGTGCTCTACTTAATAAAAGTCTTACTGACTTGCGAAATATAATACGAATATGCTAAAAGTAATAAGTTGGAAGTTATCAATTACAACGATGAAAAATAAAAACAAAGCCAAGTTCTGGTTAAAATTATCTTGTTCCCTAAACAAAGTAAATAAGAATTAAAGTTACAGAAAGTATGCCTTCGAAGTTCTGACGCGCGTTGTTTACAAATAAAAGCGACAGCTGATCTAGCATAAATTATCGGTGATCACGTGACCGACCACATTTCAGCAAGACTCAACTTCAACACGTCAATCCTACATAAGTTCACTTTAACAACAGTTGACACTATCAAAATCGGAAAGAGCATAGTCATTAATCATAGTTACTAACCTGCAACGACCAAAACAACAATTAAGATGTGCACAGCAAGCAATAAGAGCAGCGTCTCCCACGCCCTGGTCTGCTTTCTCCAGAAACCATTGCAAGCTGTGACGTTTGGCCCCCCAGCAAACAGGAAGTTTCACAAAATTAAAATATGATCCGATAATTGTGTCCATCGCTCTAATACAAAAATAATTCAAGGATTTAAACAGTTGTATGAAATAAAGAAAACTATTCAGATCGCTAAACAAATATTCGCGACGGAAAATTACAAAAAAACAGATGTCACGTGACACCCAGTTGGGAGTTTCTAAAAATAGAAAGACAGCTCAGGGGATTCCCCTAGCTACATTCCATACTGTCACATTTACCAACTTGGTAATTTCTTAACGTCCATAAACAACTAAAATGACACTCGACGATTAGTTAACCAATGAAAAAACACCCATTCCGCGCACAGCGTGTACCAAGTCGAACACGTGATTCATTGACAGACAAATGTTAACATGAAACCTTCTGGTTGTCGTAAAACACGTAATTGATTGATTGAACCCCCAAGACTTTCCGCCTGCCATGGGTACGTCAAAAATGCAAAGAATACAATGTAATTTTACAACAAAAAAGTTACAGAAGATTGGTGTATACACAAAGAAAAAATTTAAGCACCCCCCTGGAAAGTCCGCACCGACCGATAAAATCATTGGTGTAGGGAGATTGTGGGCAATCTGATGTTGCAGAAACGATTGTGACCATAAAGGGCAACATTCTGGCGATAAGAAATCACCATTAATGGCAATAACTATCCTATGCAATTTATTCAGGATATCGTTAGCCAAATCAAAAGTGTATAATTTTAACAAAATATAAAAGTGCTTGTAAGTATGAAACTTCGAGTCCATCTGGCTTCACATTGCGAATATATTGAAGTAAAAATGTCACTTTGAGTGTGTAGAACACATCCCTAGAGCAGAAGGTCAATTATAGCTCGTATAGCCTCCATTAGCTACCAAGCTGCGCCTCAACCCTCTAGTGAGACGTAGTATCTGTTGAAGGGGTAACTGCGCGGATTTGTCTGATTGTCCGATATAATAAGTGGAGGTCACCTTTCCTGCACCTGGATAGTTTAGATACGAGCAGATATTTATTTTAGCACATTCGTTTGCAATGTATTCAGCTGCGTGAGATTAATGTAAACATTGTGGTTTCAAAACATTTCGTTTCTGTTTCTCGGAAAGGTATAAAACGAGGTCAAGATTATACAACAAGGTATTGTATAAGTGACGTAAAACAGACAGTTTATGTCTAGTCATGCTGTGTCAGCTACTCACATCCCCACCCACGTTACTTAAGTAACAACAGAAGTATGGACCGGGAAGAAGGTCGTATTACCCCATATTCAGGGCACTGGCACTTTCAGTCAGGAGACATACTTATTCTATATTATGTGACACTTATGCGCGGTAAATTTTGAAATTGTCAACGGTAGCGCAATTTCAAATCAGAAAATAAATTCATTCTCCACTTACTGGACTATCATATCTATCGGGAATCCCAGTAACCGCAGTTTGGAGAATGTATTGGTTCTTATCAATCGAGATCTCGTGCCATTCTACGAGATCTTCAACTCGAGACATGGCTCGAGAGCCGTCGCACTCCATTTTCGCGCATAGTAAACTGTAAGAATCTTACTGAGAATTTATAATGTGTATGATATTTAATTCTCTGTTCTATACTGTTCCCAAACATGTAACCCTACAATAATAACCTGTATCGCAAGGCCTTTGGGCAGAAATACTTGTTAAAATAAAAATATATAATCGGCACTACATCAGCTCATATATACATTCTAAAACAAGATGGCAGCGCCCATAGATGTCAAGGCAAAATATGATATGGACTTCAAGGTATTTCAAGGTATTTTATATGTATTAGGAGAGTAGCAATCAATATAACAAAACAGGTTATCGGCGGTTTAAACGTTACCTACCAGAATTATATCGGATATCTCTCTACACAACCGAGTCAACTATCAGTGTCACGTGTCGTTGTTTACAATTTTAAGGACGTCGACAGCAGTGGCCTCCCTTTGTTCAAGAAACATGTCACTCAATCGTTTTAGAGTTGATATCTCAACGAATGGCAGAAGGATCAATCTCTATTTTAGATTGGGTTCTTATCAATCTAAACAGAGAAGTTAATCTTCGCATGCGAGCGAAGGGGAGGTAAGCATGTGGGCACGGTTGGGTTCTAATAAAAGCTTTACCGAGCATGCGTACCAATGCCCCGAATCAGTCGGCAGTCTGATAACTTCGGGGATTTACGTGCGTGAATACCCTCTGATAGACTGCAGGCCATTTTGAATATGGCGACCAAATAGGTTCCCAAATCCTCTTGAGGGCCCCACAAAAGTGTCCCCGGGATAATGTAAGGGGCCGAAACACTCGGTTTTTTAACCTTCAGCCTCGATCAGTTATATAATTGAAGCATTGGAGGATTCCTGATATGTACTGAAACTGCGTCTGCCTACAACGTGTGGTTTACCGGGCTAAATAAAATATATAAACAAATATCTTTCTTAATGATATTAGCATTTGATAAATATATAATTATTTTTATTTTCTTTATTCGTCTGTAGTAAAACATTTTGATATTTACTTGCGACGCCATTTTTATTCAGCTGATCAGTCGGAACTCCCTTCGGCTATCTTCGCTTGCTACCGGTCGACTTTTCACGCACGTAAATCCCCGAAGTTTCAGAGTGGCCCCTGACTGTCTGCGTGGATTCCATAGGCCTACTTATGAGAAATGATTAAGGCATCACCGCGAAAACAAAACAATAAACATGTGTGATGAAGAGTGCCTAAAAGCAGAATTAGACCATTTAACCAAAGTATTCATCCGCCATGGATATATAGAAGGACAACCTTTACTTAAGTTATTATACAATCAACGAAAGATAAGTGTAAACATAGTTCTCCGGGAGATAGGACAGCGAAGTTAGGAACCATTACATAAACACATGATTGGCCACATTTTATTTAGTGTTTATATCCATGGTTGGAAAGAATCAATTCAATTGCACTTGATAAAGACACCGGCATATGTGTCGAAAGCTCGCCTTAAAAATCATTTCCCATTGGCTATTCTTGTTTTAATTCGAATACTATTGGCTCTCTAGATTTGTCAAATTAAATACATTTTAATCTGCTTGAATACAATAGGATGTAGTTTCCGGTTTTGATAGATGTTTAGAAATCTACAGCAGCATTTCGTGGAATCCATTAACGTGAGAATCAAACAGACAGTTAAATCCGGAAGCGTTCACTGAGCTAACACAAGTACCAGAATAAAACTTCGTGGAACTCTTGCAATGCTTCTGCGTAAACTTTGTTTACCAACAAATATCCTAAATGAAATTTCAGACAACAAAGGGTTATTTGTTTTTCTTTCCATTATCATTTCCTATTATTAACATTAAGTGACTTAATTCGCTCCATTTTGACAATTTTTTTTAATTTCATTTTCCCGGACATACGAGCCCATTGTCCGGTTTTCGTATACATCCGTGTTACTGTAATGTATATGCTCCAGATCTTTTTGTTTAAACATCTTCAGGCCATAATTCTTTTACATGATTTTTTTTTCAGATTTATATAAGTACTGGGGCTTTAATTTATGTGCATATTTTTAATTTACAGGAAATGACTTCTCTTTAACCCGAAATTTATGAAACTTTCATATTTGTAACGTTGAAAAGTATTTTATCAAAATCGCACGACAATACACTGTGTTTTAGAAAGTAGAATTTTTTTTCGACGTCCCGTGCGCGTCCAAAAGACAGGTCGAAAAAATTTTTTTTTAGTCTTCCAGTGATTTTAAATTTCTTTTTCTCCATGTCCCTTGCACTGTTCCGTAAATATCGGGACAGCAAGCCAAATAGGAATTCCACAAAATTCCTGGCATCGGCATTGCATTACGCATGTGGCAGAGCGATTTTCGTTCTAACATGACGTTTACATCTGACGTCATGGGGCAAAATATGTCAAATGGAATTACAATGTTACCAAAAACGCTCTTAATAGCATCTTAAAACGCATCTGTCACTGGATATCGTGAGATCTCGTAGGAAATCTTTCGAGACTTGCACTCCCTTTAACTTCTATCGGAAAGTGTCCCTCGTAACAAAATATAACTCGTTCGCAATCCCTAACCTATAAAACCCAATACGACCTCGGACGAAAACATTACTTCCTATCTCTCTGTAATCTGATTGGTCAATCGCCCATCGATGAATATTCGTATTCGTCCTGGAGTTCGTTTCACAAAGCAGTTGCATCGCAAACGAAGCCTAGTTGCCGATGGATACCCGGTACCATAGTGAAGAGATACGACGTCATGGCAACTCTAATTGATCGCACTTAACGCATGCCCAGTAAAACCTATATAACCGGACATTAAAGTGGCATGAACTGCCAAAATTCACACTTTTTTCATAATTTCTGATCGTCACGACAGCAAGGGGCTTTGAAGGTCATCGAAAAACTAAACGATTGGCGTTGGAATGAGGAAAACCCATATAGTATGTGGCCTATACGAACCGAAAACGTCACGACAGCAAGGGGCTTTGAAGGTCATCGAAAAACTAAACGATTGGCGTTGGAATGAGGAAAACCCATATAGTATGTGGCCTATACGAACCGAAAACGTGTTCGAAAAGTAAACAAAATTTAAATAACCGGGACGACCATTCATTCATTCTAAGCCAAAGTTAGTTCAAAACAATACTTTATCGTAGATTTTCGAGACTAGAAGCACTAAAAAGCTTCTGAATTATACGTTTTGAGAAAAATAGCCAATAATTTAAACATTCTATTTTAACGTCAAAATATCTACATTTTGGCAGCTCATGCCCCTTTACTATACGTTTTGTTATTTGAAGAAAATCATTTGATTTCAACTTAGCCAGTAGATCTTTCAGGTTTTTAAAGCAATGGCAGGTGACTGGTCATTGGCCCAGCAGTGAAGATATTTCAGCGTGAATTGAACTCCCACATGTGACATACTCTTTCCTAATTCAGGCCATACGATGTGGAGTTATTTTCCACCGAGCAAATAAAACAGGTTCAGAAACTTATAAACTGGCTGAATGGTTGAATATATACCGTATAATGGTCGTCTCTTGAGGAGGTCTATCATATATAATAAACTCGTTTGAAATTTGGCATGGTCCAGTGCATATAACAGAAATCCTGTAAATAAGACACGTTGGTGTCTCACGTGACCTTCTTATATTCCGTGCTTTTATCTTGTATCAATTTTCTTAAGGAAAAGAAAGCTTTTTTACCTTTGTGAAACACACTGCCTACCAGACACACCCAGTTCCTGAGAATTTCTCCCAATCCAACACAACGGCAATAACATTTTTGTCCATCTTTGGCATGGTATGTTTCGATATTAATGGCCCGCCATATAAGTTGAGCACAGGGTAATTGTCACCACAAGTAAGAAACTTTTCATGTTTAAATTTGAAGAGTTTTTGGCATCATTCTGTAATTTGAATTTGAACCAATTGTTAAGGTACCCGCAATGTCAACAAATGACGAACATGGGCATGCACTTTATAAACACCGTACATGATTTCAACCACTGAGTGTGACTATGGAGTGAGATATATTTATCTAGGCTTTTGTGTTTTTCCGTTAGTCTTCAGATTCTATAAGAAAATCTATCTCGGATGAAGGACGGCAAGTCGATTTTTCGCCCAAAAAACAACATTTAAAGAGTTAGGAATTCCGTGCTGCTATTTTCTTGTCTGGCAGCCATAAAGGGAGAGTGCATTAATTTCCCACGTGCGATAATGTTACCGTCGTTTCAGACAAATGAATTCAGCAGCCTTTCTGGAGTCTCTTAAGCAGAATTTAAACATCAGTTTTGACCTCCCTTTGTCGTGCGTGTGGCCAATCGTTCCTCCACGAATGTATTCACGCAAAATACATGTACATTCACGTGAAACAAATACTAAACGAGGTCTCAGATAGTATCTATGAATAAAATTATAGAACATTTGAAACAGTTGTGGATAAAATTTGGTAAAAAAAATTGAAGGATGCGTTTTCAAGTAAAACTCTGAAACCAATTCAGTTACAGATAGACGGTCATAGGTGGCCCCCACCTGTAGTTACACATGATCCAAAATAATCCAAAGTGTGGTCTCGTGGAATAGAAACTGTATACAAAATGTGGTAAAAATTAAAGCATGCGTTTTCAAGATATGCTCCGGAAACGATTGAGTTAAGAACGGCCGGACATAGGTAGTGCCACATATGTAGTCACACGTGACCCTAATAGAATCCCAAGTGAGGTCTCATGGTATAGAAGCTATATAAAAAATTTGGAGAAAATTGAACGATGCCTTCTTGAGTTATGTTCCGAAAACGAAGTATGTGATCTTTTTTACTAATTAGACTCATATAGGTGGCACCACCTGCAGTCTCACATGGCCCAAAAACATTCCCAAGCGAGGCCCCACGGTGTAAAGACAACATACAAAATTTGGTAAAAATTGAAGGATCCGTTTTCAAGTTATGCTCGGGAAACGATTGTGTTACGGACAGACGGACTGTCATAGGTGGGACCATCTGTAGTAGCGCATGACCCAAAAACAATCCCATGGTGAAGAAAATTAAATGACGCGTCTTCGAGTTATGCTCCGGAAAATAAAAGCTTTCAGCTGTTACTTATCTTGGGACGTTAAGGTAGTTTTATAAGCAACAAAAGCTCGAAAAAATACTCATACATCCCCGCTATTTGAATTTTGTCCGATATTGGGGCACTTTAGCGAGATTTTTTTTAGTTTTTCAAGGTACTTTAAACGTTCAACTTCTCTGAACAATCAGAATTTATCAAAAGAGTCCGAATTTTGGCAGTTCATGTTCTGTTCAGGCAAATTTACTTCCTGGTTAAAAACTAATTAACCTAATTGATGTAATGACCGTGATAGGGAAAATTTCGTTGACAAAGAATAAGCAAATTGTTCTTCATTAGGCTATTGATAAGAAATAAAAAATAAAAGCTTTCAGCTGATACAAATCTTGGGAATGTACGTTAAAGTAGTTTATATAAGCAACAAAACACCGAAGATATAGGCCTAGGCCTACTCATACATCCCGGCTATTTGAATTTTGTCCGAAACTTTACGGGGATTTTTATTTAAAACGTCCCGCCCATGATGCTGCTTTACGGTTTAGGCAAATTTACTTCCTGGTTAAAAAACTAACCCGTCTTGGTGTAAAGACCGTGAAATCCACCAGTTGATTAGGACTTTTACATAAAAACAAATATCTTCATAAATCAATTTAAAACTTAATTAATTCCATCCTGCCCGATGCGGAATATAAGCCTGAAGGAAACCTAGATGTAGTACACATTCAGCCATTGGCAAAAAAGGACTTCCTTAAAGGCCGTTTGTTTTACAGCATGTATTATCAAAAGTTAACGAGTTTCAATATTCTCCTTTGACAGGAGTTTTAAACACCCTACTATAGCTAATTCTCAAATGTCTGATTTGAAGTTTTTATTTTCTGGAACCAAAATTAGGATGTACGGTGGTTTATTGACGAGATTTTACCTATCGACAAGTAACATCGTCAGGCTATAACTCCAATTGTTGGAACTTTTGGTTTATGAGTATCAACATTGTTAGATTGTTTTTCTTGTCCGGGCCGAAAACCTTAGTTGTTTCAAAGGTATAATTTTTGGTTGACAATGTGTCATGATCCCAGTTTGCCCATGTGCATGGTTGTTCTTGTTTTAGCTGTATATTTATTCACCATACAAATCAGAAAATATAGGCACATAAGAGAGATAAATAAAGCTAGTGAGCGGAAATAAAGTCCTAATAATGTTGTGTGTTTTTCTATACCACAGTGATACATTAAATAATTCATAGCGGAAGTAAGCTAGAGAATTTGGACAGAAAAAAATGAAAGAACAAGAGAACTCGTTACATAAAGGTTATATAACGAGAGTCATGTGTGTTACGATGAATATCACTCGAGTTTATTCATTTTCAAAGTCAAGAGCTTCTGGCGCCCACATCACCAACGACGGTATCACAGACACTTCAATATATGCTTGCTACTGAACGCTTCATCTGAACGTCATATTTATTACACTATATTGATTGATGACAAAAAATTTTGTGACGTCAGGTCTGACAGTTCTTTCGTGAGCACTCGGAACATACTTCGGCTATCTTCGCTCGCTACCGGTCGGCTTTGACACGCGCGTAAATCCCCGAAGTTTCAGAGTGCTTTCGTGAGGTGATATCCTTACAATACAATATATGATGTCCCTATCTTCCTCAGTCTCTACTGTCACAATACAATATATGATGTCCCTATCTTTCTCAGTCTTTACGGTCACAATACAATATATGATGTCCCTATCTTTCTCAGTCTTTACGGTCACAATACAATATATGATGTCCCTATCTTTCTCAGTCCTTATGGTCACAATACAATAGATGGTGTCCCTATCTTCCTCAGTCCTTATGGTCACAATACAATATACGGTGTCCCTATCTTCCTCAGTCTTTACGGTCACAATACAATAGCCGGTGTCCCTATCTTCCTCAGTCCTTATGGTCACAATACCATAGATGGTGTCCCTATCTTCCTCAGTCCTTATGGTCACAATACAATATACGGTGTCCCTATCTTCCTCAGTCCTTATGGTCACAATACAATATACGGTGTCCCTATCTTCCTCAGTCTTTACGGTCACAATACAATAGATGGTGTCCCTATCTTTCTCAGTCTCTATGGTCACAATACAATAGATGGTGTCCCAATCTTCCTCAGTATTTACGTTTACAATACAATAGATGGTGTCCCTATCTTCCTCTGTCTTTACCGTCAGAATACAATAGATGGTGTCCCTATCTTTCTCAGTCTTAACGGTCAGAATACAATACATGGTGTCCCTATCTTCCTCAGTCTCTACGGTTACAATACAATAAATGGTGTCCCTATCTTTCTCGGTCTTTATGGTCAGAATACAATAGATGGTATCCCTATCTTCCTTAGTCTTTACGGTCAGAATACAATACGTTGTGTCCCTATCTTCCTTAGTCTTTACGGTCAGAATACAATACAAGGTGTCACAATCTTCCTTAGTCTTTACGGTCAGAATACAATAGATGGTGTCCTATCTTTCTCAGTCTTTACGGTTAGAATACAATAGATGGTGTCCCTATCTTCCTCAGTCTAAAGTCACAATACAATAGATGGTGTCCCTATCTTCCTCAGTCTACGGTCACAATACAATAGATGGTGTCCCTATCTTCCTCAGTCTTTACGGTCACAATACAATAGATGGTGTCCCTATCTTCCTCAGTCTTTACGGTCACAATATAATAGATGGTGTCCCTATCCTCCTCAGTCTTTACCGTCACAATACAATAGATGGAGTCCCTATCTTCCTCAGTCTTTACGGTCACAAGACAATAGATGGTGTCCCTATCTTCCTCAGTCTTTACGGTCACAATACAATAGATGGTGTCCCTATCTTCCTCAGTCTTTACGGTCACAATACAATAGATGGAGTCCCTATCTTCCTCAGTCTTTACGGTCACAATACAATAGATGGTGTCCCTATCCTCCTCAGTCTTTACGGTCACAATACAATAGATGGTGTCCCTATCTTCCTCAGTCTTTACGGTCAGAATACAATAGATGGTGTCCCTATCTTCCTCAGTCTACGGTCACAAGACAATAGATGGTGTCCCTATCCTCCTCAGTCTTTACGGTCACAATACAATAGATAGTGTCCCTATCTTCCTCAGTCTTTATGGTCACAATACAATATATGGTGTCCCTATCTTGCTCAGTCTTTACGGTCACAATACAATAGATGGTGTCCCTATCTTCCTCAGTATTTACGGTCACAATACAATAGATGGTGTCCCTATCTTCCTCAGTCTACGGTCACAATACAATAGATGGTGTCCCTATCTTCCTCAGTCTACGGTCACAATACAATAGATGGTGTCCCTATCTTCCTCAGTCTTTACGGTCACAATACAATAGATGGTGTCCCTATCTTCCTCAGTCTACGGTCACAATACAATAGATGGTGTCCCTATCTTCCTCAGTCTTTACGGTCACAATACAATAGATGGTGTCCCTATCTTCATCAGTCTACGGTCACAATACAATAGATGGTGTCCCTATCTTTCTCGGTCTTTACGGTCACAATACAATAGATGGTGTCCCTATCTTCCTCAGTCTACGGTCACAATACAATAGATGGTGTCCCTATCTTCCTCAGTCTACGGTCACAATACAATAGATGGTGTCCCTATCTTCCTCAGTCTACGGTCACAATACAATAGATGGCGTCCCTATCTTCCTCAGTCTACGGTCACAATACAATAGATGGTGTCCCTATCTTCCTCAGTCTACAGTCACAATACAATAGATGGTGTCACAATCTTCCTCAGTCTAAAGTCACAATACAATAGATGGTGTCCCTATCTTCCTCAGTCTACGGTCACAATACAATAGATGGTGTCCCTATCTTCCTCAGTCTACGGTCACAATACAATAGATGGTGTCCCTATCTTCCTCAGTCTTTACGGTCACAATACAATAGATGGTGTCCCTATCTTCTTCAGTCTACGGTCACAATACAATAGATGGTGTCCCTATCTTCCTCAGTCTACGGTCACAATACAATAGATGGTGTCCCTATCTTCCTCGGTCTTTACGGTCACAATACAATAGATGGTGTCCCCATCTTCCTCAGTCTACGGTCAGAATACAATAGATGGTGTCACTATCTTCTTCAGTCTACGGTCACAATACAATAGATGGTGTCCCTATCTTCCTCAGTCTACGGTCACAATACAATAGATGGTGTCCCTATCTTCCTCAGTCTACGGTCACAATACAATAGATGGTGTCACAATCTTCCTCAGTCTAAAGTCACAATACAATAGATGGTGTCCCTATCTTCCTCAGTCTACGGTCACAATACAATAGATGGTGTCCCTATCTTCCTCAGTCTACGGTCACAATACAATAGATGGTGTCCCTATCTTCCTCAGTCTTTACGGTCACAATACAATAGATGGTGTCCCTATCTTCTTCAGTCTACGGTCACAATACAATAGATGGTGTCCCTATCTTCCTCAGTCTTTACGGTCACAATACAATAGATGGTGTCCCTATCTTCCTCAGTCTACGGTCACAATACAATAGATGGTGTCCCTATCTTCCTCAGTCTACGGTCACAATACAATAGATGGTGTCCCTATCTTCCTCGGTCTTTACGGTCACAATACAATAGATGGTGTCCCCATCTTCCTCAGTCTACGGTCAGAATACAATAGATGGTGTCCCTATCTTCCTCAGTCTTTACGGTCAGAATACAATACATGGTGTCCCTATCTTCCTCAGTCTACGGTCAGAATACAATAGATGGTGTCCCTATCTTTCTCGGTCTTTACGGTCACAATACAATAGATGGTGTCCCTATCTTCTTCAGTCTACGGTCACAATACAATAGATGGTGTCCCTATCTTCCTCAGTCTACGGTCACAATACAATAGATGGTGTCCCTATCTTCCTCGGTCTTTACGGTCACAATACAATAGATGGTGTCCCCATCTTCCTCAGTCTACGGTCACAATACAATAGATGGTGTCACTATCTTCTTCAGTCTACGGTCACAATACAATAGATGGTGTCCCTATCTTCCTCAGTCTACGGTCACAATACAATAGATGGTGTCCCTATCTTCCTCAGTCTTTACGGTCACAATACAATAGATGGTGTCCCTATCTTCCTCAGTCTACGGTCACAATACAATAGATGGTGTCCCTATCTTCCCCAGTCTTTGTGGTCAGAATACAATAGATGGTGTCACTAACTTTTTCAATCTTAAATCCTAAACTTCTCAGCCAAAACTGTACTAATTTGGTTAAAAAGCCTCGGATAATAATATGATAAAGTATACTCAGATTAGAATTGCTTGCTATTTGGAAAATGGTTAAAAATGAAAGCAAGCTGTGTGTGTGTACATGTACCTAGACACGCGTTTATTGACAGCTGATATTGTGAAAGCAGAACTGCTGTCTCATTCCACATGGCTTGGTTGTTCATGACGTTATACACTTGATCTTTGTCAATAGACGATATCCCAGAACACACACTCAGCAAAAAGACTGCGGAACAATTATCGTATAGGTCTCAATGACATCTTGGCCAAAAGCACAATTGCAAAGTATAATCTATTTTAGTTAAAACGATTTATCCTGTGTCAGGGTGTTCTAGTTTTCCAAAAATATAAGGTGACAGGTCCGTGCATCGTTTGACGGATTTCCTATTAAAGGGCCTATTTTTGTATCTAAATCATTTACAGTGTACGGAGATCTATTAGTGCCATGCGTTGAGATTTTGTTATTTCCAGTGTCTTTGAGCAGTTATTAGAATTTTCCACGAGCAGGATTTTAAAATGTCGTTTTCTGTATGCTAGATATCTCAGAGGTTCATCAGAAAACATAAATTGAGACATATTGAAGTCAAAATGTCACTGTATAGAACACATCCCAAGAGCAGAAGGTCAATAGCGCGTATAATATAGCCTCCATTAGCTTCCAACCTGCGTTTCATCCCTCCAGTGAGACGTCGGATCTATTGAAGGGGTAACTGCGCGGAATTTAATCCCTAGAGTCTCTTGTGCAGAATCTGCAGGGATTGGAAGCCGCATTACATCGGTATTGGCGGCAGTTACCCCGTCAAAGAAAGAAAAATAAACTTGATAGTTGCCCACCTAATATCAGTATTCCGTTTATAAGACGCATATGAATCGCAGGACAAACGTAGCGAAACGCTTGAGCTTGCCTAAAAATATGGGGAAAGGATGCGCATTAGCCTACGACGCTGGCAAGTTCAGACCAGGAGAATTTTTCATGAAAATGCGAAGACCTAAGTGCTTAAGTAATTGTCATAGTAACATATCTCTACAGACAGTTACTTTAAAACTTACCCTACGTCGTTCAATCTAAAATAAGAAGTTACCCTTGTCCGAAAGTCCAGATTAACCCTCTTTGTCGCCAATTTTATCGAAAAAATCCATTGGAATGGGGTTGGAGAGTTAACCTATTAGGTCAATTGATCATGTGACTATAAAGTATTCGACAAAACAACAACATCATTGAATTTTACCAGTGTTTGCCCGCATCTACCCGCTTTTCTATTACTCTCTAACACTCGACTAGAGCTATCCTTAGTTACATCGAACATTTCAAACAATAGCAACTAATGGAAACGCCCATGGCGCCTATAACAGTGGCCAGTTCAAGTGAATCGGATCGACTGGGACGTCGCCATCTTGTCTGTTTTCGTCAAAATGGGACTATTTCGTGAAATTGACTCCACGTTTTCTTTAATTTGAAGTATAAATTCACATACAGCGTGAATTATATTTAGCTGATAGCTTTTAAAAATGTTACCCTAGCTGGCATGTGAAAATCTCTGCGCTATGTGCGGTAAAAGCGTACGAGGTCTATCTTAGCCACGTATAAAGGAAATATGGCAAGAATAGGATTGTACGTCGCTTAGTGAAACAGGATCCTGCGCATGTGTGAAAGTTCCTAGCTATAGTTTTGGCACAGATTTACGTCAGACGTAACCAAGGCGGCGGTTATAATTTTGCAAAGTGTGCGTGATGAGTAGGGCCTTAGTACGGATTTCGTGGCATGCACAATTAACGAGCGCGCACTCTTCGAGCGACTAGCGAAGCGCAGGACGTACAGACTTTCTGTGCGCAAGATGCAATTAACATGTGAGTGCTTAAGTATAAAGTGACACGTACTTTCCTCAATTGAACTGCGTGGGCACTAATTTCTAAGACTGTATAAAAGGTTATCCGAACTTGTCGCAACATCACGTATCCAAGATGGCCTGGAAAACAAAGATGAAGGCCTCATCTTGTGCTTTAGTGGCTGAAAAATCTTGTGCAGTATGAACCATCATTATAAATATATCGCCACCTCCGCCACTCAACACTTTCGTCGTACATGCACTTACAACCTGATAAGCGATACACTTACTGACCATGTACGTAAAGTAGGATGCACGTTGTTGATGAACAAGTCGTGGCGTGCTTGTCGCGTACGTATAGATACTTCTCACTCTCTGTCCGATTCGAAGAAAAAAAACAACGTAGAGTCCTTGGCTTCCAAGAAAAAACGCACGGACAATAAATACGCACGATGGGTTGAGACCGGCGCTATGTACGTCAGCTAAATTTGTAAGAGTAAAATTGGTCGAAAAAATATCTGCCGACTCATTTTCCCGAAGACCCACCATGTGATGTGTTCCAATAATGGGCAGGTGGAAGGTGTGTCTAAGGCTGACCAATCGCGGTTTGTCCCGGAATAGTCTCAGTAAAGATAGGGACTATGTGTCACGTGATCAGCTTGTTTTTATAAAATCAGCGGTTGTCAGAAGGAAGCTATCGGGAGTTCTATTCAGAAATCGACGGTCTATCGCTGTCACGGGTTGAGTGCTCGAAAGGCAAATACTTCGATATTGGTGAGTGTCATCTTTACAATTACATAATCCTATATATCTCATGACAAGCCGTTTTCATATTGGGTTGACTTATATATACTGGTAACTTGTCCTGTCATTGTACACACAAATGATACAAACCTTGATTTATCGAACGGACCGACTGAATCCCACGAAATCTATTTAGATCATTGTTTGAAATCTAAAAAATCTCAATTAAACTATTAAAAGACACAAATGAGAATCATTACCTATCCATATGTTCGTCGAGTTAAATAGGTCTGGATCGGAGATAACACATGGCCTTGACGTCTTAAGTGATTATAAAATTGATTCACATAGACTGACCCCTTGTGTATATTTGTTCCACTTACTGCCTCCTCTAATTGTTAGGTACATTCCCATTAAAGTATCGTTTCACGCGTGACCTATATCTTTACGGCGGTATATTGATGTGTTCAGGGTTCCCATCAAAATGTCTTTCAAACGGTGGTAAAGTTCTTTAAAAGAAGCAACCCTATACGTCAGTTTGTTAGTACGTAGTAGTAGGATGAAGTACCTTAACCGGAGACCTGATTGCCGGGCCGACCCCCTTGGTAGTCAGAGTTCGAATACAAAATTACCTTTTAAAGTTATTGACGGTTGTATTTTGCAAAATATGCCTGCCGATAATTTACTTGATATGAAACTCAGACATGCCCATGGAAACGCTACTACGCGGATGCATTCCTCAAAATCGCATCCACAGGCTGACGTCATATGATTTATATAACAATGCTCCAGTTCTCTCTAGCTAGTTATCATGAAATATAACGAAATAAAATTACTGATTAGATTTTTTTGTAACTGGTCAATTGATGTAGGTCTAGATATGCCATAAACCAGTATATCTGTGTATCTGACCGTTTGAAGTACGTTAGAATGTTAATTGATTTTGACTGTCCTGTTTTGTGGCATTAGAATGGCAATTTAAATGTCAGCCCCTGTCCCGTTTTGTGAGCTTGGCATTAAATGACAATATGGATGCCACTGTTCTGTTTTATGAGCTTGGCATTAGAATGACAATTTAAATGTCAGTCCCTGTCCCGTTTTGTGAGCTTAGCATTGAGTGACAATATGGGTATCACTGTCCAGTTTTTTATGAGCTTGGCATTAGATTGACAATATGAATGTCACTGTGATGTGTTTTTTTTTAACTTGGCATTAGAATGACAATATGAATGTCAATGTCCTGTTTTTATTATGTTTTTTTTTTTCAGCTTGGCATTAGTATTTCAATATGAATACCACTGTCCTGTTTTATTACCTTGGCATTAGAATGACAAAATGAATGCCACTATCCTGTTTTGTGAGCTTAACAGAATGACAAAATAAATGCCACTGTCCTGTTTTGTTACCTTGGCATTAGAATAACAATATGAATGTCACTGTCCTGTTTTATGAGTTTGGCATTAGAATGACAATATGAATGTCACTGTCCTGTTTTATGAGTTTGGCATTAGAGTGACAATATGGGTATCACTGTCCAGTTTTTTATGAGCTTGGCATTAGATTGACAATATGAATGTCACTGTGATGTGTTTTTTTTTAACTTGGCATTAGAATGACAATATGAATGTCAATGTCCTGTTTTTATTATGTTTTTTTTTTCAGCTTGGCATTAGTATTTCAATATGAATACCACTGTCCTGTTTTATTACCTTGGCATTAGAATGACAAAATGAATGCCTCTATCCTGTTTTGTGAGCTTAACAGAATGACAAAATAAATGCCACTGTCCTGTTTTGTTACCTTGGCATTAGAATGAAAATATGGATGCCACTGTTCTGTTTTATGAGCTTGGCATTAAAATGAAAATATGAATGCCACTTTCCTGTTTTATGAGCTTGGCAGTAGAATGACAATCTGGATGCCACTGTCCTGTTTTATGAGCTTGGCATTAGTATTTCAATAAAATTGCCACTATCCTGTTTTATGAGCTTGGCATTAGAATGGCAATATGGATGTCACTGTCCTGTTTCATGAGCTTGGCATTAGTAATTCAATATAATTGCCACTATCCTGTTTTATGAGCTTCGCATTAGAATGACAATATGGATGCCACTGTCCTGTTTTATGAGCTTGACATTAGAATGACAATATGAATGCCACTTTCCTGTTTTATGAGCTTGGTAGTAGAATGACAATCTGGATGCCACTGTCCTGTTTTATGAGCTTGGCATTAGAATGACAATATGAATGCCACTTTCCTGTTTTATGAGCTTGGCAGTAGAATGACAATATGGATGCCACTGTCCTGTTTTATGAGCTTGGCATTAGAATGACAATATGAATGCCACTTTCCTGTTTTATGAGCTTGGCAGTAGAATGACAATCTGGATGCCACTGTCCTGTTTTATGAGCTTGGCATTAGTATTTCAATATAATTGCCACTATCCTGTTTTATGAGCTTGGCATTAGAATGACAATATGGATGCCACTGTCCTGTTTCATGAGCTTGGCATTAGTATTTCAATATAATTGCCACTATCCTGTTTTATGAGCTTGGCATTAGAATGACAATATGGATGCCACTGTTCTGTTTTATGAGCTTGGCATTAGTATTTCAATATTAATGCCACTATCCTTTTTTATGAGCTTGGCATTAGAATGACAATATGAATGCCAATGTCCTGTTTTATGAGCTTGGCATTAGAATGACAATATGATTGAATGCCACTATCATGTTTTATGAGCTTGGCATTAGAATGACAATATGGATGCCACTTTCCTGTTTTATGAGCTTGGCATTAGAATTACAGTATGGATGCCACTTTCCTGTTTTACAAGCTTGGCATTAGTATTTCAATATTAATGCCACTATCCTGTTTTATGAGCTTGGAATAAAAATGACAATATGATTGAATGCCACTGTCCTGTTTTATGAGCTTCGCATTAGAATGCGGTATGGATGCCACTTTCCTGTTTTATGAGCTTGGCATTAGAATGACAATATGAATGCCACTGTCCTGTTTTATGAGCTTGGCATTAGAATGACAATATGGATGCCACTGTTCTGTTTATGAGCTTGGCATTATAATGACAATATGGGTATCACTGTCCTGTTTTATGAGCTTCGCATTAGAATGACAATATGGATGCCACTGTCTTGTTTCATGAGCTTGGCATTAGAATGACAATATGTATGTCCCTGTCCTGTTTTATGAGCTTGGCATTAAATGGCAATATGGATGCCACTGTCCCGTTCTGTAAGCTTGGCATTAAATGGCAATATGGATGCCACTGTTCTTTTTGATGAGCTTGGCATTAGAATGAAAATATGGATGCCACTGTTTTATTTTATGAGCTTGGCATTAAATGGCAATATGGATGCCACTGTTCGTTTTGATGAGCTTGGCATTAAATGACAATATGGATGCTATTGTCCTGTTTAATGAGCTTGGCATTAGAATGACAATATGGATGTCACTGTTCTGTTTTATGAGCTTGGCATTAGAATGACCATGTGGATGCCACTGTTCTGTTTTATATGCTTGGTATTAGAATGACAATATGGATGCCACTGTCCTGTTTTGTTACCTTGGCATTAGAATGACAATATGGATGCCACTGTTCTGTTTTATGAGCTTGGCATTAAAATGACAATATGGATGCCACTGTCCTGTTTTTATGAGCTTGGCATTAAAATGACAGTATGGATGCCACTGTCCTGTTTTTATGAGCTTGGTATTAGAATGACAATATGGATGCCACTGTCCTGTTTTTATGAGCTTGGCATTAGAATGACAATATGGATGCCACTGTCCTGTTTTTATGAGCTTGGCATTAGAATGAAAATATGAATGCCACTGTCTTGTAACTTTCCTGTTTTGTCAACTTGGCATTATTATTTCAATACCATTGCAACTGTCCTCTTTTGTTAACTTGGCATTAGAATAACAAAATGAATGCCACTGTCCTGTTTTGTGAGCTTGACAGAATCATAAAATGAATGCCACTGTCCTGTTTTTTTAGCTTGACATTTGAATGACAATATAAATGCCACTGTGCTGTTTTATGACCTTGACATTAGAATGACAATATAAATGCCACTGTGCTGTTTTATGAGCTTGGCATTAGAATAACAAAATGAATGCCACTATCTTGTTTTAGCGTGGTATTTGAATGTATAGAGAAACATATAGCTAGATCTAATTGCTCTTTCCTTTTCCCTTTGGCTATGGCTGTACTATTAAGTCTGCCATATTAAAAAAGATCTGCTGTATTTGACAAGTTAGATGAAATGATAAAGAAAAGTGTAGGTCCTGCTTTGGGGGTTTTGTCAGGAGTTGTGACAATCTTCATCATAAGGAAGAACATTTCAATTTTGTGTTTAAGCTCTGTTTAAATACATCTATGGGCAGGAAAGAACTGAATGGGACAACATTAGACCTACATCTTCTCTCTGGCACTATTCTTTCACTTTCTATTTGCCCACAACATTTTTTAGACAGTTTGTGATAGAGATGTGCTAGGGATTGGTATTTGGGACAACTCTTCCATCCGTTTAATTTGAAAACAGCGATAATGTTTTCATGTGGTAAACTGTTCTTCATCATGCTTTATTAAACCAAATAGGGATGAATTACAATGCTTTATTTCTATGATGTTTTGACAGTGGCTTGATATGCAAAGTTATTCAGTGTGAACAGAAGTCTATGAACAGGGAAGTGTGAAATGTCGCATTACCCCATGTTCAGGGCACTGGCGCTTTCAGCCTGCTTATACTACACTATGTGACGTTTATGCGCGGTAGATTTTGAAATTGTCAACGGTTGCGCAATTTCAAATCAGAAAATAAATTCATTCTCCACTTACTGCATCTATCGGCAATTCCAGTAACCGCAGTTCGGAGAATGCATTGGTTTTTATAAAAGCTTTACCGAACACGCGACTCTGATATCTCCATTTCGACTCAAATCGTTCCAAACAAGTCTTCTTGTCTCATTATCAACTTTATGGAGCTCTTCGGAAACTTTAACTTTTGCTCCATCAAGTACTGTTGTCATATCTAAAACGTTCGCCATGTTTTTTCGTATGCATCCCATAATAGTTCATAGGAGAAAGTGAAGGAAAGCCACGGTTTCTGACTAACCAAGAGAGGGCTCTGTGTATGGTGACCTCTGGGTCAAAAGGCGCCAATGCCCTGAATACTATGTAATGGGACGCTTCACACTTCCACATTCATAGACTTCTGGTGTGAATTATAGCAAACTGTTCTCATTTTTTAATTTGAATTCCCCTGATACCAGCCTAAATACATTTTTTTGTTTGAAAATAGAATTTCCAAAACACTACATTAACTTTAAGTCTACTTGATCTAATAATTCATTCTTGTTTCCAGACCTATATATTTGGTCATCAAAAGATGAATGGATTTAAAATATTGATTGTTTGATTATCTATATTTCAGGAAACCTCCAGGAAGAAACAGCCATGCTGACGAAGGTTTTGACCGGGAAGTTGACCTTTACATCCCTACAACCTCTTGACCTTGAGAACTTTACAAGGGAGTAAGTGTCTTTTGACTCCAGGTGTTATCATTGTAAATTGTTTAAAATTGAGAAAAGCAAGTCATATTTTCCTTTTGGTGAAGATAGTTTTCGCAATCAACCTTGTTGTCTACTATAAACAAGGGATATCATTAGCAGAAACTTTCCTCATGTTTTGGTGGCTAAAAAGGGAAGATATTTTAATTATGACTTTGAAGGTTTGTGAGAAAGCTGTCCTAAATGTGCAACACCTTAAACATGTCTTTCACCTTAGGAATTGCTGAAATCAGGATTAGAATGCCCAAGAATTTGGGACAATCTGGTTCTCGTGACCTTGACATTGTGGGTTTTATTTAAGAATAAGATGAAGGGATGTGTATGTTAGGAAGGATTAAAGGCCATAAAATGGTTTAACTTTATACATGTGTTGATATTAAGACAAAATTATAACAAAACAGTGATTGATTTTAGAATGTGTGCAAGCTTTAATTGGCTTTAAAAACCAGTCAATCATTAAAGTCAGTCTACGAAGGTATCAACTTTATAATAAAAAATATTAAGATAGAAAAGAGATAGAAGAAAAATGTTGGAAACTAACATCAAAGCGTTTTGCACCGACATTGAGATTAAATAAAGAAGATAAGTGTTTTTCTGTGTGTTTTATTTCCAGCCAGTTGAGGGATTACTTTAACAACTCCTATGATCTAAATGAGAGTTTGTTTGTTTCTTTAAAAGGTGAGTGTTCATATAAAAACTTTTTACAACACTTGGCACACCCAGTCATCAGAATGATAGGGTACTGTTTCTGTGGGGCTCAGTGACACACGCAGTCATCAGAATGATAGGGTACTGTTTCTGTGGGGCTCAGTGACACACACAGTCATCAGAATGATAGGGCACTGTTTCTGTGTGGCTCAGTGGCACACACAGTCATCAGAATGATAGAGTACTGTTTCTGTGGAGCCCAGTGACACACACAGTCATCAGAATGATAGGGTACTGTTTCTGTGGGGCTCAGTGACACACACAGTCATCAGAATGATAGAGTTCTGTTTCTGTGGAGCCCAGTGACACACACAGTCATCAGAATGATAGGGCACTCTTTCTGTGGGGTTCAGTGACACACCCAGTCATCAGAATGATAGGGTACTGTTTCTGTGGAGCTCAGTGACACACACAGTCATCAGAATGATAGGGTACTGTTTCTGTGGAGCTCAGTGGCACACACAGTCATCAGAGTGATAGGGCACTGTTTCTGTGAAGCTCAGTTGTACACACAGTCATCAGGGATGATAGGGCACTGCTTCTGGGGAGCTCAGTGACACACACAGTCATCAGAATGGTAGAGTACTGTTTCTGTGGAGCTCAGTTGTACACACAGTCATCAGGGATGATAGGGCACTGTTTCTGGAGAGCTCAGTGACACACACAGTCATCAGGGATGATAGGGCACTGTTTCTGGGGAGCTCAGTGACACACACAGTCATCAGAATGATAGAGTACTGTTTCTGTGGGGCTCAGTGACACACACAATCATCAGGAATGATAGGGTACTGTTTCTGTGGAGCTCAGTTGTACACACAGTCATCAGAATGATAGGGTACTGTTTCTGTGGAGCTCAGTTGTACACACAGTCATCAGAATGATAGGGCACTGTTTCTGTGGAGCTCAGTGACACACACAGTCATCAGAATGATAGGGTACTGTTTCTGTGGAGCTCAGTTGTACACACAGTCATCAGGGATGATAGGGCACTGTTTCTGGGGAGCTTAGTGACACACACAGTCATCAGAATGATAGGGCACTGTTTCTGTGGAGCTCAGTTGTACACGAAGTCATCAGAATGATAGGGCACTGTTTCTGTGGGGCTCAGTGGCACACACAATCATTAGAATGATAGAGTACGCTTCCTGTGGGGCTCAGTGGCACACCCAGTCCTCAGAATTATAGGGCACTGTTTCTGTTGAGCTATGGGACACACAGTCATCAGAATTATAGGGCACTGTTTCTGTTGAGCTATGGGACACGCAGTCATCAGAATTATAGGGCACTGTTTCTGTTGAGCTATGGGACACGCAGTCATCAGAATTATAGGGCACTGTTTCTGTTGAGCTATGGGACACACCGTCATCAGAATTATAGGGCACTGTTTCTGTTGAGCTATGGGACATACAGTCATCAGAATGATAGAGTACTGTTTCTGTGGGGCTCAGTGGCACACACAATCATTAGAATGATAGAGCACTGTTTCTGATCCCGTAGAGGTCAGTGGCACACACAGTCATTAGAATGATAGGGCAGTGTTTCTGTTCCCGTAGAGCTCAGTGGCACACACAGTCATTAGAATAATAGGGCAGTGTTTCTGTTCCCGTAGAGCTCAGTGGCACACACAGTCATCAGAATAATAGGGTACTGTTTCTGTTTCTGTGGGGCTCAGTGGCACACACAGTCATCAAAATGATAGGGTACTTTTTCTGTGGGGCTCAGTGGCACACACAGTCATCAAAATGATAGGGTACTGTTTCTGTGGGGCTCAGTGGCACACACAATCATCAGAATGATAAGGCACTGTCTTGGTGGGGCTCAGTGGCACACACAGTCATCAGAATGATAGGGTACTCTTTCTGTGGGGCTCAGTGGCACACACAGTCATCAGAATGATAGGGTACTCTTTCTGTGAGGCTCAGTGGTACACACAGTCATCAGAATGATAGGACACTCTTTCTGTGAAGCTCAGTGGCACACACAATCATTAGAATGATAGTGCACTCTTTATGTGAGGCTCAGTGGCACACACAGTCATCAGAATAATAGGGCAATCTTTCTGTGGTGCTCAGTGGCACACACAGTCATCAGAATGATAGGGTACTCTTTCTGTGGGGCTCAGTGGCACACACAGTCATCAGAATGATAGGGTACTCTTTCTGTGAGACTCAGTGGCACACCCAGTCATCAGAATGATAGGACACTCTTTCTGTGAAGCTCAGTGGCACACACAATCATTAGAATGATAGTGCACTCTTTATGTGAGGCTCAGTGGCACACACAGTCATCAGAATAATAGGGCAATCTTTCTGTGGTGCTCAGTGGCACACACAGTCATCAGAATGATAGGGTACTCTTTCTGTGGGGCTCAGTGGCACACACAGTCATCAGAATGATAGGGTACTCTTTCTGTGAGACTCAGTGGCACACCCAGTCATCAGAATGATAGGACACTCTTTCTGTGAAGCTCAGTGGCACACACAATCATTAGAATGATAGTGCACTCTTTATGTGAGGCTCAGTGGCACACACAGTCATCAGAATGATAGGGCAATCTTTCTGTGGTGCTCAGTGGCACACCCAGTCATCAGAGTGAATGGGATACTGTTTCTGTGAGGCTCAGTGGCACACACAATCATCAGAATAAATGGAGTACTCTTTCTGTGAGGCTCAGTGACACACACAGTCATCAGAATGATAGGGCACTGTTTCTGTGAGGCTCAGTGACACACACAGTCATCAGAATGATAGAGTACTGTTTCTGTGGGGCCCAGTGGTACACACAGTCATCAGAATGATAGAGTACTGTTCCTGTGGGGCCCAGTGGTACACACAGTCATCAGAATGATAGGGCATTGTTTCTGTGGAGCTCAGTGGCACACACAATCATCAGAATAATATGGTAGCCTACTGCTTCTATGGTGCCCAGTGGCACACACAATCATCAGAATGATAGGACACTGTTTCTGTGGAGCTCAGTTGTACACACAGTCATCAGAATGATAGGGCATTGTTTCTGTGGGGCTCAGTGGCTCACATAGTCATCAGAATGATAGGGCACTGTTTCTGTGGAGCTCAGTGGCACACACAATCATCAGAATAATATGGTAGCCTACTGCTTCTATGGTGCCCAGTGGCACACACAATCATCAGAATGACTGTTTCTGTGGAGCTCAGTTGTACACACATTCATCAGAAGGATATGGCACTGTTTCTGTGGGGTTCAGTGGCACTTCTGTGGGGCTCAGTGGCACACCCAGTCATCAGAAGGATAGGGCACTGTTTCTGTGGAGCTCAGTGGCACACACAGTCATCAGAGTGATAGGGCATTGTTTCTGTGGGGCTCAGTGGCTCACACAGTCATCAGAATGATAGGGCACTGTTTCTGTGGGGTTCAGTGGCACTTCTGTGGGGCTCAGTGGCACACCCAGTCATCAGAAGGATAGGGCACTGTTTCTGTGAAGCTCAATGGCACACACAGTCATTAGAATGATAGGGTACTGTTTCTGTAGGGCTCAGTGACACACACAGTCATCAGAATGGTAGAGTACTGTTTCTGCATGTGAAGCTCAGTGGCACACACGGACATCAGAATGATAGGGCACTGTTTCTGTGAAGCTCAGTTGTACACACAGTCATCAGAATGATAGGACACTGTTTCTGTGGAGCTCAGTGACACACACAGTCATCAGAATGATAGGGTACTGTTTCTGTGTGGCTCAGTGGCACACACAGTCATCAGAATGGTAGAGTACTGTTTCTCTGGGGCTCAGTGACACACCCAGTCATCAGAATGATAGAGTACTGTTTCTGTGGAGCTCAGTGGCACACACAGTCATCAGAATGATAGGACACTGTTTCTGTGGAGCTCAGTGACACACACAGTCATCAGAATGATAGGGTACTGTTTCTGTGGAGCTCAGTGACACACACAGTCATCAGAATGATAGGGCACTGTTTCTGTGAGGCTCAGTGACACACACAGTCATCAGAATGATAGGGCACTGTTTCTGTGGAGCTCAGTGGTACACACAATCATCAGAATGATAGGGCACTGTTTCTGTGAGGCTCAGTGACACACACAGTCATCAGAATGATAGGGCACTGTTTCTGTAAGGCTCAGTGGTACACACAGTCACCAGAATGATAGAGTACTGTTTCTGTGTGGCTCTGTGGCACACACAGTCATCAGAGTGATACTGCACTGTTTCTGTGAAGCTCAGTGGCACACACAGTCATCAGAATGATAGAGTACTGTTTCTGTGTGGCTCAGTGGCACACAAAGTCATCAGAGTGATAGGGCACTGTTTCTGTGAAGCTCAGTGACACACACGGACATCAGAATGATAGGGCACTCTTTCTGTGGGGCTCAGTGACACACACAGTCATCAGAATGATAGGGCACTATTTCTGTGGAGCTCAGTGGTACACACAGTCATCAGAATGATAGGTCACTCTTTCTGTGGGACTCAGTGGTACACACAGTCATCAGAATGATAGGATACTGTTTCTGTGGGGCTCAGTGACACACACAGTCATCAGAATGATAGGGCACTGTTTCTGTGGGGCTCAGTGACACACACAATCATCAGAATGATAGGGTACTGTTTCTGTGTGGCTCAGTAGCACACACTGTCATCAGAATGATAGGGCACTGTTTCTGTGGGGCTCAGTGACACACACAGTCATCAGGGATGATAGGGCACTGTTTCTGTGGGGCTCAGTGACACACAGTCATCAGAATGATAGAGTACTGTTTCTGGGGAGCTCAGTGACACACCCAGTCATCAGAATGATAGGGTACTGTTTCTGTGGGGCTCAGTGACACACACAGTCATCAGAATGATAGGGCACTGTTTCTGGGGAGATCAGTGACACACAGTCATCAGAATGATAGAGTACTGTTTCTGGGGAGCTCAGTGACACACAGTCATCAGAATGATAGGGTACTATTTCTGCGGAGCTCAGTGACACACACAGTCATCAGAATGATAGGGTACTGTTTCTGGGGAGCTCAGTGACACACCCAGTCATCAGAATGATAGGGTACTGTTTCTGTGGGGCTCACTGACACACACAGTCATCAGAATGATAGAGTACTGTTTCTGGGGAGCTCAGTGACACACACAGTCATCAGAATGATAGAGTACTGTTTCTGGGGAGCTCAGTGACACACACAGTCATCAGAATGATAGAGTACTGTTTCTGTGGGGCTCAGTGGCGCATACAATCATTAGAATGATAGGGCACTGTTTCTGTGGGGCTCAGTGGCACACACAGTCATCAGAATGATAGGGCACTGTTTCTGTGGGGCTCAGTGGCACACACAGTCATCAGAATGATAGGGCACTGTTTCTGTGGGGCTCAGTGACACACACAGTCATCAGAATGATAGGGTACTGTTTCTGTGGAGCTCAGTGACACGCACAGTCAACAGAATGATAGAGTACTGTTTCTGTGGAGCTCAGTGACACACACAGTCCTCAGAATGATAGGGTACTGTTTCTGTGGGGCTCAGTGACACACACAGTCATCAGAATGATAGAGTACTGTTTCTGTGGGGCTCAGTGACACACACGGTCATCAGAATGATAGGGCACTGTTTCTGTGTGGCTCAGTGGCACACACAGTCATCAGAATGATAGGGTACTGTTTCTGTGGGGCTCAGTGACACACACAGTCATCAGAATGATAGGGTACTGTTTCTGTGGGGCTCAGTGACACACACAGTCATCAGAATGATAGGGTACTGTTTCTGTGGGGCTCAGTGACACACCCAGTCATCAGAATGATAGAGTACTGTTTCTGTGGAGCTCAGTGGCACACACAATCATCAGAATGATAGGGCACTGTTTCTGTGGAGCTCAGTGACACACACAGTCATCAGAATGATAGGGCACTGTTTCTGTGAGGCTCAGTGACACACACAGTCATCAGAATGATAGAGTACTGTTTCTGTGTGGTCTAGTGGCACACACAGTCATCAGAGTGATAGTGCACTGTTTCTGTGAAGCTCAGTGGCACACACAGTCATCAGAATGATAGAGTACTGTTTCTGTGTGGCTCAGTGGCACACACAGTCATCAGAGTGATAGGGTACTGTTTCATCAGAATGATAGAGTACTGTTTCTGTGTGGCTCAGTGGCACACACAGTCATCAGAGTGATAGGGCACTGTTTCTGTGAAGCTCAGTGACACACACGGACATCAGAATGATAGGGCACTATTTCTGTGGAGCTCAGTGGTACACACAGTCATCAGAATGATAGGGCACTGTTTTATTGTGGCTCAGTGGCACACACAGTCATCAGAATGATAGGGTACTGTTTCTGTGGGGCTCAGTGACACACACAGTCATCAGAATGATAGGGTACTGTTTCTGTGGGGCTCAGTGACACACACAGTCATCAGAGTGATAGGGTACTGTTTCATCAGAATGATAGAGTACTGTTTCTGTGTGGCTCAGTGGCACACACAGTCATCAGAGTGATAGGGCACTGTTTCTGTGAAGCTCAGTGACACACACGGACATCAGAATGATAGGGCACTCTTTCTGTGGTGCTCAGTGACACACACAGTCATCAGAATGATAGGGCACTATTTCTGTGAAGCTCAGTGACACACACAGTCATCAGAATGATAGAGTACTGTTTCTGTGGGGCTCAGTGACACACACGGTCATCAGAATGATAGAGCACTGTTTCTGTGTGGCTCAGTGGCACACACAGTCATCAGAATGATAGGGTACTGTTTCTGTGGGGCTCAGTGACACACACAGTCATCAGAATGATAGGGTACTGTTTCTGTGGGGCTTAGTGACACACACAGTCATCAGAATGATAGGGTACTGTTTCTGTGGGGCTCAGTGACACACCCAGTCATCAGAATGATAGAGTACTGTTTCTGTGGAGCTCAGTGGTACACACAGTCATCAGAATGATAGGGCACTGTTTCTGTGGAGCTCAGTGACACACACAGTCATCAGAATGATAGGGTACTGTTTCTGTGGAGCTCAGTAACACACACAGTCATCAGAATGATAGGGCACTGTTTCTGTGAGGCTCAGTGACACACACATTCATCAGAATGATAGAGTACTGTTTCTGTGTGGCTCAGTGGCACACACAGTCATCAGAGTGATAGTGCACTGTTTCTGTGAAGCTCAGTGGCACACACAGTCATCAGAATGATAGAGTACTGTTTCTGTGTGGCTCAGTGGCACACACAGTCATCAGCTAGTGATAGGGTACTGTTTCATCAGAATGATAGAGTACTGTTTCTGTGTGGCTCAGTGGCACACACAGTCATCAGAGTGATAGGGCACTGTTTCTGTGAAGCTCAGTGACACACACTGACATCAGAATGATAGGGCACTCTTTCTGTGGGACTCAGTGGTACACACAGTCATCAGAATGATAGGGTACTGTTTCTGTGGGGCTCAGTGACACACACAGTCATCAGAATGATAGGGCACTGTTTCTGTGGGGCTCAGTGACACACCCAGTCATCAGAATGATAGAGTACTGTTTCTCTGGGGCTCAGTGACACATACATAGTCATCAGAATGATAGGCCTACTCTTTCTTTGGGGCTCAGTGATACACACAGTCATCAGAATGACAGGGTACTGTTTCTGTGGAGCTCAGTGACACACACAATCATCAGAATGATAGGGTACTGTTTCTGTGTGGCTCAGTGGCACACACTGTCATTAGAATGATAGGGCACTGTTTCTGTGGGGCTCAGTGACACACACAGTCCTAAGGGATGATAGGGCACTGTTTCTATGGGGCTCAGTGACACACAGTCATCAGAATGATAGAGTACTGTTTCTGGGGAGCTCAGTGACACACCCAGTCATCAGAATGATAGGGTACTGTTTCTGTGGGGCTCAGTGACACACACAGTCATCAGAATGATAGGGCACTGTTTCTGGGGAGCTCAGTGACACACAGTCATCAGAATGATAGAGTACTGTTTCTGCGGAGCTCAGTGACACACAGTCATCAGAATGATAGGGTACTATTTCTGTGGAGCTCAGTGACACACACAGTCATCAGAATGATAGGGTACTGTTTCTGGGGAGCTCAGTGACACACCCAGTCATCAGAATGATAGGGTACTGTTTCTGTGGGGCTCACTGACACACACAGTCATCAGAATGATAGAGTACTGTTTCTGGGGAGCTCAGTGACACACACAGTCATCAGAATGATAGAGTACTGTTTCTGTGGGGCTCAGTGGCGCACACAATCATTAGAATGATAGGGCACTGTTTCTGTGGGGCTCAGTGGCACACACAGTCATCAGAATGATAGGGCACTGTTTCTGTGGGGCTCAGTGGCACACACAGTCATCAGAATGATAGGGCACTGTTTCTGTGGGGCTCAGTGACACACACAGTCATCAGAATGATAGGGTACTGTTTCTGTGGAGCTCAGTGACACACACAATCAACAGAATGATAGAATACTGTTTCTGTGGAGCTCAGTGACACACACAGTCCTCAGAATGATAGGGTACTGTTTCTGTGGGGCTCAGTGACACACACAGTCATCAGAATGATAGAGTACTGTTTCTGTGAGGCTCAGTGACACACACGGTCATCAGAATGATAGGGCACTGTTTCTGTGTGGCTCAGTGGCACACACAGTCATCAGAATGATAGGGTACTGTTTCTGTGGGGCTCAGTGACACACACAGTCATCAGAATGATAGGGTACTGTTTCTGTGGGGCTCAGTGACACACACAGTCATCAGAATGATAGGGTACTGTTTCTGTGGGGCTCAGTGACACACACAGTCATCAGAATGATAGGGTACTGTTTCTGTGGGGCTCAGTGGCACACACAGTCATCAGATTGATAGAGTACTGTTTATGTGAGGCTCAGTGACACACACAGTCATCAGAATGATAGGGTACTGTTTCTGTGGGGCTCAGTGACACACACAGTCATCAGAATGATAGAGTTCTGTTTCTGTGGAGCCCAGTGACACACACAGTCATCAGAATGATAGGGCACTCTTTCTGTGGGGTTCAGTGACACACCCAGTCATCAGAATGATAGGGTACTGTTTCTGTGGAGCTCAGTGACACACACAGTCATCAGAATGATAGGGTACTGTTTCTGTGGAGCTCAGTGGCACACACAGTCATCAGAGTGATAGGGCACTGTTTCTGTGAAGCTCAGTTGTACACACAGTCATCAGGGATGATAGGGCACTGTTTCTGGGGAGCTCAGTGACACACACAGTCATCAGAATGGTAGAGTACTGTTTCTGTGGAGCTCAGTTGTACACACAGTCATCAGGGATGATAGGGCACTGTTTCTGGGGAGCTCAGTGACACACACAGTCATCAGGGATGATAGGGCACTGTTTCTGGGGAGCTCAGTGACACACACAGTCATCAGAATGATAGAGTACTGTTTCTGTGGGGCTCAGTGACACACACAATCATCAGGAATGATAGGGTACTGTTTCTGTGGAGCTCAGTTGTACACACAGTCATCAGAATGATAGGGTACTGTTTCTGTGGAGCTCAGTTGTACACACAGTCATCAGAATGATAGGGCACTGTTTCTGTGGAGCTCAGTGACACACACAGTCATCAGAATGATAGGGTACTGTTTCTGTGGAGCTCAGTTGTACACACAGTCATCAGGGATGATAGGGCACTGTTTCTGGGGAGCTTAGTGACACACACAGTCATCAGAATGATAGGGCACTGTTTCTGTGGAGCTCAGTTGTACACGAAGTCATCAGAATGATAGGGCACTGTTTCTGTGGGGCTCAGTGGCACACACAATCATTAGAATGATACAGTACGCTTCCTGTGGGGCTCAGTGGCACACCCAGTCCTCAGAATTATAGGGCACTGTTTCTGTTGAGCTATGGGACACACAGTCATCAGAATTATAGGGCACTGTTTCTGTTGAGCTATGGGACACGCAGTCATCAGAATTATAGGGCACTGTTTCTGTTGAGCTATGGGACACGCAGTCATCAGAATTATAGGGCACTGTTTCTGTTGAGCTATGGGACACACAGTCATCAGAATTATAGGGCACTGTTTCTGTTGAGCTATGGGACATACAGTCATCAGAATGATAGAGTACTGTTTCTGTGGGGCTCAGTGGCACACACAATCATTAGAATGATAGAGCACTGTTTCTGATCCCGTAGAGGTCAGTGGCACACACAGTCATTAGAATGATAGGGCAGTGTTTCTGTTCCCGTAGAGCTCAGTGGCACACACAGTCATTAGAATAATAGGGCAGTGTTTCTGTTCCCGTAGAGCTCAGTGGCACACACAGTCATCAGAATAATAGGGTACTGTTTCTGTTTCTGTGGGGCTCAGTGGCACACACAGTCATCAAAATGATAGGGTACTTTTTCTGTGGGGCTCAGTGGCACACACAGTCATCAAAATGATAGGGTACTGTTTCTGTGGGGCTCAGTGGCACACACAATCATCAGAATGATAAGGCACTGTCTTGGTGGGGCTCAGTGGCACACACAGTCATCAGAATGATAGGGTACTCTTTCTGTGGGGCTCAGTGGCACACACAGTCATCAGAATGATAGGGTACTCTTTCTGTGAGGCTCAGTGGTACACACAGTCATCAGAATGATAGGACACTCTTTCTGTGAAGCTCAGTGGCACACACAATCATTAGAATGATAGTGCACTCTTTATGTGAGGCTCAGTGGCACACACAGTCATCAGAATAATAGGGCAATCTTTCTGTGGTGCTCAGTGGCACACACAATCATCAGAATGATAGGGTACTCTTTCTGTGGGGCTCAGTGGCACACACAGTCATCAGAATGATAGGGTACTCTTTCTGTGAGACTCAGTGGCACACACAATCATCAGAATGATAGGACACTCTTTCTGTGAAGCTCAGTGGCACACACAATCATTAGAATGATAGTGCACTCTTTATGTGAGGCTCAGTGGCACACACAGTCATCAGAATGATAGGGCAATCTTTCTGTGGTGCTCAGTGGCACACCCAGTCATCAGAGTGAATGGGATACTGTTTCTGTGAGGCTCAGTGGCACACACAATCATCAGAATAAATGGAGTACTCTTTCTGTGAGGCTCAGTGACACACACAGTCATCAGAATGATAGGGCACTGTTTCTGTGAGGCTCAGTGACACACACAGTCATCAGAATGATAGAGTACTGTTTCTGTGGGGCCCAGTGGTACACACAGTCATCAGAATGATAGAGTACTGTTCCTGTGGGGCCCAGTGGTACACACAGTCATCAGAATGATAGGGCATTGTTTCTGTGGAGCTCAGTGGCACACACAATCATCAGAATAATATGGTGGCCTACTGCTTCTATGGTGCCCAGTGGCACACACAATCATCAGAATGATAGGACACTGTTTCTGTGGAGCTCAGTTGTACACACAGTCATCAGAATGATAGGGCATTGTTTCTGTGGGGCTCAGTGGCTCACATAGTCATCAGAATGATAGGGCACTGTTTCTGTGGAGCTCAGTGGCACACACAATCATCAGAATAATATGGTAGCCTACTGCTTCTATGGTGCCCAGTGGCACACACAATCATCAGAATGACTGTTTCTGTGGAGCTCAGTTGTACACACATTCATCAGAAGGATATGGCACTGTTTCTGTGGGGTTCAGTGGCACTTCTGTGGGGCTCAGTGGCACACCCAGTCATCAGAAGGATAGGGCACTGTTTCTGTGGAGCTCAGTGGCACACACAGTCATCAGAGTGATAGGGCATTGTTTCTGTGGGGCTCAGTGGCTCACACAGTCATCAGAATGATAGGGCACTGTTTCTGTGGGGTTCAGTGGCACTTCTGTGGGGCTCAGTGGCACACCCAGTCATCAGAAGGATAGGGCACTGTTTCTGTGAAGCTCAATGGCACACACAGTCATTAGAATGATAGGGTACTGTTTCTGTAGGGCTCAGTGACACACACAGTCATCAGAATGGTAGAGTACTGTTTCTGCATGTGAAGCTCAGTGGCACACACGGACATCAGAATGATAGGGCACTGTTTCTGTGAAGCTCAGTTGTACACACAGTCATCAGAATGATAGGACACTGTTTCTGTGGAGCTCAGTGACACACACAGTCATCAGAATGATAGGGTACTGTTTCTGTGTGGCTCAGTGGCACACACAGTCATCAGAATGGTAGAGTACTGTTTCTCTGGGGCTCAGTGACACACCCAGTCATCAGAATGATAGAGTACTGTTTCTGTGGAGCTCAGTGGCACACACAGTCATCAGAATGATAGGACACTGTTTCTGTGGAGCTCAGTGACACACACAGTCATCAGAATGATAGGGTACTGTTTCTGTGGAGCTCAGTGACACAAACAGTCATCAGAATGATAGGGCACTGTTTCTGTGAGGCTCAGTGACACACACAGTCATCAGAATGATAGGGCACTGTTTCTGTGGAGCTCAGTGGTACACACAATCATCAGAATGATAGGGCACTGTTTCTGTGAGGCTCAGTGACACACACAGTCATCAGAATGATAGGGCACTGTTTCTGTAAGGCTCAGTGGTACACACAGTCACCAGAATGATAGAGTACTGTTTCTGTGTGGCTCTGTGGCACACACAGTCATCAGAGTGATACTGCACTGTTTCTGTGAAGCTCAGTGGCACACACAGTCATCAGAATGATAGAGTACTGTTTCTGTATGGCTCACTGGCACACACAGTCATCAGAGTGATAGGGTACTGTTTCATCAGAATGATAGAGTACTGTTTATGTGTGGCTCAGTGGCACACAAAGTCATCAGAGTGATAGGGCACTGTTTCTGTGAAGCTCAGTGACACACACGGACATCAGAATGATAGGGCACTTTTTCTGTGGGGCTCAGTGACACACACAGTCATCAGAATGATAGGGCACTATTTCTGTGGAGCTCAGTGGTACACACAGTCATCAGAATGATAGGTCACTCTTTCTGTGGGACTCAGTGGTACACACAGTCATCAGAATGATAGGATACTGTTTCTGTGGGGCTCAGTGACACACACAGTCATCAGAATGATAGGGCACTGTTTCTGTGGGGCTCAGTGACACACCCAGTCATCAGAATGATAGAGTACTGTTTCTCTGGGGCTCAGTGACACATACATAGTCATCAGAATGATAGGCCTACTCTTTCTTTGGGGCTCAGTGATACACACAGTCATCAGAATGACAGGGTACTGTTTCTGTGGAGCTCAGTGACACACACAATCATCAGAATGATAGGGTACTGTTTCTGTGTGGCTCAGTAGCACACACTGTCATCAGAATGATAGGGCACTGTTTCTGTGGGGCTCAGTGACACACACAGTCATCAGGGATGATAGGGCACTGTTTCTGTGGGACTCAGTGACACACAGTCATCAGAATGATAGAGTACTGTTTCTGGGGAGCTCAGTGACACACCCAGTCATCAGAATGATAGGGTACTGTTTCTGTGGGGCTCAGTGACACACACAGTCATCAGAATGATAGGGCACTGTTTCTGGGGAGATCAGTGACACACAGTCATCAGAATGATAGAGTACTGTTTCTGGGGAGCTCAGTGACACACAGTCATCAGAATGATAGGGTACTATTTCTGCGGAGCTCAGTGACACACACAGTCATCAGAATGATAGGGTACTGTTTCTGGGGAGCTCAGTGACACACCCAGTCATCAGAATGATAGGGTACTGTTTCTGTGGGGCTCACTGACACACACAGTCATCAGAATGATAGAGTACTGTTTCTGGGGAGCTCAGTGACACACACAGTCATCAGAATGATAGAGTACTGTTTCTGGGGAGCTCAGTGACACACACAGTCATCAGAATGATAGAGTACTGTTTCTGTGGGGCTCAGTGGCGCACACAATCATTAGAATGATAGGGCACTGTTTCTGTGGGGCTCAGTGGCACACACAGTCATCAGAATGATAGGGCACTGTTTCTGTGGGGCTCAGTGGCACACACAGTCATCAGAATGATAGGGCACTGTTTCTGTGGGGCTCAGTGACACACACAGTCATCAGAATGATAGGGTACTGTTTCTGTGGAGCTCAGTGACACGCACAGTCAACAGAATGATAGAGTACTGTTTCTGTGGAGCTCAGTGACACACACAGTCCTCAGAATGATAGGGTACTGTTTCTGTGGGGCTCAGTGACACACACAGTCATCAGAATGATAGAGTACTGTTTCTGTGGGGCTCAGTGACACACACGGTCATCAGAATGATAGGGCACTGTTTCTGTGTGGCTCAGTGGTACACACAGTCATCAGAATGATAGGGTACTGTTTCTGTGGGGCTCAGTGACACACACAGTCATCAGAATGATAGGGTACTGTTTCTGTGGGGCTCAGTGACACACACAGTCATCAGAATGATAGGGTACTGTTTCTGTGGGGCTCAGTGACACACCCAGTCATCAGAATGATAGAGTACTGTTTCTGTGGAGCTCAGTGGCACACACAATCATCAGAATGATAGGGCACTGTTTCTGTGGAGCTCAGTGACACACACAGTCATCAGAATGATAGGGCACTGTTTCTGTGAGGCTCAGTGACACACACAGTCATCAGAATGATAGAGTACTGTTTCTGTGTGGTCTAGTGGCACACACAGTCATCAGAGTGATAGTGCACTGTTTCTGTGAAGCTCAGTGGCACACACAGTCATCAGAATGATAGAGTACTGTTTCTGTGTGGCTCAGTGGCACACACAGTCATCAGAGTGATAGGGTACTGTTTCATCAGAATGATAGAGTACTGTTTCTGTGTGGCTCAGTGGCACACACAGTCATCAGAGTGATAGGGCACTGTTTCTGTGAAGCTCAGTGACACACACGGACATCAGAATGATAGGGCACTCTTTCTGTGGTGCTCATTGACACACACAGTCATCAGAATGATAGGGCACTATTTCTGTGGAGCTCAGTGGTACACACAGTCATCAGAATGATAGGGCACTGTTTTATTGTGGCTCAGTGGCACACACAGTCATCAGAATGATAGGGTACTGTTTCTGTGGGGCTCAGTGACACACACAGTCATCAGAATGATAGGGTACTGTTTCTGTGGGGCTCAGTGACACACACAGTCATCAGAGTGATAGGGTACTGTTTCATCAGAATGATAGAGTACTGTTTCTGTGTGGCTCAGTGGCACACACAGTCATCAGAGTGATAGGGCACTGTTTCTGTGAAGCTCAGTGACACACACGGACATCAGAATGATAGGGCACTCTTTCTGTGGTGCTCAGTGACACACACAGTCATCAGAATGATAGGGCACTATTTCTGTGGAGCTCAGTGACACACACAGTCATCAGAATGATAGAGTACTGTTTCTGTGGGGCTCAGTGACACACACGGTCATCAGAATGATAGGGCACTGTTTCTGTGTGGCTCAGTGGCACACACTGTCATCAGAATGATAGGGTACTGTTTCTGTGGGGCTCAGTGACACACACAGTCATCAGAATGATAGGGTACTGTTTCTGTGGGGCTTAGTGACACACACAGTCATCAGAATGATAGGGTACTGTTTCTGTGGGGCTCAGTGACACACCCAGTCATCAGAATGATAGAGTACTGTTTCTGTGGAGCTCAGTGGTACACACAGTCATCAGAATGATAGGGCACTGTTTCTGTGGAGCTCAGTGACACACACAGTCATCAGAATGATAGGGTACTGTTTCTGTGGAGCTCAGTAACACACACAGTCATCAGAATGATAGGGCACTGTTTCTGTGAGGCTCAGTGACACACACAGTCATCAGAATGATAGAGTACTGTTTCTGTGTGGCTCAGTGGCACACACAGTCATCAGAGTGATAGTGCACTGTTTCTGTGAAGCTCAGTGGCACACACAGTCATCAGAATGATAGAGTACTGTTTCTGTGTGGCTCAGTGGCACACACAGTCATCAGCTAGTGATAGGGTACTGTTTCATCAGAATGATAGAGTACTGTTTCTGTGTGGCTCAGTGGCACACACAGTCATCAGAGTGATAGGGCACTGTTTCTGTGAAGCTCAGTGACACACACTGACATCAGAATGATAGGGCACTCTTTCTGTGGGACTCAGTGGTACACACAGTCATCAGAATGATAGGGTACTGTTTCTGTGGGGCTCAGTGACACACACAGTCATCAGAATGATAGGGCACTGTTTCTGTGGGGCTCAGTGACACACCCAGTCATCAGAATGTTAGAGTACTGTTTCTCTGGGGCTCAGTGACACATACATAGTCATCAGAATGATAGGCCTACTCTTTCTTTGGGGCTCAGTGATACACACAGTCATCAGAATGACAGGGTACTGTTTCTGTGGAGCTCAGTGACACACACAATCATCAGAATGATAGGGTACTGTTTCTGTGTGGCTCAGTGGCACACACTGTCATTAGAATGATAGGGCACTGTTTCTGTGGGGCTCAGTGACACACACAGTCATAAGGGATGATAGGGCACTGTTTCTATGGGGCTCAGTGACACACAGTCATCAGAATGATAGAGTACTGTTTCTGGGGAGCTCAGTGACACACCCAGTCATCAGAATGATAGGGTACTGTTTCTGTGGGGCTCAGTGACACACACAGTCATCAGAATGATAGGGCACTGTTTCTGGGGAGCTCAGTGACACACAGTCATCAGAATGATAGAGTACTGTTTCTGCGGAGCTCAGTGACACACAGTCATCAGAATGATAGGGTACTATTTCTGTGGAGCTCAGTGACACACACAGTCATCAGAATGATAGGGTACTGTTTCTGGGGAGCTCAGTGACACACCCAGTCATCAGAATGATAGGGTACTGTTTCTGTGGGGCTCACTGACACACACAGTCATCAGAATGATAGAGTACTGTTTCTGGGGAGCTCAGTGACACACACAGTCATCAGAATGATAGAGTACTGTTTCTGTGGGGCTCAGTGGCGCACACAATCATTAGAATGATAGGGCACTGTTTCTGTGGGGCTCAGTGGCACACACAGTCATCAGAATGATAGGGCACTGTTTCTGTGGGGCTCAGTGACACACACAGTCATCAGAATGATAGGGTACTGTTTCTGTGGAGCTCAGTGACACACACAATCAACAGAATGATAGAGTACTGTTTCTGTGGAGCTCAGTGACACACACAGTCCTCAGAATGATAGGGTACTGTTTCTGTGGGGCTCAGTGACACACACAGTCATCAGAATGATAGAGTACTGTTTCTGTGGGGCTCAGTGACACACACGGTCATCAGAATGATAGGGCACTGTTTCTGTGTGGCTCAGTGGCACACACAGTCATCAGAATGATAGGGTACTGTTTCTGTGGGGCTCAGTGACACACACAGTCATCAGAATGATAGGGTACTGTTTCTGTGGGGCTCAGTGACACACACAGTCATCAGAATGATAGGGTACTGTTTCTGTGGGGCTCAGTGACACACACAGTCATCAGAATGATAGGGTACTGTTTCTGTGGGGCTCAGTGGCACACACAGTCATCAGATTGATAGAGTACTGTTTATGTGAGGCTCAGTTGTACACACAGTTATCAAAATATGTATCATTGTAATTATCGTTGTTGTCATCTTGAGCTGGAGTGCAGTCAATCAGCAGCAATCAGAAAACAGCTTTTCATGGATGGAATGCCAAATCATGATTTTCTGAATTTCCAGTCCCAGACAAACCCCAAAATAGTAGGCCTATTGTTTCTGGATCCCGTTAAATTACTTTTGTAATAGAATAGGCTTATATATGTATGCATATATATGTATACAGTCTGGTCAGTTTACTATTGGGGAAACCGGTGGTTGCTACACTGTCAATGTTGACTGGCACATCTTTTGATAGATAGGCAATGCAATAAAATATATGTTTAGAAGTTCTTACTTTCATTTTTTGGGACATTTGAGATATGCATTGTTGAAATATATAATCTGCATCTGATATTAAACAACTGATATACTTTTTTGTGTCTGATATCAATAAAAATATTTTTGTAAATAAGAAAAAACTAAGAAAACGAAAGAACCAAAAACAATGTTAAGAAATAAGGACACAGAAACTTAATTCATTATTGTTGGTGTTTTTTTTTTCATTTTATTTCTGAATAATTTCACTAAGTTATTAATCATTTTACAAGCTGGTATAGGCCTAATTTTGACATAAAAAACATCCTAAAATTTCCAGTAAACTCGGTAGCCTAGACAGATACTTTTCTATGAATGATATCATTATCACCCCGGAGGTTGACTAATTATTTATACTGGCCTACTGCAAACATCAAACAAATATATTGACCCATTATAAAGAGGAGGTTAGAATGGAAGCTGTAAAAAAAATATTTGGAGTTTACTTCTATCAGCTGATTCATGTCTGATATCCTCAAATGTTGATTTTTAAATTTGAAATATTAGTTGTGTCTTTATATGGTGAACAATTATACTTCTTTTTATTTGTCAGTATAGTTTGTTTGTTTGATTTTAGTATGTTTTTATTTGAAACGTCATCCATTGTGGCCATATGTCAATATTATACATTTGGGAAGTCTACTGTCAGGATTCATATCATGTAACATTGTAAATAGATTTAGGGATGAACCATGTAAAAATAGAATTTCTATAGGTTTGGTTGTCTTGTTTATAATATCTATAAATTCTAGGATGTTGGTGGAACAAAGAAAAGGTACCAGAATATTTTAGGACCTGTTAAACTCTAGTTCTTACATAGATATAGGATCGTGTGGAAAATGGGAAATATACTTAAATGTGCAAGAGATTCACTGGAAAGACATATTTCAATCCATGTTTCAGTGCACTATAGATACCAAGATAAGGGATTTTCAATATAAATGTCTTCATAGAATACCAGCAACAAAATAATTTCTTCACACAATTAAATTGAAACCTAATAATAAATGTGATTATTGCAGCAATTCACCTGAAAGCCTAGAGCACCTTTTTATAGATTGTCCTAAAGTCAAGCAAATCTGGCAAGATCTAGAAATTTGGTTAAAAACAAACATAAATTTCACTGATACTTTCTCAAAAGACAGACTCATTTTGGGATGGGGAATAGAGCAGCACATTCTGAACCACATAACAATACAAACCAAAAAATATATTTTTGACTCAAAAACAAAAATAGGCAACCTTGACAAAAACACATCAAAAAATGAAAAACCATTATGTCATAGAAAAATATATGGGCAATACATCTGAACAAACAAATTTATTCAATCTAAAATGGGCACTATTTCATGAGACTTTTCCACAAGTATGTACCACCGGAAGGTCGTGGGTTTCCTCCGGGCATAGAGCCTGGTTTCCTCCCACAATAAAACTGGCAATGCCGCCATATAAGTGAAATAATCTTGAGCGTGGCGTAAAACACCAAACAATCAATCAATCCACAAGTATGAATGTAGAGGAATGAGGTGTGATTGAGTAACTAAAGGCGCATAAATAACCCTTGAAAATCCAGTTAACAAAGACCTGGTAGCACCAGATCATGTTACATTGTGCATAGCATATATATTTGTATGTAACTGTATTATCAATGGGCAAATAATAAAAAATAAAAAAAAATATATAAAAAAAATTGTAGGAGATAAAAGAAAAGCCATTGTTATCAAATGTTCTGGCTTCAGATCGAACTGAATTGATTTAAATAAGAGTTTGTATAAAGGGATAAGAAAATAATTCACATTATAAAATCATAAACATAAATACAACAAGGATATTGACAAGAAAACAACAATTTCCTACAAATTTTATGAACAAATTTTAAGAAATTGTATAAATAATTTCAAGTAACAATTTAAAACCTAATTTGTTCTAAATCAGAAGAATTTGGTTAATAAAGGTCTAATTAGATTTCATTTTAATTTTGCTGATGGCAGAATTTTCTGAAATTCACTAATTATTAATAAATACTTGCATAGATAAATTACTTATTTTAGAAGACAAAAGACCTGTAAGCTTTGGATAGCAGAAACATTTTTAAGAACTGTTTGAAACTTTTTTTACACATGGGTTCCATTCTAATGATGGGATGGTTGCCAGTTACCAACGAAAGGTCGTGGGTTTCCTCTGGGCATAGAGCCCGGTTTCCTCCCACACTAAAACTGGCAACGCCGCCATATATTAAAGTGAAATAGTCTTGAGCACGACGTAAAACACCAAACAATCAATCAATCAATCAACCATTCTAAAGGTGTCACCATGAAGTCAGTTTTTTGCCAACAACACAAGTTTTAAACACCCTATGTCTGCCTGCCAGGATCTTTATAAAGTGCAATGGAATTTCATATTTCAAAACAGATATAAATGCTAAATAAAAACATAAATATATATAATGTGGTCAATCAGAGAAACAGGATAATAACATGCCTTGTCATTGTTACGAGAACTTGCATAAAGCCTGTGGCAGTTTGAGCTAAAGGGGTCTTTCAGTTAACAAAAAAATCTAAATTTGAATTGTTGGTATACAAAATAAGATGAAATGTAAGCACACCCCATATTAAGTGAAGTCCCATGACTTTGAACAGCCTGTTTTTGATTTCTACCCTTGTAATGCTGAAATAGTGACTATAATGCAACATATTGGTGAGGTACATTGGAAACCTAAATCAAATGTTTATTATTGGCCTATTGATGATGTAAACTTTCTCCTGTTTCCTATTTCTAGATGATTCTGTGATGTACAAGGTGCCAGACCGTCTGCGTCTACCACTGATATTCTACTACACCCATACAGCAACAGTCTTTGTGAACAAGCTTATCCTGGCTGGACTCATGAAGGTGATGACAGTATTACATCATACTCTATTTTTATGTTCTTTGCTTTTTTTGTTTTGAGCTAGTCTGAGTTTTGGACTCCAAAATGACTATTTTTTTATACTTACGGGCGTATTTTGGAGTCAGGGCTCATTGCAATCAAAAAGTCATTTTGGAGACAGAAACCCGGGCTAGTTTTGAATGGAGCAGGGTTGGCCCTTTGTTTGTCGGACCTGGACATTTGTTGGGTATAATAAATGATATATTGGTTATGGTCTCGCTTGACCCTTCTTCTGTGCATTTAGCGTCTCTGTAACCCCTCAGTCACAAGAAAATGGGACCACTCTCCTTTTGCCAATATTAGAGACGTCATCTCATGACCGTGAATTTTGTAAATATGTGGAAAAAAATCAGCTACTTTGACTCTCTGAGGGGCTACATGTTGGATGCAAGATAATTTAGTGCCAAACTTCAGACAGCTGGATTGATTGATAATTTTTGCAAGACTCAAAATTCTTTCACCCACATGTAGCCTATATGGAGGCATTGTTCATGGTTTATTGTGGGAGCGGAGTACCTTCAGCACATACCTTAACCACACAGGGGGAAAGACATGCTATAATACCACTCTTTGTTGAGGTTTTTAGATCTATTACTCTTGACAAAGCTTTAAGAGCAAACTTGTAAGTAACATTTTAAAAGTATTTCCTTTTTCTCATTTCCAGGATCGTGTGAACTTTGAATTTGAAACAATGTTTGAAACAGGTGTGGATGAAATGTCTTGGGACGATACGGTAGGATTATTTAGATTTTTGATTTACGCCACACTCAGGGTGCATATGACTTCTTTTTATGTTGACATAACCAGGTAAAGTGGGGAGGATAACGGGATCTATGACCAAAGCCTCGTCCTTCTACTTAAAATAGATTTTGTACCTGTAACCTAACATCTTTACAAGCTACTGATAAAATAGACACTTTGTATAAACCTTTGTTTGTTAGCGAAGTGGGAAGTGGGAAAACACGAAATAAACCAAATATGTTACTTTACCCTTAATCCATACAACGATTATATAACCAATCCACTTACTATTGATGATCATTTCACCCTATACATTTAAATTTTTTGTTTAAATTACTGACTCACGTCAAACTCCTGTCTTCATGAACCTCGTGAAATATCCTGGGTTTTGGTTTATTACAACAACCAGACTGGGTATAAAGGTCTAAATGACATACCGGTACCCCTCTTTAACACAACTAGAAATTTATCTCCATGGTTATTTTAGTAGAAATTTATCTCCATGGTTATTTTAGTAGAAATTTAACTCCATGGTTATTTTAGTAGAAATTTATCTCCATGGTTATTTTAGTAGAAATTTATCTCCATGGTTATTTTAGTAGAAATTTATCTCCATGGTTATTTTAGTAGAAATTTATCTCCATGGTTATTTAAGAAGATTTTTCCCTGTGCCTGTGCGTTTTAGTGTCCATAAATATGTCACCATTGACATGTATGTGGTGGCGATATAACAGTATATACAATGTACAACCAATCATCTCTGTCATTTCATGGTACAGGAGAATTATCGAATGGGTGGCAGTTACAAATGGCCGAGTGTGGACGCTTGCGTGGACTATAGACGTCAAGTCCGTAATATTATCCTCAACATCATAGAGCACGTCCCTTTAAAGTTACCTGTCACCATCGATGACCAACTGGTAAGTCTGCGAGAACAAACAATATCTTTTATGTTTAATAGTAGGCCTATTGCCCAATACATTTACCTGTTAACCAAAAAATATGTTAAGCATGTACTTATATTAAAAATAATAAAAAATATAAAAAATAATATGCTTATAATCTCAAGAAAGATGCTTGTATTTGTATAATCTTATATTTGTATTTTTCCTAAGTGAAATTTATTATATGTATATTATTTATTTGTTTTAAGTAAAATGTTCACTTATGCCAGGTATATATTTAATGTTGTATTCATGTCACTCCCAGCAAAATCCACATTTATCATTTAAGACGTCCTTCTTCTCTTGCTACAGTTGTACATGCAAGCATTTCCCCATTAGTCTGTCAATTGTCTTACAACACTGATGTTAACATGCAGCACATTGGCCTGTAACATTGACTAGTTGTGACCAGACTGTAAATCCCTATAGTTTTAACATAAATCCAACGGAACTTGTTGCTTTGTAAGACGGGGTCCTGGACATTTTCAATCACCATTATAAACCTTGCTAATACAGCTTGGCGTAATATATACTTTCGTCATGCAAACTTATTACTGTAAAACAATGCAGTCAAGTTGTTGTCTTGTTTTAGTGGGCCCTCTTTATGGGAATGGAACATGAACGGATTCACCTGGAAACCTCTTCAGTGTTGATTCGTCAGTTACCAGTGGACATGGTTACCCGACCTTCTGGGTGGGTGTATGGACCCAATAAGCACAGTAAGCAATTCCTATTTAGATCAGTTTGTTAGGGTGTTACCAGACCTTCTGGGTGGGTGTATGGACCCAATAAGCACAGTAAGCAATTCCTATTTAGATCAGTTTGTTAGGGTGTTACCAGACCTTCTGGGTGGGTGTACGGACCCAATAAGCACAGTAAGCAATTCCTATTTAGATCAGTTTGTTAGGGTGTTACCAGACCTTCTGGGTGGGTGTACGGACCCAATAAGCACAGTAAGCAATTCCTATTTAGATCAGTTTGTTAGGGTGTTACCAGACCTTCTGGGTGGGTGTACGGACCCAATAAGCACAGTAAGCAATTCCTATTTAGATCAGTTTGTTAGGGTGTAACCAGACCTTCTGGGTGGGTGTACGGACCTAATAAGCACAGTAAGTAATTCCTTGTTAGATCAGTTTGTTAGGGTGTTACCCGACCTTCTGGGTGGGTGTATGGACCCAATAAGCACAGTAAGTAATTCCTATTTAGATCAATTTGTTAGGGTGTTACCAGACCTTCTGGGTGGGTGTACAGACCCAATAAGCACATTAAGTAATACCTATTTAGATCAGTTTGTTAGGGTGTTACCTGACCTTCTGGGTGGGTGTACGGACCCAATAAGCACAGTAAGCTATTCCTATTTAGATCAATTTGTTAGGATGTTACCAGACCTTCTGGGTGGGTGTATGGACCCAATAAGCACAGTAAGTAATTCCTATTTAGATCAGTTTGTTAGGGTGTTACCAGACCTTCTGAGTGGGTGTATGGACCCAATAAGCACAGTAAGTAATTTCTATTTAGATCAGTTTGTTAGGGTGTTACCTGACCTTCTGGGTGGGTGTATGGACCCAATAAGCACAGTAAGTAATTCCTATTTAGATCAGTTTGTTAGGGTGTTACCAGACCTTCTGGGTGGGTGTACAGACCCAATAAGCACAGTAAGCAATTCCTATTTAGATAAGTTTGTTAGGGTGTAACCAGACCTTCTGGGTGGGTGTAGGGACCCAATAAGCACAGTAAGCAATTCCTATTTAGATCAATTTGTTAGGGTGTTACCAGACCTTCTGGGTGGGTGTACGGACCCAATAAGAACAGTAAGTAATTCCTATTTAGATCAGTTTGTTAGGGTGTTACCAGACTTTCTTGGTGGGTGTACACACCCAATAAGCACAGTAAGCAATTCCTATTTAGATCTGTTTGTTAGGGTGTTACCAGACCTTCTGGGTGGGTGTACAGACGCAATAAGCACAGGAAGTAATTCCTGTTTAGATCAGTTAGGGTGTTACCAGACCTTCTGGGTGGGTGTACGGACCCAATAAACACAGTAAGTAATTCCTATTTAGATCAGTTTGTTAGGGTGTTACCAGACCTTCTGGGTGGGTGTACGGACCCAATAAGCACAGTAAGTAATTCCTATTAAGACCAGTTTGTTAGGGTGTAACCAGACCTTCTGGGTGGGTGTACGGACCCAATAAGCACAGTAAGTAATTCCTATTTAGATCAGTTTGTTAAGGTGTTACCAGACATTCTGGGTGGGTGTACGGACCCAATAAGCACAGTAAGTAATTCATATTTAGATCAGTTTGTTAGGGTGTTACCAGACCCTCTGGGTGGGTGTACGGACCCAATAAGCACAGTAAGTAATTCCTATTTAGATCAGTTTGTTAGGGTGTTACCAGACCTTCTGGGTGGGTGTACTGACCCAATAGGCACAGTAAGCAATTCCTATTTAGATCAGTTTGTTAGGGTGTTACCAGACCTTCTGGGTGGGTTTACGGACCCAATAAGCACATTAAGTAATTCATATTTAGATCAGTTTGTTAGGGTGTAACCAGACATTCTGGGTGGGTGTACGGACCCAATAAGCACAGTAAGTAATTCCTATTTAGATCAGTTTGTTAGGGTGTTACCAGACCTTCTGGGTGGGTGTACGGACCCAATAAGCACAGTAAGTAATTCATATTTAGATCAGTTTGTTAGGGTGTTACCAGACCCTCTGGGTGGGTGTACGGACCCAATAAGCACAGTAAGTAATTCCTATTTAGATCAGTTTGTTAGGGTGTAACCAGACCTTCTCGGTGGGTGTACGGACCCAATAAGCACAGTAAGTAATTCCTATTTAGATCAGTTTGTTAGGGTGTTACCAGACCTTCTGGGTGGGTTTACGGACCCAATAAGCACATTAAGTAATTCATATTTAGATCAGTTTGTTAGGGTGTAACCAGACATTCTGGGTGGGTGTACGGACCCAATAAGCACAGTAAGTAATTCCTATTTAGATCAGTTTGTTAGGGTGTAACCTGACCTTCTGGGTGGGTGTACAGACCCAATAAGCACAGTAAGCAATTCCTGTTTAGATCAGTTTGTTAGGGTGTTACATGACCTTCTGGGTGGGTGTACGGACCCAATAAGCACAGTAAGTAATTCCTATTTAGATCAGTTTGTTAGGGTGTAACCTGACCTTCTGGGTGGGTGTACAGACCCAATAAGCACAGTAAGTAATTCATATTTAGATCAGTTTGTTAGGGTGTTACATGACCTTCTGGGTGGGTGTACGAACCCAATAAGCAATTCCTATTTAGATCAATTTGTTAGGGTGTTACCAGAATTTCTGGGTGGTTTTACTGACCCAATAAGCACAGTAAGTAATTCCTATTTAGATCAGTTTGTTAGGGTGTTACCAGACCTTCTGGGTGGGTGTACGGACCCAATAAGAACAGTAAGTAATTCCTATTTAGATCAGTTTGTTAGGGTGTTACCAGACTTTCTTGGTGGGTGTACACACCCAATAAGCACAGCAAGTAATTCCTATTTAGATCAGTTTGTTAGGGTGTTACCAGACCTTCTGGGTGGGTGTACAGACCCAATAAGCACAGTAAGCAATTCCTATTTAGATCTGTTTGTTAGGGTGTTACCAGACCTTCTTGGTGGGTGTACGGACCCAATAAGCATAGTAATCAATTCCTATTTAGATCAGTTTGTTAGGGTGTTACCAGACCTTCTGGGTGGGTGTACGGACCCAATAAGCACAGTAATCAATTTCTGTTTAGATCAGTTTGTTAGGGTGTTACCAGACCTTTTAGGTGGGTGTACGGGCCCAATAAGCACAGTAAGCAATTCCTATTTAGATCAGTTTGTTAGGGTGTTACCTGACCTTCTGGGTGGGTGTACGGACCCAATAAGCACAGTAAGCAATTCCTATTTAGATCAGTTTGTTAGGGTGTTACCAGACCTTCTGGGTGGGTGTACGGACCCAATAAGCACAGTAAGTAATTCCTGTTTAGATCAGTTAGGGTGTTACCAGACCTTCTGGGTGGGTGTACGGACCCAATAAGCACAGTAATCAATTTCTGTTTAGATCAGTTTGTTAGGGTGTTACCAGACCTTCTGGGTGGGTTTACGGACCCAATAAGCACAGTAAGTAATTCCTGTTTAGATCAGTTAGGGTGTTACCAGACCTTCTGGGTGGGTGTACGGACCCAATAAGCACAGTAATCAATTTCTGTTTAGATCAGTTTGTTAGGGTGTTACCAGACCTTCTGGGTGGGTGTACGGACCCAATAAGCACAGTAAGTAATTCCTGTTTAGATCAGTTAGGGTGTTACCAGACCTTCTGGGTGGGTGTACGGACCCAATAAGCACAGTAATCAATTTCTGTTTAGATCAGTTTGTTAGGGTGTTACCAGACCTTCTGGGTGGCTGTACGGACCCAATAAGCAAAGTAATCAATTTCGGTTTAGATCAGTTTGTTAGGGTGTTACCAGACCTTCTGGGTTTTGGTGTACGGACCCAATAAGCACAGTAATCAATTTCTGTTTAGGTCAATTTGTTAGGGTGTTACCAGACCATCTGGGTGGGTGTACGGACCCAATAAGCACAGTAAGTAATTCCTATTTAGATCAGTTTGTTAGGTTGTTACCAGACCTTCTGGGTGGGTGTACAGACCCAATAAGCACAGTAAGCAATTTCTATTTAGATCAGTTTGTTAGGGTGAGACCTTCAGGGTGGGTGTACGGACCCAATAGGCACAGTAAGTAATTCCTATTTAGATCAGTTTGTTAGGGTGTAACCAGACCTTCTGGGTGGGTGTATGGACCCAATAAGCACAGTAAGTAATTCCTATTTAGATCAGTTTGTTAGGGTGTTACCAGACCGTCTGGGTGGGTGTACACACTCAATAAGCACAGTAAGCAATTCCTATTTAGATCTGTTTGTTAGGGTGTTACCAGACCTTCTGGGTGGGTGTACGGACCCAATAAGCATAGTAATCAATTTCTGTTTAGATCTGTTTGTTAGGGTGTTACCAGACTTTCTGGGTGGGTGTACAGACGCAATAAGCACAGTAAGTAATTCCTATTTAGATCAGTTTGTTAGGGTGTTACCAGACCTTCTGGGTGGGTGTATGGACCCAATAAGCACAGTAAGTAATTCCTATTTAGATCAGTTTGTTAGGGTGTTACCAGACCTTCTGGGTGGGTGTATGGACCCAATAAGCACAGTAAGTAATTCCTATTTAGATCAGTTTGTTAGGGTGTTACCAGACCTTCTGGGTGGGTGTACGGACCCAATAGGCACAGTAATCAATTTCTGTTTAAATCAGTTTGTTAGGGTGTTACCAGACCTTCTGGGTGGGTGTATGGACCCAATAAGCACAGTAATCAATTTCTGTTTAGATCAGTTTGTTAGGGTGTTTCCAGACCTTGTGGGTGGGTGTACGGACCCAATAAGCACAGTAATCAATTTCTGTTTAGATCAGTTTGTTAGGGTGTTACCAGACCTTCTGGGTGGGTGTACGGACCCAATAAGCACACTAAGTAATTCCTGTTTAGATCAGTTTATTAGGGTGTTACCAGACCTTCTGGGTGGGTGTACGGACCCAATAAGCACAGTAATCAATTTCTGTTTAAATCAGTTTGTTAGGGTGTTACCAGACCTTCTGGGTGGGTGTATGGACCCAATAAGCACAGTAATCAATTTCTGTTTAGATCAGTTTGTTAGGGTGTTTCCAGACCTTGTGGGTGGGTGTACGGACCCAATAAGCACAGTAATCAATTTCTGTTTAGATCAGTTTGTTAGGGTGTTACCAGACCTTCTGGGTGGGTGTACGGACCCAATAAGCACAGTAATCAATTTCTGTTTAGATCAGTTTGTTAGGGTGTTACCAGACCTTCTGGGTGGGTGTACGGACCCAATAAGCATAGTAATCAATTTCTGTTTAGATCAGTTTGTTAGGGTGTTACCAGACCTTGTGGGTGGGTGTACGGACCCAATAAGCACAGTAATCAATTTCTGTTTAGATCAGTTTGTTAGGGTGTTACCAGACCTTCTGGGTGGGTGTACGGACCCAATAAGCACAGTAATCAATTTCTGTTTAGATCAGTTTGTTAGGGTGTTACCAGACCTTCTGGGTGGGTGTACGGACCCAATAAGCACAGTAATCAATTTCTGTTTAGATCAGTTTGTTAGGGTGTTACCAGACCTTCTGGGTGGGTGTACGGACCCAATAAGCACAGTTAGCAATTCCTATTTAGATGAGTTTGTTAGGGTGTTACCAGACCTTCTGGGTGGGTGTACGGACCCAATAAGCACAGTAAGTAATTCCTATTTAGATCAGTTTGTTAGGGTGTTACCAGACTTTCTGGGTGGGTGTACAGACGCAATAAGCACAGTAAGTAATTCCTGTTGAGATCAGTTAGGGTGTTACCAGACCTTCTGGGTGGGTGTACGGACCCAATAAGCACATTAAGTAATTCCTATTTAGATCAGTTTGTTAGGGTGTTACCAGACCTTCTGGGTGGGTTTACGGACCCAATAAGCACAGTAAGTAATTCCTATTTAGATCAGTTTGTTAGGGTGTTACCAGACCTTCTGGGTGGGTGTACAGAGGCAATAAGCACAGTAAGTAATTCCTGTTTAGATCAGTTAGGATGTTACCAGACCTTCTGGGTGGGGGGTACGGACCCAATAAGCACAGTAAGTAATTTCTGTTTAGATCAGTTTGTTAGGGTGTTACCAGACCTTCTGGGTGGGTGTACGGACCCAATAAGCACAGTAATCAATTTCTGTTTAGATCAGTTTGTTAGGGTGTTACCAGACCTTCTGGGTGGGTGTACGGACCCAATAAGCACAGTAATCAATTTCTGTTTAGATCAGTTTGTTAGGGTGTTACCAGACCTTCTGGGTGGGTGTGCGGACCCAATAAGCACAGTAATCAATTTCTGTTTAGATCAGTTTGTTAGGGTGTTACCAGACCTTCTGGGTGGGTGTACGGACCCAATAGGCATGGTAATCAATTTCTGTTTAGATCAGTTTGTTAGGGTGTTACCAGACCTTCTGGGTTTTGGTGTACGGACCCAATAAGCACAGTAATCAATTTCTGTTTAGATCAGTTTGTTAGGGTGTTACCAGACCGTCTGGGTGGGTGTACGGACCCAATAAGCACAGTAAGTAATTCCTATTTAGATCAGTTTGTTAGGGTGTTACCAGACCTTCTGGGTGGGTGTACAGACCCAATAAGCACAGTAAGCAATTTCTATTTAGATCAGTTTGTTAGGGTGTTACCAGACCTTCTGGGTGGGTTTACTGACCCAATAAGCACAGTAAGCAATTCCCACTTAGATCAGTTTGTCAGGGTGTTACCCGACCTTCTGGGTGGGTGTATGGACCCAATAAGCACAGTAAGCAATTCCTATTTAGATCAGTTTGTTAGGGTGTAACCAGACCTTCTGGGTGGGTGTACTGACCCAATAAACACATTAAGTAATTCCTATTTAAATCAGTTTGTTAGGGTGTTACCAGACCTTCTGGGTGGGTGTACGGACCCAATAAGCACAGTAAGCAATTCCTATTTAGATCAGTTTGTTAGGGTGTTAGCAGACCTTCTGGGTGGGAGTATGGACCCAATAAACACAGTAAGCAATTTCTGTTTAGATCAGTTTGTTAGGGTGTTACCAGACCTTCTGGGTGGGTGTACGGACCCAATAAGCATAGTAATCAATTTCTGTTTAGATCAGTTTGTTAGGGTGTTACCAGACCTTCTGGGTGGGTGTACGGACCCAATAAGCACAGTAATCAATTTCTGTTTAGATCAGTTTGTTAGGGTGTTTCCAGACCTTGTGGGTGGGTGTACGGACCCAATAAGCACAGTAATCAATTTCTGTTTAGATCAGTTTGTTAGGGTGTTACCAGACCTTCTGGGTGGGTGTACGGACCCAATAAGCACAGTAATCAATTTCTGTTTAGATCAGTTTGTTAGGGTGTTACCAGACCTTCTGGGTGGGTGTACGGACCCAATAAGCATAGTAATCAATTTCTGTTTAGATCAGTTTGTTAGGGTGTTACCAGACCTTGTGGGTGGGTGTACGGACCCAATAAGCACAGTAATCAATTTCTGTTTAGATCAGTTTGTTAGGGTGTTACCAGACTTTCTGGGTGGGTGTACGGACCCAATAAGCACAGTAATCAATTTCTGTTTAGATCAGTTTGTTAGGGTGTTACCAGACCTTCTGGGTGGGTGTACGGACCCAATAAGCACAGTAATCAATTTCTGTTTAGATCAGTTTGTTAGGGTGTTACCAGACCGTCTGGGTGGGTGTACGGACCCAATAAGCACAGTTAGCAATTCCTATTTAGATGAGTTTGTTAGGGTGTTACCAGATTCTGGGTGGGTGTACGGACCCAATAAGCACAGTAAGTAATTCCTATTTAGATCAGTTTGTTAGGGTGTTACCAGACCTTCTGGGTGGGTTTACGGACCCAATAAGCACAGTAAGTAATTCCTATTTAGATCAGTTTGTTAGGGTGTTACCAGACCTTCTGGGTGGGTGTACAGACGCAATAAGCACAATAAGTAATTCCTGTTTAGATCAGTTAGGGTGTTACCAGACCTTCTGGGTGGGTGTACGTACCCAATAAGCACAGTAAGTAATTTCTGTTTAGATCAGTTTGTTAGGGTGTTACCAGACCTTCTGGGTGGGTGTACGGACCCAATAAGCACAGTAATCAATTTCTGTTTAGATCAGTTTGTTAGGGTGTTACCAGACCTTCTGGGTGGGTGTACGGACCCAATAAGCATAGTAATCAATTTCTGTTTAGATCAGTTTGTTAGGGTGTTACCAGACCTTGTGGGTGGGTGTACGGACCCAATAAGCACAGTAATCAATTTCTGTTTAGATCAGTTTGTTAGGGTGTTACCAGACCTTCTGGGTGGGTGTACGGACCCAATAGGCATGGTAATCAATTTCTGTTTAGATCAGTTTGTTAGGGTGTTACCAGACCTTCTGGGTTTTGGTGTACGGACCCAATAAGCACAGTAATCAATTTCTGTTTAGATCAGTTTGTTAGGGTGTTACCAGACCGTCTGGGTGGGTGTACGGACCCAATAAGCACAGTAAGTAATTCCTATTTAGATCAGTTTGTTAGGGTGTTACCAGACCTTCTGGGTGGGTGTACAGACCCAATAAGCACAGTAAGCAATTTCTATTTAGATCAGTTTGTTAGGGTGTTACCAGACCTTCTGGGTGGGTTTACGGACCCAATAAGCACAGTAAGCAATTCCCACTTAGATCAGTTTGTCAGGGTGTTACCCGACCTTCTGGGTGGGTGTACGGACCCAATAAGCACAGTAAGCAATTCCTTTTTAGATCAGTTTGTTAGGGTGTAACCAGACCTTCTGGGTGGGTGTACTGACCCAATAAGCACATTAAGTAATTCCTATTTAAATCAGTTTGTTAGGGTGTTACCAGACCTTCTGGGTGGGTGTACGGACCCAATAAGCACAGTAAGCAATTCCTATTTAGATCAGTTTGTTAGGGTGTTACCAGACCTTCTGGGTGGGAGTATGGACCCAATAAACACAGTAAGCAATTTCTGTTTAGATCAGTTTGTTAGGGTGTTACCAGACCTTCTGGGTGGGTGTACGGACCCAATAAGCATAGTAATCAATTTCTGTTTAGATCAGTTTGTTAGGGTGTTACCAGACCTTGTGGGTGGGTGTACGGACCCAATAAGCACAGTAATCAATTTCTGTTTAGATCAGTTTGTTAGGGTGTTACCAGACCTTCTGGGTGGGTGTACGGACCCAATAAGCACAGTAATCAATTTCTGTTTAGATCAGTTTGTTAGGGTGTTACCAGACCTTCTGGGTGGGTGTACGGACCCAATAAGCACAGTAAGTAATTCCTATTTAGATCAGTTTGTTAGGGTGTTACCAGACTTTCTGGGTGGGTGTACAGACACAATAAGCACAGTAAGTAATTCCTGTTTAGATCAGTTAGGGTGTTACCAGACCTTCTGGGTGGGTGTACGGACCCAATAAGCATAGTAATCAATTCCTACTTAGATCAGTTTGTTAGGGTGTTACCAGACCTTCTGGGTGGGTGTATGGACCCAATAAGCACAGTAAGTAATTCCTTTTTAGATCAGTTTGTTAGGGTGTTACCAGACCTTCTGGGTGGGTTTACGGACCCAATAAGCACAGTAAGTAATTCCTTTTTAGATCAGTTTGTTAGGGTGTTACCAGACCTTCTGGGTGGGTGTACAGACGCAATAAGCACAGTAAGTAATTCCTGTTTAGATCAGTTAGGGTGTTACCAGACCTTCTGGGTGGGTGTACGGACCCAATAAGCACAGTAAGTAATTTCTGTTTAGATCAGTTTGTTAGGGTGTTACCAGACCTTCTGGGTGGGTGTACGGACCCAATAAGCACAGTAATCAATTTCTGTTTAGATCAGTTTGTTAGGGTGTTACCAGACCTTCTGGGTGGGTGTACGGACCCAATAAGCACAGTAATCAATTTCTGTTTAGATCAGTTTGTTAGGGTGTTACCAGACCTTCTGGGTGGGTGTACGGACCCAATAAGCACAGTAATCAATTTCTGTTTAGATCAGTTTGTTAGGGTGTTACCAGACCTTCTGGGTGGGTGTACGGACCCAATAGGCATGGTAATCAATTTCTGTTTAGATCAGTTTGTTAGGGTGTTACCAGACCTTCTGGGTTTTGGTGTACGGACCCAATAAGCACAGTAATCAATTTCTGTTTAGATCAGTTTGTTAGGGTGTTACCAGACCGTCTGGGTGGGTGTACGGACCCAATAAGCACAGTAAGTAATTCCTATTTAGATCAGTTTGTTAGGGTGTTACCAGACCTTCTGGGTGGGTGTACAGACCCAATAAGCACAGTAAGCAATTTCTATTTAGATCAGTTTGTTAGGGTGTTACCAGACCTTCTTGGTGGGTTTACGGACCCAATAAGCACAGTAAGCAATTCCCACTTAGATCAGTTTGTCAGGGTGTTACCCGACCTTCTGGGTGGGTGTATGGACCCAATAAGCACAGTAAGCAATTCCTATTTAGATCAGTTTGTTAGGGTGTAACCAGACCTTCTGGGTGGGTGTACGGACCCAATAAGCACATTAAGTAATTCCTATTTAGATCAGTTTGTTAGGTTGTTACCAGACCTTCTGGGTGGGTGTACGGACCCAATAAGCACAGTAAGCAATTCCTATTTAGATCAGTTTGTTAGGGTGTTACCAGACCTTCTGGGTGGGTGTACAGACCCAATAAGCACAGTAAGTAATTCCTATTTAGATCAGTTTGTTAGGGTGTTACCTGACCTTCTGGGTGGGTGTACGGACCCAATAAGCACAGTAAGCAATTCCTATTTAGATCAATTTGTTAGGGTGTTACCAGACCTTCTGGGTGGGTGTACAGACCCAATAAGCACAGTAAGTAATTCCTATTTAGATCAGTTTGTTAGGGTGTTACCTGACCTTCTGGGTGGGTGTACGGACCCAATAAGCACAGTAAGTAATTCCTATTTAGATCAGTTTGTTAGGGTGTTACCAGACCTTCTGGGTGGTTTTACTGACCCAATAAGCACAGTAAGTAATTCCTATTTAGATCAATTTGTTAGGGTGTTACCAGACCTTCTGGGTGGGTGTACAGACCCAATAAGCACAGTAAGCAATTCCTATTTAGATCAATTTGTTAGGGTGTTACCAGACCTTCTGGGTGGGTGTACAGACCCAATAAGCACAGTAAGCAATTCCTATTTAGATCAATTTGTTAGGGTGTTACCAGACCTTCTGGGTGGGTGTACAGACCCAATAAGCACAGTAAGCAATTCCTATTTAGATCAATTTGTTAGGATGTTACCCGACCTTCTGGGTGGGTGTATGGACCCAATCAGCACAGTAAGCAATTCCTATTTAGATCAGTTTGTTAGGGTGTAACCAGACCTTCTGGGTGGGTGTACTGACCCAATAAGCACATTAAGTAATTCCTATTTAGATCAGTTTGTTAGGGTGTTACCAGACCTTCTGGGTGGGTGTACAGACCCAATAAGCACAGTAAGCAATTCCTATTTAGATCAGTTTGTTAGGGTGTTACCTGACCTTCTGGATGGGTGTACGGACCCAATAAGCACAGTAAGCAATTCATATTTAGATCAGTTTGTTAGGGTGTTACCTGACCTTCTGGGTGGGTGTACTGACCCAATAAGCACAGTAAGTAATTGATATTTAGATCAGTTTGTTAGGGTGTTACCAGACCTTCTGGGTGGCTGTACCGACCCAATAAGCACAGTAAGCAATTCCTATTTAGATCAGTTTGTTAGGGTGTTACCAGACCTTCTGGGTGGGTGTACAGACCCAATAAGCACAGTAAGTAATTCCTATTTAGATCAGTTTGTTAGGGTGTTACCTGACCTTCTGGGTGGGTGTACGGACCCAATAAGCACAGTAAGCAATTCCTATTTAGATCAATTTGTTAGGGTGTTACCAGACCTTCTGGGTGGGTGTACAGACCCAATAAGCACAGTAAGTAATTCCTATTTAGATCAGTTTGTTAGGGTGTTACCTGACCTTCTGGGTGGGTGTACGGACCCAATAAGCACAGTAAGCAATTCCTATTTAGATCAATTTGTTAGGATGTTACCAGACCTTCTGGGTGGTTTTACTGACCCAATAAGCACAGTTAGTAATTCCTATTTAGATCAGTTTGTTAGGGTGTTAGCAGACCTTCTGGGTGGGTGTACTGACCCAATAAGCACAGTAAGTAATTCCTATTTAGATCAGTTTGTTAGGGTGTTACCAGACCTTCTGGGTGGGTGTACGGACCCAATAAGCACAGTAAGTAATTCATATTTAGATCAGTTTGTTAGGGTGTTACCAGACCTTCTGGGTGGGTGTACGGACCCAATAAACACAGTAAGTAATTCCTATTTAGATCAGTTTGTTAGGGTGTTACCAGACCTTCTGGGTGGGTGTACTGACCCAATAAGCACAGTAAGTAATTTCTATTTAGATCAGTTCGTTAGGGTGTTACCAGACCTTCTGGGTGGGTGTACGGACCCAATAAACACAGTAAGTAATTCCTATTTAGATCAGTTTGTTAGGGTGTTACCAGACCTTCTGGGTGGGTTTACGGACCCAATAAGCACAGTAAGCAATTCCTATTTAGATCAGTTTGTTAGGGTGTTACCAGATTCTGGGTGGGTGTACGGACCCAATAAGCACAGTAAGTAATTCCTATTTAGATCAGTTTGTTAGGGTGTTACCAGACCTTCTGGGTGGGTTTACGGACCCAATAAGCACAGTAAGTAATTCCTATTTAGATCAGTTTGTTAGGGTGTTACCAGACCTTCTGGGTGGGTGTACAGACGCAATAAGCACAGTAAGTAATTCCTGTTTAGATCAGTTAGGGTGTTACCAGACCTTCTGGGTGGGTGTACGTACCCAATAAGCACAGTAAGTAATTTCTGTTTAGATCAGTTTGTTAGGGTGTTACCAGACCTTCTGGGTGGGTGTACGGACCCAATAAGCACAGTAATCAATTTCTGTTTAGATCAGTTTGTTAGGGTGTTACCAGACCTTCTGGGTGGGTGTACGGACCCAATAAGCATAGTAATCAATTTCTGTTTAGATCAGTTTGTTAGGGTGTTACCAGACCTTGTGGGTGGGTGTACGGACCCAATAAGCACAGTAATCAATTTCTGTTTAGATCAGTTTGTTAGGGTGTTACCAGACCTTCTGGGTGGGTGTACGGACCCAATAGGCATGGTAATCAATTTCTGTTTAGATCAGTTTGTTAGGGTGTTACCAGACCTTCTGGGTTTTGGTGTACGGACCCAATAAGCACAGTAATCAATTTCTGTTTAGATCAGTTTGTTAGGGTGTTACCAGACCGTCTGGGTGGGTGTACGGACCCAATAAGCACAGTAAGTAATTCCTATTTAGATCAGTTTGTTAGGGTGTTACCAGACCTTCTGGGTGGGTGTACAGACCCAATAAGCACAGTAAGCAATTTCTATTTAGATCAGTTTGTTAGGGTGTTACCAGACCTTCTGGGTGGGTTTACGGACCCAATAAGCACAGTAAGCAATTCCCACTTAGATCAGTTTGTCAGGGTGTTACCCGACCTTCTGGGTGGGTGTATGGACCCAATAAGCACAGTAAGCAATTCCTTTTTAGATCAGTTTGTTAGGGTGTAACCAGACCTTCTGGGTGGGTGTACTGACCCAATAAGCACATTAAGTAATTCCTATTTAAATCAGTTTGTTAGGGTGTTACCAGACCTTCTGGGTGGGTGTACGGACCCAATAAGCACAGTAAGCAATTCCTATTTAGATCAGTTTGTTAGCGTGTTACCAGACCTTCTGGGTGGGAGTATGGACCCAATAAACACAGTAAGCAATTTCTGTTTAGATCAGTTTGTTAGGGTGTTACCAGACCTTCTGGGTGGGTGTACGGACCCAATAAGCATAGTAATCAATTTCTGTTTAGATCAGTTTGTTAGGGTGTTACCAGACCTTGTGGGTGGGTGTACGGACCCAATAAGCACAGTAATCAATTTCTGTTTAGATCAGTTTGTTAGGGTGTTACCAGACCTTCTGGGTGGGTGTACGGACCCAATAAGCACAGTAATCAATTTCTGTTTAGATCAGTTTGTTAGGGTGTTACCAGACCTTCTGGGTGGGTGTACGGACCCAATAAGCACAGTAAGTAATTCCTATTTAGATCAGTTTGTTAGGGTGTTACCAGACTTTCTGGGTGGGTGTACAGACACAATAAGCACAGTAAGTAATTCCTGTTTAGATCAGTTAGGGTGTTACCAGACCTTCTGGGTGGGTGTACGGACCCAATAAGCACAGTAATCAATTCCTACTTAGATCAGTTTGTTAGGGTGTTACCAGACCTTCTGGGTGGGTTTACGGACCCAATAAGCACAGTAAGTAATTCCTTTTTAGATCAGTTTGTTAGGGTGTTACCAGACCTTCTGGGTGGGTGTACAGACGCAATAAGCACAGTAAGTAATTCCTGTTTAGATCAGTTAGGGTGTTACCAGACCTTCTGGGTGGGTGTACGGACCCAATAAGCACAGTAAGTAATTTCTGTTTAGATCAGTTTGTTAGGGTGTTACCAGACCTTCTGGTTGGGTGTACGGACCCAATAAGCACAGTAATCAATTTCTGTTTAGATCAGTTTGTTAGGGTGTTACCAGACCTTCTGGGTGGGTGTACGGACCCAATAAGCACAGTAATCAATTTCTGTTTAGATCAGTTTGTTAGGGTGTTACCAGACCTTCTGGGTGGGTGTACGGACCCAATAAGCACAGTAATCAATTTCTGTTTAGATCAGTTTGTTAGGGTGTTACCAGACCTTCTGGGTGGGTGTACGGACCCAATAGGCATGGTAATCAATTTCTGTTTAGATCAGTTTGTTAGGGTGTTACCAGACCTTCTGGGTTTTGGTGTACGGACCCAATAAGCACAGTAATCAATTTCTGTTTAGATCAGTTTGTTAGGGTGTTACCAGACCGTCTGGGTGGGTGTACGGACCCAATAAGCACAGTAAGTAATTCCTATTTAGATCAGTTTGTTAGGGTGTTACCAGACCTTCTGGGTGGGTGTACAGACCCAATAAGCACAGTAAGCAATTTCTATTTAGATCAGTTTGTTAGGGTGTTACCAGACCTTCTGGGTGGGTTTACGGACCCAATAAGCACAGTAAGCAATTCCCACTTAGATCAGTTTGTCAGGGTGTTACCCGACCTTCTGGGTGGGTGTATGGACCCAATAAGCACAGTAAGCAATTCCTATTTAGATCAGTTTGTTAGGGTGTAACCAGACCTTCTGGGTGGGTGTACGGACCCAATAAGCACATTAAGTAATTCCTATTTAGATCAGTTTGTTAGGGTGTTACCTGACCTTCTGGATGGGTGTACGGACCCAATAAGCACAGTAAGCAATTCCTATTTAGATCAGTTTGTTAGGGTGTTACCTGACCTTCTGGGTGGGTGTTCTGACCCAATAAGCACAGTAAGTAATTGATATTTAGATCAGTTTGTTAGGGTGTTACCAGACCTTCTGGGTGGCTGTACGGACCCAATAAGCACAGTAAGCAATTCCTATTTAGATCAGTTTGTTAAGGTGTTACCAGACCTTCTGGGTGGGTGTACAGACCCAATAAGCACAGTAAGTAATTCCTATTTAGATCAGTTTGTTAGGTTGTTACCAGACCTTCTGGGTGGGTGTACGGACCCAATAAGCACAGTAAGCAATTCCTATTTAGATCAGTTTGTTAGGGTGTTACCAGACCTTCTGGGTGGGTGTACAGACCCAATAAGCACAGTAAGTAATTCCTATTTAGATCAGTTTGTTAGGGTGTTACCTGACCTTCTGGGTGGGTGTACGGACCCAATAAGCACAGTAAGCAATTCCTATTTAGATCAATTTGTTAGGGTGTTACCAGACCTTCTGGGTGGGTGTACAGACCCAATAAGCACAGTAAGTAATTCCTATTTAGATCAGTTTGTTAGGGTGTTACCTGACCTTCTGGGTGGGTGTACGGACCCAATAAGCACAGTAAGTAATTCCTATTTAGATCAGTTTGTTAGGGTGTTACCAGACCTTCTGGGTGGTTTTACTGACCCAATAAGCACAGTAAGTAATTCCTATTTAGATCAATTTGTTAGGGTGTTACCAGACCTTCTGGGTGGGTGTACAGACCCAATAAGCACAGTAAGCAATTCCTATTTAGATCAATTTGTTAGGGTGTTACCAGACCTTCTGGGTGGGTGTACAGACCCAATAAGCACAGTAAGTAATTCCTATTTAGATCAGTTTGTTAGGGTGTTACCTGACCTTCTGGGTGGGTGTACGGACCCAATAAGCACAGTAAGCAATTCCTATTTAGATCAATTTGTTAGGATGTTACCCGACCTTCTGGGTGGGTGTATGGACCCAATCAGCACAGTAAGCAATTCCTATTTAGATCAGTTTGTTAGGGTGTAACCAGACCTTCTGGGTGGGTGTACTGACCCAATAAGCACATTAAGTAATTCCTATTTAGATCAGTTTGTTAGGGTGTTACCAGACCTTCTGGGTGGGTGTACAGACCCAATAAGCACAGTAAGCAATTCCTATTTAGATCAGTTTGTTAGGGTGTTACCTGACCTTCTGGATGGGTGTACGGACCCAATAAGCACAGTAAGCAATTCATATTTAGATCAGTTTGTTAGGGTGTTACCTGACCTTCTGGGTGGGTGTACTGACCCAATAAGCACAGTAAGTAATTGATATTTAGATCAGTTTGTTAGGGTGTTACCAGACCTTCTGGGTGGCTGTACCGACCCAATAAGCACAGTAAGCAATTCCTATTTAGATCAGTTTGTTAGGGTGTTACCAGACCTTCTGGGTGGGTGTACAGACCCAATAAGCACAGTAAGTAATTCCTATTTAGATCAGTTTGTTAGGGTGTTACCTGACCTTCTGGGTGGGTGTACGGACCCAATAAGCACAGTAAGCAATTCCTATTTAGATCAATTTGTTAGGGTGTTACCAGACCTTCTGGGTGGGTGTACAGACCCAATAAGCACAGTAAGTAATTCCTATTTAGATCAGTTTGTTAGGGTGTTACCTGACCTTCTGGGTGGGTGTACGGACCCAATAAGCACAGTAAGCAATTCCTATTTAGATCAATTTGTTAGGATGTTACCAGACCTTCTGGGTGGGTGTACGGACCCAATAAACACAGTAAGTAATTCCTATTTAGATCAGTTTGTTAGGGTGTTACCTGACCTTCTGGGTGGGTGTACGGACCCAATAAGCACAGTAAGCAATTCCTATTTAGATCAATTTGTTAGGGTGTTACCAGACCTTCTGGGTGGGTGTACAGACCCAATAAGCACAGTAAGCAATTCCTATTTAGATCAGTTTGTTAGGTTGTTACCAGACCTTCTGGGTGGGTGTAGGCTACTGACCCAATAAGCACAGTAAGTAATTCCTATTTAGATCAGTTTGTTAGGGTGTTACCAGACCTTCTGGGTGGGTGTACGGACCCAATAAACACAGTAAGTAATTCCTATTTAGATCAGTTTGTTAGGGTGTTACCAGACCTTCTTGGTGGGTGTACGGACCCAATAAGCAAAGTAAGCAATTCCTATTTAGATCAGTTTGTTAGGGTGCTAGCAGACCTTCTGGGTGGGTGTACGGACCCAATAAACACAGTAAGCAATTCCTATTTAGATCAATTTGTTAGGGTGTTACCAGACCTTCTGGGTGGGTGTACGGACCCAATAAGCACAGTAAGTAATTCCTATTTAGATCAGTTTGTTAGGGTGTTACCAGACCTTCTGGGTGGGTGTACGGACCCAATAAGCACAGTAAGTAATTCCTATTTAGATCAGTTTGTTAGGGTGTTACCAGACCTTCTGGGTGGGTGTACGGACCCAATAAGCACAGTAAGCAATTCCTATTTAGATCAGTTTGCTAGGGTGTTACCAGACCTTCTGGGTGGGTGTACGGACCCAATAAGCACAGTAAGCAATTCCTATTTAGATCAGTTTGTTAGGGTGTTACCTGACCTTCTGGGTGGGTGTACGGACCCAATAAGCACGGTAAGCAATTCCTATTTAGATCAGTTTGTTAGGGTGTTACCAGACCTTCTGGGTGGGTGTACGGACCCAATAAGCACATTAAGTAATTCCTATTTAGATCAGTTTGTTAGGGTGTTACCAGACCTTCTGGGTGGGTGTACGGACCCAATAAGCACAGTAAGTAATTCCTATTTAGATCAGTTTGTTAGGGTGTTACCTGACCTTCTGGGTGGGTGTACGGACCCAATAAGCACAGTAAGCAATTCCTATTTAGATCAGTTTGTTAGGGTGTTACCAGACCTTCTGGGTGGGTGTACGGACCCAATAAGCACAGTAAGTAATTCCTATTTAGATCAGTTTGTTAGGGTGTTACCTGACCTTCTGGGTGGGTGTACGGACCCAATAAGCACAGTAAGCAATTCCTATTTAGATCAGTTTGTTAGGGTGTTACCAGACCTTCTGGGTGGGTGTACGGACCCAATAAGCACATTAAGTAATTCCTATTTAGATCAGTTTGTTAGGGTGTTACCAGACCTTCTGGGTGGGTGTACGGAACCAATAAGCACAGTAAGCAATTCCTATTTAGATCAGTTTGTTAGGGTGTTACCCGACCTTCTGGGTAGGTGTACGGACCCAATAAGCACAGTAAACAATTCCTATTTAGATCAGTTTGTTAGGGTGTTACCTGACCTTGTGGGTGGGTGTAAGGACCCAATAAGCACAGTAAGTAATTCCTATTTAGATCAGTTTGTTAGGGTGTTACCTGACCTTCTGGGTGGGAGTATGGACCCAATAAGCACAGTAAGCAATTCCTATTTAGATCAGTTTGTTAGGGTGTTACCTGACCTTCTGGGTGGGTGTACGGACCCAATAAGCACAGTAAGTAATTCCTATTTAGATCAGTTTGTTAGGGTGTTACCTGACCTTCTGGGTGGGTGTACGGACCCAATAAGCACAGTAAGTAATTCCTATTTAGATCAGTTTGTTAGGGTGTTACCAGACCTTCTGGGTGGGTGTACGGACCCAATAAGCACAGTAAGCAATTCCTATTTAGATCAGTTTGTTAGGGTGTTACCTGACCTTCTGGGTGGGTGTACGGACCCAATAAGCACAGTAAGTAATTCCTATTTAGATCAGTTTGTTAGGGTGTTACCTGACCTTCTGGGTGGGTGTACGGACCCAATAAGCACAGTAAGTAATTCCTATTTAGATCAGTTTGTTAGGGTGGTACCTGACCTTCTGGGTGGGTGTACGGACCCAATAAGCACAGTAAGTAATTCCTATTTAGATCAGTTTGTTAGGGTGTTACCTGACCTTCTGGGTGGGTGTACGGACCCAATAAGCACAGTAAGTAATTCCTATTTAGATCAGTTTGTTAGGGTGTTACCTGACCTTCTGGGTGGGTGTACGGACCCAATAAGCACAGTAAGCAATTCCTATTTAGATCAGTTTGTTAGGGTGTTACCTGACCTTCTGGGTGGGTGTACGGACCCAATAAGCACAGTAAGTAATTCCTATTTAGATCAGTTTGTTAGGGTGTTACCTGACCTTCTGGGTGGGTGTACGGACCCAATAAGCACAGTAAGTAATTCCTATTTAGATCAGTTTGTTAGGGTGGTACCTGACCTTCTGGGTGGGTGTACGGACCCAATAAGCACAGTAAGTAATTCCTATTTAGATCAGTTTGTTAGGGTGTTACCTGACCTTCTGGGTGGGTGTACGGACCCAATAAGCACAGTAAGTAATTCCTATTTAGATCAGTTTGTTAGGGTGTTACCTGACCTTCTGGGTGGGTGTACGGACCCAATAAGCACAGTAAGCAATTCCTATTTAGATCAGTTTGTTAGGGTGTTACCAGACCTTCTGGGTGGGTGTACGGACCCAATAAGCACAGTAAGTAATTCATATTTAGATCAGTTTGTTAGGGTGTTACCAGACCTTCTGGGTGGGTGTACGGAACCAATAAGCACAGTTAGTAATTCCTATTTAGATCAGTTTGTTAGGGTGTTACCTGACCTTCTGGGTGGGTGTACGGACCCAATAAGCACAGTAAGTAATTCCTATTTAGATCAGTTTGTTAGGGTGTTACCTGACCTTCTGGGTGGGTGTACGGACCCAATAAGCACAGTAAGTAATTCCTATTTAGATCAGTTTGTTAGGGTGTTACCAGACCTTCTGGGTGGGTGTACGGACCCAATAAGCACAGTAAGTAATTCCTGTTTAGATCAGTTTGTTAGGGTGTTACCAGACCTTCTGGGTGGGTTTACGGACCCAATAAGCACAGTAAGTAATTCCTATTTAGATCAGTTTGTTAGGGTGTTACCAGACCTTCTGGGTGGGTGTACGGACCCAATAAGCACAGTAAGTAATTCCTATTTAGATCAGTTTGTTAGGGTGTTACCAGACCTTCTGGGTGGGTGTACGGACCCAATAAGCACAGTAAGTAATTCCTATTTAGATCAGTTTGTTAGGGTGTTACCAGACCTTCTGGGTGGGTGTACGGACCCAATAAGCACAGTAAGTAATTCCTATTTAGATCAGTTTCTTAGGGTGTTACCTGACCTTCTGGGTAAAACTAAAACTCAAACTTAGTCTTTTTAAAAAGTGTAATGTTATAGTGTAGGAATCTGTCCCAGCACTTACTTTTTATAAAATGTGTAAACCGATCACTTACCGGTTTATAAAATGTGTAAACCGAGCACTTACCTATTTATAATAAGTGTAAACCGATCACTTAGCCTTTTGTAAGAAGTGTAAACCAATCACTTACCTATTTATAATAAGTGTTAACGGAGCACTTAGCCTTTTGTAAGAAGTGTAATTTGATTTTATTTGTATAATTGAGATTGCGTCATAAGCATTTAGTTATTGTTGTATGTAGAATTTAATCTTGACAGAAACGATTTAAAGAAATCTGATCACACAAATGTATACATTTTCTCCTTTAAAAGAGTATTTAACCAGGAAGTGAGTGTTGGTAACTATGTCACTATAACCCTATATATTTGATACATTGAATATGACTTATTTATCCTATTGATGCTTAGCCTACTTACTTTTAACTTGAATGCAGATTTCCTTATACAATCACCAATAAACCACACTTTATGAATTGTTTGGGGATCCTTTGAACGGGTTGGGGGAAGGTAGCTGATCTGGCAACTGACACAACATATAAATGTGTGCACTTTTAACACTTTCTATCCTATTCCCTTATTTGTCTTTCAGAACAAGGTGCTGGGGAAAACCAGCTGTTTAAGACGGCCCCCCAGGAGATATGTCTGGGTAAACCACGTAACTTTCCCTCCTTTGGATGGGACAATGAATACGGCCAGGTTAACATTGTGTACGTAAATTCTCAAGAAGATTGTCAGTTTAATATAAGAGTGCTATTTGAGACCACCATTTGTGGAAGAGTTGTCAGGTACAGTGCCTGGCAAAGTCCGGTGGGTGTTTCCTACACACAAAGAGACTTCTTTATTTCTCAACTAAAACTAGCAACAATCTCGTTAAGTGAATTAATCTTGTGTGTGAATCCACATTTTATATTATCAGCGCCTTCGGGCCGGACCATTGTGGCTCTACTTTAGCCATGTATGATGACCCAGCAAAAAGGAGCATTAAGTATGCCGAACGCATTAGCCTTCTTGATGTTCTATGGTTCGTGGAGCCTAATGTCTAAATTTAGATGTGGGTGGGTGATCTTTTGGTCGTTTGGTACTTTTGTCGCCATATAGCCTTTAGCTGTTGAGTGTGACATTAAGGCCCAATCAATCAATCTACAGTATAAGCAAAATTTAGCTTTCTTCGACAGACAATGGAGAGAATAGCCTTAAACTAAAATAGTCACGTTATTTTAATCAGCCATCTTTCTAAAAATTATGTTTTAAGGAAAAAATTAAATGTTTAATTTGAATGCTAAGTTTCCCGATTCAGACAGAATAAATTTTCATATTGTATCCTTTGTTTTAAAAGGAAAGAAAACCAACGCCGTGTTTGAAGTTGACCATAAATATCTAGTAAAGCATTGAAGTTCCATAGGCCTATCAGTTAAAAAGCGCGTCTACAAAATTTGTTATATACCCATAATATTCCGTATTTCACTACTTATTGTAATAAACTTGATTCAGTGATATACAATGTAGTATAAAATTGGCTATGAATAGTTTATATAGATCAATTATAAAAAAAGCTTCAACAATGCAATATGGTCATTTTTCATTTAGCGCTAATGTATTTCAAATGAAGAATAGAAGTACAAACCTTTCCATGTGGCGGATTCAAAGAACAGCTTGGGCAAAAGAAAAAGATTTGACAAACATATACTTCCCATCTGCAGACGGCCTGCTGAAATCAACTTGGATGATCTGCTTAACTTGTAATGCTTATACTTGCAATGCCGAATGAAAAAATCATTTGAGCTAACTACTTACTTCTATTGATAGCTACTTACAAAACACTAATTAGTTAATAAACTTGTTGTTTCTTAAAGTGTTCCAGAGTTTGAAGCAAGTCAATACCTCATTACGAATCAAGATTTTCTGGAGTTCGTTAAGGCTGGGGGTTACCGTGACGATACCTTGTGGACAGAGGAGGGGTTGGCATGGAGACAATATCGTCAAGCTCGTCACCCAGTCTTCTGGACTTGTGACCAAGGTGTTTATTTTAATCAAGCTGGATATTATGTATAGGATAAATGCCGAGCTACTGCCGATTCTTAAAAAATAATCGGCAGTGGCGAGGCGTTTATCCGGCTTAAACGTCAGTCTCTTTGTTTTGCCCCTGCCGATTATTATTTAAGAATCGTCTGGTGCAATCTGAGCCTGGTGCCGTGTTACACGAAGTTCACTTCAAGTAAGGTCTGATATGGTATGACTTGAGCTGTAAATATTGGGAAATAATTTGCCAATAATATTTTTATCAGGTGTCCAAAAATATTGCCAGATTGTCAGTTCATTTATACTTGTAAAGTTGATCATGTGTGGGAAAAATAAAATATTTTTTTCTGAATATTTTATAGTGGGGATTCAATTTTACTGCAACCGACTCTACCCATTTCGCTAGGATTTCGTTTGAATGGCGTTACGGTACAACGAATTTTTTTTAACGAAGGAAAGCATTTAACTGAGGTATTAATTTGACCAAAAAGTAAGATGCCCTTGCCCTGCATAAATCAGATTTTCTTCCAATAAAACAGTCTTTGTTCCGCTACACACCATATAAAGCAAGTCTGCTTTGTTTTAAATTTGACTGAAATCTTCACGTCTTGTTATATTGGCTTCTCTTAACTGAGCGATTTGATAAAATACGGTAATTAAAATATTCTTTTATTGTATTAAAAAATATTTATTGTATTAAAAATATCTACAAATTGTGTCTCCAAATGAAAACAATCATCATTTATTTACTAGTTTATTTAAAATCGTACATATCCAACAAACTGAATCCTTAAAGCGCTCCATTAAGACAAACCGGCTGTGATGCCCTTTTATAAGACAAACATCACTCATCATTATGGAGCAGTTATTGTTCGTTTCCAATGCGCATGTGTGGTTAATAATTTGCATGTGAAGATTGGTGTAGCTTGTTAGAGTCTACAGACGATTCGTGAAAAATAATGGTCCACTCGAACAATAGGGTGACGTCACTGGAGACGTTTAAATAATTTGAATGATACCCTTTTTACCAGAAGCACATCTGCACTTACATGTTAATTGGGTATTTGCTAAAATGTTCTGTTTAACCTTTTGCGACACCACCATATCTACCTCTAATTTGAAATTTTCACAAATTATTATTAAACGGATTTAAAAACAATATAAGCAGCAAAATTATCAGCTAATTTTATGTGAAACAGTAGCTGATATTTGAACACAAAAATAACCAAACAACTATTCATTTCAAATTAAATATATTTTGAAAGCCTGCAATCGCTATACATGGGCCGTTTTTAATTTTTTTGCCTATAAAATAGTGGTTAGAGAATGATTGCAGGAAGCTGGAGTTTCAGATCGACCAGAGAGCATACCATTTTGAGAGTATCCATTGATGAATATAGAATTTTATTTTATTTCTATATTAAGGTTGTAAAAGTGGGTGTGGTGGAGATTTAGGGAAGTATTCGCATTGTCAACCACTCGATAACGCTGACAAGATAGACAACGGGCAGGAGATTACAGAGACCGACCCCAATCTCTACAGGTAGATAATTTAATTTGTAAACATCCCATTCCAACAGGCAATGGGGAAGAGTTACTAAGTACTTGACGAAGGTCCGGAATTTGCTCTTGGCAAAGGACTCGGTTTCCTCACCCAGTAAACCTGGCAATATCACCATATAAGTGGAATAATCTTGACTGTGGTGGAAAACATTAATCAATCCATTATTGTTGTACACATTCTTATCCCTACATTTTTATTCCGCAGAGCTGTTGAAATGTGCTTGTGGTACCTTATTATCTGTAATGGGTGTTTTACCTGTATAATGTTAAATAAATGGATTGTAGGCCTATATCAGGATACAGGGGCCGGTTGCACAAAGCTGTATTAAGCTTAAGTCAGGCTTAAATACATTGCATGTGTCGCCAAGATAAGTCAGACTTAAGCTTAATACACCTTTGTGCAACCGGCTCCAGTTCATGTTTTTAGTGGAGTTTTTAGGTTTGATTCTCACCTGGGCCTGAGGGTTGTTTTTTCTTTTTTGGTTCATCAGTGTTCACTATAAAACCTGGCCCTGATGATGATTGTAATTATAAAACTTGAAATGTTGGTTTCTTGTAAGTTGGAAGCATTTAATAACATCAAGATTAAACCTCATCAACCCTTAAAGCAAGAACTTCAGATTTTGGAGTAAGAACTTTAGCTGCTAATATCCGCCACCAACACCACATTTTGTTTTTAATCGGGAAGTTTGGACGGATTTGGATCCCTCCCTTCGATACCATATCTTTATGCACCTTACCTCCCCCCCCCCCCCTCTCCCCCTCCTCCCATCATATCAACCGTTGTCGCTCCTGGTATAGACCCGAGATTCCTTTTCCCCTAGATCTAGAATACAAAGTATGTTTCAAACCTACTGTCACTCATCAGCTGCAACATGCTAAATCATACCACCGTCTCCACACTTTCATTAAGTCCTTTTTAAGGTTTTTAAGATTCTTTCAAGATTCTGTAGAGACTGCAGTTCTTTAGATTTTTTTAATCAAGCTTGTTCTGTTCTTTTTAAGGCTCTTCTCCCTAGTGCGTATTCTGTTAATTTGAAGGATCAAATCTGACAAATTAAGACAAATGAATCCCCCCCCCTTCAGCTCCCTACACTCTTCCTCCTCCCCAGCCCCCCCCCCCCCCCCTTCAGCTCCCTACACACTTCCTCCTCCTTCACAGGTGTATCATTACCACCCAACATTTCTCTCCGGTACATCAGTACCTTAAGACTACAGGGAACCTTTTTTCAAAGAACAGTTTCGCAACATATATCAAATGGCAGAGACCTATAATTGCGGCACCTGTTACATCGTGTGTGTTATCATGCGTGAAAAATGTTGCAAACAATAGGCCTACAATAGGGAAACTCTGTCAACCATTTATCTGGCATTAGATTTGGACAGTCTGCACCTATGGCACAGCATTTCAATTCCCAAGGTCATTCGTTTAATAACCATTTCAAAATCATGCCTATTGAAAAAAATTCCTCTTCTCACTTCAACTGCAGATACCAAGCACAAACGTTTGGAAAGGTAAAGGTTTTGGATTCAAACTTTTTACCCTGTGTGTTTGAACTCGGATCCTAGAAGGTGTCGTTAAAAAAGAATTATATCAATTGGGTTGTTACAAACTACTTCAGGGTAAAATAGCTCAACCTCTGAGCCAACGGCCAGTCATTGTTTATTTTTTAAAAGAACAAGAGCTTGAAAGACCCATTAGTCAGGGCTAAACTCCCTTGTCCAAATTAGATATTTTCACTTGGTTTTTCCGTTATTATATATTCTTTAATTTCAGTTTACCCGACTTCTTGTCGTAGCTGAAGATCCTACACAAAATATTGAGATGCTGATTATATCAATCTTTGTTTGTCTCTGTTAGATATCGTTTGATGTTTGATGAGATAGAGATGCCGATGGACTGGCCAGTGACGGTGAACTACCATGAAGCCCGAGCATACTGTAAGTGGAGAGGGCCCGAGTTTCGCCTTCCTACGGAGGCTGAACATCATGTGATAAGGGGTGACCAGGTGCATTTCCATTTCTCATCTTAACTCTCCCATCAACTATTTTACTCTGTAGGATGGAATTCACTAACACACAACCTTATCTCAAAGATTCCACATATCTGGCAACTGGTGATGTTTATCCCTGACATTTTGATTGCGTCATTACCTTGAAGTTTCCTTGCTGAAACTGAATTATCAAGCTGCAAATGTGATGACATCACTCGTACCCAGAAATGCACGGAATTCTCCCTATATACTTACATCAAATAGCCCGTTCTTAAAATGGCATGAGCTATTTGTTTATTTCATCACCAATCCAGTGGGCAGAAGGTTGGGCAGCTCATGCCATTTTAATTGCCACCATTTAATTGCCAGATATTTAAATTTATTTCATATAGTATTATACATCATGTATCAAATATCCATTAAGACATTGTCCAAACACTAAGTTACAATACAATTTTTTCTTGTATAGGCCTACCGTACATGAAGGATAAGGTCTTCAGAGGACCATTAACAAATTGAGACCTCCAACAGATAGGAAATATGAATTTGTTATCTACCAAACTATCACCTCGTATTCGTCAGAGGGTGATTCACATTACCAGCCAAACATTAAACAAGTCGCTCTTTAGACCGAAAATCCGGGCTACTTGTTCACACAATGGCCTGAAGTTTGAATCTGTAAACTGAAGTTCCAGTGCATGGGGTGCCGTTTTAACCGGTCGTTCAGTCCAACGTCCAAATGTTTTACTGTTCTACAAATGTTTCTGTCATGATTACTAAATTTAAAACAAACTGAACAAGAACAACAGTTTACTTATTATAAATGACATAAAGAGGAAACACACACATTAAATTATGGAATGTCCCCATTGTGTCAAAATTCTCTCTGATTTCTCTTTTATTATACAACTGACCAGCAAGCCTTCATCTGAAATTTAATGCCTATGTCTTCCCCCTTTTTTCAAGGGCCACCCAAAACTAAATCACTAGATGTTGTGTAGAGAGTGAACAATTTAAACTAGTACGAAAAAGTTTTAAAATGAAGCAAAAATAAAAGTCAAATGTGAATAACAACCCAGTACCTACATGTATGATATAAAAATAAATGGTAATTTTCCTCAAGTAAAATAAGTTAAAATGTCATTTGAGTATATTTGCAAATGTTTTATATCAAAATATTTCAAATTGTTTTGAATTGTTACCAGCACACTCTCTTTGCTAAACTTGATATCAATTTGGTCATTTGACTGAACTCAGGCTCAAAGCTATCCCCCAATCCTGTAACATGTCACATTTCATAACTACGCAGTGTCTGTTCTCGGATTTATAGAAATATTGAATAATAAAATCAAAACACATTTGACATCTCAACTAGCCTATATTGTACATGATGGTTTAAAGTGCAGGTGACACAGAAAATTTCAACATGTCACTTAGTTTATTTGAATAACTGAAGTTTGTGTGTACTTTTATGGTGACCATGATAACTTAGATATCAAATAAAGTCTACATCCATGAAGATAAAATAAACTTTGGTAATTTCTTATTGATGTTTAGGGCCTACACTTCTCGGGTCAAGGTTAGACAATAACAACATCCCCATACAAAATGTCAGCCTCTCTCTTCTTTATTTTTGTTGTTCAAACACACACTGTTTTTTGATGTACTTGAATTCCCATGATGAAGAATAAACCATGTAGGCCTATATCTACAGAGTTGTTCAGTGGATCAAGTCAATTCTAAGTCTCTCTCTCTCTATATATATTTATGATCACTAAAACACACGGGCACTGGGAAAATCTTCTTGTCTAAAATAACCATGGAGACAAGTTTCTTATTGTGTTAAAACGAGGTATATCATTTAGACCTTTATACCCCATAAATTGTTGTAACAAATCAAACCTATGATATTTCATTAGGTTGACGACTGACAGGAGCTAAGCCTTAGTCAGTAGAATTTTCTGGAATCTCTCTCTCTCTATATATATATATATTTAACAAAATAAATTTAACAGCTATAAAGCATGCACTTAGGCCTATCTTGTTTTGTTTTTATATGTTGAAGGCCAGGTCAATAATTTTATATTTTATGGATAATTTGGAGCACGGGAGTACATGTAGATGCCGCGCTGCAATAGTATGAAAACATACTCTAATCAGTATACAGTGAAGGCCCACCCGGCAAAATACCCTTCCTTGTTAACAAACCTTTCCGTTAATTGCCCTTCTTGCTAATGGCTATTATAGACAAAACCCTACAAAACAGAGCTCAGTGCAATTATCTCCAAAATAATTAAACAGTATATTTGTTATATTATTGTGAGTTTTTTTTTACCTTTATTTCAAAGACATTGATTTGGCCAGGATATCTCTCTACAATATATAATTTATTTAATAATCATTATAGCACCTAATTGTATAATGGGAGCGTCGGTGTGGAGAGTGAATAGAGCAATAGTCTCTCACGTAGATACATGCCTTCCATCGGTTCAAAATCCACTCTGACCAATCAGTGTCATAACCAATTAATAAAGACCTTTGTTGTCCATAATAACCTATTTTGTATTATTCATGATATCTTTTATTTCTAACTCATAATGGGAGGGGCTAGTCTCTAGGAATGAATATTTGCCCGTTAATTTATATTTTGAACACTATTTCGGCAGACAAACTGTATGGAGTTTTCTCATTCCAACGTCAATCATTCAGTTTTTAATGACTTTCATAGCCTCTTTGTACTGTTGTAACAATCAGTTTTAAAGTTCTAATTTTGGCAGCTTAAACAAAGTTCTGTAATTTACTGGTTTAAGAAAAAGCATATCGTTAATAGAAACAAATATTATTTGTTTTGAAAAATCTTTATCTCATGTGTTCCAAACAGCATCTGGTTTTTGCAACATCTTCTTGTAACATTACAAAGTTGACCAGCTCCTAAACGGTTTGATTTTGATTGTTTGAAATTTTGTGTTTCTTTCTCATTTTGACAAGCGTTTTTATTTTTTATCTTTTGTATATATGAACATATCATTTTTTTGCTATATTGATAAATAATTGATAATATAATTCTGTTTTCATTTGTTATCAGCCTCCTGTTGAGAAGGGCAGTTCCAGTGACATCATTTATCAGAGTACAATACATGCTAATGTCAACCTGCAATATGGATCATCAACGGTAACGTTCTTATAATCTCTCCATGGTGTCTTTCTCGTTACAAACTAAGAGAGTAAAATTGTACATTGTATATGCTATCTCAAAAGGTTACCGTTTTGTTGAAGAAATGTTTCATGTACATTGTAGGTCTACTTTTATCTAAACCTCCTACAAATATAACATGTAAGCTGACCAACAAATATAACATGTAAGCTGACCAACAAATATAACATGTAAGCTGACCTACAAAAAGGACATGTAAGATGACCAACAAACTATACATGTATGTACGCTGACCTACAAATATAACATGTAAGCTGACCTACAAACTATATGTATTAGCTGACCTACAAACTATATGTACCGGTATTAGCTGACCTACAAATATAACATGTAAGCTAACCTACAAATATAACATGTAAACTGACCTACAGATATAACATGTTAGCTGACCTACAAATATAACATGTAAGCTGACCTACAAATATAACATGTAAGCTGACCTACAAATATAACATGTAAGCTGACCTACAAATATAACATGTAAGCTAACCTACAAATATAACATGTAAGCTGACCTACAAATATAACATGTAAGCTGACCTACAAATATAACATGTAAGCTGACCTACAAACTACATGTACCGGTATTAGCTGACCTACAAATATAACATGTAAGCTGACCTACAAATATAACATGTAAGCTGACCTACAAATATAACATGTAAGCTGACCTACACATATAACATGTAAGCTGACCTACAAAAATAACATGTAAGCTGACCTACAAATATAACATGTAAGCTGACCTACAAAAATAACATGTAAGCTGACCTACAAATATAACATGTAAGCTGACCTACAAATATAGCATGTAAGCTGACCTACAAAAATAACATGTAAGCTGACCTACAAATATAACATGTAAGCTGACCTACAAATATAACATGTAAGCTGACCTACAAATATAACATGTAAGCTGACCTACAAATATAACATGTAAGCTGACCTACAAATATAACATGTAAGCTGACCTACAAATATAACATGTAAGCTGACCTACAAATATAACATGTAAGCTGACCTACAAATATAACATGTAAGCTGACCTACAAATATAACATGTAAGCTGACCTACAAATATAACATGTAAGCTGACCTACAAATATAACATGTAAGCTAACCTACAAATATAACATGTAAGCTGACCTACAAATATAACATGTAAGCTGACCTACAAATATAACATGTAAGCTGACCTACAAATATAACATGTAAGCTGACCTACAAATATAACATGTAAGCTGACCTACAAATATAACATGTAAGCTAACCTATAAATATAACATGTAAGCTGATCTACAAATATAACATGCAAGCTGATCTACAAGCTACATGTAAGCTGACCTACAAATATAACATGTAAACTGACCTACAAACTATATCTAAACTGATCTACGTGTGCAAACTAGGTCTACATGTAATTCCAAGTCTTATTTGTATATGTGTGTGTCTTAATTTGCCTGGGAATACAAAAACATATAGCTTTATGCAGCGTGTCTTCTGTATCCCCTCATCTTTGTCGTGATATGATGGATATCATGCGGAAAAAGACCTAAAATCTTCGCTTATCACGTTTTACTGTCTATGAGGCTGGGGACCCACCCACAGCTTTTTCATAATTGATTCTAGAGACCAAACAAATTTATCAGATCTTGTTTAAACTTTGTTCAGCCTTTTATTCTATTCAATCTGCGTCTTATCAGTATATTTGATTTTCAACCATATTTTTGTTTCCCTTAGTTTCAATGACCAAATACATATAAACTGTATCTTTTCAGCCTGTGAATTTATACGAGCCCTCCTCAACTGGATTTTACGATGCTTTCGGCAACGTTTGGGAATGGACTGAGGACCATTTCAATGGGTTGCCAGGTTACCAGTCACATTGGCTGTACGATGATTTCTCGTCTCCTTGCTTTGATGGCCGCCACAATGTTATATTGGTAAGAAAACAATATCAGGTCAACTTCCCTGCAGTTTTTTCCCCTCTATTGGGGTGCCTAAATCTATCCAAATTTATTTTTGCTTTACTGATTTAGTTTTTCAATGAGTGGATAATTTCATCTCCACTACCTGGTGTGACTTTTCTTTCACTTTGTTTTTCTTCTGTTTAATCTTCGAATCAAGTTGATTATACCAGTTGCTCAATAACCCATTATGGTAAACTGTCTTTTCTATGTAATCATTCCTTCCTTACATGTACCTCTCATTTGTCCATCCCATAGTTTGAGTTATCTCCCTTCTCCCATTCCATAGTTTGATTTATCTCCCTTCGCTCATTCCTTGGTTTGATTTATCTCCCTTCTTTCATTCCTTAGTTTGATTTATCTCCCTTCTCCCATTCCATAGTTTGATTTATCTCCCTTCTCCCATTCCTTAGTTTGATTTATCTCCCTTCTCCCATTCCTTAGTTTGATTTATCTCCCTTACTTCATTCCTTAGTTTCTTTTATCTCCCCTTCTTTCATTCCTTAGTTTGATTTATCTCCCTTCTCTCATTCCATAGTTTGATTTATCTCCCTTCTCTCATTCCTTGCTTTGATTTATCTCCCTTCTCCCATTCCTTGCTTTGATTTATCTCCCCTTCTCCCATTCTTTGCTTTGATTTATCTCCCTTCTCTCATTCCTTAGTTTGAATTATCTCCCCTTCTCTCATTCCTCGCTTTGATTAATCCCCCCCTTCTCTCATTCCTTGCTTTGATTTATCTCCCCTTCTCTCATTCCTTGCTTTGATTTATCTCCCCTTCTCTCATTCCTTAGTTTGATTTATCTCCCCTTCTCTCATTCTTTGCTTTGATTTATCTCCCTTCTCTCATTTCTTTGTTAGATTTATCTCCCTTCTCTCATTAATAGTTTGATTTATCTCCCTTCTTTCATTCCTTAGTTTGATTTATCTCCCTTCTCGCATTCCTTAGTTTGATTTATCTCCCTTCTCTCATTCCTTAGTTTGATTTATCTCCCTTCTCTCATTCCTTAGTTTGATTTATCTCCCTTCTCTCATTCCATATTTTGATTTATCTACCTTCTTTCATTCCTTAGTTTGATTTATCTCCCTTCTTTCATTCCATAGTTTGATTTATCTACCTTCTCCCATTCCTTAGTTTGATTTATCTCCCTTCTTTCATTCCTTAGTTTGATTTATCTCCCTTCTTTCATTCCTTAGTTAGATTTATCTCTCTTCTCCCATTCCGTAGTTTGATTTATCTCCCTTCTCTCATTCCTTAGTTTGATTTATCTCCCTTCTTTCATTCCATAGTTTGATTTATCTACCTTCTCCCATTCCTTAGTTTGATTTATCTCCCTTCTTTCATTCCTTAGTTTGATTTATCTCCCTTCTTTCATTCCTTAGTTAGATTTATCTCTCTTCTCCCATTCCGTAGTTTGATTTATCTCTCTTCTCCCATTCCGTAGTTTGATTTATTTCCCTTCTCGCATTCCTTAGTTTGATTTATCTCCCTTCTCTCATTCCTTAGTTTGATTTATCTCCCTTCTCTCATTCCTTAGTTTGATTTATCTACCCTCTCTCATTCCATAGTTTGATTTATCTACCTTCTTTCATTCCATAGTTTGATTTATCTACCTTCTTTCATTCCATAGTTTGATTTATCTACCTTCTCCCATTCCTTAGTTTGAGTTATCTCCCTTCTCTCATTTCTTTGTTAGATTTATCCCCCTTCTCTCATTCCTTAGTTTGATTTATCTCCCTTCTTTGAGATCTCCTTAACTCACTTACCACACACATTCACACCACTTCTTTTTTTCTTTTTTTTTGTGTTAAAATTTCATTTCACTTAATTTTTTGGTTTGTTGGTTAATAGGAAAATGATAATTTGTGATAACAGTTTTTTTTTTAAGATATCTTTTGATTGTCTATTTATTGTGAACAAAGACTAAACATTGTCAAATGAACTCAACCAGTTTTCTTTTGTTACAGGGTGGCTCATGGATATCAACCGGAGATGAATCCTCGAGGTTTGCACGCTACTCATTCAGACGTCACTTCTTTCAACATTGTGGTTTCCGTATTGCTCGCTCACTTCCTCAAAATGGTAACAATGTCAATGTACCAGCCCGTGTGATTCAACCTAAAGTCTTCATTCTGGATGTTGGACATACCAGTAAGGATTTATCCCAATACACTGCAAACTCACAAAATCATTGACAACATATACATGATCCAATTAGAAGTTTATTGAGGCTTTTCCCCAACTTTTTTATTTCAATCCCCCCTTCTCCCCCCCCCCCCCAAAAAAAAAGAAAAATATATATATCATTTTATTTATATTTGCAGGTATATAAACAGGTATTTGGTATTATGTTGTTAAAAATAATTTTAAAATGGCCATATTTTGTTCCACTTGTAGAGACTGATATATTTGTAAAAGCTCAGGGAGAACCCCAACTTGTGCAGACGACAAACCGTCAGCTCAACTGTGATGACCATCCTGCACTTTATGGGATTATTGAACTGGAGTTTGGATTCCGAGACAACTATGCCAAGACTGTGGCTGATATTGCCTTATCTTACACTGAAATGTTTAAATGTGCCAAATCATCAGCTCTTCATGTGGGATCAGGCCTGGGAAAAACATCATTCATTCTTAGTAATCATTTTCATAAGGTATGCATTCTCAGTTTATATAATCAATATCTTCACTAAACATAGTATGATGTAATCATCTGGGATTGCTTACACACACTATGAGTACTTTGTGATATCTCTACAGTGTGGGAGGATCACATGTGAATTCCCCATGTTACAGACATGACACACTATGATTCATTAAAAGTTAAAAGCATTTCATTCAAACAACCTCTCAAATACTAATGAGAAATGATTAAGGCACCACCACAGTTAGTTGTTTGTGAACAACACAAGCTTTCAAAACCTATACCGATGTCTTTATCAAGTGCAACTTGGTATAGGTGTTGAAAGTTTGTGTTGTTCACAAACAACTAACTTTGTGGGGATGCCTTTAAATATCCATTTCTAGTTTTGCGCGGAATGACGTAACTACTGTTATAAGTGAGCAGGTTTAAAGTGGCGTGAATTTCAAAAAGAATTCTGATTGGAAAGGTAATGTAAGTGTTTGATTAATTGATTGATATTCTAGAAATATATAATATAAACACTACAAACTGAAGATATGTATGAAGAGTAAACAAAATTGATTGATTGTTTAGTTTTTACGGCGGCGTTGCCAGTTTTATTGTGGGAGGAAACCGGGCTCTATGCCTGGAGGAAACCCACGACCTTCCGTTGGTAACTGGCAACCATCCCACATAGGTCGTTCGGGTGAAAACCCAGTCAGAAAATTTTCAAATTTTCAAACAAAATTGAAATAACCTTATGTATCTTGATTCATTTTAGGCTGTAGATAAAATTAAACACTACCTACAACTTCATTCTTAAAAATTGCAAAAGTTTGATGATGCACACAATTGTACATTTGAATATTTCCCAATGAAGCTTTTGTATATTTACTGGTTGGTTTAACATTGATAGGAGAATAATGTAAGTAAGGTATAATATGAGAAGCAGAAACATTTCCAATGTTCTTTATTTATTTCTCTTCAGGTTTTGGGTGTAGATTTCTCTGGGTTATTTGTGAACAAAGCTATGTCTCTACAGAAAGCCCATCAATTCTCCTACCAGGATATTAATGGTATGGAATGTGTGGTGAAACTAGATGACAATCATCAAACTGATAATGTTGTCTTTAAACAGGTAATTCAAACTTTGCTTAATAGAAAATACCTTTGTTATAATTTGTTGCTAAGATTTAAAGTGGCATGAGCTGCCACAATTCACACTTTTTTTCATAATTCCTGATCGTCACGACAGTAAGAGGCTTTGAAGGCCATCAAAAGACTAAATGATTGACGTTGGAATGAGGAAAATCAATAGAGTACAAACTGTATGTGGCCTACGCGAACTGAAAAAGTGTTCAAAAAGTAAACAAAATTTAAATAACCGGGACCATTCATTCATTCTAAGCGAAAGTCTTGCGAAAAATAGCCGATAATTTCAACATTCTGTTTAAACGCCAAAATGTCAACATTTTGGCAGCTCATGCCACATAGACCTCTTCAAGTGGTTACCACGAATGACAAACTATACATACCATGCTTTATCATACAATGTACACTGTACCCTGGTTTACCATACAATAATATACATTGCCATCCAACATATTATGGTTTACCATACAATACCATGCTGTACAGTACAATATTACAGGGTTTATACTGTTTAAATATACTATACTTTATCATACAATACCATGCTTTACAATTTGATGTATTGGTAGGCCTATATATTGTGTTTTATAATACAATATTATGGTTTGCTCTACAATATACAGGGTATATACTGTGTTTATCATACAATACTACGGTTTACTGTACAATATACAGGGTATATACTGTGCTTTATCATACAATACTATGGTTTGCTGTACAATATACAGGGTATATACTGTGCTTTATCATACAATACTATGGTTTGCTGTACAATATACAGGGTATATACTGTGCTTTATCATACAATACTATGGTTTGCTGTACAATATACAGGGTATATACTGTGCTTTATCATACAATACTATGGTTTGCTGTACAATATACAGGGTATATACTGTGCTTTATCATACAATACTATGGTTTGCTGTACAATATACAGGGTATATACTGTGTTTATCATACAATACTATGGTTTACTATACAATATACAGGGTATATACTGTGCTTTATCATACAATACTATGGTTTGCTGTACAATATACAGGGTATATACTGTGCTTTATCATACAATACTACGGTTCACTGTACAATATACAGGGTATATACTGTGCTTTATCATACAATACTATGGTTTACTGTACAATATACAGGATATATACTGTGCTTTATCATACAATACTATGGTTTGGTGTACAATATACAGGGTATATACTGTGCTTTATCATACAATACTATGGTTTACTGTACAATATACAGGGTATATACTGTGTTTATCATACAATACTATGGTTTGCTGTACAATATACAGGGTATATACTGTGCTTTATCATACAATACTATGGTTTACTGTACAATATACAGGGTATATACTGTGTTTACCATACAATTCTATGGTTTACTATACAATATAGATGGTATGTACTTTGCTTTGTCATAGAAAACTATGGTTTACTGTACAATAACACCAACTTACCATATTTTGAATGCAAAAGATACAATATACTGCAACATGCGGTTTGTTTTCTTCATCAACTTTTTACCAGAATATCTGTTTGTTTTCAACTTAAGTGGCATGAGTTTTATTTTTCCAGCTAACTTGGCTGCCTAATGAAGTTGGTTGTCACAATTTGGTTCTGGTGACATTTTTAGAGAGAACCCTTCATCCAAAAGGTAAAGTTTATATTTACAAGGAGGCATTGATTAATTTTTGGGGGGTTTTAGTTGTTTTGTATATGTTTATATACCACGCCAAAAATTATAAATACACAATTTCAGAAACTCTTCTCTTTAGTTGTTTTAATTTTAATGAAAGACGGATTGTGTTCTTAAAACAATCTAATAAATTATATCAGTTCCAGGCAAAGGGAAATAAAGCTGTGTTAAAGGGGAATACTAGTATGTCCAAGCTGTTTAAAAGAGGACATTTCATTGTACGCAGGGGGCTCGGTGGCTCATCCGGTTAGAGTGATAGTCCCTTAGTCTGACACAGGCCTTCCATCAATGTGACACGAGTTTGAATCCTACTCAGACCAAATAGAAATTTTGAAATGTGGATTTTTTCACTTCAATATCGTAATTGGAAGAGTTGCCAGGTACTCGCAGAAGGTGGAGGGTTTTCTCCTTGCAAAGGGCAACTAAACCTAGCCGCCATACAATTGAAATAAACTTGAGTACAACGTAAAACATCAATCAATTATTCTACACATAGTATTACAACTAGACACAAATGCCTTGTTAACCTTTATACTACTGACATATGTCACTGACTAAATGATGTAAAAACCTATGCCTACACAGCAGATTAAAAATCAATATATATTTTCTTTGAAATATCAGCTTGGCTGGTTCGTCTATGGGAAATAGTCAGAGAGCCAGGTATTGTTGTTGTCATTTCTACAGACTGGGATCAAATACAACTAGAGGAGGTATTCAACGACAGGTATTACTTTTTTATTGTGTACTTTCAAATTATAAACATAACTTCAAACTTTTTGAATTGTAAACTTCTTGGTTTGAAAAAAATGTATACAATGATTGAATCTGGTCTTAGAAGCCTATTTTATTGAATCAGGAAGTTTGTAATCCATAAATGTCATATTTAAAGTCAACTGACTTCCGAATTAAACAAATAATACTTAAAGTATTATGTATATGTTACTGTTTGGTTGGAATATGTTGGCTGTGGGTGAGACATTTTACTGTAAGTATGGAATATGTTTGCTGTGGGTGTGACATTTTACTGTTTGGATGGGATATGTTGGTTGTGGGTGAGACATTTTACTGTGTGGATGGAATATGTTGGTTGTGGGTGAGACATTTTACTGTTTGGATGGGATATGTTGGTTGTGGGTGAGACATTTTACTGTTTGGATGGGATATGTTGGTTGTGGGTGAGACATTTTACTGTTTGGATGCAATATGTTGGTTGTGGGTGAGACATTTTACTGTTTGGATGGAATATGTTGGTTGTGGGTGAGACATTTTACTGTTTGGATGGGATATGTTGGTTGTAGGTGAGACATTTTACTTTTTGGATGGGATATGTTGGTTGTGGGTGAGACATTTTACTGTTTGGATGGAATATGTTGGCTGTGGGTGAGACATTTAACTGTTTGGATGGGATATGTTGGTTGTGGGTGAGACATTTTACTGTTAGTATGGGATATGTTGGTTGTGGGTGAGACATTTTACTGTTTGGATGGGATATGTTGGTTGTGGGTGAGACATTTTACTGTTTGGATGGACTATGTTGGTTGTGGGTGAGACATTTTACTGTTAGTATGGGATATGTTGGTTGTGGGTGAGACATTTTACTGTTTGGATGGGATATGTTGGTTGTGGGTGAGACATTTTACTGTTTGGATGGGATATGTTGGTTGTGGGTGAGACATTTTACTGTTTGGATGGGATATGTTGGTTGTGGGTGAGACATTTTACTGTCTGGATAGAATATGTTGACTGTGGGTGAGACATTTTACTGTTTGGATGGGATATGTTGGTTGTGGGTGAGACATTTTACTGTTTGGATGGGATATGTTGGTTGTGGGTGAGACATTTTACTGTTTGGATGGAATATGTTGGTTGTGGGTGAGACATTTTACTGTGTGGATGGGATATGTTGGTTGTGGGTGAGACATTTTACTGTTGGATGGAATATGTTGGTTGTGGGTGAGACATTTTACTGTTTGGATGGAATATGTTGGTTGTGAGTGAGACATTTTACTGTGTGGATGGGATATGTTGGTTGTGGGTGAGACATTTTACTGTTTGGATGGGATATGTTGGTTGTGGGTGAGACATTTTACGGTTTGGATGGGATATGTTGGTTGTGGGGGAGACATTTTACTGTTTGGATGGAATATGTTGGTTGTGAGTGAGACATTTTACTGTTTGGATGGACTATGTTGGTTGTGGGTGAGACATTTTACTGTTTGGATGGACTATGTTGGTTGTGGGTGAGACATTTTACGGTTTGGATGGGATATGTTGACTGTGGGTGAGACATTTTACTGTTTGGATGGAATATGTTGGTTGTGAGTGAGACATTTTACTGTTTGGATGGACTATGTTGGTTGTGGGTGAGACATTTTACTGTTTGGATGGACTATGTTGGTTGTGGGTGAGACATTTTACTGTTTGGATGGGATATGTTGGTTGTGGGTGAGACATTTTACTGTTTGGATGGGATATGTTGGTTGTGGGTGAGACATTTTACTGTTTGGATGGAATATGTTGGTTGTGAGTGAGACATTTTACTGTTTGGATGGACTATGTTGGTTGTGGGTGAGACATTTTACTGTTTGGATGGGATATGTTGGTTGTGGGTGAGACATTTTACTGTTTGGATGGGATATGTTGACTGTGGGTGAGACATTTTACTGTTTGGATGGGATATGTTGGTTGTGGGTGAGACATTTTACTGTTTGAATGGGATATGTAGGTGAGACATTTTACTGTTTGTATGGGATATGTTTGTTGTGGGTGAGACATTTTACTGTTTGGATGGAATATGTTGGTTGTGGGTGAGACATTTTACTGTTTGGATGGAATATGTTGGTTGTGGGTGAGACATTTTACTGTTTGGATGGGATATGTTGACTGTGGGTGAGACATTTTACTGTTTGGATGGAATATGTTGGTTGTGGGTGAGACATTTTACTGTTTGGATGGGATATGTTGGTTGTGGGTGAAACATTTTACTGTTTGGATGGGATATGTTGGTTGTGGGTGAGACATTTTACTGTTTGGATGGGATATGTTGGTTGTGGGTGAAACATTTTACTGTGTGGATGGGATATGTTGGTTGTGGGGGAGACATTTTACTGTTTGGATGGAATATGTTGGTTTTGGGTGGGACATTTTACTGTTTGGATGGGATATGTTGGTTGTGGGTGAGACATTTTACTGTTTGGATGGGATATGTTGGTTGTGGGGGAGACATTTTACTGTTTGGATGGAATATGTTGGTTGTGGGTGAGACATTTTACTGTTTGGATGGGATATGTTGGTTGTGGGGGAGACATTTTACTGTTTGGATGGGATATGTTGGTTGTGGGTGAGACATTTTACTGTTTGGATGGGATATGTTGGTTGTGGGTGAGACATTTTACTGTTTGGATGGGATATGTTGGTTGTGGGTGAGACATTTTACTGTTTGGATGGGATATGTTGGTTGTGGGTGAGACATTTTACTGTTTGGATGGGATATGTTGGTTGTGGGTGAGACATTTTACTGTTTGGATGGGATATGTTGGTTGTGGGTGAGGCATTTTACTGTTTGGATGGGATATGTTGGTTGTGGGGGAGACATCTTACTGTGTGGATGGGATATGTTGGTTGTGGGTGAGACATTTTACTGTGTGGATGGGATATGTTGGTTGTGGGGGAGACATTTTACTGTTTGGATGGGATATGTTGGTTGTGGGTGAGACATTTTACTGTTTGGATGGGATATGTTGGTTGTGGGTGAGACATTTTACTGTTTGGATGGGATATGTTGGTTGTGGGTGAGACATTTTACTGTTTGGATGGGATATGTTGCTTGTGGGTGAGACATTTTACTGTTTGGGTGGGATATGTTGGTTGTGGGTGAGACATTTTACTGTTTGGGTGGGATATGTTGGTTGTGGGTGAGACATTTTACTGTTTGGATGGGATATGTTGGTTGTGGGTGAGACATTTTACTGTTTGGATGGGATATGTTGGTTGTGGGTGAGACATTTTACTGTGTGGATGGGATATATTGGTTGTGGGGAGACATTTTACTGTTTGGATGGGATATGTTGGTTGTGGGTGAGACATTTTACTGTATGGATGGAATATGTTGGTTGTGGGTGAGACATTTTACTGTATGGATGGAATATGTTGGTTGTGGGGGAGACATTTTACTGTATGGATGGAATATGTTGGTTGTGGGGGAGACATTTTACTGTATGGATGGGATATGTTGGTTGTGGGTGAGACATTTTACTGTATGGATGGGATATGTTGGTTGTGGGTGAGACATTTTACTGTTTGGATAGAATATGTTGGTTGTGGGTGAGACATTTTACTGTTTGGATGGGATATGTTGGTTGTGGGTGAGACATTTTACTGTTTGGATGGGATATGTTGGTTGTGGGTGAGACATTTTACTGTTTGAATGGAATATGTTGACTGTGGGTGAGACATTTTACTGTATGGATGGGATATGTTGGTTGTGGGTGAGACATTTTACTGTGTGGATAGAATATGTTGGTTGTGGGTGAGACATTTTACTGTATGGATGGGATATGTTGGTTGTGGGTGAGACATTTTACTGTGTGGATAGAATATGTTGGTTGTGGATGAGACATTTTACTGTTTGGGTGGGATATGTTGGTTGTGGGTGAGACATTTTACTGTTTGGATGGGATATGTTGACTGTGGGTGAGACATTTTACTGTTTGGGTGGGATATGTTGGTTGTGGGTGAGACATTTTACTGTTTGGGTGGGATATGTTGGTTGTGGGTGAGACATTTTACTGTTTGGGTGGGATATGTTGGTTGTGGGTGAGACATTTTACTGTTTGGATGGAATATGTTGACTGTGGGTGAGACATTTTACTGTTTGGGTGGGATATGTTGGTTGTGGGTGAGACATTTTACTGTTTGGGTGGGATATGTTGGTTGTGGGTGAGACATTTTACTGTTTGGGTGGGATATGTTGACTGTGGGGGAGACATTTTACTGTTTGAATGGAATATGTTGACTGTGGGTGAGACATTTTACTGTTTGGGTGGGATATGTTGACTGTGGGGGAGACATTTTACTGTTTGGGTGGGATATGTTGGTTGTGGGTGAGACATTTTACTGTTTGGATGGGATATGTTGGTTGTGGGTGAGACATTTTACTGTTTGGATGGGATATGTTGGTTGTGGGTGAGACATTTTACTGTTTGGGTGGGATATGTTGGTTGTGGGTGAGACATTTTACTGTTTGGGTGGGATATGTTGGTTGTGGGTGAGACATTTTACTGTTTGGATGGAATATGTTGGTTGTGGGTGAGACATTTTACTGTTTGGATAGAATATGTTGGTTGTGGGTGAGACATTTTACTGTTTGGGTGGGATATGTTGGTTGTGGGTGAGACATTTTACTGTTTGGGTGGGATATGTTGGTTGTGGGTGAGACATTTTACTGTTTGGATGGAATATGTTGACTGTGGGTGAGACATTTTACTGTTTGGGTGGGATATGTTGGTTGTGGGTGAGACATTTTACTGTTTGGGTGGGATATGTTGGTTGTGGGTGAGACATTTTACTGTTTGGGTGGGATATGTTGGTTGTGGGTGAGACATTTTACTGTTTGGATGGAATATGTTGACTGTGGGTGAGACATTTTACTGTTTGGGTGGGATATGTTGGTTGTGGGTGAGACATTTTACTGTTTGGGTGGGATATGTTGGTTGTGGGTGAGACATTTTACTGTTTGGATAGAATATGTTGGTTGTGGGTGAGACATTTTACTGTTTGGGTGGGATATGTTGGTTGTGGGTGAGACATTTTACTGTTTGGGTGGGATATGTTGGTTGTGGGTGAGACATTTTACTGTTTGGATGGAATATGTTGACTGTGGGTGAGACATTTTACTGTTTGGGTGGGATATGTTGGTTGTGGGTGAGACATTTTACTGTTTGGGTGGGATATGTTGGTTGTGGGTGAGACATTTTACTGTTTGGGTGGGATATGTTGGTTGTGGGTGAGACATTTTACTGTTTGGATAGAATATGTTGACTGTGGGGGAGACATTTTACTGTTTGGGTGGGATATGTTGGTTGTGGGTGAGACATTTTACTGTTTGGGTGGGATATGTTGGTTGTGGGTGAGACATTTTACTGTTTGGATAGAATATGTTGGTTGTGGGTGAGACATTTTACTGTTTGGGTGGGATATGTTGGTTGTGGGTGAGACATTTTACTGTTTGGGTGGGATATGTTGACTGTGGGGGAGACATTTTACTGTTTGAATGGAATATGTTGACTGTGGGTGAGACATTTTACTGTTTGGGTGGGATATGTTGACTGTGGGGGAGACATTTTACTGTTTGGGTGGGATATGTTGGTTGTGGGTGAGACATTTTACTGTTTGGATGGGATATGTTGGTTGTGGGTGAGACATTTTACTGTTTGGATGGGATATGTTGGTTGTGGGTGAGACATTTTACTGTTTGGGTGGGATATGTTGGTTGTGGGGGAGACATTTTACTGTTTGGATGGGATAGGTTGGTTGTGGGGGAGACATTTTACTGTTTGGGTGGGATATGTTGGTTGTGGGGGAGACATTTTACTGTTTGGGTGGGATATGTTGGTTGTGGGGGAGACATTTTACTGTTTGGATGGGATATGTTGACTGTGGGTGAGACATTTTACTGTTTGGATGGGATATGTTGGTTGTGATTGAGACATTTTACTGTTTGGGTGGGATATGTTGGTTGTGGGTGAGACATTTTACTGTTAGTATGGGATATGTTGGTTGTGGGGGAGACATTTTACTGTTTGGATGGGATATGTTGGTTGTGATTGAGACATTTTACTGTTTGGGTGGGATATGTTGATTGTGGGTGAGACATTTTACTGTTAGTATGGGATATGTTGGTTGTGGGGGAGACATTTTACTGTGTGGATAGAATATGTTGGTTGTGGGTGAGACATTTTACTGTATGGATGGGATATGTTGGTTGTGGGTGAGACATTTTACTGTGTGGATAGAATATGTTGGTTGTGGATGAGACATTTTACTGTTTGGATGGAATATGTTGGTTGTGGGTGAGACATTTTACTGTTTGGGTGGGATATGTTGGTTGTGGGTGAGACATTTTACTGTTTGGGTGGGATATGTTGGTTGTGGGTGAGACATTTTACTGTTTGGGTGGGATATGTTGGTTGTGGGTGAGACATTTTACTGTTTGGATGGGATATGTTGACTGTGGGTGAGACATTTTACTGTTTGGGTGGGATATGTTGGTTGTGGGTGAGACATTTTACTGTTTGGGTGGGATATGTTGGTTGTGGGTGAGACATTTTACTGTTTGGGTGGGATATGTTGACTGTGGGTGAGACATTTTACTGTTTGGATGGAATATGTTGGTTGTGGGTGAGACATTTTACTGTTTGGATGGAATATGTTGGTTGTGGGTGAAACATTTTACTGTTTGGATGGAATATGTTGGTTGTGGATGAGACATTTTACTGTTTGCATAGAATATGACAGGGTTTTTGTTTACTTTAACTTAATTTTTACATTGGCTTTGTTTAGCTTATTTTGATAACTTGTAGAATTTTATTATTATTTATAACCCTTCTCCATGTTTCCAATTGACTTGTAGGCTGGATTGTGTGGCATCCAATACCATAGAGTATGAGGTGTCTGGAGGGCGATTACAATCTCATGTGACTGTCTGGAGAAAAGAGTAACGTTTATTTTACAGACTGTCCACTGCTTAATGACCTACCATTACATGCTGACTGTGTTGCTCACAACATATTATAACTAGTTTTACATTGTTTTTTTATAAGCTATTAACCACATGTATTTATTGTATTATTATTGTTGACCGTGTACAAGGAATCCTCCCGGTGAATAATAAGTTAAAGGGGGAGAAAACAAAAAAAATCACTTTAGGGTTCTGAAGAAGCGCGCTATTGTTTCCTTTCCAACGGTACCAAACACATATTTTTGTGATTGTTTTACACCTGACAGTGAAGTTAATTAAAGATCACAATAAGCAAAACAAATTGGTCAACTTTCAAAATCTGCCATTTAAGCCTGGGTTAAATTCATCCTCTTCAAGCCCTTCGTAACTCTCCGATATGCCATGCATACCATTTTTGTGCTAGCCACATATTCCTCAAAGCTTCCTTTATAATTTAATTAAGTTTTGAGAAACTGAAAAAAAATTTCTTGAGATGGGAATGCTTTGAAGACAGTGAAATTAACCTGGGTTTAAATGGGAGATTTTGAAAGTTGACCAATTTTTTTTGTGTATGTAACATAATGCGGTATTTTATAAACTGCATCATGTCCCATGAAAAAATAGCAAAAATATGTGTTTAGTACCATTGGAAAGGAAAAATAAGCGCGCTTCTTCTGAACCATAAAGTATTTTTTTGTTTTCTTCTCCTTGAAGGTTAATCTTAATGTACTCTTGTATGGACTAAAAATATTTGCTTTAACATGTTTACCTGTTCTGTATGCTATAAAATATTTTATATGCTTACTTATGACTTGAAATGTTTTTTTGTTGTTTTTTTTTTTTATTGTACTTGCCAAAATATACCTGTGGGCTTTATCATGACCTATACATAAACAAGAGAATTTAGTTTTTCACATATGTGATTCCAAAGCTGATATTCACTTTATGTAAATCTCAAAATTTTAACACTTTACTCATGACATTTTTATGTTTTTGAAACTTGAAAAAAAATGTATCACTTTACAATATTAACCTTACTAAGGGCTTTGTTTGACAATTTTTTTCTCTTTTGTTGATTTTACTACTCACACAATATGCAGGGTTTTTTTTATGAATAATGTAGACCATTTATATGGAGCAGTTTTGTTTTTTCTCTGAGGTTTTGATTTGAGATGTCTTTGTTCTGTTTATGGATGATGTTCTTTGTTGTTTTCTGCAAGAGAACACATATGTTCTACAATAGTTGGATTGTGATAGTTAATGTGCTTGAAACAATCTACTCAAAACACTAAATATTACAGCTTCTGTTTCACTCTCATAATGGAAGGATTTAAGTTGACTATTACTTAACAGTAGTAGCTTATATTTGCAGGACAGACATGAATGGTTAGAGTTTGCTTTTAAAATTCTTCCATTATTTTGGAGAGGAATGTATTTGATAATTATGACCATGGAAATTCATGGTTTTGAGAAACTTTATCAATGTTATCCGAGTGACATACAGTATATAATTTTTTTTACTAGAAAAAAAAATGCCAATAAAAATCTGTATTTTATACTTTCCCAAATCATATTTTTGTTATCTTTTACCTCCTGTTTTTGTGTTTGATTTAGTCATCCCTCTTCCCTTCCGTTTTCGATTTTAGCTTTGAAGTGAACAGATCAGATACAGCTAGTTGGAATAACCTTGATAGGGGGAGTGATGGCATTCAAATCAGATACAGATGATAGGCCTTAACTTGAAATTTGGAGTGATGGCGTTCTTATCATTAGCATTAAGTTGTGGAAGAAATTTGCAAATTTACAAATCCTTATTACCGTTGTACGGCTGCAAAATCTTTATGTTTCGGTATGCCATCGTCTGCTAGTACGTTTTGGGGATCCATGTTCTGGCCTTAATGCTAGTAACGATGTCTATTAAAGAGTAAAAAAAAAGAAGAAGTGACACGAATGGCAGGGTACTGTTTACTTATCAGAGGACACAGAGGCCCAATTAAATTGCGAGAATAAAAAAGAAACAAATCAATAATACAAGAAAAAACGAAACCACGCCTTATTTGTGTCATTGTTAATCTCTTATTTTCGCCAAGACTCATAGTGACAGTAAGAAAACGCGAAATCATTGCAAAACTTTGCGTTTTCTTAATTTCGCTGGACTCCATAGACGCCTTGTAGCTAAGCTGAAGCACTCCGAGCGAAAATAAGTAGCCTAATAAAACCAAACACGAAAGTTAACTTTCTAAAACCTCCTGTTTTCTTATTCTGGCATTGATTTGACCAAGCGAAAACGCGAGAATTCAGGGGCGGCGGAACGTTTTTATATTTGGGGGGGGGGGGGGGGGGGTGCAACTATCCCAGCATAACAGGCGAGGGTCCAGGGGCCGTCTAGTCCCCAGATACTCTGAAATAGGAGAATGCCATACATGCGTTCTGGGCCATTTTCAAGGCCCAACAGGTGAAATTTGATGTAAAGATTTCTGACTTGTAAACTCGGAAATCTACTCACTTTGGAAGAAAAAAAATATGTTAAAGGCCATCGCGCTGGATATTTTAGGGATCTGTAACGACTGACGTTGTAGATAAAGTACGCACCCAAAAAACTTTCAAGGCTTTCAGATAATAGGTGTACTCTCCCTCAGCATCGTAGCCAGGTCCAGTGTCCTGTAGGCCCAAGCAACTCCAAGGCTCGAGATTGCCGGCGATGTGTTCCAGCTAGGTCATTTCTGGTATTGAAAGATGACATCTTAAAAAGAAATTGTCAAACTTACAGTAGAAAGTATTGTGATAAGGCGATCGACTAACAAAATAATCTTACAGCAAGACAGTTTGAGTTGTTGGGGAAAAAGTTTGATTACGTGGGAGGCAAAATCTCAGCACAATCACGCGAAGGACCAGGGGCTGCCTATACCCCGGAGAGCTCGCGGGTACTACAAAACAACCCAACATCAAGATAGATTGGGTGGTAGGGCGAGGTTTTGTTCTTTGACCCTCAGAAACGGTATATTTAAATCAAGTGAAAATCAACTTACGCTTTGATATTCCTTAGTATTCAAACAGCTCCTTTCAAACATGTGACTTTGTTATGACAAGCAGACGGAAGACTCTACTGCGCATGTCAAGGCGGAGACTATAGAAATTCGTTTCGATAATTGACAGATGAACTTCATGAAGGAAGTTTAATTTTTACTCTAATTACTTAATTAAAACAATGAAACATTGGGTCATTAGTTAAGTTTGCCCACAACTCTCATTTACCACTTAAAACGATTGTGATTTGGACAAAGCCTATAATTTTACTGAAGCTCGTGGCCCTTCCCGCTTTAATCTAAGATTTAAAAAATCTGTGTTTCTAAACCCCTGTTTTCAACTGTTTCTGCCCTTTAATCACTTAACTGCCCTTTAACTATCGCGTTTGAAAACTCCATAATTTTTTTAATAGGCCAATTATTGGGGGGGGGGGGGCAAAGATAGGTCTGGCCCCGGCCCTACTTTGATTATTGAGGGGGGGGGGGGGGGCTGAGAATATGAAATGGCACAAATCAGCCCCAATACTACTAAGAACTAAATTTCAGTAGCGCGTCAACTAAATACTTGGCGTTTACCACTTCGCAGAGAGGAGTGTTTCAAATTGAGTTTATTTTCGTCAGCTATCGATGTGTTTATAATTTCAAGTTCAGATCGAACCGAACATTGTCATAACGTCTATTTACCAGGATATGGAGTAGTAGGCATCTTGAATGAAGTAAAATAGAATTCATTGAATATCTCTGTTCTCAGACCATTGATGACAAGTGACTCCACGCGGGCAAAATAAAGATGTGTGTGTGTAGTTATAGCTCCCGGTTCCCGATTCGTTCCTTCTTCAAACTATATATTGTCTCCCCCAAACGATCTGAAGTAATCTCTTTCATTGCCAACTGCGCAAAGAGTCACTTTGGCGACGATGTGTTAAATGCGGATGAGTTGGAAGCTATACTACAACAGGGAAATATATACGGTAAATAATGGCTAAGTTATAGAATATGAAATGGCACAAATCAGCCCCAATACTACTAAGAACTAAATTTCAGTAACGCGTCAACTAAATATTTGGTGTCTACCACTTCGCAGAGAGGAGTATTTCAAATTGAGTTTATTTTCGTCAGTTATCGATGTGTTTATAATTTCAAGTTTATGCAATCAGATCGAACCGAACATTGTCATAACGTCTATTTACCAGGATATGGAGTAGTAGGCATCTTGAATGAAGTAAAATAGAATTCATTGAATATCTCTGTTCTCAGACCATTGATGACAAGTGACTCCACGCGGGCAAAAACCTATTGCGCAATAATGATGTGAAATAAAGATGTGTGTGTAGTTCCCGGTTCCAAAGCTCCGCTTCCCGATTCGTTCCTTCTTCAAACTATATATTGTCTCCCCCAAACGATCTGAAGTAATCTCTTTCATTGCCAACTGCGCAAAGAGTCACTTTGGCGACGATGTGTTAAATGCGGATGAGTTGGAAGCTATACTACAACAGAGAAATATATACGGTTATACTGTTTGAATTTATGTCTCGCACTTTTTTTACTCATGCCTTTTGAGGTACTACAGCACAACATTCAGTCTCTTTTATCCCATGGACAGGAACTAAAATATTTTATAACTAATTTACCTAATCAACCAGATGTAGTTTGTCTCCAGGAGACGTTTCTCAAGCCTAACCTTGATTTTACTGTTTCTGGTTACGTCGTTGAAAGATTAGATAGAGTTTCGTGTAAAAGAGGGGGACTAGCTATGTTTGTTTATAAAAAAAAGGCCTTGCTTATACCAACATTACCCTACCATTGTTTTAAAGTATAGAATGTCAATGTTTACAAATTACAAGAGAAAACAAACAAACCGTTAATATTGCAAACTTATATAACCCGTGCAACAAAATTGAAATGACTGATCTTAAGCTTTTATTAGATTCACTTTCTGGCACTACTGTTATATGTGGAGATTTTAATGCCCACCACGAAGTATGGGGTTGCAAGCAAAATGATCACAATGGCAACATAATATGTGAATATTGTGACGATAACAATTTTGTTATTTTAAATGATACTTCCCCTACTAGATTTGATGTACGTTATGGTTCTGAGTCTGCAATTGATCTAACCTTATGTACAAATGATAGCCTATAAGCGCCTGTAGCTCTTGATCAGTTGACTCACATTCATCCTGTGGCAGTGATCATTATCCTGTCAGTATTTCTTTCGGATTTTCCCCTTATCTAAATAACACTTTTAATCCACCGAGATGGAAGTTTAAAAATGCTAATTGGAAATTTTATGCAGAGAAAAGTAAAGAAAGTTTCTCTAGAGATCTCTTCAATGAAGATATAGAGCCAAATATCACTTCTGCCTTTAACTACGCTGCCAAAAAAGCGACCCCCAAAACCTCAGGCAAGCAGCCGAATAAACCACCCGTACCATGGCGGACAGACGAATGTCCACAAGCAATCAAAGATAGGAAAAAGGCAATAAATCGAGCTAGACGATCGCGGCTTTTTTGTGACATAATAACTTACAAACGATACAAAGCTATTGCTCAACGCGTAATCAAAAATGCTCAAAAGAATCACTGGCGTTCATTTTGTAACAATCTAAATAACAAATCAACACTGAAATCAGTATGGGCCAAGGTTAAGGCAATAAGCGGCAAGAGAAAGAATAATAACATTTCCACTATTGTCACCAATAACAATAAATACGCCTCAAATATCGACAAATGTAATGTTCTTGCTTAAAATTTTGCCTTTGTGTCAAGCACTGTAAATTACAGCCCTGAATTTATATCCCATAAGGAATATGTAGAAACAAATCAGAAAATTAGCAACGCTCATTGTGATGATACGCCCATAAATGCTGATTTTTCTTTACTAGAATTAAAACAGGCCCTTAAACAAACAAAAGACTCTTCTTCTGGTGAAGATGGAATATCGTATTCAATGATTAACTATCTACCAGAGGAAAGTCTATGTATTCTTTTGTTTTTTGTAACACTTTATGGTCTAAAATGAGAGTGCCGTTATCTTGGAAGAACGCCATTGGTATCCCTGTGCCTAAACCGGGAAAAATCCATCCACCCAATCTTCTTACCGATCAATCGCTCTGACATCAACATTATGTAAGATTATGGAGAAAATGATCAACTCTAGACTAATATGGTATTTAGACAAAAATAATATATTTTGTACTGTACAGAGTGGTTTTCGAAAATGTAGAAATACAACTGACCATGTTACTACACTAGAGACTTCCATTAGTCGTTCTTTTTCAAACAAGGAATATTTACTTGCTATTTTTCTCGATATAGAAAAAGCCTATGATATGATGTGGAAGACTGGAATACTAATAAAAATGTTTAACATGGGCATTAAAGGCAAAATGTTATATTGGATTAAAGATTTTCTATCAGATAGATATATGTGTGTTCGGATAGGTAATTCCCTGTCCACTCCTGTCTATATCGAGAATGGAATGCCCCAAGGCAGTATTTTGTAAAATATCTCCCTCTTTTAAATATTTAGGAGTTGTGCTTGATAAAAAAACTGACTTGGAGAGAACACATTAACATTATTGTGAGTAAGTGCCAAAAATCTCTAAACCTTATGAAATGTGTATCAGGTACTTTTTGGGGCTACATTACTGTTGTTGTATAGATCATTAATTAGATCACGCCTTGATTAAGGTAATGAAGCATATGATTCGGCATGCTCCTCACTTAAGACCAAATTAGACTTTATATACTTAGCGCCATTAAAAACGCACGGTTGAATTTTATGTTTCTACCCCAGTAAGACTATTGGCCATTTACGTTTTGTTGTTAGTTCGAGTTTAGTTGCAATAACTGGATAACCTGTGGTGTTCCCGACGCGCCTGTCGTGAACATTGCGCAACATTTCCTAATAACGACCATTGAGAGTTTCACCGTCACTGAGAACAGCTTTCAGGGCTCATTTGTCGTGAGTTCAACACTTTACACGAAGCTCAGCATGAAGACGAAAAAAAATCAGAAAACGTTACCATGCCCCGACTTACGACACAACAAAGGGAACGTGCCATTGGCATGTCAGTTGTGCTGCCGTAGGACGTCACATGCAGTGTCATCCCTTCACAATTAGTCGCCTCAGAATCAGGGAACATGAAACTGGTAATGTTGCCGACCGACCACGCCCTGGTCAGCCAAGAGTCACTACAGCCCGCCAGGATCGGTACATCGGTTTGTTGCACACACGTGACCGATTTCGCACCGCGACACAGACTGCTCGCAAGACAGTGGGAATTGGAAGGCCCAGAGTAAGCCTCAGCACCATCCGACGCCGACACCAACAGATACAGATGCATGCACGCATCCCCTACCGAGGGCCCATATTGACACCCGCCGCACGCCAAAACCGTTTACGATGGGCTCGAAATCATCAGAGATGGCGTATCAATGATTGGAACTCTGTCCTTTTCTCTGATGGTATAGAGGTATATAAAAATTAAAAAAAAATTAAATAAAAAAATCAATGTCTTTTACAATGCAGAACATAGGTCACCATGATTTGAGAAACTTTTTAATAGTTTTGTGGTGGATTTAAAATGGATGACATATTTGGATTAGTAATTCCAATAAGATTAAGTTTAGATAAGAACTGCTTTCTCTGTCTTTCATACTTTTTGCAATGGAACAAAAAATGCTCGATGGTGTCCTCAACATTACACTTTTCACAGAGACCTGTTGGATGAAGCTTAAAACGTTGAAGTTATTTATTGGTAGGAAAGTGGCCAGATTTTATCTTATAAAACGTTATTTCAGACATACGAGATGGAAAAAGATAGGCTTTGTACTAATAGAAGGATTATAGTTGAAATAGAATCGACTTTTGTCGGACGATACCCACTCTGTTTCCCACATCTCAGAGAACTTATATTTTAAAACATTAATCACTTCTGACACAGAAAGACTAACTGATAAAGTCACAGACGGCAATAACAAAGCTTGTTTTGCTAAAGAGTCAGCGGCCTCATTCCCAGGAATTCCAATATGACTAGGAATCCACTCGAAACAAACCTCGACCACCGAATATAACAATGCAGTACATAAAAATTAGATATCTGATAAAATAGGCTCTGATCTATAAAATGAGAAATTAATGAGTGATCGCAGGGCACTAAGAGAATCAGCTTTTTAAACACTTGTGTTATCAGTCAATCTGAAAAACTGTTGTACGCCGATTTCTGGAGCGCAAAAGGCCGCTCCTACCTTTCCTGTGTCCGGACATTTAGAACCATCAGTAAAGATTTGTAAACTGTTAGACCAGGTCGTTTTTATTTGATTCATAGCACATGCTTTTAAATAAATTGGATTTTCTGATTTTGGGACACTGTTAGTTAACACTGGTGAGATGAACGGGATTTTCAGAAACCATGGAGAGAAAATGAAGTACAGTGTTCTTTTGAATTGAGAGTGGGTCAAACTGGAAAATTGACAGTAGGCGTTTGACGCGGACACTGAAAGGTAAAGAGCGGATTACATTTGAGTAAAAAAAAATATCATATACAGAGTCATTAAAAACAGATGAACCAGAATTGTTCATGGAACATATTAGTTTTAAACCAAAGGTCAAAGTGCGTTTGCTTCGTCGTATGGCCAGAGTGTACTCGTTGCACATTATCTGGAGAACATTTAATGGCGTGGTTCGAAGCGTTCTTGTACAAGTACGTAAGGCTCTACATTGTATATATATTTAGCGCCATGAAAAACGCACGACCCAAAGAATGTAAAATATTTTGAGAAATGTTAAGTGTAAAATATTGTAAGTACTCTTAAATTGAAGAACAAGACATTGGTCACAATGAGACAAAGAATTGACAATATGTGAAACCCTGGTGACTTTTATTCCTTGCAAACAAATCGTTGATACAGAAATTGAAGGTGTCATCATTCAATAATGGGTATGTCCACCTCGGGCATCAACGCAAGCAGTACATCTGCGACGCAAGGACCTGATGAGTGTGGCTATTCTGTGCTGTGGGATCCGGTCCCACTCTTCCTGCACTACCTGGATCAATTCACGTCGGTTGCGTGGCCTGGGTTGACGTTGTGCAACGGCATTCTTAAGCTGATCCCACAAGTGCTGTATGGGCGATAGATCGGGGGAGTAAGCTGGCCATTCCATGATGTTCACATTATTCTGTTGCAAGAAGTCTTGTGTCAACCTTGCGGAGTGTGGGCGCGCATTGTCTTGCTGAAACGTCGTGACGCCAGCATTCGCTTGGAGGAATGGAAGCAGCACAGGTCGAAGGATGTTATCCACGTAACCCTGAGCATTCAGGTTGCCAACAACAATGACAAGGGGAGTTCGTCTGCGAGAAGTGATGCCTCCCCACACCATAACACTACATCCCCCCCAGCTATTTCCTTCCCTCACACATGCATTTGCGAAACGTTCACCACGTCTGCGCCACACACGTTGACGTCGGTCAGGACGATCAAGGCAGATACGAGACTCGTCAGAGAAAAGGACAGCAACAAACCGATGTACCGATCCTGGCAGGTTGTAGTGACTCTTGGCTGGCCAGGGCGTGGTCGGTCGGCAACATTGCCAGTTTCATGTTCCCTGATTCTGAGGCGACTAATTGTGGAGGGATGACACTGCATGTGACGTCCTACGGCGGCACAGCTGAGACCCGCCTGTAACATGCCAATGGCACATTCCCTTTGTTGTGTCGTAAGTCGGGGCATGGTAACGTTTTCTGATTTTTTTTTTCGTCTTTATGCTGAGCTTCGTGTAAAGTGTTGAACTCAACTCGAATTAACAATAAACAACAAAACGTAAATGGTTGGGTAGAAACATAAAATTCAACCGTGCGTTTTTAATGGCGCTAAGTATACAATTAACGAGCAATCAGTGCAAATCTTGTGAGACTCGGGTTAATGTCGGGATAATGTAAACTAAGGTCCTACAGGGGTCAACCCTACTCTAGTGAATTTAGTCCGAAATATCTGCGCTGATGACGTAAGACATTTTTTGACAGATAGGCCTATCTGTCAGAAAATGTCTTACATCATCATCGCAGATATTTCGGACTATAGTGAATTGTGAATGCGTTAGTAATATTCATCTAGGCTACCTAATAAACTGTAAAGATCCGACGTCTTCTAAGTTAATTTCTACATTAGGTGATGACACAAAATGACATTAAGGGAGCCCGACGCCTGCCAAAGGGGGTGGGCCGAGGGGTCCGGCAGCCACAAATCCTCCTCAGCCACAAATCCTCCTCAGCCACAAATTTACATAGTTGATTACCTACATAAAAACACATGAACACAATAAATGGGTACAAATTGTCTTTATAAAAAAAAACATTTACCGTATACATAATTTACATTTGGTATTTTAGCATATTTTATGGCCTAAATTATTTCTTCAGTTTGTCTTCAACGGTGTTATGGCTATAGAGTGGTTTACATTAAATAAAGTCACTATATAGTACGAGTTTGCGTTTTGGGGGCGTTTTCAGGAGTCATTAGAACGTTGCAATCCGAAGAATACTTGAAAAGGAATAGTTTATCACATTATGAATGTTCATCCCTCACTTTAATTGCAGAATAAAAAGTTCAGCCTTCCACCTTTGTTGCATCCAATGGCTTAGTCATCTTGGAGGTCCATATTAGAAATTCCGATAGTGGTCATTAAATCTCACTGGTATTAAGTCAGCAATTTCTGTACAGATCTCTCCTGAGCAGGGAAAATAAACCGCTGTAATAATTCTGCAATAAAATAGATAAAAAGATTGACATATAGAAAAAAATATATATATATTTTCATTAAAGCAAACCCAAAAGTAATACCTAGTAAATACAGAAAACCGTTTTAATTAAATAGTATTCTGGATGTTTACAGAGAGTGTGCTTTTAAAAAGGAGACACCGCGTAAGTTGTGATTCTGATCAATCTCTGATAAAAGACTGTTAGACTTTCCGCCAAAAATATATACATTAAAAGAATTATTTAGGGAATTCCCCGTTGATTTGTTTTCTGACTAACAGTCAGACAAAAACCAGCGGGAATTGCACCACACGCGCACTTACAACGGCTTGTGCTGCGCACCTAACTAAAAAGGTCCATTCTCAGTCAGTAAACTCATCACACAAATGATTCCCCAATTACAACTCACTATTCAGTGGTAAGTGGGAGCTAGGAAAGTCACCAATGGCAATCTAGAAACATCTATATAGTAACAGTCGAATAGCACGCATTTAAAAGATCCGTGTTCCGCGCTTGTCCCTATGTGCTGAAAACTGAGTTTGACATAATGGCATATACTCGAAATTTGAATACTGTCATGAATTCTTGGATAGAGTTTTGATTCTCCACAAATCAAGATGGCGAATATATCAATTGATGTCGAAATCTATTCAAATCCGTGACGTCAAAAAAGTTATTCTCACTTATATACGAAAATTATATGCAATCAAACGCCAACAACAATCTGCATTGTTTAGCCAGTTACAAAATAATTTAACGTCGCATTTCGTTTTCTTTTTAGTGTTTTCTGGTATTTGACCCTCGACAAATTTATCTATATCAGCATCATCTAACATCTTGCAGAGATATGAGGGTTCTGACAAAACGACAGGAGCGAATCAGATGACTCCGCGGTGACGTCAGATTCGAACGTTACACATCATCGAACTGACGTAGTCGCTCTTCTCTCTGCCGATACCCGGATGAAAATTCAATAGCACTATCCAATATCGATTTCGGCTCCAATATCGACTGATATATGATCGTCACGTGGTACAAATGCTAGTCTTTCATTGGTTAATGAATACTGGTTGTATAATAATATGAGGTTATTATATGACTTCGCATCCAATATGGATATTTATTGTACGAGTCGCCGTTGGGTTGAAAGTCGATATTGGACGAGACGCCTTCGGCGTCGAGTCCAATATCGACTTTCAACCCAACGGTGACGAGTATAATCAATATCCATATTGGATACGAAGTCATATAATAATCTTTTTATTATACATATGCAATCAAACGCCAACACCAATTATTTCAAGTTTAACTTTAAAGTGGCATGAGCTGCCAAAATGTTGATATTTTGACGTTAATAGGCTACAGAATGTTGAAATTTCTCAAGACGTATAATTCAGAAGCTTTTTAGTGCTTCTAGTCTCAAAAATGTACGATAAAGTGTTGTTTTGAACAAACTTTGACTTAGAATGAATGAATGGTCGTCCAGGTTATTTAAATTTTGTTTACTTTTCGAACACGTTCGTACAGGCCACATACTGTATGGATTTTCCTCATTCCAACGCCAATCATTTAGTTTTTAGATGGCCTTCAAAGCCTCTTACTGTCGTGACGATCAGAAATTATGAACAAAGCGTGAATTTTGGCAGCTCATGCCACTTTAAACAAGCACAATTTATTTCAAAAGTAAAATTATTAGAAAAGAAAGCCGAAGGCGTCTCGTCCAATATCGACTTTACATTTTGGCAGCTCATGCCACTTTAAAGTTAAACTTGAAATAATTGGTGTTGGCGTTTGATTGCATATGTATAATAAAAAGATTATTATATGACTTCGTATCCAATATGGATATTGATTATACTCGTCACCGTTATGTTGAAAGTCGATATTGATCGATACCTGATTGAATATCACAATTAAATAAACGAAAACATCCCCGTTGTATGTGGGGCCCGATATGTAGAGTGTATTTTGATGAATACGATAGACTATCACAATTAAATAAACTACTTTAATTTGGATAAAATTGACACATATATACGTTATAGTGGCATAAGCGGCCAAATGTAACGAACATTTAATTGAAACATAATTAACTAATTTTTCGTCATTGTAATAGAACAGTAAATGACATTAACGCCTAACGACAGTAGCAAAAATGCTCCATGATTAGATGAAGCCTTGTAATACTGTTGAAGTGTACATGGAATGACTATCCTAACACAATAGTCGAGGGTCCAGGGGCCGTCTAGGCCCAGGAAGCTCAGGCTCTCCAGATTACCAGAGAGGCGTTCTGAAGGCTGTTCTAGAAATACAATTGCCCATGATTTCTCGATTTTCTTTTTCCTAATTCTTAAATAAATGACAACAAAAATCGTTATGTTCAAAAGTTATAAATCGAGCCTTGTATCATTTTAAAAGGGTGGATGAGGGAATGACTATGCCAACGCAATAGACTCAGGCCCAAAAGCTGTAGATTGTCTCAGAAACGTTGTGAGGGGTGTTCTAGAAATAGCACGTCCATGCTTTTTTTCTGAATCCCCAAAAAGTGCACCAAATGTCTCTCCCCAACCAATGCATGAGTATATGCATAAATTAAAACGCGAAAGCTATTCAGTGGGCATCAAATTTGATTGCATAAGACAAACAAGAGAAGCGCTTACGCCCTGTTTTTGGACTGACTTGTATACGGATTGATTGATTGTTTGGTGTTTTACGCCGCGCTCAAGATTATTTCAAGATTATATGGCGGCGTTGCCAATTTTATTGTGGGAGGAAACCGGGCTCTATGCCCGGAGGAAACCCACGACCTTCCGATGGTAACTGGCAACCATCCCACATAGGTCGTTCGAGTGAAAACCCAGTAAGAAAACTTTCCATTTTTTGGACTGGGTGTGATTTGAACCCCCGACCCATTGATGGAAGGCTGTTCGGATTGAGCGTCCACCGCTCTACCTACTGAGCTCAGCTACAACGGCCCCCAGCTGTATAAAAAACTACATACTAATGCTACAAGAAGCTGGAAAGCTGGACTACCCAAACCCAATATATATAGCCGTGAGTCCACTGGCCGCCTAGGTTGTGAAAGTTATCCTACAAAAAAAAAACTGTCCATAATTTTCGTTGTTATTCTTTCTTTAAAGTGGCATGAGCTGCCAAAATGTTGATATTTTGACGTTAAAACAGAATGTTGAAATTATTGGCTATTTTTCTCAAGACGTATAATTCAGAAGCGTTTTAGTGCTTCTAGTGGTATTGTTTTGAACTAACTTTGGCTTAGAATGAATGAATGGTCGTCCCGGTTATTTGAATTTTGTTTACTTTTCGAACACATTTTCGGTTCGTACAGGCCACATACTGTATGGATTTTCCTCATTCCAACGCCAATCATTTAGTTTTACGATAGCCTTCCAAGCCCCTTAATGTCGTGACGATCAGCAACTATGAATTTTGGCAGCTCATGCCACTTTAAAGTATTCAAGAAAACCCCGATGGCTAGAGACACATTCTCAGATAATCCAGTATATAAATTAGCGCAATCCACCAAATTCTAATGAATGTTGGAATATATACTGAACCGCAAAAGAAACGTCACCCTATTCAAATGTTGCTAAATGCATATATTATCATAAATTTTCAATAATATTTCTCTTTTGATATCTTTGCTAGATCTGGTTTGAAGCCAGTGGTCAAGAAAGTTGGGTTTCTGATCATGTTACTAATATGCAAAACACGTCGTCAAAGCACAGTTACTAAAGTAATGATAGGGGTGCTTTTTCGGTTCGTTTTGCCTGAGGGTCACAATGCACGTATGTTGCGAGGTTTCATCCCTATAAAGCCACCGATCATGCACCGAATCATTCACAGTTTGACGGTAGTGACATGCTACGGCTGTCACGAGAGCAGAGAGACCCAGCCTTGGGAAGACTTCATGCTGGTCAGACTGCAAGACATGCGGCAAACCACTTCAATGTTTATGTTCGAACAATATACCGCCTGCAGCAACGGGTTCAAGCCACGGGAAGCTTTATTGCCGCCTTTTATGTTCAATATTATACTGTATTTACACTCTTTATTTATGGTGAATAAAAATGAAATGAAATGAAATGACACTGGAAGCAAAGCAGAACGTCCTCGTAGTGGAAGACCGTCCGTAACAACGTTGAGGCAAGAACGACAGATTGTCCGTCAACACCTGCAAACCGCTTCGCTATAGCTGCGGAAACTGCAAGGACAACCATTGGCAATCACCAGAGACCAATCAGCAACGACACGATGCGCAGGCGTTTGGGGCAGGCAAATGTCAGATGTCACAGGCCTCACTGCTCGACATCGCCGCGCTCGTCTGCAATGGGCCACACAGCATCGGAATTGGCGTCACCGGGAGTGGAGAACTGTAGTCTTCTCCGATAAAAGCCGGTATTGCATCTCGACAGTTGATGGGCGGATGAGAGTGTGGCGTAGACGAGGGGAGCGTTTTGCAAATGTGTTCTGGAAAGAGACGCGTGGGGATGTACCAGTATTTCGGTATGGGGTGCTATAGCACTGAATCAAAAACTAGGCCCTATGGTGTTCCGGAATGTTGGTCCTGGTAGAGGAAATGGTGTAACAGCTGCCCGCTACATCGATCAGGCGATGAGACCTTCATCGTGCCGCATTTTGCTCGTCATGGAAATTATGTCTTTCAGCAGGAGAACGCACGAACCCATACTGCCAGAGCAACGAGAGACTTCCTCCGTCAAAGCAACATACAGATTCTTCAATGGCCTGCCCTCAGTCCAGGCTTAAACCCGATAGAACACTTGTGAGACGAGATTCAGAGGAGGTTCTATCTCGTGCGGCCAAAGCCGACTACTGCAGCTGTATCACAGAGTTTGGGCCCAAGTTCCTATCATCTTTATCAACCGTCTCCTCCACTCAATGTTCAGACGATGCAACGCTGTAATCAACGCCCGTGGTGGCCATACACATGATTGACTTCCAGATCGCACTGTGGCGCCACCTGTCCTCACTTTCACTTGAAATTCTCTAACATTTGTCTGCCAATCATGTGAAATTTGGAATCATTCCGTTGATAAGTGTGTTGTTTACATCTATTTGAAATATACTGATTATCAATATCCAAAAAGGAGTGACGTTTTTTTGTGTTTTTTTTTGCGGTTCAGTATATATGTTAGAACGGATCACATGCTATCAAATACGACTGCGGTTTAAAAAGGTATGTTGAGAACAATTCTGAAGATGTTTAACAGCATGACAGACTTCCTGTTCTAACTTCAGCAAGTTTTTTAGGGTCAAAATTTCAACAAAGAATGTGGGGCCTCGGTGGCTCAGACGGTTAGATTAATCGAATCCAACTCCGACCAAAAATTCCTGAGTTGATTTTTCACTCGATGGCCGTATGTGGAAGCGTTGCCAAGTGCGCGCCGAAGGTCGGGGGTTTCCTCCAGGCAAATAGCCCCCCCCCCCCCCCCCCCCCACTTAAGCTTGAGTGCGGCGTAAAACATCAATCAAGTAATCAACAAACAATTGTGTATATAGTTGTGTACTCTATTTTGGAGAGCTCTATTTCTGCCAGGTAAATATTTTAGCGGTGGAGTTCTGAACTAACGGTGTCATTATATAGGGCATGGCTGGGAATGCACATGTACTAATTTTGGTTGCTATAGATTGAATATTAAAGACTGTATAGACCAGTTCCCTATTCGGAAGCGGGTTCTCTATTCGCCCCCTAGCAGTGGAAATCAAAACTAACGGTGCCATTACAGTATATAGGGCGTCTGGGAGTAGATAGGAAAATGACAGTTCAGCGCCACCTATGACGTCATACGAGGTGGCAACATCTGCACCTGACGACCCCACATTTATAACATTATAGGAGAGTTCTAAAACAGCCCTGACCCCCATACCTACAACATTATAGCCTAAAATA